>JAOQGH010000040.1:51201426-51322869 GCA_025769975.1 Gallinago jamesoni
CGGGGGGGTGGGTGTTCCGGGGGGTGGTTGTTCCGGGGGGGGGGTTTTCGGGGGGGGGGGAGTTCCGGCGGGTGGGAGTTCCGGCGGGTGGGAGGCCGAGGGGCAGCGGGGCGAAGAGGGGAGCTGCGCGGTCCAGCCGCCTCCAGTTCCCCCATCGTCCCTTGTGAGGGGGTTCGCGTCGCCTTGCCGCAACGGGGTTCAAAGTTGCGCCACGCGTGGTTTTTATCCCTGTGGTTTGGGACGCGTGGGATGTGCTGAAGGCAGCTGAGACCTTACTGGGCATAAAGAGTTACCGGTTTCCTCGGGGGTTCCTTGCGCCGGTCCCTGCGTTAGTCTCTGCGCTTTGGAAACCCGGATTTACAGCGTCCCTCTGAGGTTTTAGGGCGTTTTATGAGAAGTTGAGGTGTGCGCGTTTAAATTTTGGGCGTGCCGAATAAGTGTGGGTGCAAAATGAGCAAGGTCTGTACCCAGCTGGCCGCACAAATCGTCTGATCTTTAGAAGAGCACAAAATAGTTAATAGAAGCGCCTCGTTTTGCACTACAAATAAGAAAGGGGTCAGCTGGGGAAAGATGGGTTGGATTTCACATCCAGATGTATCAGCACTTCTGAAAATGTGTTAAAGTGTGTAGACGTTCATAATTTGAGCACCTGTGATTTTTTTTTTTTTTTACTGCTTGACTTTGTGGTATCCTGTAAAATTGAACATGGAGAAGCTGATTAAAAGGTGTTTCTTTTCAGCAGCTTTGTGTTTTCTCATACAAAGTGGAAAATAGTTGTACCATCCACGTAGCTGTAGTATTGCTCCTGTTTCTGGTGGGTGCCTTACTAAGGAGACTGTAGATTTTAGGTAATACTTTGTGACAAATATTCCTGTGCGATGAGCAGCTCTTCAGCCTTTGTCAGGCTGCAGCTGTGTTTGCTTAGGCAAGGGTTCCAGGACACACTTCCCAGAAGTCTGAGAAGCAGATGTTCTAATCTAGGAAACGGAAAATATTCTTCATAACCGTAAGATATGGGAAGATGCAAATCTCTTGGAAGTTCAGGGATCAGACTGGCTGGGGACAGTTGAAATGAAGTCGCAGTGATTCATTCTTGCTGATGATTACTTTCAGATCGTGTTTCAAGCATCAGTACCTCTGTTAATCTGTGGGCAAGTTTTCTGCAGGTGGGAAAGAGGGATGCATTAGTTAGTTTGAATTTTCTCAGTTCTCAGGGATAGTTTGATCATGGAAAAAAATTCCCAAAGGCTAATTATTTACACATTCAATATCTTTGTGGAAAATACACATCTATGAAACTCTGCAGGTGGATCTGAATTTTTAGTAGTAACTGTGTTCAGGAAAAAAAGGAGTTATCTTATTGCTATGAGGTTTATATTTTTATATTGTTTTTAATTATGGTGTGTGGAGGAGAGTGAATTTTATTAAGCCTCTGCTCACATAGCTGTAAAGGGGAAGGAATGATCTATAAGGAATGATTTCAGAATTTGAGTTCTAATGTAGTAACAGCAGATCTCTGATACCTTTAAAGCTTTTTTTTTTTTTTTGTATCAAACTTTTTGAGAAGTCATTTCACACCAAAACTTTATAGTAATACAAGTAATTATTACCTTCCCCTTCTTGTGTTTCTGGGTTCCTTTTCCATACCTCTGGGAATGAAATAAGCTGCCTGTGAAATAAAACATATTTTTCTGATTTATTTTTTTCTCCCTCCCCTCTTCCCAGTATAAATTCAGAGACCTGACCATAGAAGAACTAAAGAATGTTAGCAAGACCTACCCAAACTTCACGTTCTCCATGAACACATACAGTAAGAACTGCTACAGTTACTTTGAACTATTTGTGATTCTTATTTGCCATAGATTCAGACTGTGTATAATACTCTAAATAATGTCAGTATCTTTCAGTTGTGTTCCTGTCTTTATTTTGACTTGCAGTAAAATTTCTTATGCCATGTGACTATTTTTGAAAGCTCTTTGAAGAATGCATGCATAAAAAGCCTATGCAACTACTTCACTAAATTTAACTTGTCAGTAATTATAGAAGATTGATGTTCTTTTAAATTTTTATATGCAACAGCATTTTTCCCATATCTTATGACTGTATTGAAAGCATTTTGATGTCTTTAGCTTATTAAGTGTAACTTCTAGAATCCTTCAGCCTGACTAAAAGTTCCTATACCACCAGAATAACCCAGGACAAGGGATTGTCATGCTAATGATGTGCTTAATTGTACCAATACAATTTTCATTCAGATTCCATTAACGAATTTTCTCGAAGGGGGAACCTTAGTGAAGTTTCAGCCTTGGTTCTTCCAGGAACATTGCATATTGGTAGTTTTGGAAGGGATTGCTATGCCAGATTTGAGAGCATTTATTATTATTATTTTTTAAAACCACATTTTTAATTTCAGCCTTCAAGGATGGATCCCAGAAGGACCTCCTTAATTTTAGTGGTACTGTCCCAGTGAAATATGGTAAGATAAATCAAATATTATTTCCTTACCAGTTATGCATTTAATTGTAAAATGTGTTGAGTACTGCCTCTTAACAATATGCTGTGCAGCTTCTTTGCATGACTTGGCACAAGCCACTTCTACTGCACAAACAACTGTCTTCATGCAATCATAGATGCTGAAATTAGGTGATATTAAATTATTTTTAAAAAATCATGTAGTTTGAGATTGTATAGGCAAATTCTTTGGTTCTAATGGAGGTTGCATGAACTCTACAAACCCTATCCTTTTGTTGGCACAGTCCAAAACCAGCTATAGGTAGTTTTTTATTTTTAACTTAAAGCCTTTGAAATCTGAGGTAAAGCTTTTAATGGATGCCTCTTTGCATTATTTGTCAAGTCCTAAAATAAGTATAAAATAAAATAAGGGTAGCTGTAAGAGATTTCTTTGCCTGGAAAAGGGGACACGTTGACTGGTAGAATATCCTGGGAAACAAAACAACAAAGTCTTATGTTAAGAAAGAAGCAATCCATAGCACTTCAAGTTGATGCAGAGATGTCTCCTTTTATTAACTAGCCTAAGTAACATAAACACTGTCCAATGTGAATCTAGAAAGTGATCAGTCAGGCTTTTTTAATTTGTTATTAGGAAGTAGTAGAATCACAGGCACCAACGCCTTGTTTTTAGTGCCTCTTCTCAATGCAGAAGTTAGTAATGGCTTTTGTTTTGTGTTGAACAGGTAATTCCTATAATATACCTATTCATCTCTGGATTTTGGATTCTCATCCTTTTGCTCCCCCCATTTGCTTCTTGAAGCCAACTGTGAACATGGGCATTTCAGTGGGAAAGCATGTTGATGCTCATGGCAGGATTTATTTGCCCTACCTGCAAAACTGGAGCCATGTAAGAGGTGGAGTAGCTGACAGGGGAGGAATGTATTTGGGAATAAAACATGGTATTATGTGGAGATCAATGGAGAGGAGTGGATAGGGTTTGGGGCTTTTTGTTTTCTGTGGTTTTTTGTTAATCTTAAATATGTAATGCAGAATGAAGCAAAATGGCTCTGGAAATTACAGAAATTTACAGAAATTACAGACTGAAGTGACTGTAAAGGAAGTTATAAATGATTGTAAGGAAAATTATTTTAAGCTGAAAAAAAAAAAGGGACTGACTTCTCTATAAAGCAGTACAAGCCTTATGTGGACCTTTGATACTTTTTCCTTTGTTGCTGTGAATGATGAATGATAATAATAATAGACCAACCACATATCCCTCCAGAAAGTTCAGTGAAGTTCCTGTCTTTTGGATGTGTCTCTTTCTGCAGAACTCTGAAACATTAGCATATGTTCAAAAGCCATTGCTGTTGCTAAATGATTTTATGCACTGTATTAAATAAGTTACGTAAATATGACTGCTGGGCCAGTGAAAATGATCTAATGAATGCTAGTGTTCTGAAATAGATGGGGTATATTTTTCATTATTTATATAGAAATTCCCTGGCTTTTCTTTACCTTAAATGTTTATATAAGTGTTAAGGGTGTCAATATTAATAATTTGATTAATTTTGTGTACCTATGGCTCTTTATGAAATGAGGCACTTTACAGCTAATACCACTACATGAAATGGATAGTTAACTGTTTGGTCTTCTGTATTGCTATATTTCAGCCTAAATCAACTGTCATTGGATTAATCAAGGAAATGATTGCAAAATTTGAGGAAGAGCTCCCTTTGTATTCACTATCGTCTTCTGAAGCAGCCAGGCAATCGGAACTTCTCTCCTACATTGCAAAGATTACTGCAGGTATGGATGTTTTCATGTATTTATTTGTAACAATCCTACACAGTATCTATTTTATTTATTGTTATTATTTGATATAATGATATTGTTATTACTTTGATATCGCAAAGATGTCTCTACAGTTTTAACATCGGAATTTTTGGTGTTTGCCTGTCCACAGCACTTGCTATTTTTCTTTGTGTAATCAAAAGTGCCTCTTTTGGAATTGAGAGCTCGGATTCTCTTTATTTGAATAAGCAGCTCATTTTAGAAGTTTGCACTTAAGCCTATTGAGAAATGCTGTAGTCTTGGTACTATTCATTGGTTGGAGATTACTGCAGCAAAAGATCTCTGTGTGAGATCTTTTGGAAGGGAAATGCGATTTTACTATAAAGAAGTTGGTTTTACCCAATTACAGTCAGTCATTCTCTCAGATCTCACTCACACTCTCACATCCACAGTCACAAGCCCTGAGACTGGACTGACCACAATCACTGGTGTGCAACTCTGAGGACAAGGAGTCCTGGCTTTTGAGCCTGTATCGTGTTTCTTGGGTTCTTCTTGTTCAGTGGTGACAAGCTGATCTTGGACTGGTCTTTTACACCCTTTGGGAGTGGATGCTATTTGGCATTTTTGCCTCATTACTTTATCTCACTCATTTTAAGTCTTGAGCAAAATTCCTGAATTTCATAGTTCTCATGTTTTCCTTGTCTGGGTATTTTATGGCTCCAGTCCTGTTCTTCTTCATCCTGACGCATTTTCTTCAGGTTAGTCTTTTCTTCATCCTTCTTATAGTGAAATCACAGATGGTGATCTGTGGCAACTAGCACAAACCTTTCCCTTTAACCCTTTCCTGCTGTTTCTTCTGGTAATTGTGTGCAAATACATGTTTTGAGCATGCACAGGTGTGTGATTTTAGGCAACCAAACTTAATGTTTCTGTTGCAAATGTCTCTGTATTATAGTCAGAATGAGAATCATTGTGTTACCAATAGCATTCGGTAAATAACCCCAAATCACTGTATTTTAATCAAACTCCATTTTGCATGTCTCCAAAATAAGAAGTCTTTTGCAGATTTTATGACAATAGCATATATTCACACCTGCAACAGTAGCAAAGGGACTATTGTTTGTATGGTCCTAGTTTATTGATATTGTTATGCTCATATTCTCTACTTAGTGAAAAAACATTCCTATCCAGAGGAGTATTTGTGTTTTATGCTTTACAAGTTGTGATGACAATAGCTTGACCGTTATTTTTAAAAAGTTTATGTAATTTGGTTTAACTCTGGCACAACTGTGATCCTTTATGAAGCAGCAATACATGGATTTGATACAGTAGTTGTATTTGATACAATACATGTATGTGATAACAGCATTTAAGTTTGTGGGTTTTGGGGTTTTCTTTTAATTGTAGGAGACACTGACATGAAATCAAAGAGTAACATTGGTGGAGGCAAAAACAAAGGATGTTTTAACAAAATTACTGTTGTTGGAGCTGGAGATCTTGGCATTGCATGTGTATTAGCAGTTGCAGCAAAGGTACGTAATTATTATGAATAGCAACAGACCTAATTTATAGAGAGGTTTTCAATGTAGTTCTCAGAGCCTGACACATAGAAATAACTTGGCAATTTTAATAGCCATGTCACTGCTTATGTCATTTGCCTCTTCAGTTAACTTACAGAAAAACACAAGTGTTTCTGCCTTTTTTTCTCAGTCAGCGTTTTAAATACAGAGGGCTGAATATTGAATTCACTTATTCTGAAACTCCTTAGTTAAAGGATTCTTGCCTAAACAATGGCCTTTTATATCTGGGATCTCTTAGTCCCCTGGAAAAGGATAGTCTGTAGGTGGTCTGTACTTCATTATGTCTATATGCTCTGAGACAACAGTAACATCAACATTTATAGCTTCCCAGAGATGGCTTTGTGAGTTTTTTGTTTGTTTTGTAATGAGTCATTTTCCGATTGATCTCACTAAAATAAATTTTTTCTTGTGATTTGACAGTAGTTTTGGTCAGTAAGTTTGATTGTTTTGTATACAGTACAACAAACACCAGAATTGGAAGAATGTTGGTTTCTATTTTTCACCCCATGAGGACATGTTTTTGTTCTGTTGTTGATGTGCATTATTTTTATTTGTACAGGGTGCTGCAGACAAGGTGGTTCTTTTGGATCTCTCTGAAGGTGCAGCAAAAGGAGGGACCATGGACTTGGAAATCTTTGCTCTGCCAAATGTGGAGATCAGCAAAGGTACTAGATGTTGTTGCTGGAATGGGAGCAAGTACTATGCTGTATGTGCTTGTGCTCATTTTAATGAGAGCAGGACACCTGGGGAGGTACAGAGGCTCTGGCATATAGGCCATTATCTTAAAAAGATGTTATCTTTTCATAGCTTCTTTCTTTTCTTCTCTTCTATCTTTTCAGAGCAAAATTGGGGAGAGGAAATTCAGCAAAGCTTGCATCACTTTTCTTTCAGGTTTTTTTTTTCATTCTGTTTATAGAGGTAGAGGTAGGTGAATCTGTACTTCCAGGGTAAGAGGGTTATGCTGAAATTGGACATGTGCAGAAATAGAGAGAAACCAAGCTAGTACTTCAGTGTTGTAGGTGGAGAGAGGGAAGAAAGGGGGGAAAAAATATATGTATGTTAGAGAATGTATGTTAGCTGTGAGAGCAGTGTTAAAAAGGCTGATAAATAAAGGTTTCAAAGTACTGCTTTCCTAGATTGATGTACATGCACATGGGCAATAGTTCTTAATCGCTAGCACTACATATTCAAACAATTAGTTCTTAAAAATCTTGTCCGCGATTAACTGTGAGTGTATAATTCAACAGAGTCGATACCATGTCTCTGTCATTAGTGGTGATGGCTACAGTCTTTCATGGTTTTAGTCATGGGGGTTGAGGTGATGTGGTCTCTTCTACAGAGGAAGCTGGAACTGAATTGAGCAACTTCCCCATTCTTCCTTGCTTGTCTCTGGTGGTTTTATGTTCCTTGCACCCTCTGCAAGAAGAAATGGGGAGCTTTCATGTACTTCTGATATACTTTATCTTATTTTGGGGACAGGGACTTGTTCTGGGTCCACCAGGCACCATATCTGCTTATTCTACATCTGACGTTGCCTGCTCTACATCCTTTGATCTTATCTTGCTGGTTTTACTGCTGGCACATTTTTTCGCAAGCCTTGGTTGTGCAACTGTACCACAAATCTCTGTTTGTGCCTTTGTGGTTACCTATTACATATTTACATTTAGCTCTAGTACAAAAAGCTTGTGTGTTGTTGCTGGCTATGCTATTAGTAGTGTTACAGTATTACAAAATTCTTATACACTCTCACCTGTTATTTTAGTATGCTTATATCTGAGTTTGGGGCAAGCTGCTATTAATTATATCCTCCCTAGTATGCTTCCAGTTTGTCAGCGCATTAGACTTCTGCTTTGGCTTCAGGTGGTTCCAGAAGTGGTGTGACAGTCAAATTACCTTGTTTCTGTGTCCGTGCTGACCACCTGTACAGTACTTGGATATTCAGAGTTACCCACTCAGGGCAACTTTGACGTACAGATTTCAGCAGCAAATGTAGTTGTGTGCTCTCTTGGGCTAATAAATAGATCTCTTTTACTTGAGTTGTTAAATAGACTTTTGAAGTACTTTTCATGGTTGTCTATGTGTCCTTGATTAAGCTATAAGATCAAAAATTATGGAAGTCTCAAATAAAGGAGTAAAAGTCTGCTTCTTTAAAAATTGGAATAAAAATGAAGGGGCCTTTTCATGGATATTTTTTTTTTTCTCTTTTGCCAAGAAAACTTGGAAGAGCTTACCTGTCAACCCCATCTAGATGTTTTGTGTTCTGTGCTCTCTAACATGGGACAAATTGAAGTTTGTCTTCTGTGTTTGCCAACTATGAAACTGGAAAGTAGTTCTGTGGGAGACCTGTGTTTTACAGGTGCTGTGGAAGTGCCCCAAATTCCACACTGGGGGAGACAGGAGGGGAAGAATCCCTAAATAAGCTGGATGCTGCAGTTCCACCTGTAGGACAGCTCTTTGGTTTGCATCCAAAACTCAATAGAATGACACAAATTTTAAAAACATACTTTCTTTATATTTTCAGATTTTTCTGCTTCAGCTGATTCAAAAGTTGTGGTACTTACCGTTAATTCTCTGGGTAATGCTCAGACTTACCTTGATGTCATACAAAGCAATGTGGACTTGTTCAGAGGAATTATCCCAGCAATATCACGCTACAGTCAGAACACTGTTCTCCTTGTTGCTTCTCATCCAGGTATGTTGGTGCTTCGCCTAATGCTCTGTCCATCAGCTGGCTTTCTCTTTGGCCTGTTTTAAAAATACGTTACTGCTGAATATACGCACTTAGTGAAAAATTCTTGCTACTCTGAAAGATGTTTTCCTTTTCAGCTTTGAGCAGGACACTGTCTTTGAGGGTTTTTTCTTTACTGTTACCAAGATAAAAGAAAATAGTATACTTTATTTTGTGTAAAAGGTATGTATTTCTGTATGTGTCTGTACATAGTTTCAACCTTACTGTATCTACAAGATTAGCATCCATTGGCTGTTGTCTTGTCAGTTGTGAGTTTTATGTATACGTTTCTCCTGTGCAAGTAAGGATAGATGCATGTGTGTTATATGCTGTGTGATCAGACACAGGCTGCTAATATGCATAATATAGTGTTGATAGTAATATTGCAGCTGTGATTTGATGGAAAGTTTAAATCTGTTGGGTCAGGGATACTGTGAACTTAGACAAAGCAAATACTACTTGAAAGGGAAAGAAGTAAGCATCAGCCTCTCTGTCCTGTAAACACATTGAAGACAGCCGTTTTCTGTTTCTCGAGTGCTTCTTACCCTTCCTCTCCTTTAGAGCTGTGGAGATGAAAAAGAGAGTGCTTGCCAAACGAGAAGAAATTAAGCACTGGCTGAATTAAATTTAGAAGCACGTGGTATTTTTGGTAGAGGGAAGCATGATGATGCATTCTGAAGTTTCACTTGATTTCTCTCTAAAAATTTACTTGGGCTGTGGATTTTCTTCACCTCCTCCCCTCCTGACTTGGTCTTTAAGTTGAAACAAGTTACTGATACGTTCTTATATGCTTGTACCTTTTCTAAAGTAAACAACTTGGTCCTGAGTTTTTCAAATTGTGATTCAAAGTTTGAATTCATTGATCTGTTGAATTTTGAGCAGTCCTTCATTAACAACATATTTTTCTTTCACGTATAGTTGAAGTAATGACATATGTGTCATGGAAGCTGAGTGCATTTCCCAAAAGTAGGGTTATTGGAGTAGGTGCCAACCTAGATACTGAGAGATTTCAGTATATACTGACAAACCTTTTGAAAGCAGAGGTGCTGGCGAAAGGTGCTTGGATTATTGGCGAACAAGGGGAAGACAAAGGTAAAGTGATACTTTATTATAACTATCAGTATATAATGTCTTGGCAGTGCTTAAGTAATTGAGTAATGAAAGAATAATTGAGAAAAGTAATGTAGGTAGTCATAAGCAGAAGCGTAGATTTTCATATTAATGGTTTTACATTTTGGTGTTTGCCCAAGACTATGGACCTGGAGTGGTATTAAAAGTATTCAACATTTGTTATGGTAAAAAAAAAAAAAAGGAAAAAATATAGAAAAAAGAACCTCAAATGTTTATTATTTGGTATAACAATATAAGTTAAAAGTACTGAAAGAGGAATGAAATGTATTATAATATATGGTAGGTCATTGCTAATCTAAGAATTGTTACGTATTACTTCATTTTTAAGCAAGTGTCTCTGGTCAGGTGTTACTGTCCTTTATTTCAGCTGTCCAGTGAACCTTAGATCATCAACTACATTTGGTTGTTGTGGGGGAAGGAAAGTTTGGAAAGCTTGAATTTTAAATTTTTTTTTCCTTGTTTTTGTCACAGTTTAGATGTGCATTTAAACATTGGTTGTTTCTATTTAGTACCATCATGGACCAGTTGTAATTTAGTTGCAAGTCAAACTGAAGCAATGGCTGCTTGTAACTCAAGGGAAAAGGTGGCTAACAGGTAACACCACTATAATCTTAAATGTTTTTTCTTAATGCTTAGGCACTTCATGTTTGCAGAGGGTTTTTTTTCCTTCATCTCTTTATGGAGAGGAGGAATTTTGTTCTAAGATGTTGACAAATTGATTTTATAAAAAATTGGAAGTCATTCACTTATGTGTATGTGCCCATTAGTTTTCTGGAGTTCTTAATGTTGTGCCTGTGATGATCTAAGGACAAGTTTTATAGAATATACACTAGAATATTAGAGCTGCCAGTTCAATTGTCTGTTTTTTAAAATAAAAAAAAAGTAGACAAGTCTTCTGGCACTTCTCTCAGAGCTTGTGTGGAAGTAGTTTACTTCAAAGCAAAGCACAAGTTTTGATCAGATTACCTGATTTAATCAGCCACTTATCAGTTACATCTCTTGACAGAAAAGAGAATTGTTACTAGTGTGGGTAAAAGGTACATGAAGAAATTCTTGAAGGCAATTCTGAATTCCTTTCTGTTGTTTTCCAAAACAGAGAATAATGTTTTTGTAGTGCACTTTACCTGATACAGTGCACTTAATTTGTCTTTTGAGTTTTACATATAAACCAAGATAGAAATAATTAAAATTTAAACATCACGTTTTTCTCCTTTCTCTGGTTTATGTAGAGCTATGGAAGTTCTAAAGGGAAAAGGTCAGAGATCTTGGTCTGTTGGGCTCTCAGTTGCTGATTTGACTGACAGTATACTGAAAGATAAAAGAAAGGTTCATTCTGTGTCCACTCTGGCAAAGGTAAATGTGTTATTAATATCTTTTGGTTGGTAATGTAATTATATTATTTATGACTATTTGAAATTTATATTATTATTTATAATTAATTTTAGCAGCACAGACATCTCACTTAAAGTAACTGTTGCTGAAGTAGCACTATTTCCACTGCTTTCTTCCAACAACAGCTTTCAATGCTACTCCAAAAAGGAGCAAGACCCAATTATTGTGTTAATTGGAAACCAGTATTAAAAGTGAATTATTCTCCAAAAAATGCAAGAATCCAGAGGAAATGTTTGTTCAAAGTTACTGATCAGCTCCCCTGGAATCACTGGATTTGGCAAATGAAGAAAAATGCGTGTCATAGTTTCCAAGTGCTCAGTATTTAATGTAGGTTTTACCAGGGGCCAAAAGAGTTCACTATCTTTTATGAAAGTGTAAAATGCATTTTCTACCAGTGTTTTATTTGACCAGCTTTGAATCAGCTGCTTTTTTACTCCTTGGTACTTTACATTGAGAAGATTACGAAGTTGTATTTAACTTAAAATTGTAGGCTGAACCTTGTTTAAAGGTTATCCTAAGAGGCTTCATTAAAGCATGAAGTCATTTAATAGGAGGCAAAGTCCCATGTTGAAACATTTACTCGTCGCTTGTATTTACAGGCTTCAGAAGGATGATTTGCACATCCCAGTGCAGGGAAGTTGAGCAGGCTGCTTATTCTATCAAGTACAGGCATATAACTAATTTCATCATGAAGTTTTCAAGTAAAGTTTTTAATCGTTTATGAACTAAATGCAGATACAGAGAAGTGACGAGTTTCTTAAGCTGTAAATACAGAATGTAAAATATCCCATATGGATCCTAAAAATAAACAAAATCTACAGATTTTGTATTATATAAAGTTGAATTATAGGGATATAAGTTTAATGAAGTCTGTCACAGAATATGGGATTAATATGTGGAAATCATTCCCCAGATAGCTCTCTTTACCTGCGTTTTTTAATATCTTTTGTTCCATCCTAAAAGAACTAATGGTGCTGTACTGTCAAGTGTCCCTGCTTGTTCTACCTAAGAAAGGGGTTAAATGGTGTTTAGTAGTATAAACTTTGCCTGCATTATAGCAGTCTGATATATCTATATTGGGAAACACCTCCAAGTGTGGCATGGTTTGGGATAATTTTTTCATCTGCACAGTAATATTTTAGTTTTTGTAGAGTAACCCATTGCACAGGATCTAAAATAACTGGAATTTCACCTTTCCTTGCCTAATTAAAATAATCAAGTTATTTTGTGTGGTTCTGTGCTTCAGACAGAATAGAAACAAGTAACTGTGTGACCGTTCTCTTTGTGTGTTGTTTCAGGGATGTTGCAGTATAAACAGTGAAGTGTTCTTAAGTCTACCCTGTGTTCTTGGAAGCAACGGAGTGATAGAAATGGTAAAACTAGAAGAAGATCCACTAGTGCAAGAGAAACTGCAAAGCAGCGCAGGGTCAATTCATGACCTTCAGCAGCAACTGAAACTGTAAGCGAGCACAAGGGAAACAAACCACAGTGTCTGCTCACAAAATCTGGACGTTTGCTAGGCAAAAAGTGTTGCTTGGTATATATGGATTTCTATATATAAAACAAGAAGGGTTTTTTACTTTACTTTCAAAAACTGCTTTCTCAGTTCTGGTTTAAATTATTTAATACTGCACTGCACAGTAACTTCTTATTTGAAAAGCGCACTTGTGGTGGCCCAAATGAGGAGGATAATGCGCAAGAACGTTTTGCCTACATTCAGGTGCCTTTTGCCTGAACGTTTTTGTTGCTAATTATAGCCTGATTCTTGGGTTATTCTTAGCTCTTTGCACCTCATTAGGACACAGTCTGGGAGAGCAGCTTGCCCAGCTCTGTGGAAACTGCAGTGTGCAGAGCCCCGGAGAACTCTGCCTCTGGGGGTTTCATTGCTGTGTAATCGTCTAGAAAAGGGTGACACTCCAGCTCTCCAGGGCACCGGGGGATGCAGTTCGGTAGCTCAATCTTTCACGCCTATCACAGATGCTCTTATGTCAGCAGACTCCTGCTCATTACTAAGGGGGAGAAAAACGCTAAAAGCATGATGTTAGCAGTGCCATTCCAACCTTAAGTGTTGGATGTGTGTTTCTGTTGTATGTTTGATGGTGCCTGAGGCTTTCTGGTCATGGCTTGCTCTTATTCTGTAAGGACATTGAGAGCACTAAAGCATCTGCAGTTTCTGGTCCACACATGCATCACCACTCTTACCCTGTGCAGCGCTGGGACAGGTGCCCTTCCTGAAAGGGAGGAGCAGGGGGTGGGCTTCAAATAAAGAACAAAATCTGACAGATAATACAGGAGTATCTGCAAGTTCAGGCCTTGATCCAAAGCCAGCCCGTGTCAGTAGGTTTTCTGTCTTCCTGAGGAGGGATACGGCTGCTTGAGAAGACCACAGGACCTGTAACCCACCTCGGGGGAGGCTGAGGATGGGGTGAAAAAGCAGGATGTGGATTTTTAGATAAATCAAGAAGTAGATGTTTTTAAGATAGAGTGGTTTTGGGGGGTTCTAACCTTTTGATTCACTGCACTGGTAAAAGGCTATATTCATCGCAGTTATACCTTGGCATCACATTGCAGGCAGAGAATTCATCTCAGAATTAAGATAAAAATAGAAAGGAAAAAAAAACCTGCAGTAGTTAATTTTTTTTTTTCATGGAGTACTGAAATTTCCTCCTTTGTGTTTGTCCATGATATGACAAAAGGTGTGGTGGCGGAGGGTGACTGCTTTGCTGCTAGATTAAAAAAACACCCAAAACGATTGCTGGACCTTGGGGGTTGTGGTTTGATTTTTTTCTTACTTTGGTAAAAAAGAGCATTAAATTATGGTTCTGTGTCAGTTCTGCATAATCTTGTGATTAATCTGTTGAGCATTTATTCTCATGTTAATAGCCCGGGTGTTTTATTTGTTTGGTGGTTTTTGTTTTTTTTTTATTATTAATAGCTTTCATTGTAAAAAGCTGCAAAGTCTTCCAGGGATGCCTTTTAGCTCGATGCTTGTGTTATAAAATAATGCTGGGCTGTGGCTCTCGTGTGTGTGTCGTGTTCTTTGAAAAAATCACCAGCCCGGAAATGGCGCTTCGCCTTCTCAGAAACACTTTTTAATAATAAACCCCACTAAGAAGAATTTCTTAGATTTTAAGAGCATTTCTGCTACCCGCGCTACCCCCGGCCTGAATTCCCAGCCAGCTCGGTGCTCCGCCCCACCGGAAATGTCCTCACGAGACGTGGAAGTGCCGTCACCGCCGGGAGGAAGCGGACGTCGCTGCCGGAAGCGGGAGCGGGAGGTTGCTTCCTGTTTGTATGTAGGGGCGGCTGAGCCGGGCCGGGCTTGGCCGGTGGGTGGCGGCGGCGGCACCGGGGGTGGAGGAGGGGCCGGCCGCCATGGCGGTCTCCGAGAGCCAGCTCAAGAAAATGCTCACCAAGGTAATGGCGCCGCCTGCGGCACCGAGAGTCCTTCGCCGCCCCTGCCCCGGTGCGCCGGGCCGGCCGGCCTCAGCGGCGGCCTTGGCGAGAGGCTGGGCTGAGGGAAGCAGCGGGAGCCCTGTATCTCCTTCAGCCTCGGCGCTGGCCCCCGGGAGCGGTTGGCTCCTTTTTCCCGTTTCCTCCTCGGGGGCGCTCCCTCGCAAGCCTGCGGCTTTGTCCCGGGATAGTGGGGAGCTGCGGAGGTCGACGGCCGGGCGAAGCCGTGGTGAAGGGGCTGTGTCTAGCCACCCGGAGACTGTAAATTGAGTTAGTTTGTAAAGGAAAATATGGTGCACCGAAACCTAAAATACGTCGTTATTTATAGTGCCACGAAACTTCAGTTCTGGGATAGGATATTGCTGATAAAAGCTGAATTGAAACGGTTCACCCGGCTGAGGCTGCCGTGTATGGAGGTGGATCAGAGCTACGGTGTGGGTTGTTGGGGTGCATCGCGTCATTTGCGTACGGGGGTTAAATGAAGGTGGGAGGCGGGTTCAGCTTCATTGACTAGGATAAGGGTGGGGGTTTTGTCAGCCTTGTTTAAGGAAAAAAGAAAATCTCTTGAAAGCTAAACCATTAATCACTGAATCATACAGCTCTATGTCTTCTTGTGCCACTGTTTAGGTGAAATCTGGGCTTTGTCCAGCAGCTTGAAATGAAAACCCTTAAGGCTGAATACTTGGGGAGAGTTATGGTTTTGTTTGGGGGATTTTTTTTTAACAATGTTTATTCAGTATATTTGCGTAATTTTGAAATGAAACATGAAGGATGAGGATCTGTTCAAAACTGAAGAAACCTTATTAAGGGTCTTTGATCTGCATGGAATCATAAACATTTTTAAAAATGCATGCTGAGTACTAATTTGGTGTCAGCAGATGAGATCGCGTATATATTTATATACACACATCTTCCCTAAATGAATTACTACTGTACCACAGAAAAAAACAAAATTTTAGGTAGTCCTGTGTCGTCTTTCCCCCACACTGGCCCATTTTTACCCCAAGCTGACTTTCTGTAGGTAAGTTCAAAGTATTTAATAGCTGATGAAAAATGAAGTTACTATTTCACTACTTTATTTTTCAGAAATAGTTACACTTTCTGTTCTGTAGAGGGAAGCTTAGTGATGTTTCCTATATTGAATAGCTCAGTGTGTGAGAAAACAAGACTTAATTCCTAGTTTGACTGAACATAAACACTTAACAGGTTTTGATTGTTAACACTTTGGGTATTTACCTGCTGTTTGATACTGAAAAGCTTCATCTCTCTGTGATCTGTTTCCTGATATGTAAAATGAGGAGGATGCGTGAGAATGGAGGAGGGGAAAAAAAAGTTTAGAAATTAAGAATTCAGTTTTAGTTACCTTTGTAGAAATCACTAGGATCTTTTATTTTTCCAAAGAGATTTTAGCATTTCTTGGAAATGCACAACTGCTTACTATATGAACACAAGAAAAGATTGTCTTCTAATATTCTAGTACTTCTTAGAATAGAACAGAGAAATAAGCACAAAAGAGTATACTTTGTGCTTTAAATAATAAAAAAAAAAGTCTAGAAAAGACATCATTCTCATTAGGAAAAACTTATATGTCATTTTGATATACAGAACTTAGATATTCTGTTGTTATTGCATCTAAGTGCTGAAATTTAATAGTTGATGTAGCACTTAATTTTGCTTGTGGCAGTAGCTTAAATCTTACAAGCATATCTCAAGTAATTATTCATCACCCAGTGTAAAAACTATTTTTAGCATTACTCTTTTTATTAGTTTTAAGAGACGTATGAAAATGTTTTGTAATTTTCAGGTGTTGAGTCTTATTTTTAAAAGCACCCCTGATAACCAAATCTAGTTTCTATCAGCCCTGTCAACCACCATGTACCAGACTCCCAGTATGTCTGCTGAGCAGGCAGGCCTTGTTTTATTTATTCCTTGACCAGACCGACTTGAGACTCCTGTGCCAAAAGTGGAGTTAAATCCTGAATCCGAATCCGTGTGCTAGTTAGGATCTTCTGTTAGTGGAAGCCAATTCATTTTTTGATAGTGATTATGCCAATCTCTTTGACCCTATATCCTGCACCATAAGGTACATTCCTATAAAAAGACACCCTATTTTAAAAGTAGCTGGTGACATGCTCCCACTCGTACCGTAGTAACACATTCAGTGATGTGGGTATGTGCTGCCAGTCTTTGGCTGATCTAGCTTCAATTTCACAAATCTGTTTCTCCATGTTCTAGCAATGCCTGTTATCTATTTCTCACTTCCAGTAGGTGTTGGGCAAGGAGGGAGGAATGTACTCAATGCTAGGAAAGTTGTCTTTCCTCTGTCAAGGCCCTCCTGCACACTCGCAGTCCTGCACCCACTTTCTAGAGGAGACTGAGATGTTTTGCTGCCACCCTCCCATCAAAACACCATTCAGGGGCAGCTCTGACTCTCTGGCTGATTGACATCTGTCCTGGTGCCTCCCTGCACATGCAGGGATCCCTACTAGAGGGGTTGCTTTCTTACCCACAGATCAGTGTTTTACATAGGCAGTGTTCAGTTAAGTAATATGGAGACAGAAATTTTTATTCCAAAATAAGAGTGGAGAAAAATGTCCCTATATGAATGTAAACTCACCCAATAGACTGAGTTTATCGAAAATAGAGACTAAATTTCAGTATAATTTAAGTTGTTTTTTAAGTCATTCTTTCTCTTTTGTTTTGCAGTATAAGTATAGAGACCTAACTATACAGGAGACGACCAGTGTTATTACTCAGTACAAGGACCTCAAACCTGTTATGGATTCATACGGTTAGTCTGTGCATGAGAAAATTCTTGTTATTGAATTGTTGATGGTTTAGATATATTTGATAAGTTTTGTGTGGAAAAAGGAGATTAAAACTAGAAAACTTAATTTGAGCTTTTCTTCTTGATCTCTGACATCAATGCCTCCTTAGAAACACAGACAGTTATTTTCTAAAATAACCTTTTTGTATTACTGAGTCTATCTAATTTGCCAAGAAGTACTGCATTCTTCACAGCTTAACTTTTAGTTAATCATTCAGTGATGTCATATCAGTTCATGTGCTGAGATTGCTGGTATCTTACAAATTCAGCTTTGCTGTCTATAATATAGAGATCTTTTTAGAGTTCTATTTAGAACTGTAAATCAATGTACAAATACTTCATTTAAAGTAATTGTGTTGGTCCTTAAGAGTGTGAAGAAAATGTGGTCAAGTATATAGAAAATCAGTATGAGGGGTTTTGTAATGTAAAACAATGATGACAATCACTGTTTGTTAGCTGTTTTCAACTAAATTCAAGTGTTTCATGAGGATATCTCAGGTCAGCTCCAGAGGCTGAAGGCATGGTTTCACAAGATATGGTGAGCCAGTGTAGCTGCTAAGGTCATTCTCTTTCTGATCACCTTTTTTAACTGTTAATTGTGGGATTCCTCTCTGAGCTAATTTGTATTACTAACAGATCATCAGAGACTTTATAGTCTTCTGCTTTCTAAATTCTAAACCTGGACTGAGAAGTATTAAAAGGGAAATGGATGGGGAAAAGATAAATTAGTTTTAACTTGAATAGCTGCAAGCCAGCAGCTGTCACAGAAATAAAAGCTCAGGCAGTGACTGGAGAATCAACAACAATAGTGAAAGGACTGTGGCTGGGACTGCAACTTTGCATAACGATAGGGGTCAGAATGCCAGTTAGCTTTGAGCTGTCACAAGAAGCCCGTTTCTGTTACTGAATTCTTTCTAAGCAGCCTGAGAAAGACTGAGCATAGAACCAGTTAGAGGTAATTGATACTATTTGAAGCAGTGAAATTAACAACAAGAAATGGTTACATTGCTGTTGAGATAATTTCCAAGTTTATATTAATAGTGAAATATATACCCCCATTTAAGTCCCAGCATGTTCTGCATGCCTTTGCAGAACATTAGCACCAAAAGAATTGTACATGATAAGCTACATTTGAAGTATGACTAGAAACTTTCAGGTGAAATTAGGAAAATAAAAGCTTTATTACCAGAAATTTATTTATTCAGCCAAGAATAATCTATTGGATGGAAAGGATGGGAAAACTAAGTACAGCATCTTAGTAAATTGAAGTCAGGATTCCTGTGCAGTTTGTGAACTAAGACTAAGATGTGGCAGTGAGTCAAGTGCTACACGTTTTTTGTCTTCAGTATGTTATTGTTTGGTTAAATTACTTTTACTGATTCTGTAATAAGTGCTTATGGCCCAGTAATTTTCAGTATTCTTGCCGAACAGTTTGTTTGGAGAAAGCGTAAGGAATTCTTTGTAGTCCTAAAATGACAGTTGCTTTTTTAGATTAAGTTTGAGTTCAGATTATTTTTGCAGCAATTTGTATGAATTGTAGTTTGTATAATTCCAACGTGTTTTACTTGGTCTCTGAATGAGGAAAAGTTTTATTTGCAATGAAGGTGGTTTGACAACTATTAGTCATTCATTTCTCAGGAATATATTATTCATAAAAGTTACATGACTGTAGACAGTCACTTGCTAGATCATAAATGTGCAAGAGCAGAACCTTTCAAGCTGAAGCTTATGTATGTGTAATATCTGAAAACTTAGACTAATAAACAGATGGGATATAACCTGAATGTAGCAAATGTGTTTGTTTTTAAAATACTATTTGTTCCCTTTCAGTTTTTAATGATGGCTCATCTAGGGAGTTGATGAGCCTCAGTGGAACCATTCCCGTGCCTTACAGAGGTATGCATTTATTATCATCATCACCACTGTTATTTTCCCAAATTTCATGAAAAACTATTTAGATTTGTCCTGGTTGAGCTTCATTATTTTGGTTATCACTATTTTCTTGAAATCCTTTTCTTGTTCAACGTACAATGTTTTAAAGAAATTGTTCCCTGTTTTTGCTGTGGAATAAAATTTTGACATCGAGCATTGCTTCTTCAGTGTTGTACAGCTCTCTAACATCTCTTTTATTTCAGTACTGCATGTTTGTCAAGCTTCTCAATTGAATGAGTGCTGCAAGCCATTTATTGCTGCAGCTAATGATAATTCAGATTAGGATCTAATAATCTTGCAGTATAGAACAAATGACATAAAGTATTAGTGGGAAATGATAATTTAAATCAAAGTTATTCTGAAAAATGTTGAGTTCATAGCCATATTGTGAGCTCTTTGTTGAATGTTATTAGTAGATTTCAGTTTCAGCTTCTCATGCTGTGCAATTGAATTTACTGGGTTTAGGAGTTTATTATAAATCTATATATAACAGGACAGTTAGAGTTGGAGTAACTTTTAAAATCTTTCAAAATATCTTTTCTAGGTAACACATACAATATCCCAATATGCTTGTGGCTGCTGGACACCTACCCTTTCAACCCCCCAATTTGTTTTGTCAAACCCACTAGCTCTATGACAATTAAAACTGGGAAACATGTTGATGCAAATGGAAAGATATACCTTCCTTATCTGCATGAGTGGAAATATGTAAGTATAGGGGACTTGAAATCATCAAATTGCTCAATTCCGATAGTTGTATCATTTTTAACAAAAAACATAATCCTCTTTATTTGAGATCTTAAAACAATTTTTTTAAATGAAAACAAGTGGTTATTATTTGTAATGTCTTAAAGTTCAGGGTGCTGCATTCTGTTGCCTGGTTAATTGCATCTTAGGTACAGTTTGTCTGATTGAACAGTGTAGCATAGGTGGCCTTTCTGGCAGGATGCTGATGTGGCCATCTGTGAGATAAAAATATTAACAGAAGGGAAATTCTAAATTCTGTGAAACATCTCTGGGCTGAAATTAATCTCTGTGACTAAAATAGACTTTTATGAGCACTTGGACTTCTTTATATAGACATTGCTGGAGCTTCAAGTGTGAGGATATGTTTGCTTTACCAATAAATAAAGGCATTGAACAGTGCAGGCCTCATAGATGTTTTGACCAAAGCATGGACTTGTAAAGAAGATAAGCTGTGCTGACAAGGTCAGACTACTGGTACGAGATGCATATTTCTAAAAAGTGATTAACAGGAATAAATTTATTAAGCATGGATGGTAGTTCAGCACTTGCATTGTGATAGTGGAAGATGACTGCCCAGATCAGCATGTAAGTCTTGCACAAGCAAGAGGATAATCTAAGATGCAGGTTTCATTCTGTTTGAGACGTTGGTAAAAACAAATGGGTTATAGAGCTAAGAAAATTTGAAAATAGGATATTTAATTCCTGATGTTTATCCTTATTTTGGCAAAAGGAAATCATGCCTATATTAAATGTAGTTATAAACTGGGAAACCAAGTTTGCCCATATTTAAAAGAGGTTTGTGCCACTCCTTAGTGGGCTAGAATATATTTACTCTTGAGCAAAAGCTGTATGATTATGAAATTGAAATGTCTGAAAACCTAGTGATCTGTACTTTTTTCATGTTCGAGAAGGGATTTAAGTTTTAAAAAATCATTATAATTCATCATTGCACAGTCATCTGGTGATTTATTGCCCTGAAGTTTATATGGAACCATGTATTACCCAGTTTATTGTGAGTGTAAGCACTACTGCAACTGTATTTTGCTATGCAGTTTTGAATACCAGCTGGCTGGGTTTGTAAGTTCTAAGGAAATCTATAAAGGAAGTTAAATATACACATATGTGTGTGTGTGTGTGTGGTTTTTATATATATATATATATATATAGTTATATAGATTTTATGTATATACGATTATATATCTTGTGGTTTTTAAAAATATTTATATATATAAAAATATTAAAACCACAAATAAAAGTTTGGCTTTTGAAAGCTGATGGATTGTTACTGTTTTGTTATTAGAGTTAATTAAACTGGCTGTTAACAAAATCAACAATTTGTGATTTTCTTACCCTCGTAGCCCCAGTCAGACTTGCTTGAACTGATTCAGGTCATGATTGTTGTGTTTGGTGAGGAACCTCCAGTCTTTTCTCGGCCTACTGCTTCATCAAGCTACCCACCATACCAGGCAACAGGCCCACCAACTAGTAAGTGGTCATGGTTACTAATTTCCACAAATATTCATACTAATACTCAAAAGTGATATGTTAACAAACGTTCTATTCTACTCCAGAATGCCTTTCTGTAGTGCTGGCTAAAGAATTCACCTGTGCTGTACTTGACCTTTTTGAACTATGTTGGAAGAATGTGTGGTTTTTTTCAGGTTTTGGAAGGGAGGGAAAAATCAAGTTTCTATTTAGAAAAGGCAAAAACAGTCATCCCCCCACGTGTACCTCAAGCCCCTCAAAACAGCCAGTAACCTATCAACATTTGTAGATAACCCTAAAAAGAGATTATTCAGATAACTGTCATTTTTATCTTAATGTTTTGGTTTTTTTGGTCTGATAATATGAGTCCATCTGTTAAGTTTCCTGCAACCATTGATTTAATAAGCAAAAACATACTGCTTTTTTTTCTGTGCCCACACTCCTGGTTGGTTTGTTTGTTAAGGTGGGTTTTTTTGCTGTCTGAACATAAAAAAAAAACGCCATGTGATTTTTTTTTTCCTTCTTCTCTGTTGATTTGATGCTCTAAATTAGTACTCATTTTCTTGCAAAAATTCTCAAGACTTTTTAAAGTCTTTTATTTATTTAAACTTCTGGAGGCGCATTATTTTAAAGACTGGGGATAGGTGGGTGGGTGGCAAAAGGAGAAGTGGGAAACAGAAAATCCTAGAAATTCTTCCAAAGGAGACTCTATTGAGTGGAAACAAACCAAACTAAAAAACAGTAGAGTAGAGCTACTCAAGCCAAATATAGGGGGAGGCAGGCCAAGGGAGCAGATTAGCTGCAGGTTGTTTAAAGAGATTAAATTAATGGTAGAGTAGCTGTATTTGGGGTTATATAGTTTTGCTGTCTTTTTAAGGCTGTGTCTGTTTTCTATTGAAATACAGCTTTCATCAGATCATAGCGTTACATCTGAAAAGCTGAAGTACTATTCAATACAATTTCCAGCAGAAACCATTTATAACAAGGTCTCAGATTCTTAACATACAAGAAAAGGGGTAGCAAATATAAATGGGACTATCAGGGATAGTTGGCTAAAGGTAAGTGTTTGAGACTTTTTAGCTTGTCCAGCACTAGCCTGTGGGAGCACTGGGTGATTCTACTGTTCTGATTTTCAAAGAACGGTGGGTGTCAGTACAGGTATAGTTTTAGTAGAAACTGTGACCTGTATTGTGCTTTAAGTATGGACCATCAGTTGAAACACATCTGAATCCTCTTGGCAGTCACTCAGTGCTAGCATAGCTGAAGTAATTTTAGTGGACGAGTTTCAGGACTCCTACATTGTTAATATCTACTTAGTTTTACTAGTAGTTTTACTACTAGAAAAACTTAGTCAGTTTTTCCTTATTGTACAGATATCTAGGTTTTGGTGGTTTTTGTAAGTTCTAGATATGTTGTTTAGGAAGAAGGGAAGTCCTTTTTAAAAAACCAAATCATTTGAAAGCAGTCAAGGATGAAAATAGCTCAGTTCTTGTAAAAAAACCAAACAAAACAAAACCAACACCAAAACTATTTGATGTAATATTCCTAAAATTACTAGAAATGTGGAACAAATATATTCAAATCATAATTTTTATAATAGAATTGTTAGATTTCCAAGAAGAAACTTAAAATTGCTAGGACTGTTCAAGCTGTAGACATTTATATGTGCTGGTAAAAATTGTTTGATGTATGACTTTTAAATGGCAGAAATTACTGGATAAGAACATGATTGGATTGTTAAAAAGCTAATCAACTCATGTGAAGTCTAGGTACTCTGACGGTACTTAAATTATATAGTCGTTATTTAGTGAGTGGAGAAGGATGGCTACATTAGAAAGGTTATTTTCTTTTTTCAGCTATTATATAAAAAAAAGTGGAGACAGCACTTCAGTTGTGTTATCTTTAATAACATGCCATTTTCATGAGTTCCCTAGCTGCAGGTACTCTTTCTTACATATCCACATTTTACTTAGCACAACTACTCATTGTGGATTTTTAAAACAATATCCATCAACCATGCAGTGGTTAGTTTAATGATTAACAAAAAATTAAACGTGTAATGAAGGGTGTTCCAGGCAGTTGGTCTCAGGAATGTGTAATTGACTTCAACTACACTCCTCATACTCTCCTTCCTAACAAAATATTCTTTAAAATATTTTAACCAAAGTTGATTGGTAAAGGTGGAATCTTTGGAAATACAAAATTTGCCTGTGCTTTGTGAAGGCATGTTTGTGGATACAAAGGAAGTTCTAACCGGTCAATACATGGAGGGAAGGTCCACTGCAGTTTAGTCCTTCATATGTTTTGAGGGGAAGCAGCTGCCTTGGTCAGTTGGCAGAGAGAGAGCTCACAACAAACACCTGCACATATCCCTCTTGCCAAGCTGCACAAGAGCAGCCTGGGGAACGTGTGGGAGTGTTGGGAGAAGTGGTGGTGTCAGAGGATGCAGGGTACACGTTATTGAGGGGTTTGGCCATAGAATGACTTCTCTTTCTCTTCTTGTTTCATTGTGTTGTATTTTGAAAAGCACCTAACTGCAGCATAAGTACATCTCACTAGTGTGATCTTAATGTATATTAAACTTCTGAAAAGTAAAAATTTGTAAAATCATTTTATTTAGCTTCCTATGTGCCAGGCATTCCAAGTGGAATATCTCCCTATCCAGCAGGAAGCACTCCAAACCCGAGGTAAAAACCCCTTGAAACCATCATCATATATATAATAGACAGTTTCACTGAACAGTATTTAGTCTTAGTTGCATTTTCTTATGGTATATTTGTTGTGTAATTATTGTGTTAGCAGGTGTGTTTTTTTTAAAAGTGAGGCCTGTATTCATGTTAATAGCCAAAAGGAGGTTTGAGAAAAGTTTAGCTTTCTTAGTGTTGCTTCCCATACAATATACTTGGGTGATAAGTACATTTCTAAAATTATTACCTGCCTCCCAGATTTTATCTTGTTTCAGTCATATATTGGATTAGTTTTTATAAGGTTGATATATACATGATATAGAAAGAAACATATCCTTACAAGTAGAGATTTGTTATTAGTGTTGTTAGTATAGTTTGGGATAATTAGCAACTCAAAACATTGAAAAAACAATTGCTGGATGAATACAAACTTTGTCTCCAGCATAAATGTGGCATTAATTTGGAGCGCACTAAGAGAATTTGAAGAGCACAGAATGATTTGAAAAACTTTTTATTATTTTAAAGGAAGTTTTTTTCTTTAGGTATATTATATAATAATTTGGAACAAAGCTTTTCCAGAAGACTTGCAATTTTCTCTTAGGAAATAGTAAGATGCTGGTTGCTGCCTTCTAGTATGTACTTAAATTTTTTCACATCATAACAAATTATTTTTATTATTATTATCATTATGTCCTGATTTTGTGTTAGGAGCACATGAGGAGTTGCTGTAGTATATAACATTTTGATTTAAAAAAAATAAATTTAAAACCCTGTAAGCATTAGGAAGGTGAGGTGTTATGTTTTAAGAATTGAAAAATAGGGATTTTAATAAGGTTTTTGCCAAGTTTTTTTTCCTCCTAAATACTTTAAAATAGTTCTTCTATTATTCATTTTTGTACAAAAATTAAGAGCACTTTAAATAAATGTTATCTAGTTTACGAGTGAGCAGAAAGATTTGAAGATCTCTTAAATTTGCAATTTTCTGGAGAGGCACAGAATGTACTTATTTTATATTTTGCATGTTTTCTTGGACCATTTTCTTTACTTACAGCTGTAATTAATCCTCTGATGTATGCAGGTGTTAGTTCAGTACTTACTGACTTCTTCCTTCAGTTTATAGTAAATGTATTTTAGAAAGATATTGTAGACTGTCATTGTGTGTCATCCTGCAATTGTTTCAGTGACCAAACAATTTTGCTTTCCTTCATCCTTCAGAGCAGGGCTGAGAATTTCTGGGGGAGTTTCGTCTTGCAACTGTATTTTGCACAACATTTTTAAGTTTACATAAAGCAGTTCAGCAGCCATGCTGTTAACTATTCTGGTATTAAAAATTATTAAATTGAAATGACTGTTTGTGAGTTTGTAGCTAGAATAATTTATTTTGGATACTTTTGTGGTTTTGGCTGGCAAGTTAGGAGTTGCATGGCAAGATTTAGAGATTGAAGAGAGTTTGGAATGTTCCAAATGATTGACCAGGCAATAACTTGATAGGATTTCAGATAAAATGGTATATTCTTAAATCATACCAGAAATATAAATTGTGAAAAATGTTAATGTGAACAGGAAAAGAGAAAAAAATATAACTTGGCCTGCATTTAAACATCCTATTATGTGAACAACTGTTTAACATGGTGACATAAAGATAATACACTTGGATGATTTTTTAGTTACATAACATTAGCATATCTTTCTTTGTCCAAGCAGCTACCCTTACCCTTATCCAGGTGGTGTTCCATTTCCAGCAACCACTAGTGTTCAGTACTACCCCTCTCAGCCTCCTGTGACTACTGTTGGTGAGTAGCTTTGAAAGGATTTCTCTGAAATGAAGCTTCCCTCTACAACTGATATGTAAAGAAACAAAATGGAAAAAGGAATGTATCATTCTTAATCTGACCTTCCAAAGTATTGATCTTCAATTTAAAAAGTTATTAAAAGGAAGAATAAAATACATCTTATGTCTTTCACCTTATATTTTACTGAGTCGGGAACCTGATAAATTCCTGGGTTTGTGCAATGCATTGCATGTGCTCTACAAGCATGTTGAAGAACACAGTGTAACTACCTTGAGGTTTTTTCCCTCACTCTTTAACTGTAGGTGACTTCTGATTACATTGTTCTGTACATGGTCATGGTTTATAAAAATGCTTTTGTCCTCATTGAATCGTTTACTGGTGGGCTAACCATATTTACTTTCTTTACTCCAAAAGTAGCAGCTGCCTCAAGCAGAGGTTTCCAATGTGTTTAGAACAAGCTTCATCTGTACTGAGATGCTCCTCCAGCCTCTTCACTGTTCCTTCTTAATTGTCCTTATTTGTTACTTCCTTCTTCCCTTCAGCAGCAAGATCAAGGATATTAATGTCTATCTTTTCCCAGTCTGTTGCTCTGTGGCCCTGTGCTGCCAAAACACGCTAGCTTAGCTTCTACTCTGTGCCTCACTTTTAGTGTATGCGTATTGGATTGGGAACCAATGATAAAGGTCATCTAGTTGAGCAGGAAGTTGGTGCAGTAACTTTTCAGTTGGAGGATAGTCTTTTTGGAGCAGTTATATGGTAAGGATGTAGACTTTTTTGTGATCTTGTCCAGAGTATCAACCATTTGTAGTCTCTTACGCCATAATTTAAAAGTGCATCTGTAGGTTCTTTATTTTATGTGTGAACTCCCAGTTATGTATACACACTCTTTCCTCCAAAACTATGTGTATTTTGAAATTTTCATTCAAACAAGTGGAGACAAGGCAAGTTCAGAGCTTGGTAAAGGAAGGCAGATGCTTGTTCTTTACTCTTAAAATACTTGAGGAGTTGTTCGGTTGCTACAGAATTTGGAAACAACAATAATCTGTACGTTGTGTTCTTCTTTTGCTTGATCCCATCCTGCATGTCCACTGTATTTCAGTCTTCTGAATTAGAAAAGTCTCTTCTGAGAGTTGTTTTTCATTCCAGTGGCCATCTCCTCTCTGAGATGACATGTATCTATGATGCACACTGCAAGAAAGCTGCTGTCCCACTTAAGGAGCTCAAACAGTACTCAGTGTTTGGGGAGCTCTAGTTGGGTCCTTGAGAATTGATGGGTCTAGGGGACATCGACTTTCTACAGCATCTTTCTCAAACAGATCCAGTTTTGCTTTTATCTTGTGGAGAGTTAATTTAATATATAGATATGTCCTACTTTATTTCTTTCCCTCATTTTCATCCCAGGGAAGATGAACAGAGGTAGAGTATCTGCCAGCCAGTAGAAGGCTCTTTAAGTCCCGAGTTAGATCATGCAATACCAAGTTACAATGCCGGATTTTGTAGTGGCAATCTAACATTAGAGTGATACATTTGGTGCAGTTGGGTAAAAGTCATACACCTGTTACACATGCTTTATCTCTTGTGCCAAGTGAAATGCAAACATGTCTCTTTAATCATCCACCGTATTTACAATACTGTTTGGGTTTTTTACAGTACAGTATTCAGGTTTTTTTTCTTTCAACTGCAAATGTTTATTTCCTACAGATTTTTTTGGCTATGGTTTATTGTGATGGTTTATTTAAGAGCATATCAGATGCTACAGCTTCAGAGTTTTGTGTGGGTGGTGGTGGGGTATTTCCTATAGTGAGCTTAGTTTGAAGGAAAATATTCGTTCAGAGTAGCTTAATCTTTCAATAATAGCTGTTTTTTCAAACAGTCCTTCAGATTTCTTCTTTCTGTTCAATTGTCTGTCATTAATTACCTTTCTGAGCAGTTACTAGTTTCATGATTCTGTAAGGTCACTTCTGAAACCAGACTCTGCCTGGTAAAGGTTAAAGGTTTCAGTGCTCTGTGGGTTTAACAGCTATGTGCCATAAAATATCTTCCCCAAGCTGGGCTAATTATGGAAGTGACAGAAAATGTTATGGGTTCATGCTCTTTAAGAAGATACATAAAATCTTATTGAGCTGTATTAAAATGATCCTTTATATGTTCAAAGACCTCTTTCCTATCTGTTGACACTTCCATGTAAACTTTCATTGTGTTTGGTGCATTGTGATTTTATTTTTTTCTCTGTCCTACTTTACTGTTACAGTGAGCCTTGTAGAAAATCTTCCAGAGGGAGGGGTAATGAGGGTGGGTAGGGGGAATGTGTAAACACTAACTGAAATCATGCTAATGCTATTCTTGAGGTAGAATCAGACCTTTTTGTTTTGATTTGGAACATGTCTATTTACAGTTGTCTGCCTTAAACAGGAAGTCCTACACAGTGAATGAACTCTTTGTCCCAAATAGTTTGACTGACTTGGTTTTAGTTTCACTTCTCAGTGTAGAAAATACTGTTCTTTTGTCCTTTTCATAAGAAGCAGCAATGATAAATTCCTGGGTTTGTGTGTAGGGTGTGATTTGGCAGCTTGTGTTGCTGATTCTAATATTGAGATTTACCAAATACTGAGAATTATCCTGTTGACTGGCAACAGGGTAAATACCTTAAGCTAGAACTGTGAATCAGATCAAGTGTTGGGAAATTTGCATTTTCATAAGGCTATCTTTGCAGCTGTTGATTAATAATTCAATCTCACTTTTCCCCAATAGTAATTAGCTTTTTTACAAAAAATTACACATATTATGGTGCAATTTGAATATAAGTGAAGTGTTCACATTAGTAATTATCAAAATCTGATGTTTTCTTAATTTTAGAGGAATTTGCTGGATTTGTAAGCATGACGTGCATCTTCCTATAGTTCCTCTCATGTCATTTACATAACTTTGTTTTTCCAGATACCTGGCTTGGTGTAGGTTTTGTGGACAGGAATAAAGTAAAAGGCTTTGTGGACAGGAATAACGTAAAAGGCATAGGGAAGAGAGATGAATTTATGCAGTCTTGTTCTGTTAGCGGCAGAAGTCCAGAAAATCTTCTGGAAGTTTTAAGGGTTCTGGGGTGTGCAGTCTTGTCAACAACAGTTTGCATTTGTTAATATAACAACACTAACAGACACTCCAAATAGATATTTCAATTTTTTTTTATAATGATGATGAGATTCTAACAGAAATTTATTAATTTTTCCATTCAGATGCTTGTTTCTAAAGGCAGAGTTTAGATTTTTAGACTGTATTCTGAGTTGTTGCTGATTATCCAACCTACCCCAAGAACTCTGTAATGCTGAAGTCTCTCTTAACAGCCAACCCTTTTCCTAAATAACAGTAAAATGATTGCAATCTTTTTTCTGGCTAATAGTAGCTTAGTTATTGAGTACTATCAATAACATATTCAAAATTATATTTCCACTGTTTAATTTACTCTAAACATAGCAATCTTTGAACTACTGTGTTTAAATGGCAAAACTACTATATGGTTTGTGTTGCCTGTTTGCTTTTGTTTTTTCTAAGGGCCTGTGCTTATTGAGAAAGGTGAAGAGGTTGATTTGATTTAAGGTGACTTGAGACAATTCTCTGAACCTTTGGGAAGGCAAAACAAGATGTGCAAATAATTTTGTCTATCGCTATGTAAGACTCACAGGAGGCTGGATGAATATTTTTTTTCACTTTATAATTTGTTGAGATCTAGGACACTGGGAAATGTGTATGTAATTTCATAACAACTTCAGGGTTTTGATAGCTGTGTCTCTGGATAAAAAGATACTCTGGTAAAATTTCTTAATGCAAATTCTCTTTCCAGTTACAGAACTTCAAATCTTTCTCTGTTTCTCCATAAAAGTTGGAAAGTTTAGGCACAAAACCTGCTATAATTCTTGCTTTAGTAGTAGTTGTAACAATCCAATGGGAATTTCACTGATCTAAAAGGTGTGAGGCACAAGCATGAGGAAAGTGTGACACTCTGGTTTTTTCTTACAGAGGAATGGTTGAAGTGGTTTGTGATGAATACAGATACAATTCTGCAACCAGTAGCCACTTCATGTTCCCTAGAGCAATCTGAGTTTCCTGGACTGCAAATACACAACATTGTCTGTGACAGACAAAAGGATTTACCTTTCTATTTAAAAAGTTGTTAGTGACAGACACTCGAAATTAGGTAATCTTATTGAAAGGCTGATTTAAAAAAGCAGTAGTAATATTCAGGCTTAAATGAGAAAAAGTCTAGTGCTTCAGAGAGAGAGAAACTAACAAAATATATTAGAAAATGTTCTTCTTGCTATATTTTCTAGCATTGCTGTATCAAAATGTGATTTAATAAACAGTTACATAGAAGCTTCTGTTGCTGTTTAACTGTAACATCGATCATTTATAGAAGCTAGTTATATACTCCTAGAAAAATATTGGTTAGTAGTTTGTTTCGCTACTACTAAAATTACTACCCTGAATTTCTGGGCAGGATGGACCAAGTGGAACTGGCAATTTAGTATGCCTGCAGTCAACTTGTATGTCATCATCTTTGTCTTACACTTACCTAAAATAGCTATGCTTGCTTTTGTTAGAATCCCATTGTAGAACTAATTCCACAGAATCTCTATGTTCTTTATGCAACTAACATTAAAGTAGTGTTCTATCCAGAGAGAATTTTTATAGGTTCTTCATGGGTACCTCAACACCATTACCTAATTTTATAAAGCATGCTCCCACCTACCCTGCTCCAATTACAGTACCATCCTGCAGAAGTTTAAAAAAATAAATGGTAGGCCCAGCGTAACGCTGAACAAGTACCTAAAAGACTGCCATCTGATTTTAGTCTGCTAGAACATATTTATAAACCATTTGCTAATATGACTGTCTCTCTCTCTGCTTTATAATCTTTTAATAAATGTTGCTTGTTAAAGTGAGATCACCTCAATAACAATTGTTCTTTATTAATGCTGATTGGTTTACTGCCCTCCCATACCTGCCCTAGGATGGCTCGGAGATAATAATTGTGAAACCAATTGGAAAGACTGGTTCATACTGTAGCACTTTAATCACTTGATACTGTCCTGCGATTTGTCACTTAAACAGACCCTGCTATTAGATCTTCATAAATGTAGAAGAGCAACAGTTAAGATCTTTTTGATTGAAAATTATTTTTGTTAGCTTAGTGTTCATCTATTTTTATTAATCTTAAAAAAAAAAAAAAAACACCACAAAACCAGTAATTGGCAAGCCTCAAAATAGAGCATCTATAGGCAAATTTACTGTTTCAAACCACTCAATATCTTAATTAAGGTTGAATATATGTATCCATTAATTCCTATAGAGTTTACCAGAAATTTATTCTTCTTTTAAAGACTGGGACTAACAACATTCATAGATTTCAGGGGAAATGGTTGCCCCATTTTCAAATTAAAGGAAGATTATGGGTATGGGAACTGTGAAGTGAATGAATGGATGCATACTCTTAAAATTGGATGTGCATACTTTTGCACATCTTCATGTGTTTTATCTCACTGTGGTCTTTTCACTGCTTCTGAAAATTATCGGGGAAAACAGTTTATTTTACTCTCTAATTGCTAAAATACATACAGCAAGTTAGCCCTTTTTTTTTCAGACTGGGTTTATACTGAAGCCAGTGCAGAACGGAGTTGATTTTGTGCTTGTGAATTTTCTTGTGCAGGACCCAGTAGAGATGGAACTATCAGTGAGGATACCATTCGAGCTTCCCTCATTTCAGCAGTCAGTGATAAACTGAGATGGCGGATGAAAGAAGAAATGGATCGTGCACAAGCTGAACTCAATGCCTTGAAACGGACAGAAGAGGACCTGAAGAAAGGACACCAGAAACTAGAAGAGATGGTAACTCGCCTGGATCAAGAAGTGGTAAGCTGAGATGAACTGCTGCTCTGTATCTGAGTTTCGTAGTAGTGAACAGAAGCACGTAATTGAATCATTATGAAGTATGATAGAAATATCAAAGCTTCCATTGCATTGCTTTTTAAATATATTTTCTCTTTCCCAGTTGACGTGCATGTGTCCAGACTTGAAATAAGTCAGAAATAGCAGTGACTGTAAGATGCATTGTCCTGTATCTTACAGATGTCATTGTTCAGTAGTAGAACAACATCCTGTGACAGATGTCAGTGGTGTGAGATTATTTCATAATTATGTCTCAGTTTCTGGATGATAATGTGTAACAGCAGCACTGGAGAGTGTCTTAGTGCAGAAACACTGATTTTAGTCACAGCTGCCTTGTATAACCTTCAGATTTTTCCTTTCCCAGGCAAGAGTCTCCTACTTAGTATGCTTAGAAATTCCTGCAGTTTTTCATGAAGGTCTGACATCATCTGCTTAGACCATCTGCTCCTTGCATTACTGCTCAGGAGTAAGATTTTGGGAATGATGAGCAGTTTCTGAAACCAGCTCAGTGCTCAGATATGTGGGTGGGTTTTGTTTTTTTTTTAATTATTAGAAATTATTAATAAAGGGTAGAGACCAGGGGATAACATTGTCACTATATAAATTTATAATGTACCCACTTCAAATGTAGTGTGTAATTCTAGTCTTTCCTGTCTTGGAAAGAAAGGATGTAATAAAACTGTAGAAGTTCAATGCAAAGGCAAGAAGGACGATCCAGCGTATCAGACAGCATCTGTGTAAAACATGACTAAGTAGCTATGGCTTCAGTTTGGGAAAAATAAAAACAATGGGGACGGAGAGTGTGGAATATGATCATGGTCTTTATGGCTTTTGGCTTTGCTTTTATTATCTGTAGCTACTTTAAATGGATATTTTTCTTTATGTGGTACCTTCAAAATACTTAAAGACTGTTAGAATGCCTTCTCTACAGTTATAAATTGGTAATGGATTGACATTATCAAAAACAGCATTTCCTTTCTTAAAATGAAAGAAGCTGAAATCTATAGTTGGTAGCTCTTTCCTTTGGTAAAAATATTAACGATGAGTAGTGAAGTAAAGAATCAACTGGCATGTCTAAAAATCTTTAATCCTGACAGTTGTATTACAAGAAGACATTCAGCTCACAAGACCTAAGGAATAAATAAACATCTTAATTGGTTTTAGGCTGAAGTTGACAAGAACATTGAACTTCTCAAGAAGAAGGATGAGGAGCTCAGTTCTGCTTTAGAGAAAATGGAAAGTCAGTCAGAAAATAATGACATAGATGAAGTTATTATTCCTACGGCACCACTTTACAAGCAGATCCTGAACTTATACGCAGAGGAAAATGCAATTGAAGACACCATTTTCTATCTTGGGGAAGCACTGAGACGTGGAGTGATAGACCTAGATGTCTTTTTAAAGGTAGGTTTCTTGGGATGTTTTTAAGGTGTGTGTTTTAAATATATTTAAATACTTAGGACTCTTTTGTTCAGCTTATGTTAGTTTTTCTTCCTCAAAGAGGATCCTGTAAGAATATGAATGCTTATATGTTACAAGATAAGTTTTAAAATAGGAATTTCAGAATTAATATAAAAGACCAATTTTAAAAGCATCCTAAATATGCAGCCATTTATCATTAGAGGGGTGCAACAGTATCAATGTAAGCTTTCCATTGGGCTGGCATCCTAACTCTGGAGAAACTAAGGGTGATTTGGAGTATTCAGACAGCTTTTCACCTGCAGTCTATGGATGCCTCTGCTGAAGCGGCCAGTGAGCATTAGAATCATAGGGAAAAAACCCAAACAAACAGTTTTTCACCTCTAGCAGATACCTTAAACAAATTGTTTCCTTTCTTTCCTGTCCTTAATACTAAAATTTTAATAATGTTTGATCTAATAACCTTCCTTTATTTTTTTTTATATTTATTTTGAACTTACGTGCATGGTGATGGCACATGAAATAAAAACAGATCTGTTATTTTGAAAAGATTAAGAACACTTTAACATGGAATAAAACTACACAAAATATGTATGTCAGAGTAATTAATGTTACCACTGAATCTGGAAAGATGAGTGTTCAGAAGTGTTAGTAGTCTGTTCTGGAGCCACTGGGTAGCAGGAGTTACTAGTCCTTCCATTTTCTAACAGTTGAGGTTCATCCCACCAAGTTACCACTCAGGCTTTGCTTTTAATGCCCAGTGTACCAATGCACTGTGTAGAGACATATTATTAATTATTACTTTCTTATGTAGGTTGCTAGTTCTGTTTATCTAATGTGAAAAGAACTGTTCTCTGTCCCATGAGAAATGCATTAGTCTGACTTCACCTTGAAGTACATATTACTATTTTTCTCCTCGATAAGAATATGTGCAGAGTTAATAATTAAAATCACAAGAAATACACTATAGTGATTGCATTTGGTAGTCATCTGCAAGTCATGCCATTTAGTAAACTAAGGCATTTAGTGTTTCCAAAAAACTAACATCCTGTTTTTGGGTCACAGAATGTGTCATGCTTTGAAAATGTGTACTGCAATATAATTAAGATTATATCAGAACTTTCCCCGTAGCTAGCTGTTCTTATTCTTTCTTTCTGCAGCATGTACGTCTTCTGTCTCGCAAGCAGTTCCAGCTGAGGGCATTAATGCAGAAAGCAAGGAAGACTGCGGGACTCACTGATCTTTACTGAATTCTCAGACTTTAACTGGGAAGTTAGATTTCATTATGAAGCAGCCGTTCTCTTGGTATTTCTCTTAATCAGTAGGTGCCCAGAATAAGTTATTACATCATTCAAGTGTAAGATATTTTGAATCAATAATATATTTTCTTTTTGGTAAAGACTAGCTTTTATTAATGCACTTTCTATCTTCTGTAATCTTTGTGCTGGTGACTTATGCTGAATAAAACCTGTTGCATATTTTCTTCCTCTCCAGAACTGTGTACAATGCGCTTTCTTTACAAGTGGGCCTGGCTTATGCAGTGTGAGCTTAACCACACTGAAATGTCTTCCAAATCTCAGAAGCGTCAGTCTTGAGTTTTTCCATGTTCATGTTTCAGTGCAACTAACCTTTGTTATGACCAGTGAAACCTGGAAACTCAGAGTTTCAAGGCCCTGCTGTTAGACCTAGCTCTTCCCATCCAAGGGCTGTTTTCTAGAAGTGAGCTTAGTAACTGTGCTATTGCCTTGCCTACTCTACCATCAGATTATGGTTGTAGTAGCATATACCTTATGGTGGAGCTGTATTTTGGAAACAAAGCCCCATAAAGAAAAAACAAGGAGACAGAAATACCAGTTTGTGGTTTATTTGATGTTGGAGCTGGTACTACAGTTGGACAGTCACTGTCTTGTTGCATACCAAAACCTTGATTTTTATATGTGTTCAGGAGACGAACTTACAATTAGGCTGATATAGTACACAAAAATAAGGTTCTCTAAAAAAAAAAACAAACAAACCACACAAAAATTCCAAAGCAGTGTTAGGAAAATACATTTGGACCTACCAACAGTGAAATAGTTAAGCTATTCAGCTGGCAGAGAAAGTTGGTCAATTGGCTTGACAATCCTTTAACTGCAAGAAAATAGTCTTTGGTTTCACATTGTGTCATAATTAGTTGCTGTTCTGAATTAACATTAAACAGGATGAGGAAAAGGCAGAGGGTTTTCTAGGCAGTGCCGATTTGAATGCTGGATTTCTGCCACACCACTTCACTGTACAAGACTGACTAGGTTATCTAGCTCTGCTAAGAACATGGGTGTCTGAACCAGGAAAACCCTAGAGTAGTTGTCTAGTGCTATCTTTAGGAAACTTGTTTGTTCAGATTTGAGCTTTTTGTGTGTTCTAGTTGAGATACGTACATTGGAAGATTTGACCTACTTGGAAAGTGCAATGTAAGACAAACCACTAAACCCATTAAACTGCAAAGAGTGAACTGCCTGGCCAGATTTAGAACTGTAGTTCCTTCTGGATTCCCCAGAGTGTATCTGCACTCTTCCTTAATTTGTCCTCTTCCTCAGGTTTTAGGATCATCTTCACTACATCAGTGATGCCATTACTGCCCAGTACACAAGGAACACTTAGAAAGACATCTTCTTTTATTCCATGCATGCCCTGAAAAGTAGATAAGGATAGTTAGGGTAGAATTTGGGTATGTCTAGCACCCTATCAAGAAAACTCAGCTAAGTTTAGTTGCAATTAAACTGTGGGAAACCTCAGCTGGTCTGAGGGATTGGAATGTGAGCTTAATATCGGCCGTGAGCAGATACCAGTGTATCCTTGAAGAGGCCTGAGAGTCCTGAGAAGGGAGTTTACAAGATTAAGGAGCTGTCAGCCTGCCAACAGAGGAAAGTTACTGAAGTTGCAGCAGAGAACAAAGAAGGAGAAAGTTATCCAATTATGTATGGACATGGACACACGTTCCTAAGAAAGATATAAAAAGGCTTGTTAAAATAAAGGGGGGGTCTTTTGGGCTTTCGCTCACGGAATTCTGTGCGTGTCACGTCCGTCTCAACAATGACATTAAACTTTCAAAGTTTCACTGTTCTTCAGAATTCCCAAGGTTTTTAGTTCTCAGTAAGACCAAAAGTTAGCGAAGAGGCACTGCTCACCTTAACAACTGTAGAGATTGGGTGCACTCTTCTCAAATTCTTCATAATAGTTTCAGCTAGATCTGCCACAGAAAGGCCAATGGCCCATGATGTGTACCCCTTCAGTTTGATAACCTCATAGGCACTGCAGAGACAAAGTCACTTGTTAAAAAACAGGTACCATCAACTGAAATACTTAAAGTTTTTAGGAAGGGCTTTTGGAGATGCCTTAAGCAGTTTGGAGACATCAGAAGCTTGACTGATTCACTGACAGGACTGAAATAACTTAGCAGTGAAGAATTCTATTTGCTTTTTTATACTGCTCCCCACAGTTACACTGGAAACTTGGAAGTTAGAGCACTTTCCTAATTTGAAGTTCCCTAACCATGGAAAACTTCACTCTGCCAAATCTACATTACTCCTTAAAGTAGTATTTCAAGTTCTATCTGCGTATTGACATTCGGTTTGGGCTGCTATGATATTTATGAGACAGATATGGACACTGCAGTTCAGAGCTGCTGTAGCTCTTCATCATTTGTTCTCATGGTGGAAGAAAAAAAGGAAAACAGCATTTACCTGTCCACCACCTGCTTATGGACCTCCTTCCAGTGTTCCTTGTCTGCATCAGTTCCCAAGTCTGGATGAAGAGCCTTCAGGGAGACGCCAGCAACATTCACTCCACTCCAGACGGGTACTGAGAGTTGCACAGGAATTAATTATATTGAAGAATCTCCACAACCACAAGAAAATTTAACATTGTCCCACTCAGATTAATCCAACTAGATTCTCTCTTAACTGTTAATCTGCAACACTATGACTTGGATACAACTTTAAATATAGTATGACCTATGAGGCCAATCTAAGTTGTGGCCAAGAACATAGCAGTGCATGAACATCTTTCTTTATGCATGGTGCCACAAGATTTGAATTTGCTTCATTAAAGCAAAGCACCTAGGCAGCATGAGCTGAAGTAACAGTAACTCCATATTTTGCAACAGTGTCTCAAAATAAGAATTGTTTCCAAACGAGTCTCCCCAGTGTCGGGAAGCAGACACTGCTGCTCTGGTGCAGCTAGAGGAAGTACAGGTTAAATAAGGAGAAAGTTGTTCTTTCTCTCGTTCTCTAGACTTGCCTCTGCACTTCAGTTCCTATATATAGTTCTTTCATTAATCAAGAGATGCCAGTAAAGACAACCGAGTGACTACCAGTAGCTCTAGTGGAGATCTTTGGGAATTCCTTGCAGAGAACATCGCCCTCTTGCTTCTTCAGTTTGTTTTTTTGAACTTACAGGAACAACTTAGCCTAGAAATTTTCAGCCTCCTCTAGTTACAGTAATGACCTTTTCCAAGCAGAGTAACTCAGGTCAAATATAGACCATCTAGGGTTACTGTGTGGAGCAGCAAATTTAAAGCAGGACTTGCATTCTTAAGGTGCTGCAGCGCAAAGGTTTCTGAGCGACTTTTTACTGGGGCTGTAGGAGAGGTTTCTTGCAAAGTACCACAAAGAGTTCTGTGTAACAGCCAGATTTCACCCTTACCACTGGAGTCTCCGTGCTCTCCAACAATCCACCCGTGGCAGCTCAGAGGATGAATGCCCAATCTTTCTCCCATGAGGTGGCGGAAACGGGCAGAGTCCAAATTGCAGCCGCTGCCGATAACACGGTGTTTAGGAAATCCACTGATCTTCCAGGCCACATAGGTCAGAATATCCACTGTAAGCAGAACAGAGAGGATCATAAGTTTGGATAGCTAGGATGGTATCTTCCGTTCATCTGTAAGGACTTTATCTGCACGCTAGTTGGGTGGAATAGAGCGTCGAGCAATGCCCATGGCCAGGTGCTGCAGCAGGCTAACAGAATGACTGTTTTACACACAGAATAGAGGCTGTTCATGCTGTGCATGCAATTATCAGCGCTCCATACTGTGTCCTGTGCTAAAGAGCACCTAAAAGGCAACTGAAGACCCAAGTTGGGGGCAACTTGGTTTAATTCCCAGAGGACCAGCTTGCTGAGCGTGGAGAGGGAAGATGACATTTGTTGCTATGTGGTTATGTGGCATAAGCTATGTTCTAAAAGCCTGTGCTTGGTCATATTAATACACTACCATTGCCCTACTGAAGAAAACACTATTCTCTAAGCCAAATCCTCTTACTGAGGCAACGCGAGACCAACCTGGGTTTGAGACAATAAGCAGCTTGCAGTCAGGGCTGTATTTAACAACATTGGGAATGATGAATTTGAAGATATTCACATTGCGCTGGACCAAGTTAAGGCGGCTCTCTCCTTCTTGCTGACGGGCACCAGCAGTGACAATGACCAGCTTGGAGTGTGCAGTCACGCTGTAATCTGGGGACAAAAGGCTGTGTCAAACATGACCTTTTTCTACACATGGTTCAGAACAGGAGTTCTCAGTTCCTTCTAGTATTGATATCTAAAATTCTCAAGTTTGAGTGGGTGGAAATTCTCTTGGTAATTGTTACCCTAGACTTTGCTTCCACGAAAGTTAAATTTTCTTTTAAGACTGTGGATCATGTCATGAACTGGCAACCTGAAGGGCATAGCAAAATCACAGTGTAGAAGGTGGGCAGTGGTATTTCATACTTCTGGGGCACAGAGGGATATAGAGGAAGCTGTCAGGACAGCATCCAGTGCAAGCACTGCGTAGCAGAGGAAGAAGGCTCTGCCCTCATAACCTACCACCTCTGGCCTCTGGAGCTACACATTAACTAAGGTATAAAGTGGCTAGCATTTGGCTGAGTCAGGTTGCCAGTAAACTTAAAGCTATCAGACATTTATAGCCAAGGAGTAAGCAGTTATGCATTCGGGGACTAACTGGCTGTAAAATAAAATTCTGAAAGGTGCAGGAGTATTTAAGAAATTCATCTTCCTGTTCCAAGTGGTGAATTCTGGAAGAGGATCCCTAGTTGGACTGGCCGTAACAAGGTGTATGAAACAATGTCACCTGAGTAATATTTCTGTAGGAATACAAGTTAAATGAGCTTTCCTCCTAACACCGAGGACAGCAGGCTAACTGCTTGACTTGCACGACCAGTTTGAGATCTGAAGTAGCGATCCCTGTTTGGAAATAATGAGCACGTTAGAGCCAATACTTGCCTTTGCCAGAGACAATCTTTGGCGTTTTAAGGAAGAGGCTGCCATGCTGGAGATCGAGCATCTCTCCTCTGAGCTTGTCCTCCACAACATCAACAAGGGCAAGTTCATCAGCTAAATCCTAAAAGAGACCAAGATTAAATACAGTACTTCTAAGCTTGTTGCCTCTGAGCAAAGTACCCAATTTGTAAATTGTGAAGTTACAATTATTGTAAAAGCAGTGGTCTACTGAAGCAATTGTGCTCATCTGTAACACTGTACTTGCACTTTGATACAATAACGGAATGAAGAGGACAAGTCATGCAGTGTCTAGGACCATTTTTTCCAGTCCACACTGCAAAGAATTATTGCACACTGTTTCGGACAAAATGACTCAGTTCTTAATCTTTTTGTATGTTCGGAGTGTTAGAGGACTCCTACTTAGGACAAATTCTGGAAGTCATTCAAGGTAAATGTAGGTTTTTAAGTCAAAATGATACAAAGAGCACAGTAATAGCTTGAAGATCACTGCTTCACTTCAGGCCCAAATAAAGGGATGTACAACCAAAAATTCATCTTGTATGCTAGCCCACTTAGTCTAATAAGGGAGATTACTTTTTGCCTCTCTTTTAGACCTCAGGTAGTCGCAACAGCGCTGCTTCATCCCGAGCTTTACACTTACCTTCATCAGGATGCTGATAGCACAGGCCATTCCAACTGCACCCACACCGACCACACTGATCTTATTGTGGGCATGACTCTGCTCCTGTTTGTGGACATTTTGGATGAGCTGATCCTTGAGAGACATGGTGTATGGCTGAAAGAAAAGCGGCAGATTATTTTCCAGGCTTCGGAGCCTTTACTGACACCAGACATTTGTATTGAGCAAGAGTGATTTTATTCCAGGAAGATAAGAAAATGCATACAGATCTCAAGGCTGAAACTTCTGGCAGTACTGCCTGTAGGCAACAAAATGATTAAAAAACTGAATTACTGATGACAATGCACTGTCTAAGCTCACTACAGCTTTCCTTCAAATGCAGCCTGAGAACCATTACATAGCTGGGTGGCACTCCAGCAGCATTAGCAGAACGTTCTAAGTGATCATCCATATTACATTTCGGTACAGGAAGCCATTTTAGTACTTCTAAGCTCAGCGTGGTCTGGCAATCTCCAGTCTACCGCCCTGAAAAACTGGTACTCTGTGCCCCGAAGCCTTTCCGGAGCTGAAGCTGTACAACATTTATGCAAGCCCTTCTTAAGCACAGCGTGATCCTCAAAGTCAACTTCATGCGTTTGTTTTAAAGTGAAACTGCCTAATTTTGTATTAGTATGTCTACGTCCAGTGTTACCATCTCTCTCCCCCTCAATTTTTTCAGCTCCCAGCTGCACGGCAGCCTGGTTATACGGGTTCTAATCCGACAGCCACAAGCATGCAGAAGTGCCGTGATGATGGCGATGGAGCATTGTGCTTCCCCCCCAGGGTCCCTGCGGGAGCTGAACCCCTGCTTCCCCGAGCAGCGCAGCTTCTGCTCTGCCTGAAAAGCCCCAGGCAAAGGGCAGCTTCACGGGTGGATGGATGCAAGTACAGGCACAACGGGATCGTAAAGTTGGTGCTGAACAAGCGGCAACTCGTTCTGAGCAGAAAAAGCCAGGCAGCGTTGGCAGAGCAGGTAAGGACTATGGGTGTGGGGCAAGGAGGAGAAGGAAAGACAGGAAGCCGTCCGTGCCCGTTTTTAGGGGAAGTTAACCAGGGTACGCCAGTCTTCATTTGTAGAAGCCTCCTGAAGCGCGGCCCGGCACGGTGCACGCTCTCTCCATGTGCCAAGCCCTCCCTTTGCACTATAACCACTTTAATACGCGCGGCTGGTGAGGAGCACCCACTCCAGCCCTGCACAGTTACACCCAATACTCTAAATTTTTGTTGGCTTTCTTTCTGTTCTTTTTTGGGGGGGTTGGTTTTTTTTTTGGGGGGGAAGGGGGGTTAGGGGGGTTTCGGGGTTGGGTTTTTTTGGCTTTTTTAGAGTGCTAGCCCCCCTGAAAGAGGCACGTTGGGGAAGAGCCAGCAGCGGGTGGTGTATTAATGCTCCCCATTCCAAACGGAGCCCTGCGCCCATCCTCAACATTCCTTTGCAGGGTCACCCCCAGCAGCCAGGTTCCCTGAGAGGAGAGGGGAGGTGTGGAGGGAATGGCCACACGCGTTTTTACCACCCATTAAGTGAAAGGGGGGGTGGGGGGAAGATGGCGGGTCAGCAGCCCTCAAGGGGTGAAGAAATCGACGCCGCTTGCACAATGGCCGTCGAGCGGGGCGCGGTGCTTCTCCACACCCTACCCAAGGTGGGCTGAAGTCCAGGAGCTCCATAGCCCGCCGAGGCGCCGCCTGCTCGACCGAGTCCCAGTCCCCGTCCCGTCCCGTCCCCCCCGCGGCCTGTGGGTGCCCAACCCCCCCCTTCTTTCCTCCCCGCAGCAACCCGTCGAGGCGATAGCACCTACCCGGCGTCTTCAAACCGAGCTCGACGGCAGCCGCTGCAACGACGGGGCGGGGAGGTGGCGGCCGCCGTCTTAAGTAGTGGGGGGGGGGTGGGGGGTGGGGTGCGGGCGGCTGACGTGGGGCGGGCGGGCCGGTGGTAGACGTGCCTGCCGACACGTCGGGGCGGAGAAGGAGGGGAAGGGAGGGGATGAGAAGAGAAGGGGGAGGGGGGCAACTTGTTGGGGAGGGTGGAAGGTCGTAACGGTCGGTGGTGGGAGGGAAGCTTCGCGTTTTGAAGCTTTTTTTTAAAAAAAAAAAAAAAAAATCGCCGTGGGGAGGGTTTTTAGACGGTCACGCTCACGTTTGCCCGTCGTTACTGGAAATAGCAAGACAGGACTCAGTGACGGTCTGGTCACGCCACGCCGTCGGCTCCTCCTCACCCCGTGGGTTGGTTTGTAAAGCCGAGCCCTTCTCCTCACTTATTCCTTGCTAGAAAACAAAGATGGAAAAAAAAAATAATCAAATTATTACTTCCTGGATGCCTGCAGCTTTGATTTTATGCCGCGCTGCAGGGTTGTCCCACAAAACTAGCTTTTAGTAAACCTTCACTGCTTTTATCCCTCTATTAACTGAATTTCATGTTGGTTGTTAAACTTTCCTCTGCAAGTGCTCCTGAAGAGCTGCACAGACATCAAAAGCACGGGCCCAGACCGCTCCAGCCACGGCTCAGTTCTTAAACTCCCGCTGTTCTCCAGTTCTGCAGTAGTGCCCCCCAGTCAGTAAATTTACTTAAAATCTTTGCACCTGGATTTGTGGTTTACTGTGCGTCAGGATTCAGGGTTTGAGATGGCTGGTTCCTCCAGTTGCGGTGCAGTAGACTGTGAGTTTTGCTTGCCAGCCGGCTGTGCTCATATATTATCTTGTATTCCTGTCTCCCTTCTACCCCTCTTAGATATCCTGTCTTTATGCCATAGGTTAAAACGCTCATCCTCAATGAAAACTCAGGGAAGCATTCACTTAATCTTGTGGAAGTAGCTGAGTTGCCTTTATTTCCCCCTTCTTGTTTTATAGTGATACCTTTTTTTTGTTATTTTTAAAATATTTTTTGTAGCTGCTGTACCGTTGTGATATATGTCTTGGTTTTTATTTTTGGATTCTAACTCTACCCGATTTTTGGCAATATCTATTAGCAGCTTCTAGGATGTATGTGACTTCCCTTTTGAGGTGATTATCTTGCTGTGGCAGAAGGCCTTTCTTACTAATTAACCCCTTTGTCTACCTCTACCTGTACCAGCCTTTCCATCTCTGTTTTGTTTGGGATGTCTTTTCTCTCTTCTAAAGTGACTTTATATAGTATATCTCTTAGTCAATAGAGTTAGTTAGCCAATTTACAAATGAGGAGGTTTTCATGGAGGTCCTGATCTCTCCATGACCTCATCCCACTCACAGTGCATGGGAACTTAAAACATGGTCCTTGGTCATGCTAGACCAGGGCAGATGGTGCGAGGATGGGTATATCTCATCACGTGTACGGCTCCTACTTGTCTACCCAGCTCTGCTTTAAAACTGATGGAATTTCCTGCTGTTGTTCAATGCACGCTAATACCTTCTCACAGACCGTCCCAGTGACAATTCCCTTCTCCTGTGGTGATCTGATGGGAATAGTAGCCCAAAGCCTCATCATTTCTTTGACAGTCCATTAGCAAAACAAATGAAACAAAAAACATGGGTGAGAAAACATCTAAAAATGCTTGGAACATAGAATAAGGAGATTTGCATGAAACAAGCTAGAAAAAGACAAAGTTTTGGCTCTTATTGTAAAGAGCAGCATTTCTACCGAAGGAGGTTAAATAGAATGACCTGTCAGATGCAAAACTAGCCGTGCTTTGTTCCTTGCTCCTTGAGGAATGAGTGATGCTCGTGAGCTGTGTTGCGGCAGAGGGGCCTGGTAGCTAAGGAAGGGAAGGAGCGGGTAGATGCTGAGTGGGCCCTAATGCCGCATGAGTGAAGAATAAAAGGAGGCCGCATTATGTAGCTCTGTCATTCTGCATTACGCTGGGTTCGCTGAGCATCTGGTTCTGTCAGAAGTCTCAAGGACGGATTAGAAGGTTTAGCTCTGCATCCCAAGAATCTGTATGGTGGCTGTATATGCATGGGGCTAGACATCTCATCCAGAGTTTGGGTTCCAGACACCTGGCAGGACAGAAAATTTTGAACATTAGACGGGATTGAAGATCAAGAAGAAGTATTTTCTCCCTATAAAAATTTTAACTTCTGAAGAGCTTAAATGTAAGATAAGGGCTTCTAAAACAATATTGGCTGGGTAGATTAATGGGTATTTTAAAAATATGTCCCTAAAGTAAGGCAAGTGACACCAGGGCTTCAAAAAGAAGAATGTTGGTATTAAGGTTGTTCTTACCCTGTTGCTTGGACAAACTAAAATTTGCCACAGTCCACAAGGCATAAGTTCCAATAATGTCTTCACTTGCTTGTGTTTGTGTTGCTTCTTGCTGAGAAAAGAACCGAGACTAAATCTCTGTTATTTATGACACAAGGCATCAGGCTGTCCTGTGCTGATGCTTATTCAGTTACCAGAGGCCCTACCTTTGGTAGAGTAGGCCAAAGCGAGCAAACTAGAGTGTTCCAAAACCATCCTGGTCACAACACGTCCTCAATGATGATAAGCAGATCAGAAGCCTTTTTTTTTAAAAAAAAATATATAGTATCAGCTTTTAATATGCCAGTATTAATTCACCCGGGTTACAAAACTGAGAAGAAGCCTGTAACTGCCAAATTTTTCCTTTTATGTGTCCTTTGTGATCTCATCAGCAGCAGTAGGTGCTCAGGAGGAAAGCAGTCATTGATTTTTCTGCCTCAGAGAGCTTCAATCAGAGAAGGCTCATAACAACACAAACAGAGTGGGGTGAGCGAATTAAGGGCATTTTTTCTGCACTTGGAAGATGGAGGCTGGATCTGTTTTGATTTCATTTAAGTAATTAACTTTGATTGCAGGGATGGAGCTGACTTTCCTCCCTTGTATACATAAGGAGTTTTATTCTTCCTGTTCTTTTTTCTCTGCTGCCTTCCATTGCAGTAGCAGGAGCTGATGTTGACAGAGTGAGAGGAATGTCTGAACTGTGGCAGGGTCTCTCTCTCCAGGGAAGCTTGGCTCTTCCTTGCCTGCTTGCCCTCTTTTCTGTATTAGCTTTAGGAGAATAAATATGAAAAATAAAGCAATGGAAGTTCCTGGATGTGGAAACATTTATCTTTTTATTCCAGGAATTACAAGCGGAGCCTTTCCACTGGCCTCAGGTGGCATTTGATCAGGCTTTTGTTGATAACGGAAGGAAACAATGCCACATTCTTATTAAACAATATGTTTGTCTTTAAACTATGAGATACTGATTAAACATTTATCCCAAAAATAAAGTCCAGAGACAGTTATAGAAGGTGAGTTCTATGTGTGCATCTCACTATTTTCAATAAAACACTTACAAAGTGTTAGTAAATTTCTCTCCAATTTGCTAATACACAAGAGGTTTTACATGGTGATGTTTAATTTCTACATTTGCCATTTGCCCAGGTCCTGGCTCATGACAGACTAAAAGTCAAATCTGTTGGTGCTGCTGAGGTAAATATTGACACCAAGCCAAGACCTGAACATATTTGCTGTATAAGCTACAGCTCAGCTGGGAGGTTAGCAGTAACCCAGCATCACCATTGATGCTGACCAGCTTTGGAAAAGTCAGTGGAATGTCTCTGCTTTACCTGTGATCTGAGATCTAATTTGACCCCTATTAATAAAATAATATTTCCAGTATGATCATTTCTGCTTTTGCTCTGACATTATTAAGGGCTTTTCTTTCTTATGATGTCAGTGTATGAGGGAAAGACCTGGCACTAGAAATAGCTACATCATGTTCCAGCCCTGTCTTTCCTTTGATTTATTCTGAGGCCTGAACAACTTCCTCCAGCTTTAATGGCTTCATTTCTTGTTTATAAAATAGGAAGGGTTTTATCTTCCAACCCGATGGTGGTACTGTAGGGATTAGTTAATTATGAAACACTTCAGCTTTGTAAAGCAAAATGAAAATGATGGAGTTTCTTTGCCTAAACCAGAAAGGCCTGAACCCTTATTTTGTGATTATTTTGTAGCTTAGCACCAGAAGTTTGGTATGCTCTGCTAAATTGAGAATGTCAGAAAAGCTCCCAGAGGCAGAATTGTTGCAATTTTGAAATACTTATCAGGGTAAGATACAGGAAGTTGGTTCATACTCCATACAAATCCATATTTTGTGTTCTTCAAATTAGGATAGTACAGCCACATCAAACCATTTGGACTGACATAAGAAAAATAAAAGCTGAAAGATGAGCTTCACCTTGGCTTGCCCTAACAGGTATCTCTGCACATAATTGAGTAGCTGTGGTCCATAGACCTCTGGGTCCCTCTCCGTGGCTGCTTCCACACACGTGTGTCACGGTAAGGATGCTGATATTACAAAGACCCAGTGTTTTTGCTTCTTCACACCCTCTTTTCTTTGCACTGTCACTGGGGGGGGAGGGGGATGGGCTAGCTGATGCAATTCTCATGTCCGGGTATTTATATGCATCTGTTTCTACAACCCATTTTTACATGTGCACCAGGGTAATATATATGGAGACCTGTGTAAATAATTGTAAATTTTTGGAGATCCCAGGCTTCCACAGTGCCCTTTTGCCAGATGTGCAGTTCTGATTGCAAACTGTTTTCTAGCTGATGTGTTTCAGTATCCAGAACTTCCAAGTTACACCAATTTTTCTTTTCCCCTTAAAAGGTTGGTTATATTTGCAAGTACAATAGCAATGGTTTACACATTCAGTATAAAGCTAGATAAAACTGTATTTCTTGCAATTATTTTCTCAGTATGAAGCTAAAGAAAACTGTATTTCTCGCGATAGCTTCCTAAATCATCACTCTAGGTAGCTGGGCTAAGCAGAATGCATGATTTTGACTTGCTTCCCTAAGGAAACACATTTACTCATGGAAGTGTGAGTCACTGTGCAGGATTCTCAAGCCAAACCTACTCCCTTGATGCAATGGCTGAACCCTCAGTCACTTACTCAGGAACTGCAGGAAATGGGATGCTCAGCTAAACCCCATGGTGAGAGGGAGGTGGAAAGGCACTGCCATGGGCAGGGGCCACTATTCCGCCTTCTCTTAACCAAGTCGCAAAGGTGTCTCAGGCAGTTCACCACCTGCCTCCTGTTGACTGTCAAGAGGAGAGTAATCATTAATGCACCCTCACTGCTGCCTCCTAAGCTGGCGGCAGCAGCAGCAGAACTATTACTGTGATCTAACTTGTTCTTGAGTGCCTGGCAGGTTGCAGTAAGTGGAGATCTTCTATGAATTACAGTAAAGAGCTGGAGGGATACAAGAGGAAGGCTGCAGGCTGCTGCTGCCACCGCTACTTGCCAATTCAAGAGGGCAGGCAGGTCAGCAGCAAAAGGTCAGAGGCATGTCCCTGCACTCCATCCAGAACAGAGACCCCCTTGCCCTTAGTTTAATATTCATATTCATTCTGCAGCTGTCAGTTTTGATTTCCCCAGGATCCCTTCTCAGCATATCACATGCCAACAAGCTGGGTAGCTCAGAGCAAAGAGCTACAGTCCTGCAAAGACAAGCTTTTACTGATTCAGACCATTTGAGATACAGTACATTTAGCAACACAGTGTTGCCTCCCCTACAGAGGGAGATAGATACTTTTCTAGCATTTCAGACCGTACAAGTCTGGTTGACCCTCCGTGTATTCAAAATGATAGCAGGTTATGTATTGTCCCCCATCCAAAAATCACTGTGGTCATTTCTGTTAATGAAAATGCCAAGTTACATTGCTGAAAACTCAGCATCCTATGGTTGAGAAGTTACTGAGCCACACAACCGCTGTAGAAAGCTGAGCGTACATCTCAATATTACAGACATATAGACTTGTTGGAGGAACTTCTTGCCCTGCCTACTCTACAGAAACAGTGCACAAGCAAGATGTGAACTCATCCCTTCATCTCTTTCATCCGTTTAGGAGATGGGAGTGTCACAGTTGGGACTCTACAAAAAAGAAGCTCTCACTTTAGCATAAAGCTACAGGGTCAGGGAAGTCCTAGAAATTGAATATAGTTTGCTCTGTGCTTCCATGAAGGACATGCCTCAGCACACAGGGTACCTCTCTTCAAAGATTTCACTGAAGACATCTGTGCTATAAAGCATAACTTACAGTTGTGTGTCTGGAGTGGAATGAGAAGGCCAGAAATCAAGAGATAATCATATTTTGGTTCTGCAATCTCCTTTTAGAGCCTGGATTGTACAACAGCCTTCCAGTCTATCCCACATGTTGGTGTTCTCAGACAATACCGAGTGAATACGGAAAATACATGCACCTACAGATGACTATGTAATAAATGATTATCCATCCCTTGGAGAAGAAAGATGATGTTTAACTTGTATCTTAAACTTGCAACTTAACTTAAACTTGCAACTTAAACCTAGGAATAGAATGGAAACAGGCAACCAGCTGCCTTCATTTCAGTCCCCACACTTGGGCCACACCTGAGGCTTTTTAAAAGAGCTGCAGCTGGGCTGGCTCAGACCTACAAGAATAAGCCAGAGGGGTGGCTTTGACTTGTGTTATGGAGTTGAACTCTTCTGCTGTTCTCAGAGGGGAAAAATAACTTGACTGCTTCTGCATAAGGTACTCTTTTAGATTTTTGTTTCTGTGGTGGTAGTTGTTGGTAGCCCTGTGGCTGACCACAGAGCCCTGGCAGGGATGACACAGCTATGAAAGGCAGGTACTGTCCTGAGAGGTCATCAGGCAAAGTTTTTAAATACTATTAATATCATATGTACTGTCAGCAGAACATATTGCTGGAGTGGATGTGGAGCTGTCTCCCAGGGGACAGCTATTGCCTTATCTTTTTGAGAGTTCTGCTTCCTGGGCTTTTTAATTTTGTGCTGTTTAATTTTATTTTATAAGCAGAAGGTAGCCAAGGGGAAGAAAGGCACACACTATTTCCTTAATGACCAAGTTTTCCTGGCTCGTACTATAACGAATCTATGCTATCGTGTAGAAGTGCTGTAGCTGTATGTCAGTTGGTCACTGTGGGCGTTCAGTGGCCCTGCACTTTCCCCGGGCTTGTGGATCGGTGCTGGAGACCTCATCCTACTCACAGCAAAGCTGGGTGTGAGCTCTGAGTCATATGTAAGTTCAAAGTGTGGCTTGGCAGGAAGACGGGGGTAATTTCTTATCCTTCCTTCTCAAGAAAGAATTCTATTTTTTTTTTTTTGTAGTCTTAATTTTTTTCCATTCCTTTTTTTAATCTTAAGTGCCTGTATTTCCTAATTGAAACACAATATGTTGCACCATCACTCAATACCAAAGGTCTAAACTGTGGCAGTGGTTCCAAAGGAAAATAAAAGTGGGTAGAGGTGCAGCCTGCATTGCTAACATGCAGTTGTCTTTTGACTCAGCTTCATTATGCAGCCATAGTGAAATCACTAATACGCTTCGAGCAGGTACCAGCCTGAACGTCTCTGTTGGGAGCACAACTTCACAGCACAGGGATTGTACAGACACACAGCAGTTCTCCTCAGCAAAGAGCTCATCAACTAAAGAGCCAGAACAAAACAAGGAAGTGAAAGTGGAAACAGAATAAGGCAGGATGATTGCCAAATATGGTGTTTGTCTTAATATGCTCTGCTGTTCAAGAACATCACACAAATACTGACTTGTATCTCTATCAGCTAATTCAGTTTTCTTATTTATGCTCAAATTTTTAATAGAAAATGAAAGGTTGCTTCTTGCCTGTGGGCTGCCAATGAGTCATTCTCACTGTGCTATGGTAACTGCGGAGTTTCTGAATTGTGGACTCTCTGTCCCTGTATTTGGATGAAATTACACAAACATCTAGCAAATGTTTGCAGGGCATGGCATTGTTGTTTTGCAAGCTATGGTGAGTTGTTTAAGGAGGTGGATGTTACTAAAGGGAACAAGCACCTGGTTTTTATCTCCTATGGGGGGAATCCTGATACTCACAGAATCTGTTGATTTTTCTGTTTTGGGCCTTGTTATAAGAGGAACAGCATGCCTGTGTCCTGGGTGGCAAATGCAAAGTATGCTATTTCTCACTAGCTGTCTCCAACCTTGTGTTGTTTTTCTCATAACTTTATCCAGATTTCAGTTGTATCCCTAGATACAGGTCTGAAAGGGGTCTGGCCTTAAGAGGCAACATCTCAGTGCAGGTACCCTTTTAAACCATGCCAATGTGATGAAAATGAGAGATGTTAGGAGATAGTGTCATGGATTCCGTGTGTGTGCGAGCTGGATTTCTGGAGGTTGGGTCTCCTGAACACTTAACCCCCAATATATTCTCCATATTCTTTTTGCTAGTTGTACATTTCTGCTTTTTGCGTTTTACAGTCTATGTAGGATTTGTTGTGTGTTTGGGGATGGTCTTAGCTATTTAATTCTGTGGTGTCAGAAGAGAAAGTCTGCTTTATATTTTTCTCACTGTGTGAAGGCAAACAATTTTTGGAGTGGCAACAGGGATGTGTAAACCCCTTAATCTGCATTAATTCCTTGCCACGTGACAAGCCTTTGGACTGGCTTCTGGGGCAGTATGGCTTGCTTATCACTTCACTCTCAGCCTCTGGACTGGAATGTTTGCAGACTGAGCACTGCTGATTTGGTCAGTATTAGAATTTTTGAGACCTGGGACAGATCAGAGCCCAGGTCTCTGACTGTCAGGATATGAGGTGGCGCATTGATGTGTTCAGACAGGAGATAGGTCCATCGCTTTCTTTATGGAGTGTTATTCTGTGTGTGTGTGTGTGTTTGGCTGCTAACCCAGTGTGCCTTTGTTTTTAATCTCATTGATTGTTTCTGCCCACAGAGCTGCACAATAAGGAAAAGAAATCTGTTTCACTTTGAAACTTCTAGAGCTAAGTAGTATTTCTACCCCCAGGCTTGGCCTTGAGAAGCAAAGGCAGCTCAAGGCTGAGAGTACTCAATAAATTTTGGAAAGTTCTGAATTAAGATGTGTCCTTATTATTTTTCCTGTTTGTATATGTTTAGCTGTAATGTTGAACATAAGTTCCTTGAGTAATAATTTCAGTTTTGCACCCCCTTTTAAAATATGCTCCCATGCAACAACAAATCCGGAGATTTGGAGTCAATAGGGTGTTAGGTTACAGAAAGAATTAAAATAGTCATAATAAGAATATTATCCCTGTAACATTTCATGTCTCTTGGGCAAAGGTTGCTGAGAGCCAGTTAGTTCAGTGCATGACCTCTGTAAGAGCTCTTAGGCATATAAGAACAGTCAAAAATAGCTCCTTGGAAGGTCAGGGAAGTCATCTTTTCTGCATATGGATAGCCTTGCATTTCTGACCCGAAACATCTATATGTCTTACGGTAAACAAGAAAGAATACCAAAATTGATTTGGAGAGTGGCCAGAGCCTGTGTAACATGTTCTGTATTCATATGAGCTTGAACAAACTGCTGCCAGCCTTAGAGACTTTTCCGTATGTGAATGGAGAAAGCCTGCATTAACTTCTAAACCATGCCTCAAAGCTAGCCTAGCCAAACAAAGGCTGGATTCAAACTCCCAATAGATGAACAGCAGCAGGAGGGACCCTTATGTTTTAAAATGGAGCCATAGGCTCACATCCAAGTGATTTTAAGCTTGGAACTGACCCGTGAGTCTGTAAGACATTTCAGCTTGTCATACTGAATGTTCTCTTCCTTTTGATATCTGCACACTGAGACAGAGTTCACAGGAAGCTTTTTATAACAAATCCCAAAGTCAGAGTCACCGTAGAACACTTTAATTATTGAGTAGGCAAGAGCTAATGTGAGAGGGAAAGGCTCTGTATTTCTCTGCATTTTAATCCCCGCCATCCCACCCCCCCGCCCTTTCCTGCCCAAATCCCCTTGGTTAATCAGGTTATGTTTGCCCTATTTCTCTCAGGGAGCAAGCAGAATGCAGTGTTGCTAGAAATGGAGGAAGAGCAGGAGGAGAAGGGCATCCTGAAAGCAAGAGTGGGTTGAGGATGCTCCAGAAATGAAAGCTTCACTTTGGCAGGGTTCCCGAAATCGCAGCAGGATGTCTCTGTGACCTGTCACACTTGCTGACATGCATGATGTTGCATCCCAGGCCACGTGCCAAAGGATGGTGAAGGGAGTTTGTCTGTCCGTGTTCAGCCTGGAGGTGGTCTCTACAGCCAGCAGCTCACTCCCCAAACACCCATTCAACAGCCTGCTTCAGCTAAGAGCCCCTGGGAGGAGTAACTGATGTCCCTGGGGGACACTCTACCCAGCCCTTGCCTGAGTGCAGTGGTTAATTCTGTGGGGAGCAGCACGCCTGTGCACACACCCAGAGCTGTGTGTGCTTTTGTGCAGTCATACAGACTTTCATTCTTGCTGCATTCATCCTCTTGGACGTGTGGCTGCCAGCCACAGAAAAACAGCACAGATGGATCCACCAAAGTGAAATGTAGCTATGAGAAGCAAGGAGCCAGCATGCACACAAAGAGCACTGCTGACCCGCCTGCTGGTGAATCTAAGCTTGCTTTAAGTCTGGTGATCTTGGAATTTAGTTCTGAGTGTGCTGAGGTTTGTTGGGGTTCTTGGAAATGCTCTTATCTCCAATTAAAATGGGCAATACCAGACTGGCTATTTTGTGACCAGTGTCTGAACCAAATTTTGCAGCAGAAACCATTCCTGAAATGTGAAAATTTGCTTGTTCTGAGGTCTGGGTAGGTTTAGGAGAATAGGAGAAATCTTGACAAGAGAATTAAGTGCAGTGACTTGGGTGATTTTTGGGAGCACGGCAAATAATTCAGAAGGATGCAGATCTGCAGGTCTGCATCTGCATTCTGTGTTTTGTGGTTGGATTTATCCAAAAGCTCAAAATCAAAACTTTCTAGACCAAATCATGAAGCTTCGATGAGTTCAGATGCAACCCTGTTCCTCTGACTCTGCTCCCAGCTCAGGACCAATTGAATGTCAGCCTCTGCTCCTGTTCCAGTTCTGCCAGGAGGTGACGAGCCACACAAGCATTGCCTAATTCAGTCCTGTGTGCCGGCTGCTTTGGTTGGATCTTGGTGCACTCTTCCTTTGAGACGCAGGTATTAGAAGAGATTTTTTAGCATGGCAGCTGGCAGCATGGATCAGAAAAGTTTTTGTAGCTCAAAGCCAGGTGAGCCCTAAGACATTCTTCCAAAAGCATAAGCATCAGCAAATGCAGAGGTGAGCTAGTAAATCCTGAAGCTGTGACATGATTTTACACATCTCCCAGCACAGAGCAGGCAAACTGGACGGCTGCAGACTCCTGCTCCTGTAAGAATGAAGACAGGCAGGAAATGAACCACCAGAGCTTGCTCCTTGGCAGGGGAGTGCTGTGGAAAAAGCAAGGTGTAGCAAGCCCTGGGCTGTTGCAGACCCAGGCCTTGCAGGTGCCTACCAGCTACGTGGGGATCCTGGGTGTCTCGCTCCCACCACACAGTCCTCGCTGGCAAGCATGTCCTGTGCATGTCCAGAGCTTGCTGGTGCCCCAGCGTGGTGTGCTTCTGTGGCCTGATTGCTCATTGCCACAAGCTGCTGGCCAGCACTGCGTGACAGACATGTTGGCTTTGCTGAGCTTGGGCCTCCTCTGCAACTCTTCTTTTGCAGCCGTGAAGAGCGGGAAGGCTGAGTTCCCCCACAAACCAAACAGCAGCTTTCACTCCAGCGGGCGGGAGGGGACGGTCACAGCATCCCCCCACCCCACTGGAGAAGCAGTTGTCTGTGTGTGAGGGGAGAGAGCTGAGCTGCGTGAGGAGAGGCTTTGTTTTAAATCTGTAGGGGGTAGGAGCCTGCTTTGCCAGCCTGTGCGTGGGAGGGCTGTCGGAGCAGGTGGCTCTCAGCTCTGCCAGTTTTGTGCAGGGAGGAGGGCATCTTGCCTCTTGGAGGAGGAGAATGGTGTGTGATGTGGCAGCCCGAAGGCTCGCCCAGACACAGAGGTGTCTATGTCTGAATGATACAACATTTAACAGGAATGAGCAATAGCATGATCCAAAGAGCAGATCTCATAAGTTGTTTGCAGGTTAACGGGAGGCTTCTTCTACGTCTCTCTGATGCTGCCAGGTAAAAAGCTGTCAGTTGCACAAATATGTACATAAATCTCCTTCCCAGCCTCCCCCAAACTAGACTTAGGTTCCTGGAATTATGTGACGGGCTTAAAAATTCTGCATTTACTGCCTGTTGTGCTTCTAATTGTCTTTCTCTCTTCTAAAGCCATAATTCCTGTTTTCAAGCTGCTGCTTTTTTTTTTTTAAACCAGGAACTATTTTGTTTGTTTGTTTACAAAGTTATAGAATCATAGAATGGGTTGGGTTGGAAGGGACCCTAAAGATCATTGAGTTCCAACCCCCACCTCCCACTAGAGCAGGTTGGTCAAAGCCCAATCCAGCCTGGCGTTGAACACCTCCAGAGATAGGGCATCCATGACTTCCCTGGGCAACCTGTTCCAGTGTCTCACCACCCTCACTGTAAAGAGTTTCTTTCCCAGGACTCCAGAAAGCAGAGTTTTAAGGACAGCCCCAGCAGTTGCTCAGATCTAGCAGCACTGAAAGGAAGCTGAGAGACAAAAACCTTAGCCAAGAAGGTTGGTCAGGAGGCAAGGCTGAAACAGTGGCTCCATTGTTTGACTTCTGTAGCTAGTGGATAAGGCTGCATGTCCCAGGGAGCTGCGTATTACAAATAGGTGGCTCACAGTGTACACAGCAATCAAGTCATGAGGTAATTACTGGACCAGTGGGAGAAGTGTGCAAGCAGCATAGGTTGTTAAATAATTAAAAAAAAAAATCAACACTCTAAAATTTAAAGTCAGAATTCTGCTTCCATAATCTGGTTTTAGATGAGGCATTTAATGTATTGAAAGTCTGATTCTGCATAAAATATTGGTACAAAACATCTGTTAAAATCAGGGCACCAAAAAAAAAATAATTAGAAACATTGATATGACAACATGGGATGAATTTGGCCCACAGGGTTCTGCACAAGATCCATAGAGCTCCTTGACTAACAGAAATAGGATAATTCTAATCTAAAATCTTTCATCCTTTCCCAAGCTGTTTTGCTGAACATATGATGTGGAATTTGGAATGTAAGGAATATAATGTTGGGATTTTAAAATATAACATATATACCTCCTTTCTTATGTGCATTTTGAGGTATCCTACAGAGATCAGGTTCTTGAAGGTTACATACTTTCTGTCTGGATAGCCAGTACTTCCTCTAAATACAGCGGTTTTAAGCTATTGTACAGTGTTTCTTTGAAGTTTATTGTCCCCGGATTGACTTATCTGGCTGGAAACCATGAGCAGGGCAATAAGCTGTTTATTTCGTATGGAGTCTTGAATGTAGGTGTGTGATAAAGTTGATAGATACTTAATGTTGGCTGGTACATTAAATAGTTGGTTGCATTTTTAGTACTTAGGATGCAAGGGGGTTGCTTGTGATAAAGAAATATTGAGAAATTATTTATGTGCCACATAGAGACAAATTGTTGCTTTTCATATTATTTGTATCCTTTTGAGGATATATCACCTTCTAGTTTCTCCACAAGCATAATGCCTGCTATCTCCTTTGATAAAGAAATGGAAAAAGAAAACTGTTTTTCCAGAAAGTATTGCCCAAGTTACCTGAAAATGCCTGTAGTCTCCACCTTGTAACCTGACTAAATATGTCATTAAGGGCCTGCTGTAAAAATGGTTGCGTAAGGCCATTAATAGGGAAATTAGTTTGAACTTTGTGCTGATTCCATTTCCTGGTTCTATGTGACTTGCTATTATTACATGCAAATAAATAAAGGGCATGTAAAAAGAATGTAACCCAAAAGTCAAGTCAACCACTGGACTCTGGACTGCTTGATGTAGTGGCTGCAAATGCGCAAAAAATATTTCAGGGTTAAAAAAAGGTTTGCTTTTGCAATTCTTCTAGGAACTGTATGCACCTAATGAGCCTGAGGGCTATTCTGGGTTACCATCCCTGTAGTCACTGCCACTAGGGCTCCTTTCATAGTCAAACAAGATAAGTCGTTCCATGGATTCATCCTCTAGAAACTGGTCTCTTTTTTTCTCCTTGGTTGGGTTTTCAACCATTGTGATTTTGGAGACCCTTAGAGATGCGTGTGCGTATCCGTGTACTGGAAATGGAAGATAAGCTTGCTTTACCTGAGACTTCTTACACATCTCTTAGAATTAATATGTGGACCTTCAGCAGTCACAGACATGACTCCTCTGCAGCCTGGTTTTACCTTCCGAGAGAGTGAGAAGTAGCCCAGCTTCAACAAGCTGAAGTTAGCCTTTGTCAGAATCCTTCCTACTTCTCATCTCATAGAATCTATCTGGTTTTGGGTATCCTTAAGTATGACGTTGGAAGTCGGCAACAATTTAAAAAAAAAATTAGCCAGTCTCTCTGGGACATCTTGCTGAAAAACAAATCTCTGTCAATGACCTAGATTTGGTGAAGTTATACACTATTTAGATCACATATTACAAATAATGCAGAAAACTTGCATTTGGGAGAATGCTCTCAATTTGGGGTTGAATTAGCTAATCCTCTCTTTTTCTTTAGAAAGTTTGATGCTGACTAGGGAACAGCTGAAGGGTTGTCTTTGACCACTGGTATTGCCCTCTTGATTACATAAATGTTCTTAACAGTTGAAGGTAATCTTGGGAAATGACATGTCTAAGATGTCGACCCTGTTTTTTTTTATCTCATGCTGCTTGGCAGATGCAGATTTCTAGACAGCTGTGCAGGTTGGGAGTGCAGCTGGTGAGTTTTGGGCCCCCCACTACCCCCTTAGGCTCTTGCCAAGCAAAGTCAGGAGGCAGGATGGCCCTAGGGCTGGATTTTTTAAAGAACCAGTAAATATCTTAATCCTTCTGCAACCGCTGGGAGTTAGATGTGCAAATACTTGGGTACAGACCCTAACAGATAGCCGGGGGAGCTGCAGATGAAGGCAGTAGCTCTAGTGCACAGCGCTGCTGTCTTGACGTGCCCTATGGCTCTTGCTGCTGGCCAGTATCCACAGGCCTCCTGCAAAGCATGTGCTGCCCCAGCATGGCATTTCCTTACTCCTACGACTTTAAAAAGGACAGGGCCATGGTTGTGTTGGTCACCTGAAAATGAGTAATAGGAAATATTTGTCCAGCTCATTGCAGTGAGTTACCGCAGCTGGTCCAGTGCTTCCCAGTGCTGCTGCAGGAACAAATTCAGGCAGGAGCTTGCCCTGTTGCTGCTGGGAAGAGAAAACAGAAACAAGGCTGAGCAGTGAAGCCTTGGAGTTTGGAGCCTGGCTTTTGTTTTGAACTCATCCTTTAAATGAATTAGAGGTATTTCTTGGTCTGGCAGTAGTGCTTGGCATTGGGATTTGCACAGGACTGTGACCAGCTGCGTCTGCATTAACAAGCTGAGGGTAATAAATGGGATCAGATATTGAGCAACTGGTTGATGCTAAGGACCCGACATCCGCTTTCTGTGTGTGCACTGGAGGCTTTACTTCTGGCTAACTCTAGTCTAGTCCTGTGGACTGACACCCACTAGTGACTAAATTTCATCTCTGATTTAGTTTCAGACCAGGGAAATCTGTCTGCCTGTCCTGAGACTGCTTTGTCATCCGAACGAAGGCTCAGTAACCAAGAACACTTGGGAGGTTTTGCCTCAAGAGTTTTTGCGATGTGAATAAAATGCTAATATAGCTTCAGCTGGTACCCAGGAGCTCAGAGCTGTGTTGTGTAACACAGGAATGTGTGCTTTAGGGGTGTCTAATTATAGCATCAGATTTGGATTTCAGATAGCCTGATGTTTAATATTTCAAAGGGAGGTATTTTGGGGGGACACTAATAATGAAACAATCTAACATCAGCTTTGGCAGTAGCGTGAGTGCGGAGGAAACCAAGATGCCGTGCTGGCAGTGTCTCTCTAGCCTGAGCACTGATGTGGCAGCGTTTCTTGCCGGCGCCAGGCGATGGCCGGCTGTGCGGGAAGCAGAGTGATGTTGCATAAAAGGAAGAGATGGCTGTGAGTCAGGGCTGCAGGGGAGAGGCGTTCTTGCAGGCACGGAGCACAAAATGTCGAGGTTTGAATGCAGGGTTTCTGGGCATGGCCGTGCTGTGTCCTGTAGATTAAATAGGAGTCTAACTAGGACAGAAACAAAACTGATTGCTGCTTCTGCTCATTTTTGTGAGCTTTTTTTTCCCCCCTCATTTTTGTGAGTTTTTCTGCGGTGGAAAAAGTATTGGGTAGTCCTACCTAGAGACATGAAGCATGATGCTCCTCCCATCCTGCGAGCTGCAGTTTAAGCATGGGTTGAACCAATTGGCCACTGCATTGTAACATGCAGCTTCTCCATCCAATGCTCCTTGGGGAAGATTTCCTGGTAACAGTCAGGTTTACAGCTATTGAGATTGCCCCATCCGACACTTCTGTGGACAAAGGTTTGTTTAAGCAACAGGACAAGTTGGAGCCCTCAGCCCTGCTGGCAGGGACTGGGTTCTGGCTGCCTGATGCCAGCTGCAGCCTGTGTCTTGAGGAGAGCACCAAGCTTCCAAAGCCGCCCTTCTCGGAGCCAAATCCAAATCAACAGCAGGCTGTGAAAGGCACTGTGAAGTGCTGTGGTGTCTCGCTGCCCACACGTGATGCAGATCCCCCGGGGTGGGGGCTGTGTATGTGAGTGCCTGTGCCGCAGAGCTCTGCCTGCACCCTGCGGTGCCTGCTGAGATGCAGCCAGGGGACTGTACGTCAGGTCAGCATCGCTCCCCCGTCCTGCTTGCGTGCCTGCCTCCCTAGGAATGTGCTATTTTTGAACATAGGCTAGTGCTTCATAAGCCTGTGTCATTCTTCTCCTGGGTGCAGCAAACAGCTGCAGTGTGGTGGTGCCTGATTTTTCCACTCAAATGGCACGATATGGTGGATTTCCTAAGTAGCTCTGTGCAGTGAGAGGGTATTTTCATGGAATTGTCAGAGTTGGAAGGGACCTCTAGCGATCATCTAGTCCAACTCCCTGGCTAAGCAGGATTGCCTGTAGCATGTTACTCAGGACTGCATCCAGGTGGGTCTTGAAAGTCTCCAAAGAAGTGAGATGGCTGGTCTGAAAGTGTAGTCAGTTGCTGACCCCCCTGGAGACCAGACTTTAGGTCACCTCTGCAGAGCTTGGTGATGCTTTGTCCCAGCTCTCAGGGCTCTCAGAGGGGGCTCTTGCACAAGATTGTGCAGGAAAGTGGCCTTGGAAACAATCTGCCCGCGCTTAACAGGGGTGGGGGTTAGGGATCAAGGCCAGGCTTTGCCAGCCATGCTCCTGAGGCACTTGTTTGGCCTCACAGTTCCCCCAGAGCTAGTAGCCCTGAGGATGTGCTCCCATACCAGCCCCACAAAAGGCAATACCTTCTGCAGAAAGGCTGTTAATGGTGCAGCTTGTTGTGTCTGGGGAGTGAGGTTTGAACCCCCTGTTGATGGGGTCTCTCCTTGTGAGAGATCAGCAGAGTTTGCCAGCACTTTCCTCTGTGCTGAAGTCCCTTGGGGTGGCTCTGACCTGCGATCATCTTCCTTTCTGGAGCTAAATAGGGATTGTCAGTCTTCTGTGATGTTAGGTCTAGAAATTGTGACTACTAAGTTTGAATGACATGACGTGCTTGGGGGGTGGGGTGGAGGTGTGTGTGTGAGAGATCAGGAGGAGGGATTATGTGTGCTGGCAGCCCAGAAAGCCAATGGCATCCTGGGCTACATCAAAAGAAGTATGGCCAGAAGGTCAAGGGAGGTCACTCTACCCCTCTGCTCTTGTGAGACCCCCCCCTAGAGTACTGCGTCCAGCTCTGTAGTCCTCAGCACAGGAAGGACATGGACCTGTTAGAAGGGGTCCAGAGGAGGGCCACAAGGATGATTGGAGGGATGGAGCACCTCTCATCTGAAGACAGGCTGAGAGAGCTGGGGTGGTTCAGCCTGGAGAAGAGAAGGCTCCAGGGAGACCTTATAGCAGCCTTCCAGTACCTGAAGGGAGCCTATGGGAGAGATGGGGAGGGACTCTGTCAGGGAGTGTAGTGATAGGACAAGGGGTAACAGTTTTAAACTGAGAGGAGGCTTAGATTAGGTGTCAGGAAGAAATTCTTTACTGTGAGGGTGGTGAGACACTGGAAAAGGTTTCCCAGAGAAGGTTTTGGATGCCCCATCCCTGGAAGTGTTCAAGGCCAGGCTGGATGGGGCTTTGAGCAACCTGCTCTAGTGGGAGGTGTCCCTGCCCAGGGCAGGGGGGTTGGAACTAGATGATCTTTAAGGTGCCTTCCAACTCTAACCATTCTATGATTCTGATTCTCACCACCCTTCCACTCCCAGACAAAAATGCTACCCCGAGGGAAAAGTGGATTTTAAATCCCCCGATATAGATCTCAGTTACTTTAGCTGAATAGGGTCTAATTTAGGGATTGGATCACGGCTCTGACAGCTAGTTCTTCTGGTTTGTCATGCTAGTGTGGTGGTGTTTACTCAGTCTAAAGAAGTGGCTATCACAAAATCTAGTAGTAACTCCTGTGTTTGTTTTTGGACTGTTGTGTATGTTTGCTTTGGTAAAGATAAATTGAGGAGCATTTGCAAACCACAAAGAAAGGCTGTTTCATTTCTGCAGCACCCAGAGTCCCTGTCCAAGACTGGGATTCTGGAAGCATTCCGCTGGCTGTTGTAAAACAGCACAAGCTAGTTTGGGACCTAGTGACAGAATTTGACATAAAGCAAGAGGTGTTTTGGTGAACTGGAGTTAGCCAGAGGGCTGGAGAGAATAGCTGATTTCTTCTGAGTTTTCAATAGCTCCCAGTGTGCTTTTGACGAGTATAAATTCAAAATTATGGCAGGACCTTTACTTGAAGTGCATTTGGAGTCCAAATAAGTTCTTTCTTGTCCCTTTTTAGAGTGTTCTCTTTTCCCATAATTGCCCCTTTGCTGTCCACATCTGTCCCACACAGAACAGTGCCACGCTCGGCCAGTTAACATGTAAAACCTAGTGATTCCCTTTTCCTCTTGGATAGAGGAGGTGTTAGTGAGACAGACAAACCTTGGCAGTTCGAGTGAACTCGTTCCATGTAGGTGGTCTTTATCAGGCACTCTTTTAGTTTGCTAGCTGGCCTTTGCTATGATTCCTTAAATTACTAATGAGATCTCTGTTGTCTTAATTCCACCATTTTCAACCAGTCAGCCAGCTCCTTATATTCCAGTTACAATACTTGGTCTGTTTGGTACCACGTTCAACTTAACAGGGCCAACAGGCACAATCCTGAAATTCTTGTTGTCTGGAATCGTGGCAGGGGGTGTGCACAAGCCAGGTTTTATGGAGCGATTTAGTTGCCTGAACAGTTAGGAAGGCAGAAAGCCTCTGAGAGACAGCCTTTGAGGATTTAATTTCCGGAGCTCAGCAGGACTGCAGGGCAAAAGGAAGAATCTGCTTTTTGGTGACATAACGTCTCTGTGCAGAGCACATTGAGGGCACCCAGGTGCCCGTGCTGCACTGCTGTAAAGCATTTTTTCACAGCAATGTGCTTTGTGTGGCCTGTTCTTGCAGAAACAGGATGTTTGGTGCCTACCAGCTGGGATCTGGTTCTGGCTGTGCAACCTTTGTCCCTGCTGACTGCATACCTAGCAAAACCAACCAGCCTGTTGCCAGTGTCCCTCCTTGTCCCGCTGCTGCTGCTCCACCTGATGATGGGCTTGTGGCCAGCAGGGGACGGGAGCATGGTGCCTGCTGTGGCGGTGTGCTCTCCCTGTTCCACCCCCACCCCGGCTCCTGCTCAGGCCTTGGCCACCATGGCCATCACAACAGCAGGTGTGATCTGGACTTTGAGGGATCTGGACTTTGTATCTGGACTTTGGGGTATGGCTGGCAGCATAGTCAAAATACTGTCTGGAGTGGGGACCTAGAAATTTTATTCTTATGAGTATATGACTATAGGTCAATTATCTTACTGTATCTTACTGACAGCCTGAGAGCCCTTTGAGCTCTCCTGTATGGCAGCGGCTGCACGCCAGGATCTCCCCTTTTGTGAGGATGCTCGCTTAAGGTTCTACTCCTCAAGGTTGAGAGATTCCTTGCTGCAACAGATTGTTGGTAAATGACTAATAGCATGCTAAACTTTGAAATCTTAGCTAAGGAATGTAAAGGGTTGATTGCGCATACATAATCCTTTAGACCAAGTCTGAGACCAGGATTGGATCCAGCTGCACCCAGACTCCTCTCTGAGAGAGTTTAGAAAGCCAGGGGGTCCTTTCTGAACCTCGTGACTCAACAGGGGGGTCTCCCTGACAGCTTGTCTGGCCCTGTCCTCTATGCAGTAAATAATAAAGTGTACCCTGACATCAAATCTTGTAAAACACTATCACACTTACTACTGGTTTTATTGCACTTATTGCTGATTTTGTTAAATCTCTGTTTCACCTTAATAAATATTTCACTATTTCACTCTAACTAGTGAAGTCAGTCACTCCATCCGTGACACCTACGCAGGCAGGGGAGCCGTGCCCAGGCTCATGGGCTGTCAGTTCGGTAGCACGTGGCTTTACAACTCAGTGCTTATTTCCTTGACATACTGTCTGCAGCAGCAGGGCAAAGGTAGAGACGGGGGGAGCGCTTATGGGGAAGTGGCTGCCATGGGGCTGTTGCATCTGAGTTGTCAATTCTGGTCATGGGATATGCCACATGTCAAAGTTATTATCAGTGTTTGCTGGTTTGTTTTGTTTTTTTTTTAATCTGGATCAGCCAGCTGCGGGTGGAGAGGCTGCAGGTTAGGTCAGGGAGGAAGCGAACACGCTGCTACAGTTCATGCAGCAGGTTGGAAGTCCCACCCAAGGACAACAGTCCTTGTGCAGTACCTAGGCAGGAGCTGCCTCTTCCTCAGGAAGTCTGGTCATCTCTGGCCAGTTCCCAAAGTGTTTGTCTGTTTAACACATGCTAGAGCTTGGGTATGCTCAAATCATTCCCTCTTTTCTCTGCAACTTGGAATTGGGGGTCCTGCTGAGGTGGTGCAGACTGGTAGTTGTAGGGTGGCAAAGGGACGATATAAGTGTTGCTAACAGCAGGACAATGCTGTCCTTTGTGGTTTAGGGGATGGAACACACAGCTATGGGTGTACAGAAATGGTGCTGGCATCTGAGTCCCAGGGAGGTTATACAGAATGCATCTTGGATTCCCAGGCTGCGAGGTGCTTGGGAATGGTGTCAAAGTGTGGTGAAGACAGTGTTGTGCTGAAGAGGTGGTGGGCAGTCATATGGCTGAGCACAAAGGGCAGGAGCTTGGGTCGTGCCTGGAAGTAGGGAATGCCAGAAGGGCCTGAGGACATCTCTGCTGGGTGCAGTAATTGTAATAGTGATGGTTTGTCCTGTTGTGCCCGTGAATGAACACTGGAGTCAGGCTGTGTGGATGCCAGTGGTCTAGAAAACAAAACTGTGTCCAGTTTTAGCTGGTGGAGGGGGGGGCGGGAATGACTGCCTTTCAAAACTTCAAATGTGGTTTGTGGGAGCTGTGGGTAAGACAACAAAGCAACATCGTTAAAGGGGGTCTTAGCAGGCAGGAAGGACAGGGTCTGCTTAAGTCCAGGATGTTTTTTCCTTGGGGACACTTAAACTATTGGAGGAATTTTGCTTTACCAGAATGTATACTTTTGTGGGGGGAGGAAGACCAGGGGGCTGTCAGGTTTTGGAGGGGATGGGGACATTCATTGTGTGAGAAGCACAGCATCTGAGGGCACGTGGGCTGGAGAAATGCCAGCACAGAGCCCCAGCCTTGGCTGCATTCCTCAAGGCATCTTTTTTTGCATCACTGTTGTGGCACTCTGCTACCTGGCTGTGATCCTAGAGCTGCCTGGAGGGCAGGATAAAGGTGGACTGGCACTGCCTGGACTGGTAGGAAGCGGGGTGCAAACATAGTGACCTCCCCTGGGGAGCGAGGTGGAGCTGCCCACGGGGTGCTCGCTGCCTGGGGCTGGAGGCACAGAGGCATCAGGGCTCTGGTCTGTGCCCTTCAGCGGGCACTGGCCAAACTGCTCCTTCAGTCTCAGCAACTGCTCCAGCTGCATCTCGCACCTTCGGCTCTTGTCCTCCGCGGCAGCCTCCAAAGGAGCCCTGATATGTTACCCTCTAGCTATAGGATGCTCTGAAGGAGAGCAGTGAATTCTCATGCTCTGTGTTACAGACAAGGACTAGGATATCTCTTTGGTAGGTGATGTGTTCAGCGGTAACTGAGGGGGAATGCAGTGTCCTGAAAAAGATGCAGGAGACTGGATTAGGTAATTTAATGGTTCCCCAGGCTTTAAGTTCTACTGCAGGAGCACATCTGCCATTAGTTATCAGGGTTTATGGAGGACCAGTGTTAGATCACTGATGTCTGATCACTATTCAAACTGAGGTTGCTGTGTTCTGTTTGGATAGAGCTCCAGCTCCTGATGCAAGGGAAATCAGAGCTTGGAAACAGGTTCAGAACACTTTGGCTCACACACTGAAACTGTGCAATACAAAGGCTCCAAAGCCTCTTGGAGCCTCTCAAACACTACCTGCAGATGGCAGGGATGCTGGGTAGGCTCTTCTCTTAAAACACAGAAAACTGGATCTTAGGCTTTCTTGTCACCTTCTCTGCTTACTTGAGAGACTTTCTGGCTAAAGCAGCTGTTCAATAAAAGTTTTGGCAAGGATAAGGTAAGCTCTCTAGCTAACAACAGTACCTGATGATACATGTTCTAAGGATATAGTTACAATATAAATAAGGGAAAATAGTTGTAGCTGTAAAAAAAGCATCTTAAGCAAAAGGGTGGTAAGGAAAGTCACCCATCAGGGAAAGCACAGGGCCCTGGTCAATGCTTGGTCCCATAGGGAAGCTGAATATGACAGTCTAGAGAGCTACTCTGAGTGTGCAAGAAACTACTTGCAGGAATGGCTCCTGTGGAAGGATGTTGCTCCCTGTCTTTGACTGGGTAGAACTCTTGTTGACAGAGAAACAGCCCAGCCTTTCTTTGCGGTGCATCCGAGTATTTTCATCTGCTGAAACTAACAGGCTACAAATGAGCTGAGCCAGACTTGTGTTAATATCTGCTTTAAGTTATCCCTTCTCCATTACTAGCAAAGCTTGGCTTTGAATGGCTGACAGACCTGAACCAACAGCTGCTGGATCAATATATGGAACAAGCAGCCCACTAATCCCTGGAGACTTAAACTGGCTTTTGTATGATTGGGAACAGAGGGACAGTAGTGCTAGTAATGGTGCAGATTCCCTGCGCAGCAGAAAAAGTTCTCAGCCCCTAAAAATGAAATAACTTGACAGTAACTGTATTGTAACTGTTTTGCTCCTGATCTCTTCTACCAGCATGAAGGGACAGTTGAGCTAGCGCTATACACAGCTCTCTCCATTTAGACCTGAATAGAGCCTGTTTGGGATTTAATTGAACATCAGAAGACACAGCCTAAGCATTAGAGAAGACTTGACTTTAGAATTCAGTAGGGTTTATTCTACAAATCTTAGATCAATGCCAATAATACAAGTTTTATGAATTCTCATTAAAAATACAAGTCAGTATAAAGATTCCAATAGTAATATAATGAATGATGATTCAGTTTCAAAACTTAAGGAATGAATCTGGGTTTTGGACCACGCTACAGAAAAGGGGGGAACACAATGTAGAAGTAAGAATATTTAGTTTACCTCCCTTACTTCAGGAGGGGCCTGGGCCTTATTGCCACGATACCTGAAGAAAGCAATATGAAGTGCATAGCAGCCTTGCCTGTACAGTCTCTAGGCAAAACTGTTGAATTTAGCATCATAGTCCTCTTCCTCCCCCCTCCCAGTTCTGTTCATTAAGGTACATTTTGATAGCCTGATATCGCTATAATAACTTAAAGCTATAGCAACAACATCCCCCATAATGATTATAAACAACAGTCCTTTGAACTTTAAAATGCTCTTGTGATGCACTGAAACTTTTCCACCATGCTAACCGTTTTGCCCAGTGTTTTCAGCAACACTAAATACTGATTCAAATCAAAGGTGGATTAGTTCCATGGTCAAAACTCTCCTATCATTTATTTTTTAAATGAAGTTTCAGTGCAGTCTAATACTCAAATGCGTTGTTCATAGCTTCAGGCACAGTTAGAATGTAAACCAGACATATTTTCTTGAACCTAGCCCTCTGATATGAAAGGTGTTATAGCTTTCACTAAAACAGTTGAAATGTGGCCCCAGAATTGCTAGATCAAATGCTCTGGAGTGGGGAAGAACAAAACCTACCCTTTCTTTCTGGGAGCTGCCTGTACTTACAAGAGGATTAGGCTTAATAAAGCCATACCCTAAGCCGAAATTTATTGTAAGAGGTAACTCTTGACAAGAGGTGCACCTCATCCCCCAAATGCTGTACATATATCTGGTTTATTCCTAGTGACGTTTTCACCCTGTCAAAAGTAACAGGCGTCTCTCTTGCTGAGCCCAGTCATTTCTTGTAGCAGAACATTAACATCACAGAGCAGGTATCATGCATATGTCTGCAAAAGCAGACAGGGAAACTAGGCTTAACAATATGCATACATTTCCAAACAGAACTTTGGCGCAGACGGTGACATTTAACTGAAACTGAGCTTTTACCAAAATAGTAGCATAATACAAAAATCCAAAAACACTGGGTAAAAAGCTGCTGCCTTCCACGCATCAGTTAAAGGAGAAACTCCCCTTGCATAAATACAGCAGCAGCACAGAACAAGCACAGACTTGGCTATATGAATACATCTTTCCTTCTGTAGGAATTTGCATTAATTCTCTACCCAACATTGTTACTAGCACATATTAGCATCATACCAATGGTGGCAAAATCGAGTATTATGTCATCATGCAGGCTAATGGGAATTTATTCTGCTGTACTGAACACTGCTGTGCTTGCTTTGAATATGTATTGTCACTGATTTGTCTTTGTATTAAATGCATCTTATACTCTAACAGTCACATTTCGTGAGAAGTAAAAAAAGTTCAGTAGCCTAGACTGGGCTCTAGTACAGTCAAGATGACAAGAAAATACAAGGATGTCATTGAACTGCATATATTATTGAAAACAGGTTTACTTTGCATTTAAGTCACATTTAATACAAGACAAGTTGGTCTGAAACTGTGAACTCATTCTATTTGGAACAAAGTATGGCACAGATTCCCCAATACCTATGGATGTTGTGTAAACAACACATTTTTTCTCTTTGCAATGATTATCAATTCGCCAAAAATATTGTAACAGTCAAAAGGGAAGAGTGAAGGAAAACACATTTAGGAAAAGAAATAAAAAATGTGTAAGAATTGAAAATAAATGACTTCTTTTGTAAGAAACTTTATTTAACTTCATTTTTAAAAATGTATTCTTTCCTCAGAACAAATGCCACTGTAAAAAAGAAAAGACTGCAGTAGCACACACTTGCACTCGAAGGAAAACATGCAAAACTGACTGAAAAAATTCTGCGTAAAAAATCCAAGACTTCAGGCAACAGTTTGCCCCCATGTGCCTTTAGGGACCCCAGACCACAAACGGCTTTCAGTGCAATGTCTCTTGCTTCCAATGGGTGGGGAAACATATGGCAGAAGCTTGTCTTCTGACAGCTACACTCTCCCAGATGTTTGAAGCAAAAACAAACAGTCTCAGCTGTATTTTTAAAGTATCATTGTTAAATTGTTGCAGAAGGTACAAACAGAATTCAATAAAATCTTAGAATCCAGTGAAGAAAAACGTTTGAGTTCTACCCTGTGCCATACACTTCTTAAAAAAAAATTAGACAGAAAAACAGATTTTATTAATACACCCTCTTTAATTTCTTTATTTCTGAAAGCAGCTCTTTATGCAAATCAAAAGCAGTTCCTGAGTAACTGCAGTAAACAGTGTCTTTTAAATATTTTTGCGCCTCAGCTCTTCGATTTTGGTTCTTCCTTGTTTTTCTCCCTAGTTTTCAAGTTTAATCTCAGTTCTTTTCCAAAAATGTGCAAGTTCAGTTAGCATCGTTTCCAGAAGTCCACAGCTTGCAGGTCTTCCTGCGACAACTATAAGATCTGCACATATGCTAGGTTGTACTCCTACACCTATTGCAGATTTTGCTCTCAAACCTGTACAGCATGCATTTTCACGTCTTCTTCAGCATACGCCGGGACTGCCATGTATGGAACTTATTGTAGGCTGTCTGCAGCATCTCTTCTATATGACTTACCAACTGAAACATTAAGAGGGGAAAAAAATGTCACAACCACTGGAAAACAGATCCCTCCCCTCTCTTTGATCAGTCCTCAGTTGGACTCTTCCTTTTATTCACTAAGAGTAATTTCACTAAAATCAGAGGTATGCCAAATAGAGAGAGAAGATAGCCTCAGACATGAGGCTGTATTGCAAAGTATCTGTAGGGGGACCAGTTCAGAGAGCTGCTAAGCTGAGAAGGTCACAGGGAAGTGACACTTGATTGTGCTGTCTGTTCCAGTATTTACTCAGTGACCACTTCAAGTCTGAAGTGCTAAAGTTCTACTTTGTGATGGAGGTGCAAAACAAAACGTGACTTCTGCTTTATGTTGTCTCATTTAGGTAACTTCAAGTTATAGTTCTTGACAGTTTCTGGTATTACTCAGCAAGTTCTACAGGGAGGGAAGACATGCTTAACTGTGTACCCGATTTCCCTCTGCTCATTTCCTAGTTAACAAAAAACTTAAAATGCCCTAGAAGTAACAAAGCCACTGACCTCTGATTATGATTAATTATGATTCAAATTATTAATATGCACCTATGTAATTAAAGAGTATTTTCCCCCTTACATTTGTGCTTAAATACTGTCTCCGAATCTTTTCTTGGAATGGGCAGAGCTTTGTAACCTGAAATCTTTCCAAGTTGCTCCTCATTTTCACAACCTGAGAGAGAGACAGAAACCATTATTATAATCACTTGTAGAGAAGTTTCATTTCCTTTAACAAATTGTTCTCCAACAAAACACCTTATAATTAATTCTGGGGGCTACTTTAAGTATGTATAGTTTGAGGAAAGGTAATTAAAATATCAGTCCCTAACATTCCTTGAGTGCATACTTATTTTGGGGGCAAGTACAATATGACTGAAAGTGCAGTGTGCCACTGCTATCATTACAAGTTTGGCAGTAAATAATATAGGTAAGATATTCACAGAACCACCTTTTTTTGTTCTAAGCAAAGTCAGTACCATGGATTTTCAGGCCACATTTTGCAGCAAAAAATCCAACATATCTGAATGTAAATGTTTATTTTTGTGATGCATGTGAGGCCAAATTGAAGAATAGCAACAGAAAAATAGTTACAATCATATGCCCGGTCGTAAACGGACATCCCTCTCGAAGGCAACTTTGTTCTAAAAAGCAGTATCTGTTTTGAAGCTATGAGAGTGATTTTTTTGCAATGGATAGAATAATAAGGAAAACTTTCTTGTTACTGTCACTGCAAAGGTTACATCTTAGAGTTGGGGAAGGTGGGGGGGCTTTAATTTATGTGTTTTAAACTGGCAATGAAAAATCTGCAGCTGGAATATAGCTGACCACTCTGAAACTAGTTTAGCCCCCTTCAGGAGAAGTTGCTGTAACAGGCATGCAGCAACAAGGATGATTTTAACCAATAACACCAGCAGAATTGCTGAAAAAAGCAATGTCTTACATTGTTTTGTGACCTTCAGCTCTAGGCATGAGGCAGTGCTGCATTGGTTTAAAGCATATGTACTGGTTTTACACTTCAAGTTAATGACAGTCATGCTAGTCCAAGATCTGGCCACACCACCACCATGCCTTACCTTTTCTTCTAGGAATGGTGTGTTAACAGGAAAGCAGGACCAGAAGTGTCGTAGCAGTTCCCCTACGGCCACATACAAGTGTTGTAGTTCAGACTGAACATCATTTGGCACCATCTCTGCAGCAGGAAAAAGATTTTGTCACATCACTCAAAACTGAAAATCTCATGAAAAATGAGAACGTAAGGCTAACAAGGAGTTCAGTAATATACACTTCTACGAGAATCCCAGAAAGGTTGGCTGGGAAGGAACACTGAGATGCCTCACACCTGAAGGAGGACTATCAGCAGTATTAGATTAGGTCAGTCACTATTTATGGCTATATAGTTGGAAGCTTATATATTAAAAAAGGGAGTTTTGTAACAGGCAAAGAATGGACACTAAACCCAGGATTAGAAGCAGTATGTTTGTATTGTTCTTAACAACATGGCAGTATTGCTTCTGGGACCAGCACCCCGTTCTCCTCACAGCTTGATACTAAGTACTGTGTGGTAGATACTGCCAGGTTTTCTCTTATGTTGGCAATAAAAGTATGGTTACAGCATGTGGAAGATGAAAGATCCAGGCAGGAACAAGGAACTGTATCCCAGATCCCGTTAAAGAAGAAAGGGCAACAGGGTTCAAGAAGAAGGAAGGAACCATAGTTATAAAAACCAAAGGCAAAAAACACATGCAGTCCTTGAAGATGATAGGAGCACAGGGAATAGCAAACTCTAGAGTGAGGCTGCTTTTAAAAAAAAAAAGTGGTTAAGCTCAAGGAAGCGAAGTGTAGCACCCAGTATGTCAACTGGGACCAGGTAAGAAAGAAAGCCTCACTACTTCTCTTTCAGTACCATAAAGAACTCATACTTACTTTTTCAGCTGTCTGAATTAATTTCTGCTGTTCTTCAGACCAAGGAACACATTAAACTGGAAAACTGTTATAAACCCTGCTTGTGAGACTAGGGATTTATCTGCTGTGAGACTAAAGAGAATGGAGTTCAAACTGGCAGGAATGTGACAACAGGGATGTAATGGGTGGTTGAAGGGAGATGTGAGAGGTGGTCTGTTTTGGAGGGGTTATCTGTTTTGCCCTTGCAGTCTAGTTGTCCTTTTTCACAGCAAGCTGTGGATCTAAAACACAGGCTGCAAAAAAACCTAGTTCCAGCCAATTATCTAGACCTCACCTCCTTAGAGCTTTCCCAGAGTATGCCTTTATTTTATGAAAAAAAAAAAAAATCAGGAAAGAGAAATGCTAAACAAGCAAAACCCATTATCTCTAAGAGGACTTAGTATCAAGTGCACCCTTCATCACTTGCTCTATAAAATTTTCTCTTATTCACTTGCCTCAGCACTGGTGTAGCCAGTACCGCACTCATGGTGTGGCTGGCTGGTTGCTTTTCTTTTGTTGCTGTAACTCAGTATTATTCCAGCTACATGTTTCCAGAATTTCCTTTATCACTGTAACATATTCTAAGAGGGAGATGAAACAGCAAGCCAGGTACTGCTGTATAATGCAATAAGATATGATTAAAGTATTATGCATCCTAAAGCCTTACGGTTTATGGCTTGCTGTGTTCCACCCTGCATAAGTGCTCCTCCAGGTGACAGGACTGCAATAGTGCTAGTAGCATCACCACTTGAAAGAACCTGAATGGAGAGAGGGAACAAATATTTCAGATGGCTTTTCCGACAAAAAATATTTTAAAAGTAAGTTGTATTTGAACTCCAAGGGTAAAGACACATTTGAGCAGACACAATGGAAGTTCTGATGAAGAGTCTGTTCTCCTCCAGAATTAGATACAGTACCTTTAAGTGCTATAGCTCATATTATCAGTGAAAGCTCTCCAATTAACACAGGCAAACAAACCTTTTCTTTAGCTAGTGGGTGAACTGGCTGTGACAGAGGGCTACTACACGCATTAACAGTTGTGGCTGCTTTACTTCAGGCCAAATCTAGGTTGACTAAAAGAGGAAGTTCAGATACTGGCTGGGGAAGATTGGCTATGTGGCTCTGCTGCCCTCCAGTTGCCAAGACAGAGTTTCTGTGCAGCCTACAGTGAGATCTAACATCCTACCTAAGTGTAAGTGGAATTGAAAGACCTGTCCAGTTATAAGCCTGCTTACTATGACCTCCTAAAACCATTACAACCTAAATTTCACGGGGTGGGATCAGTGACACCAAACTATACTTCATATTGTATGCCTGTCCTGCTTTATTACTTCATAATTTTACCGTTTCCTTAAAAGAATATGGTAACTGCAGAACATAACTAAATATCAGCAATAACTCAGTTTCCTATTGTTTAAATTTTAAACACAATAGCTCAGAAGGTTCGCCTGAAGTTCTCAAATGAATTGCATAACATGAAACTACTGGAGATAATGGAGTTTCCCCTGAAAAAATTAAAATTCCAGTATACATGAGACAAGATTATGTAGAAAACAAGATGGGAATTTGTTTTGAGTATTCTTCCATACCTGAGTTAGTTTGGGTACATATGCTTCCATTTCTTGCCTAATACTATGAAAAGAATTAATTATTTCCTGACTGCTTGCATATTGCTGTGACTGAATTGGTGTTGGACCATGGTAATACCTGTGAGTTGAGAAAAGGAGAGAAAAGTGTGTTAATAGGAGTGTTGGTAAAACAGATGCTACACTTGATGGACGTTTCTCCAAATGTTGCCAATTCTAGAAGTTTTGCAGCTGTTGATGGTACTATTTAAATCTTATTCATTGACAAAGTGAAGTACAGTGTCATATGGGGAGAGGTTGGGTTAGGGATGGTATGGCAGCAAAATGAGACAAGAGCCATGTGTGCCACCTGGTTCTGGGAATATCACTAGAATGGAGGAATTCATAGAACTTTAATTTAGGTTAGTTTCAATTGAATTAGGTGCACGTTTGGAATTGCCCTCTTTCCTGTAGTATCACTCCTTTTCGAAAGTTGTATTTATGGTTCTCAAAGTCAAAAGCTTAGACAACAAGAGGACTATTACTACAAAAACACTAGAGCAGTAAGCAGTTCAAGCTATCCTGACTGTGCTTTTTTTTTTGTCCATGAGTGGATTTCCTTGGAATTGCATATATTTTCACATGTAACACATTTTTCAACTGTAAGCTGCAAAAAAGTGCTGAACTGTGAATACAGGTCTGTTAGACTTTCACAGAAATTACATGTCACAACCTTTCAAGTTGGCTTACAGAGACTTGCTGAAAAGCAAGATGAAATCAAAATACAAATTTAAATGGGAATTATTTGGAAGTTGGCTTATGCAGCAGTTCATATTAGGTTTCTAAACTTAGCCTAAACACATTGCACTGTAGCATGGTAGAGACTAAATCAGCTGATTCTGTGCAGGCTGTGATGATGCTAGATTGAATACACTGAAATGGCTGTGCATATTTTAACTTACCTATCAGACTTCTTTAAGTTTAGTGCAATAGTTTTAATTGTATTATTCTCTGATAAATCTTCATATTCAATGGACTCCTGCAGTTTCACCTAAAATAAGCCAAATAATTATACACATTACTATACAATTTGATGCATCTAGTGCTTTTTTTCCAATTCACCGAGTTTGAGCAGAAGGGTTACTAAAAACTTAAATAAAATGAAAGTGTGGAAGGGTTCCACACTTAAATAAAACGAAATGAACTTAATAAATAAACTTAATAAATAAAAAGAACTTAAATAAAATCAAAGTGTGGAATGGTTCATGTCTACCCTCCAGAGGTAGCAGTGACCACTATTGTTTAAAGCATGTAGTTTGGAAGTCTTGGAACTACCACTTTTTCTGCAGATTCTGTCTAAAACTTGCAGTCCCTGCCACTTCCAAAAAGCGCTCTGCTATACATAGCTCATTCCTTGTGCTATTTATGTCCATCTATCTCCAGATTAGCAAAAATAGTAATGATTTAAAGGCTGGTGTAGAAGAGTGTAGGGCTAAAACCATAATAGTTACCCAAGCTATTTGTTGACAGCAAGGCTAGAGCATTAGTGGTGAGAGGCGCGGTGATATCAGATTTGTACAGTGAGAAAACTACTTTTGAAGTCTCTTACTCTTCTGCTACACTTTCGCTTCTCTTTTCATCACATTTATTCTAGTCCTGGTATATTGCTTACTCCCCAGTAAAAACTGCAGCTTTCAGGAAAGTCAAAGCTGCTGACTACCTCAACATTAACAAAATGTGTATTCTACAGCCTTTTCTCACAATATGCGCAGCCCTGAATCCTCTTGGCACTTTCTATTTAGGCTGTCAACTCTAGGAAGAGTATTCAATTCAGTTTTGTAACAATTACAGCACTCTTTTTTTCTACTTTGTGAGCTGCTTTGTTTAGTTTAAAAGAGGCTGTTGCCTTGTATTTCAGTGCACACATTCAGTTTAACCTCACTTGAGCTTCTGACCTTAAGATGAAGTCTGCCACGTGCCAATTTAATTATCCCCTCTGCAAACAATACACTTGATAGATTAATATTGGTGCTTGAACACAAGTATCTCTTTGAGATGGATGTTCTCTAAAAGTTTTCAGCCATTTAGGCAAAAATGAAGGGGGTGGGGGGCAACAGAATTGGACTGAATGGAAAGAACCAGATTTCTGGGTTCAATTAGAAGCATGTTGGAAATTTTTTACTTTCATTGGGCACTATTGAAGAGATAAACAGAACAACAGTTCAAGGTGTAATTTATTTGTGTTTACTAAGAGAGGTACAAAGTTTCTTACAGGCCCCTCAGGTTCTTATTCTGTATACTTCTAAGTAAACCTAAATAGGTATCACTTCAGATGTATTATAAAACAAGTAAGGAATCTTCAGCAATCTTTTGAGAGACAGAGCATCTAGTTCCATTCAATTAGAATTGCATCAGCTAACTTTATACCTTTTTTATTGGTGGCTGAAAGAAATCTGAATCCCTGGAGTTTCCATCCGTACTGCTGGTCTCACTGCAATGGTCATTTTGTGCTTCTCTTAAAATAGAGAAACAGCATTAAGAAGAATTCACCTCACAGGACACTTAAGATACAAGCTAGAGACAAAGTAAATACAACTGTTTCAAAAAATTTAAATACATGTTCACATACTATATATCAACTTTTTTGCCCTCATGTCTTCGTTTCTAGAAGTTGATCTACACAAAAGGAACCAACTCCTCTAATAACCATGTTTGTCAAGGGGAAAGTTCAACAGCTGGGGAGGGTGCTTCTCCCTCTCTTCAGAATAGCAACATGTGAACAATGCAACTGGGACACAGCAAAATCGTGATTAAGTTAGAAACATTTTGCATGTACACTTATGCAGAAGAGATTGTCCACTGTTCAGTTTGTGCAAGACAGGACAGCACCATGAGGAAGCACAGCTACACAGAAGTATTTAATTAAGATCTCCTACAGGTAAGCTCTGTAGGATTTGGGTAGAGCAGTAATACTTTGGTTGCTTATTTCTAAAGCAGACTTCAGGTCAAACCTGTTTCATGCCTCTTTTAAGAAGTTTCATTTGTAAAGTTTACTGTAAATACACCCAGGTAATACTTTTTTTTTGTCAAGGGCAGGGTACTGTGCTGTAGAAATCTTTCATCTGGTCCACCCGTGCCATGCTGTTCTTGCTTCTTTGTTTACTTATGCCCATGCACTCCACCACAGGAAGCCCCAGCAGAACTGCTCCTGGAAGGCAGGTAATAGGAGCTCCCTACACCAGACCTGCCCACCACTTCTGCAGCCTTTGCCAGGTCCACAGAACTAAGGCAGAAACATACTTTCCTTTTTTGATCTGCTTTTATGATAACAACTCAGCTAAAAATAGTGTTTGTTATCTCAGACAGCTCTGAAGAACTTTTATGAAGTAAAATGGAACCTAAAGGTATCTTCATTTCTAGAGAAAAATACTTCATCCATAAAAACTAAAAGAAAAGGGTGGATGAGTAATTGAAGATGTAATTTGCTTTTGGAAATTCCTCAATTTTTTACAGACGAGCTTTTACACAACAGTGAAACTTACTGTTTCCTGAGGCCAGCTGCAAGGACCATGGCACTATGATGATTAAAGCGTCTTATAATGGCAGCATTGCTACTTTCTCTAGCGGATTTTGAGGCATTTGATGTAGAGGGCACAGAAGCAACATCATAGCCCTACAAAGAAAACAACATTAGCTACCTCCTGCCCCAAAACCAGCGATTGAGGCAGGAAGCCCGTGTGCTACCTCCTCTGAACTTCACTGAGTGATGTTGCATCATCATCTCTTCAGAGTTGGTATTTTCCTACCTTCCTCCCACCATCACCTTTCGTACTTTGAAGAAACTCTGCAGACTATTTTATTCCACCAGCACTTGGGAGTTTAGAGGTGTCAGAGAAGAAAAAATATCTTAAACACATAGTTTTATAAGACCATGATCTAAGTAAAACCAGAAGAGCTTAAAAAAAAAATTAAGGATCACCTGTACAAAACAGACAGAGCACTGATGGCAAGTAAGAGCTAGCAATTGTTTTACTGACCTCTTTTCAACATCTTGTGGGACACCAGCAGCCCGCAGGCTAAATGACACCTGTCAGGAGGATGAGATACCACTAGGAACTCAAAAAACTTCACACCTTAATGCTGGCAGTATGCCCCAGTTAACAGGTGGCTGAAGGCAACTCATTTTACCCCAAGCTCAGTTTCATACTTGCAGTTAACCAGCCTCAAAAGCAAACTAGGGCAGTTTGCACAGCACTTCAAACATACCTATCCTAACCTTCTAGTCCAGTTTCAAACTCAGTGTTGTACAGCTCTTACCAGGAAAAAAACCCTCAACTTAGACACACAGCAAAATTACTAATTACAACTAAAAGTTTAAGTTAAATGAATTGCAGAAAGGTGCATCTGTAAGTTATTTCACATTATGGCACACCATTTTTAACAATCGTTTTAATTTTTACTTGGAGGCAGGTAATTAAACAAAGAGAACTGTATGAAGTGTCCTTAATTTTAAGGTGAATCAAATAGCAGTGTTTCAAGTAAGACCAAATGGAAAGACTTTTTCCAGTTTTGTGCTATTCTTCTGTACATTGTCACAGCTTATAAAAGGTAGGAAGAAACCAGAAGGCTCACTTTAGATAAAAAAAGCCATCAAACTGAAACAATAATTCTTTAAACAAAGGAAGGAAATCTTGCTTTTATACCCAGCACACAAAGGCAGACACCTGAGGCATACAGGTCCATTGGCCTGGCTTCCATTTCTTTATACACGTACAAGTGTATAAATCTTGAGTACTCAACTGTTGCAGCAGCCTAGTAAGTTCTGTATTTTAGAATCAGCATCTGTATTTATTTTAACAAGAGATGGACTCATTTTCTCCTTCAATGAAACTAAGGGCAGGAGGGGGTGGGTGGGTGTTTGCCAAGTACTTACTTCATCTAATGTTTTATCTTCCAAAGCTGTTAAATCTATCAGAGGATTTTTTACTCCTTGAGACACCATTGTTTTTAACCCTGTATGAAAAAAAAATGAAAAAATGTATTTAAACAAATAGGAATAATTGTGGAATATTAGATTATATTTAGCATTTAAAAGGAGAAGACAAAGGTTCTGCAGATGCCCAAGTATCACTGTGACTAAAACTTCCATCCCTTTTCAAAGTTCCATTTAAAATAAGCAATAAACTTGGAAAATTATAGTAAAAGATCATCCTACTAATTAACACTCTTTTCATCAACTTCTACACATCACTGAATACTGTTTGGTAAAAAAAAAATTAAATAATTGAAGGTACAGTTATATTAGTTGTGTTGGTGGGAACTGGAAAGCTTTAATTGCGTGTTTCTTCTAATTTCAGTACTGTTTTGCTGCCCTGTCTTGGGTAGAATGGGTTGAATTCTTGGTTGAATTTGTATCTGGTCATAGCTTTTTCTTGTGAAGGGTTGTAAATTCCTAGTAGAATGCTTTCATTAGTCAGAACATGTGTTTAACACCTCTGCTTAACATCATTTTTTAAGGCCAGGCTGGATGGGGCTTTGAGCAACGTGGTCTAGTGGGAGGTGTCCCTGCCCATGGCAGGGGGGTTGGAACTCGATGATCTTTAAGGTCTCTTTCAACTCAAACCACTCTATGACTCCAAAGGCTAATTTGTTTCAAGAAAGGTACTGGCTATTAAACATGCTAAGAATACCAAAGCGATAGCTAACTTTCAATGTCAATCTGTAGCTTTCACTTTACAGATGAACAAAAAAAGATGCCCAGTAAGCAGGCATAAAAAAAACTTTTAACTGCAGCTTTGCTACGTTTACTAGCTATACCTTAGGTGTCGTGCTCTATGATATAGCCAAGACTATAGCAGCCTACTGCAGAAATAGAGTCAAAAAGCTTACCTTTTTCATCCAGTTTGGCACATTCTGCAAAGAGGTCTTTTGAGCCTGTATTGAGCCTGTCCCGATGGAAATAATGAGACTGAAAAAATCGTGTCCAGAATTCCCTCTCGGTCATATTATGTGGAACATTTTCTGCATATTTCATTTTTACTGTGAACAAAACCCATAATGATTACACACTGTTCCGTAAATATTAATATGGTATTTTATGTTCAAAATTCCTTGCTTGCTTCCTTGCCTTCTGTCTAATGCTGACTTGATTTATGCCAATTAAATGTATGGGAATGCAGTAGTTAAGCATGAGCAAAAAGGTACTCTTTTTATGCCCTGCAGTGCTAGTTAATGCTTTGAAAAGAAACACACTTAACAGTAGTCTGAATACTCTAATTTGAATTGCACACACACAAGAAATCCAATTTGCCAGAGTTGGCAAAAATCAGATGGCAATCAGATTCTTTTCCTCACAAAGGTGATTCAATGAAAAATAACAATTAATTGAAATGCCAAGTAGGAGAGTATCATGGGAGCCAAGAAACCACTCAAATTTTTTTAAAAAAAGTCAATGCAACAAGTTAAAAAGTTTATGAAATCAAGTTTTCATTCAAATGAAAGCAAACAAATGCTTTTTCCCACCCCTCAGACAAAGCAAGGAAAATCATCCACAAGACTGAAGATACGGTCCTTTGTACTTCCAGGTTCAGCCTAACATTCTAGTCTTCCCACAGTAAGACAGTAAAAAACAAATCTTAAATGCACCTGTTCTTACCTGCAGGATATGTTCGAAATATGGATTCAATGATATCTGAAGTCAAATTATACCTCAGACCATTGCAGCCATCTGTTTGAGGCCGTACATCAGCCTAAGAAAAAGCATACAGGGAGGAAAAATCAGTCATATCTGAATGCCTTATGTAACTGGAGAATAAAAAAGCCTGGCATCTTGCAGTCAAATTCTGCTGCAGATAAAATAATCCTCTTCCAATAATCCATAGCATATTTGATCATAAATAGGTATTTTTTAGAATGAGAAATCAAAGAGCGTGCATTAATTACTTCTTTACACTTACCACTTATGGGATGATTTAACAAATAGACCGTAAGCTTTAGAAGTCTAAAAGCAAAGACCACTCCCATCAGCCAAAAAAGGTACACTTAGTTTAATATATCCTTGTTTCAAAGTTAAAATAGGCATGCTTACTCTGTATGCCTCATCTTTTGTTGTTCATTCAACAATTCAGCTAGTGAATAATCAGTGATAATAGTGAAGTCACAAAAAAAGGATTTATGGCTCTTACAGCTTATTTCTTTATACGCTAAAAGCATCTCAGTATAATTGATAAATAACACAAATTTAAAAATTGAGGGCAAACCTTAGTTAAAACTTGCAAATTAGATCTCAGCGATCTCTTTAGGAAGCTCTGGAGCAAGTAACCACTCAGTCCAATTCTCAGTAACAGGAAAAAGTACATGATTGCATATGCTGCTTCCTTTTCTTTGTTTTCCTATATACCTGAATTCTAGTTTTTGTACCACCTTCTTCCTAGGGAAATACTGATTCTGAACAGAGCCAGATAGATATTTTAACTTGAACTAGGACACACAATTATCTCAAGTTTTCTTCTTCACTCTTCTTTCACAAAGTACACAAACACAACCAGTTACTTTAAGAAAGCTTCAGTTTTGAAGGTTTGGGTTTGGTTGTTTTTGTTTTGGGTTTTTTTTTTTAATGTTAAGGTGTAAAAACAAGGAGACAGGAAATCAGAGCACTCAAGTTCATTTGGTAACTGATTGAGGTATTTCTAGTGAGAAAAAAACAAGTCTTTGTACAGCAGTTAAGTCATAAAATGACTCCCACCTCCTCTTTCCCTCCCAAACCCCTTATGTGTGCACAGTCATTGCAAAGGTGGAAACTGGATTCCAGCTCAAGAGTCATAATCTGTATGAATTATGTTGCGGAAGTAGAAATACATCTCTGTGGAAGGAATCTGAAGATTGTACCTAGGTTACTTTTAGACTGCATTGAGATTACTGAAACCATTTCTACAAAAGCTGCAACGGATACTTTTTTTAACTTATGGAGTTAATACACTATAATCTAGTAAATTCACCATTATTCCTGTTTTATGGAAGGCAGAACAGCAGTATAAACAATATCTGTCTGTTGTCAATTTAAAGTTCAAATTTAGCATCTTAAATTGACAAAATTTTGAGGTTGCAGATTTGTGTAACTTTTTTTTTTTTCTCCTTTACACTTGGAATAGTCTAACTAACATGCAGAGAGATGTTGAGAAACCAGGAAAGAACAACATTAAAGTATAGGGGAAGAAAGTATATGAGCAGAACTCTCACTTTCCTCAATTTGTTTGCTCTAAAATCCTTGACGTTAGAGGTTCAACGTACCAGAAATGCTGCAGAGATGCCCACTTCCTGCTTACTAGGTGCTGCAGAATTATCCCCAGCATTCAGGCTTAAACGGTTGGCCCAGAATTCTTCAGCACTGATTACTTGGCTCACAACAAGGTCTTTATAGAGCTGAAACAAAACAGGATCTTCTTGCAGCATTCTGGTAAAAGAATGTATTGAATAGAATTGAAATGCTGCAGAATAAATCACTAGGATTTCCATAACTAACGAGTTCACAAAAGGAACAGAAACTAACTTTTCTTTCAAGATGCTGTGCATTTCTTAGCAAGACTGTATAAACAACCGGCCTCAATAGCTATATTTATTTCAAAAGACTTAAGACAGGACTAAAATATATTTAAGGAATAGCATCAAATGCTAGAAAACAGTAATGGCTAGGAAAAAGTTAATGTGGGATTAACATCCTGTTCTAAAATGTTCTGTAGTGCACTTGTGTCTTTGCACATCCAGGACAGCAGTTGTCTGAATTCTAAAAGCACAATGAATTTTCTTGAACTTCCATAACAAAGCTCTCAGGTGTAAAAGAGGATTTCAGCACTCTCCAATCCTTAAATGTTTAAGATCTTACAATTCAGTAGCTACAGGTCTCCATTCTAGTGCAAGAGTACACATTACAAAATATGCATGGGATAAGATATCTTAAAACATGTATTACCCTGAGTTGTTAGTTCATTTATGTTTCTGCTGGTGACAGATCTTCATCACTTAATTATCAAGTGCAGCACAAGTGCTACAAAAACATTCCATGTCACTACTCCCACTAGGGAATTACGTTTTAAAAAGTTGTTATCTAAATATCAATTATCACCCTTACTATCTGAAATGCAAAGAATGTATGCATGTGAAACTTCAGTTAATTCATGTTTAAGCAGCTTTTCATGCAGCTGTATACCTAATTTGAAAGCCACAATTTTTTTTCTGGGAAACATGCATGCGTGTTTGCAATCAGCCAATACCCTCAATCTTTAGTGTGTACCTCAGGGTCTTGATCATTTGCAAGCAAAACAAAAAAATAATCTTATGAATATATAGTATGTGATCTAGGGAAGAACATGGATGAACTGCATTCTGGACTGAACAAAGGCCTGCAGCTGCTCTAAGGGTAAAGTAGGATGAGGTGGAAATGAAAGCTTTGTGCCAAGATATCCCTATTATGTTTTAACTGCCAAGGTTTTTCCAGTTTTTCTTGTTGGCACAATTAAGGATTAGTGGTAATTCTTACACATTAGTGCAGCAGGAAGCAATTTGTTATTCTAATTATTTCATTAAACCTTGGAATTTTGGTACATACCTGACATATCAATAAATGGAGGCAGTGCTGCAGGGACTCTGGATGTAGTACGTTTCCAGAACAGGTGGCAACCTATTTCCCTCATCTGTTGCAAATTAAGCTAATGAAGCCCCATCACTAGACCTGGTTTTCTAATCATCACAAGAACGGACTATGACTATGTGCAAAGAGTTTGACTTTTCTGTAACTAGAAAAGCTCTTAATAGCACATGACATAATACTGTAAAACTCCATTTAAGGATACAGAGATTCAGAATTAAGACTGCTCATGTACTCAGTATTAATACTGACAGAAATAAGGCACGTAGCATAAAGAAACTAGTATCGCAACAGTGCCAAAGCAGTCTGCACTGCTGTAGACCCTAGTGGTCACTGCAGTCCTGGAACCAGTTAATCCTGGATGTGTCAGATCTCCAGCACAAGGGTTCTTGCCCTTCTGCTGGGAAATCTCCTATGTTTTGAAAAATTTAGCTTATTTAACCTAAGTTCCAAGCCAGACCAGTCTTTGGAAATGGCTGCTAATAGACACAGAATTCACAGCAGATTCCAGAATGAAGTGAAACTCATCTGGGGAGACAGAGAGGGGTGCTCTGTGGTCACCAGATTGGTCTAACATAAACATTTTGAAGGAACAGAAGCATCTCTTAAAAGCCCTTTTGGGAAAAGGAGTGAGGTCCTGAACATCTTCTCAGAACATTTTTTAGAATAAACATCCTATATGCCAAACGACAAACTACTGGATCTCAAATGAGATGCATGAAAAGACCTAGAAATTTAGTAGAGTATAAAAAAAACACCAGGAAAGAAGATTAGAGGGGGAAGAGGTTATACAGGAAGAAAAAAAAAATAATCACAAATCAAGGAAGGCGAGAACTTCTGGAAAAGAAAAAAAAAAGTCTTTCAAGCAGTTTCTCTAACTGATACATATACATTTAAGAAGACTAAAAGAGACAGACTGCCAGTTGGGTGTTTTCATCTCATAGCCACGGATAACAAAGACTGGGTGGCAGCCGGGCTGGCTGCCTTTACACCTCAAGAACATGTCATTGAGAACACAAGTATAGTCTTAACACATTACAGTTATGTAAGCCTCAAGGAGCTGCTTCTAAGTTAAAAGTGGAGAGATTTTTACTGTGGAAAAATGTCGTAGCAGTAATGATGTGGCATTAACAACTATTAGCAGAAATACACACTAGGTAACAATTAAAAAATAATTGTAAAAAAACAATAAAACTTTAAGGTTCCTTTCCCTTTACCTGTTCTTCTCCTCAAGTTCTTTATTAGCTTTCCTTTTGAACTTGGGCAACAGTTGTTGAAGAAGATCCTTTACTGCATCTCGCTCCTTCACTGCTGTGCTTTCATTGGAGAAGTGAAAGTTGGTTGTGTCCCCTGCATGCAATACTAGCTGAAGCTGAATTTTAGCTTTACCTTCTGGACTGATTTTCTGGCCTAGATTACACAGAAAGTATTAATTAGCAACAGACAGTTAAGCTTATAGAAGAAACTCTCTTCCCTAGAGTATTTGCTTATAAGCAGTCATCCAATTAAATACTATTATCCTGTGCATGAATTCTAGCCTTGAAAGTGGAACAGACAGTCTTCCCCTTAAATTAGTTTGAACCCTGCACCTTCTTCTCTCTAAAACACAAGACACAGACACTAGTAAGCCCATTGCTCAGTATCTTTCAGCTACTGCTCAGGGGCCCTAATTCATCTTTGCGTTCCCCACATCCTCCATTAGAAAACTGAGCAAATTAGGTTATCATCACCTCGACACTTTCACCTGGTACCAATCTAGGCTGCTGCTGAAAGGTGACAACCTCATTCTCCCTTTGCACTTCTTCCTGCTGCCTTTCTTGTATGTGTTTGTGCAGCAAGCCGAACCAAGGAACTGATCCACTGAAAAGCACTTACTAAAGGGTAGCCCCCCTCTTGTTTTCCCAGCTGGACCAGTTCCTGAAGAAAAGTGGTAAGAAAGCATATGCAGGGTGGGGTAACAGCACCTCTGTTGACAGCAAAGGTATGCTGGTTTCACATGGCATGCTAAGCACATTTAGCCATTAGTACTTCCAAAGTTGATCCCCAATGCCTCTAAGGTGCTATTACACCCTCATGACTCATAAGAAAAACCTAACTCCTGCTTCCTTTCTCGTAACCAGAGGGATCAGAGGCTAAAACAACTACCTTTACTACTGCTGGGCTATACTGACTTCAATGTAGCACTGCAAATGGAGCCAACCTAACTTTGAATCCTACCCCTTTCTCTAGTGCAAGTAGGAGACCAGGAACCAGATGTCACCATTAAATCCTCATCTCTACTACAAATGTACAAATACTATCCCCTCTTTTTACATCAATTTTAGATGAAAAAAAAAAGGCGTATTTCATCTAAGTTTAAAAGACTTCAATGCCCATACATGTAAGTATTTAAAATATAAGCTGCTTAAATGTAAGTAAATAGCTAAATAAAAACTTCATAAAGTTGACTATTAAAAGTGAACCAAGCTTTTAAACTCCTTGTCATATTTGTATTAAGAAAACAGCATAATAGTTCTGATGCATCACGCACACTTTTGATCATGCTGCAGTATTTGTATGTGACTTTGAACAACAATAATCACTAAACTTTTACTAAGTGACACATCCAACTTTCTTTTTATTCCTTCCTTGGCATTTTACAGCATATGGAATATAAGGGCTAATTGGAGCCAGAAAGGAGTACTCCAAAAGCTTCCAAAGGCGTACTATAGACTTTTACTGTTCAGTTTTGACTTACAAGTACTCTGCTATTGCAACAGCAAACACTTATTTGGAATGTTACCAGTTAGGCCAAACTACAGAAGTTAGCACTTCTGAAGCTGTGGTCTATTGCATGAAAATAAAACAGCGGGGTTCATTTTATATGAAAATTGAAACAGCTTTAGCTGCATAGTTTAACAGATGACATGCCAGATAGTTTCTGTGTTAGACCCTGAAAATCCTATACTCTCCCTCAACCCTCCTCCCACCCTTGCCTTCATGAGCAGATGGCATAGATTATCTTCCTGTTCAATTTATTGCAGAAGTTTATCAAAAGTTAATAATAAATGCAATATAACTTAAAATCTGAAGATGCAGTAGCATCCTTAACAAACTGGTGATATTTCACCATGGTCCTAATCTCTGCTGCTACATAGAATAACCTAGTCAGAGCTTCAGATCCTTGCAATCTTCCTTATTTACCTATAGCAAGTGTTTTACAGCAAAGATGTTTTGGATTCTATTTAAACATTTATTGAAATACTGCTTATTGAAGCTGGAATAGGGAAGTGTTCACTTACATTTTATGTCTGCATACATATGGCTGACTGTAAATCGGTCTTTGCCTTCAGGTGCCCATGCTATCCTTTCAGCCATAAGGTACAGAGCTCCATCTTGCTTCTTCTGACGTACCTTCTTTACGATCAGTAACACTTCTTCAGATGATGTTGCCATTGTGGCTATAAGAAGCTATTAAAAACATACAGTTGAGCTGATTAGTATAATTATTTTTGGTGTAACTCTTTCACTACTTCTATCTACATCAAAGCATTAAAACCTGTATTTACCCATTAATGCCTACATCATTTTTGAAACATCCCAGATCCCAGAAACATCCCTCTGTCAGTGCAATCAGCAAATTTATTTAAACAAAATACTGCCAGCTGCCTAAATAGTTAGTCTAATTATATTGCTGATACTGCTTTTGCTCCAGTAAAAGACCCCCAAATCTTACATTTAAAGTGATACCCAAATTTTCCTGTTTTAATGTTCCTTTACTGGTTTTTCAAATTCAGGAGAACACAGAAGTTAAGCTATGACATAAATTCCAAATCTCTTCTGGGATTTGGCAGCAATTCCCTTCATCAGTGTGAATGGCAGATGTTAAATCATTTCAGAAAGGGGAAGGGTAAAAGGTATGTGAAAAATCTTGGATTTTCAGCTCTGTGCTAAAGATAAGGTAGCCCTGTTACCTCCTGTTCTTATTGTGGTGGGTTTTGCTCAAGGCTCCAACAATGTTTTGTACTTGATTCCAGCTGGCCAGTCTCCTGTCCCTCTTCCCTGAAGTCTGAGGGACTAATGTTATACCTACTTCAACACAATGGTAATCTTGTCACCAGTCTCACATCAACAAGCTTTTTGATGCTTGCTGCATTCTTCTCCCCAGCAGTCACTATCATTCCTCTCTACACGTTCACCCCACAGCCTTAAATTTCTCAAGAGATTAAGGGCACTGCAAGTATTCCTACATTCTACTAACATACTGTTGTATACCTATCAAAAAATTACACCTTTGGTGTTTGCCATAAATGTTTAGTACAATTTTTTACTTCATAAACTTTACTGATACATAAAATAGTATTTTCAAATGCTGATATGCATGTTTCATTTCTTTTAGAATACCTGTAATATTCGCTGGGCCCTGCATCAAACTTCAAATGGCAACCTGCATCAGCTATTGCACTATTAGTAAGTGTCACAAAATGGTAATTCTAAGCACTTAAATTCACGCACTTTTTTTTTTGTTAAAAAAAAAAAACAGCAGCAAGATTGGATACTTCACTCTGACAATCTGGCCAATACCACAGCATTCTGTTCAGCAAAAGTCTTAGAAGCCCATTTCTGAAATAAGTAAAATACTAAACGGGAAGACTTAATGGCAAAAGGGCTCTGCACTTAAGCTTCGCTCCTTTATCTCTTCAGTCATCCAAAGCTTTGCCAAAGACTTCAGTGACGCTGAGCTGAACGCGGGGTTTCGCATCGGCACCACTGCAGCAGTCACTAGAACACGCTGTGCCACATTCAGAGTAGGCCCGCTAATACTTTCTCAGAGAAAACTGCATGGCATGATTTCAGGACCGTTTCCTAGCATAATCCATTACAGTCTCCTCAGCAGCACTATTCTTTTATTCGTATTCGCACTTCCATTTTATGTGGTTTCCTCTTGCAGGTTCTGTAGTCTTTCCGCAGCACCTTATCCTTACTGGAAAAAGGCAGCTGCCCACAGACTCTATAATACACTAGAAATCTCAACATATTCAAGACTAAGGATTTTGACTTTTTTCTCCCTTTGTTACTTTAAGGGACCTTTAAGGTCCCTTTAAGGTCATTATTATCCAACGCAGTAGCAACAAAGCCACAGAATGCAGAAGAATTAAACCTGTACTGAACTGGAAAAAAAGAAAAAAAAAAAGGAAAGCATTTCCGGAGTCAGAGTCATTCTGATGTGAGTTGCTTTGCTTTTCTACCATGCTGTTTCACCCACCTACAACTAGGAAAGAAAATGATCAGCAGCTAGCAACTTCTCCTTTACAACGCAGCGCTTCTAGCACACTAGTCTGCATGTGCAGTCTGTGAATGCACAATTATCCCACAAGTGACTCGTTCTACCTTCTGGGAAGGCAAACACACTAGCTCACTGCTGTTCTTATTTATGTCATTGCCGTACTTCCTTTTTCATGCAGTAATTTATAGTAGCGGTAGGATGATACAACTCCCAAGCACAGTAACCATTACCCAGAATGGAGAAAACCCCAAACAGTACATCAGAAAAAAAAATTTTAAATATTAATAATGAGGATTTAGGGAAGTTACCGCCTGCCACTACTGAAAACAAGATGGCTTCTTGTTACAAGAAGTACAGGAAAAATTCTAAAATAGAAATCTCTCCTAGCTGCTAAAAAAGCATGAGGATGGTCTCCTACTGACTGCAGAGGGGATAGCTATGTCCTCGCTAAGCACAGTACACCAGTCATTTTCTTTTCTTTTGAACACGTAAGGCTTACTATGCAGATGGGTGAGAGCCATCAATGATCTATTCATGCCTGCCCAAATCTCATAACCACTATATTTAACAACTGAAGTTTCCAGGGATGAGTACTGCGGATGATGACACTGCTGCTCCAAGGGGCAAGAATTGCAACACGCATACAGAGAAATTCTGTTATTCTATAGCTTTACATGATAATTTTAACCTGCTGCTAAATGAAGGAACATTATAGTTCTTCATCTGCAAATTTTAGAAGACAAACCCTTCTCTGGTTTAAGTATCTTCCAGATTAGGAGGGTCAGACACAGTTTATTTTAAATTCTTCAACAATAGTGCTTTTGAAGTGATAGTTAATAGTTCTGAAAAGCACTTGGATCAATCAGTAGCCCTAACCCATGGGGTATGACTTGTTATCAAGCCTGTCTCGAGGATGCTAATTTCAGCTGCAGTTTATAACTGGCAAGGTCTATCAGAAAGCTTCAGTGTAGGCACAAAACAAAACAAAACAAAGGTCCCGTTGGCTTATTCACCTATAACCCCTCCCCTCCTAGCTCTGTGGGAGTGAACGCAGCTTCTGGAAATACTGTCAAATTCCAACAGCTATCCTTCCTCTACCACTTTTAAAACCAGCTAGCTCTCTTCCCTCTTCCTTACAACACCTATTCTGAACACTCTCCATTATCAGCATTTCACTCCAATCTCTTCCCATGTGGTTTTGTCAAGTTCTGAGCAGCAATAGAGAAAACCTTCACACATTTTAATAATCACAATTATTATTAGGCAGGCGAGCTCTGACAGATTTGATGCGGGCCTTGCTGCTGGGTTTCTGCTCCCCCCAGGGAACATCTACGCTAAGAGCCCAGCCTGACCCGCAGTGGCACCGGTCTGCAGCTGGGCTCCGATGGGAGTCCTGGCGGGGGCGGGAGCAGCACCCCGGGGGGCAGGGGCAGGTCCATGGGAGGAATACAGCTCAGCAGAACGGAGAGGCGTGAGCGGTGCCGTTTGCGAGCTGAGGGAACACACACTTTGCGCCCCTGAGGGGTCACTCCGCTCTCCCTTCCACCGCATCGCCCGCGCTCCCTGTAGCGCTTCTGCCGCCGGCGGAACGGCGCCGGGAACAGCCCCGGCAGGGCACCAGCGTCCCCGGCAGAAGGTAGCGGCGGCCCAGGAAGCCGCTGTGAGGGCACCTCTTTGTCTACGGCCCACACCCGCGGCCCAGAACTCGGGTGAAAGCCGGTGCCCGCCGGCCACGGTCCCGCCGGCGCAGCTCTACTATCTTCTTGCCGCCCCGCTCCCCGGGGGGCTGCCGCCGCACCTCTCGGTGCCTTCCCTCACGGCACCCCCGAGCCTACCAGGCCGCCGCCGTTAAAACGGCGCCACGGCTGGGAGCGGGCACGGAGAAAGAGCAGGAGGCCAAAGGCCGCCGCAGCACCTCCTCAGGACCTCCTCAGGACACCCAGCCCGCCACTGCGCTCCTCCACCACCCCCGAGAGAGGACTGCCGGGGCCAGGCAGGGGATCGGACCCCGCTGCCCCTCGCACACACGCGCAGAGCGGCCGCCACCACCCGTCTCACCGTCCCCCGCACCGGCGGGCTCCTTACCGTGCGGGCAGCAGCGGGGACCTGCTCCGGGCCGGCGCGCTGGCTGCTGCCGGCGGGAGGGGCCCGGGGCGGGAGTGGGCGCTACGGGGGTCGGGCCGCTGCCGGGGCCATGGGGCGGGCAGGGGCGGGCACGTGACCGGAAGAAGGTGCGGGAAAGGCGGGGGACGGGGGAAAGGAGTACGCCTCACGTGACAGAGGAACGGACAGCCGCCGCGCGTCCCCTGCGGTCACGTGGGGCGGGCTGGCGTCTCCCCTCCTGCCCCCCTCCCCAGTCACGTGACGGCCCCTCCCCCGTCGCCATGACAGTAGCGGGCGGAGGGGGGAGTGACGAAGCGGTAAACAGCCGCGCCGCCCCCGCCCCCCCCCGCCCTCGCCCCGCCGCGCCCGTTCCTCCCCGTTCCCCGCCGTCACCCGGCCCCGCGTGACGCCGACCCTGCTCGTCCCCCGCCATCGGCCCCAGCTGCTCCATTCCCAGGTCGGCGGCGCCGCCGCCACTGCGCTGCGGGGGAGGGGCCTCCTCCCCTCGGCAACGGCCCGCGGCGGGAGGGGGCGCCGCGCGTCAGCGTCACGTGGCCAGGGGCAGGGCGGGCGCGCGTGACGCAGCTTCCTCCTCCGAGGGCGCGCCCGGCGTGACGCAGAGCGGCGCAGCCGCGTGGCCCCGCCCCTCCCCGCCCGCGGGTCACGTGCTCGTGCTCCTACGGGGCGGGGCCGCGGGCAACTTGGCGTGAGGGAGCCGGGATGGCGGGTGAGGGGAGAGCTGTGCGTGTGGGTTGCGCTTTTTTCTGAGGTGGAGCGGTGCTTTCTCCATCGGCCGTGAGCTCCGCCGTGACACCTTGGCCGGGCTCGTGTATCGCCGGTGGGGAGTTTGGTGCCTGTCGGGGGTGGGTCCCTCTGAGAGGGGAGGGAAGGTAACGGGGGGGGGACTGGCTTGGTCCTGGTAGTCGCTGTTGCGGTTCCTGGGTGGTGGCAGCTCTTGCTCTGGTAGCCGCCGCTGTCGGAGCGCTGGTGCGGGTTGTGCCTCGCGCCGGTGCTGGGGTGTGGGAGCTGCTGTCAGGTGACTGGGGAGCGTTTGTCCCCTGGCTCCAGCCTTGCTCCACCCGGGCGGCGGAGGCCCTTGAGGGCTTAGGGCGCGGCTGGGCCGGCGGCGGCTCCTGCCCGCCCGCGTTCCGCTGATAGCGGTTTCTGGAGGAGTCGAGTTCTCCGGAGCCTTTGGGACGCTTTGCTGCGCTCCGCGTGTCTGTCGGAGAGGAAGCAAGAGGGGTTTGTGGTGCTTCCCCCCGGAGTGGGGCTGACGGGCGGGCGGCGTGTGTCGGAGCCGGAGGCAGTTGCTGGTTCCCGAGAGCAGAGTCCCAAGGAAGGGTTTAAAATCTCACGCTGGCTTTCTTAGCTCGAGGTTATCTGCCACCGTTCTTGTGACAGAGCGTGTAAAACAGTGCCTTTCTGGACTAAATAATCTAGAACAAAGCTGTCCTTTCTTATTCATGTTCTACTGTTTTTTGCTGGAGTGGAGCTGTTCTCAAATTCCATAATTTAAGACTTTTAAGACAGTTTTGAGAATTTTGAAGAAGCAGTTTTCAGTGTCTCTAGCTAAATGTGTTTCTTCCCTTTTTCTAGTGCCTGGTGAGAGTAAGCATTCCTTTTTCTTCTGAGGAAATTGAGGAAATGTAAGGTTTCACATGATAGTATTTCTGGGAGGGGGTTATTTAAATTTGTGGGATTGCGTACTAAACACTACTTAGAAAATCAAAGGTTTGAGTATGGAGTGTAATAAGGTGGGGTTTTTTAAGCAATATGGAGGTCTAAACTTCAAAAAATCCTTAGCAAGAGATTCTTTTAAAGTCCCTGCTGTTTAGTAAAAATATATGAAATTGTAGCTTCCGTAACTATTTAATTCTTGGTTTTCACTCTGTTACACGTTTTACCAAAGTAAGCTACAAGGCTTTTTTCATAAGTAGATAGAACTTGTTTCATGGATGGATGTAAATATATCTTAGAGCTCCAATTTATATATTGCCAAGGTTGGTATCTGATAGGTTTTCTGAAATGAAATTCAATAAAAATTTTTCATAAATTAAGCGGAGTTCTAATTTTTCAGCCCTTGGGCCTTTTCAACAAACTGAAACCTCATATTGTTTGAAAAAGAACACATTCTGTAATTCTTTAAACACAGAAAAACAGATATAATACTGAAAAGGTGAACTAGTCAAGAACTTCCTTTATTTTTGGCAGGTACAGCTAAAAGCTGAAGCTGTAGTGCACCCATGAATGAGTAGTGCTAGTCTTGTGCATCGATGGCCTCTGTGCCAGTAATTCCAGACTCTTACAACCATGTGTTGGCAGAATTTGAATGTTTGGATCCATTGCTTTCTGCACTCAGGCTGGATTCTAGCCGTCTGAAGGTGAGTTTGTGGTGTTTGGTGGTTTTTTATTTTTATTTATTTTTAAATTCAAATAATGACCTTATTTAGTTTATCTGATTAACCCACAGGATTCATCTTGTTCTTTTTGTGTGTGAGCTAGCTTATGGGGGGAACACTTTGGGATGAAGTAGTACTGAAGACAAAGGCTCCTGTTGCTCTGTGCATGTGTTTTCTTAACGTAACTGTGGAGTAAATAATACAGCCTTACATGGTTGCTGTCATCGCTTATTTGCTTTAATTGCAGAGAGGGCTGTTCTAATATCTTTGACGACTGTGCTGCCAGTGTATCAGGAGTAGTATACACAGCTGGCAAGCAATGAAGCCTTTAAAAAAACCCATGATAATGCAAGAAAAATATGCTGTTGCTTGTACTTACTAGGAGCCATGTTGTGCATTATGATTTTTATTCTTTCAGTGCACATGTGTAGCTGTGTCAAAGAGATGGCTAGCTCTAGGCAGTTCAGGAGGAGGACTGAACCTTATACAGAAAGATGGTTGGAAGCAAAGGCTCTTTCTCACCCATAAGGTAAGGATAAATAATTCTATACAGAAGTTTCTAGGGAAAATGGGACTGGAAAAGGGACATTGTTTCAAGTTAATTTTTATTAAGTCAACAGGCATTTTCAGCTTGCTGAATTGTCCAAGGAAAGTGAAGTTTTGGACTGCTCCATTTAAAAAAGGTTGTGATACTTGAGCGTATCCCCAGAGTATGTGGTGTAGTAGATTTTGTCATGAAACAAGTAACTTTAGAGCGTTAGACCTTTGTTTTTCAAATTGTTACTTTTAACAGCAGGAATGAAGTCACCTGAATATTTAAGAATTAGAAGAAAACTTTGAATATGAAAGCAGAGCAATTCAACTGTAGATAACTACCAGTGCTTAGATGTCCAAACTATGAGCTACCTGGGTGAGCCAAGAAAAGATAGGCTGGCATGCTCTTCTGCTGAAAGTGGTCATGGAACGGAGATTGCTGTTTCCTGGGAGCCACTGTGCCTTCTACCTTAACATGAATGCAGCCATTTTTTTAAGGATGGGAGCATCTCACTTAATCCTGGCAAAAAAATTTCCATAGGTGCAAGGGCAGGAGACTGATTTCTGTGTTTTACAAACTGGTCGATAAACTGCAGGTGTTTCTCTTGATGCTGTCATGTTGTGGTCAGCTGCATCTTTTTAGAGTAAATTCAGTGTTTGCAAACAAAACCCAAATAAAATAAAACACCGCCAGCCCCCGCCTCAACAAAGTGGTAGCATCTGTTGACATGAATCTTGTTTATATCTTAGAGATAAAAGTTGTGGGGTGTTAAAGGTGGTATAAGAACAACTTTTACCTGCACTGACTCCTGTATTTGCTTTCAGGAAGGTGCCATTGCCCGGGTTGCCTGTTGTTTGCATGATGAAGATTATGTTGCTGTTGCCACCAGGTGAGTGATGTACTTACAAACCTGAATTCTAGATAAATATTTTTAAGTAGCTTCTAAGTTTCAGGCTTGGATATCTGTAGAGAACTTGTTGGGGGGAAGAGCAGACAAGGAATTAGCTGGTAGTTAATCCTACAGAATAATTCCCTGCACAGACAGCTTGCTTAACTTTTTTTTTTTTTTTCTGGAATACTTGTTCTAAAGTTATTATTTCTGTAACAGAACATCTGTGGGAGAGCTAATGCACGTGAAGTTACGATGATAAATGTCTCCCCAAGACCTTTTAGCCTCAAAAGAAAAATCTTAATTTATTTGGTAGAGTAAGATTGATAGATAATACCACTTATATTGTTTAAAATCCATTTAAATGCTTATTTTTCCACATTGTCACTGGCAATTTCAGTAAATGTGGGAGTAGCTTTCCAAAGCTGTTGATACATTCCTGTAGTGCAAGGAAAGATGCTTATTTGTCTTCAACATTCAGAATGTAACACTTCTTGAAAGCATGCAACTTCAAACACAGCCACCTCTGAGATGTACTACTTTCTGTTTCTTTGGAATAATGCATCTTTATTGATGATAAAACATCAGAAGACTTATTCTCAAATTGCATTTTCTAATTGTTGTAGCCAAGGTCTTGTAGTAGTTTGGGAGCTAAATCAGGAACGTCGTGGGAAGCCAGAACGAATTTATGTTTCCTCTGAGCATAAGGGCAGAAAAGTCACAGCTCTGTGTTGGGATACAGCTGCACTTCGTGTTTTTGTCGGCGATCACGTGGGAAAAGTATCAGCCATCAAGATTAACACATCAAAACAAGGGAAGGTAAAAACTTGCATACTTTGAGATTAAGAGGTTCCCAGCGGATGATGTGTGGAATCTTTTTGCTTGTAGAACAGAAGAAAATTGCCAGCTGATGAAATTCTGGTAGCTTTGACTGTTGGGATGAAGAACCAGTCTCTTGAGAAAACAGTAGAAATCCTAACCTGTGAACTTCCCCTACCCCCTCTTTTAGCTGTTTTAGTAATGCAACATAAAAATGCTTTCAAGTGCACAAAATCAAAAACTCTGGGAATTCACAAATATCCAAGCCCAGGGTCTTAGTGTTTCTGAGCCTGTTGGATTCCCTAGACTACAGCTACAGGTACAGATGTGTGTTTTAGTTCTCAGGTCTGCTGTCAGTCTGAGGGCAATCCCAGACTCTGATTTTGCTTGGCTTTGTCTGGATAATCTTAAAGATGGGGATTAGTTGAAATAAATGGTAGGCGGATGTCAAGCTGACATCCATTAGTTTTTGTGCCCTTTGCACAAAATGTAATATACCAGCTTTGAAGCCTTGTATTGGAAGTGAGAGACAAGAAAGGAACTGCTTTCTTATGCTGTGTGTTTGTAGCATACATGAGTCTTTTCTGAATTCTGTGATTTTGAACTTGAAGTTTAAAGAAATAATCTTTATTTTGAACTGAAGTCCTGTATGCTTTTTTTTTTTTTTTTCCTTTTTAACTGTAGGCTGCTGCTACTTTTGTGATGTTTCCTGTTCAGATTATAACCACCGTAGATTCTCGGGTTGTTCAGCTTGATTATTTGGATGGAAGACTACTCATATCTTCACTTACACGCACTTATTTGTGTGATACCGAGAGGCAAGTTTTATTTGTAAAATACTGGGCTTTACCAAGTTTTTGAAGTGACTTCTGGAGATCATCTCGTACACTTTTCCTGCTTGAAGCAGGGTGAGGTAGAGTAGATTGTGTGGGACTGTGTCCAGTTAGGTTTTAAGCATCCCTTGGAGATGAAGACTCCAGAAGCTCTCTGAGCAACCTTTTACAATGGTTCACCACCATTGCAGTAACAGACCTTTTTCTTATGTTGAAATGGAATTTCCTGTATTTCCATTTGTGTCCGTCGCTTTTTGTCCTTTCACTGGGCACCGCTGAGAGTAGGCTGGCTCTGTCGTCTTTACTGCCTCATCAACTAACTCATCAGGTATTTATACATGTGGGATTAAATGAGTTCCACCCTGAGCCTTCTCTGTTCCAGGCTAACCAGCCCAGCTCTCTCAGCTTCTTGCAAGATGGGTGCTGCAATCCTTTTTTGGTCTTTGTGGCTTATCACCAGATGTGCTCCATTATGTCTGTCTGTGTCTTTTGTACTGGAGAGTCTAGAACCAGACCTAGCACTCCAGGTGTCTCACCAGTGCTGAGAAGAGGGGAGGGATCACCTCCCTTAACCTGCTGGCAACACTCTTCCTAATATAGCCCAGGGGGCTTTTGGCCTTTTTTGCCAAAAGGGGCACATTGCTGGCTCAGGGTCAGCTTGTTCACCGGGACTCCCAGTACCTTCTCTACAAAGCTTCTCTCCAGCCAGTTGGCCTGTCCTGGTCCCTGGGGTTATTCGTCCCCCAGTGCAGGACTTTGTGTTTATCTGGCCCAAGCTGCCTCAGTCTGTATGTGAAGATGTCAGGAGAGGTGGTGTCAAAAGCCTTACTGAAATCAAGATAAACAATATCCACTGTTCTCTTCTCATCTATCAAGCCAGTTGTAAAGGGCTATAAACTTGATTTCCCCCTTGTAAATCTAAGCTGACTACTTATAATCACTGTCTTAGCTTTCATGTGATTGGAAATGGTTTTTTGTTATCATTTGCACCATCACGTTCCCATCACCAGGTTGACCTACTGGGTCTGCTGGGAAAAAAACCCTTTGTGGTCTGAGTGTTTGTTTAAACTAATATTTCTGCACCCTGTCTCTTATAAACTTCATGCTTTATAAACATGGCTTTATAGCCATATATATGGGCTATAAACAGGCTTCATAGTCTAGACAACGGACTTTTTTTAGCACCAAACCCAACTGAGCAACTAGGATTTAATATCTTTCTTTTTCAAGAACAACATTAGAGATTTTTATTAATGCTGCTTTAACAAGTATGGTTTTTTTCACTAGAGAGAAGTTCTGGAAAATTGGTAACAAAGAGAGAGATGGAGAATTTGGAGCATGTTTCTTCCCTTTCGGAAAAAACAGTGGGAATCAGCAGCCATTAATATACTGTGCTCGACCTGGCTCAAGGATGTGGGAGGTGAACTTTGATGGGGAAGTGCAAAGCACGCATCAGTTCAAGCAGCTGCTCTCGTCACCGCCTCTCCCTGTTGTTACTCTCAGGTAGAAGCATGAGTGTTATTGGTAATAAATTTGCTTGAGACTTCTAGACTAACTGAAAAGAATTGCCTTAGTACTGAGAAGATTAAATAACCTCCTAATGCAGTCAAGTATTAATCCTACCTGTCATCTTAATATGTTCTATTCTAATAACAGAAATTGGTATCTGAGTTATTGAAAATGTCAAAGCCTTGATTCTGCAGGTATGTCTGTGTGACTACTGCAATGAATGCTGCTGTCATTATTTTTAAGACAGCCTTGTTAATTTCCAGAGTGAAGATTATTATTTTAAGGAAGTGATACTGTTGTACTTCTAACAGATACTATTTTTACTTTACAGGCTGGATCCTCATTACACTAGTTCCAGCTGCTCTCCACAATCTTTATCTTTCCCCAAGCTACTGTATTTGGCGTGAGTATTTGTCAGCATAACTTCCTGTTGATAAAGTAGACTTAAAAGTAGTTGCATGTTCTCCTACTTAACAAAAAGATGAAGTTGATAATATATAAGAATTTTCTAAGTATTGTGCTAAACAACTCATACTGAAGCCAATGCCATTCCTGCATATTTTACAGTGACTACAACAATTAACCATTAATATCTGGTTTGCTTGCAGTGAGCACTGTGTGATGACTTGGACAGAAAGAGGCATTTATATTTTTCTACCCCAAAGTGTTCAAGTCTTACTCTGGAGTGAAGTAAAAGGTAAACTAAGAATCTTTGCTTTGTGATGTTGTCTGTTAAGTTTGTCACTCTTGAAGTCCTTGGCTAACATGGAGTCTTCTCAAGCTTAATTTCTGAGCTGGATGGCAGAACATTAATCAGAAAACTGTTTTTTTCCTTGCTATCTGTCAGGTACATCCCTGAATATTAACCCTCTCCCTGCTTCTTCCAAACAAACCCCCCCAAGACAGTTCTGAAAACTTGCTTGGGAAACAACATGGTGTAGAGTGAATCTTAAAATACAGTAATACAGTAGTGAGAAGTAATAACCTGCAGTATTCTTTCCTCGTTTCTGTTTATTCAAATTTGTCAGGTGTCCTGTGAAGTATAATCTGGAAGCTGAAAGCTGTTTTTTCTAACACCTGTCTAAATTGGAGCCAGGAAATGTACTTATTTGGCAGATGAGTGAGGTCTCGTAAATAGTTTTGCATGTATGGTTTTAGGCATAGTTGTAGAACTTGTGTAGAATACTGTCAGTCAATCTTTTCCTTCCCCTTCTCTTCCCTGCTTTTGGTATTAAGTTTCTAATGCCTTTGTCATGGAGTGTTTGCATATAGCATAACTATTTAATTTGAGAACTGCTGAAAGGTCAAAGTGGTTTTCTACTAGGATATGTTTGCCTTCCATTTCAAAGCCAAGTGATGTGTTTCTCATCTTTATCAGTCTCTAGTTTTTCATCTCCCTGCTTCAGAGGAAAAGGAAACTTTTCGGTAACTTTAGTAGTATACTTCTTGAACGCTTTCTAGAAGTGCAACTCTGGAAAGTTTTGATATTTTAATTGTGCTTTATAGTTGTTAGATGCTAGCTTAGCACTCTGCAGTGTTTGTTTTCCCCGTGGCACTTGTGCTATGGTGTATTAGGATTTTGCACGCATTTACAGTCAGATGAGAAATATGTTTTCACCTTCTTTTAGGAACAGAAAGGAATACTGAATAACGATTTCAGTCCTTCAGATGTTTCTGTGCATCTGGTTTTGCAGATATTCAGGATATTGCAGTTTACAAAAGTGAGTTGTTCTGCCTGCATACGAATGGAAAAGTGGTGCACCTCTCCCTTCTGCTGGTAGACCGCTGCATAGAGCGTCTGATAAGAAGAGGGTTCTGGACGCTTGCTGGCAGGGTCTGTTGTCTCTTCCAAAACTCAGTCATATCTTCCAGAGTAAGTAAATACCTCTATGTAAATGTGCAATGCAACTTCACTGTTTCCTTTCCTCCTCTTCCATTAAATTCTATTGTTTTCTGAGATTCATATTCTTGGAGTTCTTAAAAAGTCTTCTAAACATTATACTTTTAGGATGAAAATTAGCCTGCATATATGGTACCTCTTGCTTTTTGCATGTGGATTAGAAATAATGTTTCTGTTTCATTGTGTACTTCTAGGCAAGAAAAAATTTGCCTCTAGACAAGCTGGAGCACTTGAAGTCTCAACTGGATGCCTCAACCCAACAAGATCTCATTATGCATCTGGAAGACCTAATTTCAAAGTTGGAACCCTTAGATTCTGCTGGCAGCAGTAGAAGGAGCAGTATTTCATCTCATGTAAGTGTGTTGATAATGCCAAAAATGTTACCTGCAAATTTTATTGTTATGGCTTAAAATCACCTTATTGCTCACTTTGAAGATGAGGGTTTAATTTTTACCACATCTGCTATAGCTGATAATGCTACTTTCTAAAATTAGGAGGGGTAGAGAGTTATGAGATACTACTACCTGCATTCTTTAAGCTCTTACACCTATGTCTTTTTTCCATATTATTTTGTTCCTAATGGTTGAGATGTGGACAAACATTGATACAAAGAAGACTTTCTCCATAGCTGGCATTAGCATCTTAACATGTTTCAATAAAGGTTATCTTGAGTGTAACTGTAGTTTTATGTGGTGAAAACTGAATGTCTGAGTACTCAGAGCTATCCTCATCCTATAGAAAAAAAAAAGTCTCACTCCTGTGAAGCTGAAGCAGAAAGCTTTAAGTAAAAAAGAATAAAATTAAAACACATTTCTCATTCTTTTACACATAATGTTGCTTGGTATTGTCTTGGTTTCCCAGCATTTCAAGAAAGGGGAAATACTTCACAGCTAATACAATATTAGTTGCTGCTCTCACTCTAACAATGTTTAAAAGCCAAACTAATGTAAACTGCATCTTGCTGTGGTAGACAAGTTTTGGCTTTTCACATTAGCAGAGGGGAAAAAAGCTACATAAACTGATGATGAGCAAAAGACTGTATGTGTGTCCTGGAACTAAGGAGTTTTGCAGGACCCGTAATTGTTAACCAATAGTTAACCAGCAAAAAGAACATGAGGTTATTTGTTGGTAGGGTATGGTTGGTTGGATTCATTGCAGAAAGTTTAACAAGGAAGTACAAGTCGCACATCTTAACTCCTCTCCCTTTGTCTGACAGGAAAGCTTCAGTGTCTTGGATTCTGGAATATATCGTGTTATCAGTCGAAGAGGTAGTCAGTCAGATGAAGATTCATGTTCTCTCCACAGTCAAACATTCTCAGAAGATGAGAGACTTAAAGAATTTCCTGCACATCAGGAAGATGAGCAAGTAGAACTTGGTAATATTTCTTACTGAAAATATGTTACTTAGAAGCAGTTTTTGTTCTACAAGAATTCAATTAGGTTGGCTCTGTACTCTTTTTTTTTTTTTTCTTCTTTTTGCTATCAAGTTATACACAAATAAATCCTCTAATTTGATCAATGGGAATGCAGTCACCCCACCTTCCAGTCAAACTCCTTCTTGAAACATTGGAGTGAAAGGCTGGCTCCACAGAAATCCAAACTTTAGAAAAACTCAACCCAGAGAAACAAAAGATAAAGTCTAGAGTGCTTTTACCAAGCTAGAACTTCACTCAAATTTCCACCTAATTTCTCCCAAATTTCTATGCAATTCAGAATTAATACTAAGATTCTCCCAGCTAATTATGCCAGTATTAATTGAATGTCAAATGAGACTTGTTGGCTCATGCTGCCCTTCCAGTAATATTACTTCCAGAGACAATCTTAATCTTGGCTCTTTGTATTTCTTCAAGGAAAACAGGCTTAGGATTAGTGTTCTTAACTTTCTTGCAGGGTTTCATTTGTAAAGGGGATGATCTCTTATACGTGTATACATTGGCATTCGGATGATAGAATTGTTATTAGCTAATATTTAGACCATCCAGGGAGCTTCTTGTATTTCCTAACAAGTAACTGTCACTGGGTGAAAGCAAGAATGAGACAATAATGGGTCTGTTCTCTGCTCTGGTTGGGATTGGGCAGGGATGCAAAACCTGGGGTGAAGAGCTCTCTTAGTTCCAGGTATGGTAGAGAGGCTTTCCAGTAAAAAAACTGCTCTAGCGTTTACAGAGAGTAGATGACAGTTGAGATGAAGAGGATTTAGATGTTCTGTCGGGGGAAAACCATAATGGAGAGGGAGAGTATAGGAATTAGTATTTACTTCCCTACTTGTCACTAGTGTTATCCTGCTGACAAAGCTACATGTTGTTTGTAGCACTACGTTTACATTTGCTTCTCTAGCTACATCACTACAAAACAAGTGAGAAAACTTGGAAGTGTACCTTTTGCAATATTAAAACTAAACTGAAGAGGCATAGCTTTTGAATGTCAGAAGATAGAAAAGTTCTATGTGTGCAAAAAGAGATAACAAATTTTCTGATTATTTCAAAGTAGAGAAGTTCTAGATGCTTATTGAAACCTGTGTACTTAATTTGGTAGTGAAGAGAAATGGACTTAGTATTTCCCTGCTCACATCTACGTAAGATGTCATAAGTTTTTAGGTTTCTAATCTGCATAATGAACAAAAGCAGCCTTATTTACAAGCAATCTTATGATCAGTAATGACCTTTAGGCACTATCTATGAATTCTGATGGTAGAGTTTCTGTAACAGCATGGCATCTCTTCCTCTCAGCAGCACAGACAGTGCTGACTTGCAAAATGCAGTATCATCTTTACTTAAAAGGATCCTTTTTTTTTCTTATTTGCATTACTTGAAGATCTAGTGTGTGTTTGTACCAGGAAATTATTAATAAAACCACATTTTAGGTACTGTTAGGTATATGAAAGTGAAAAGGAAATAGTGATTTAGTATTTCCTGTGATTATTATCAAAAGCCAGAGAACTATGGGTTCAATTATATTTTGAAGTAGTTTCAAAGAAAAGGGTGATTTACACCTTAACCATGGCTTATGCCTCTCTGTATGTTCATATATGATTTAGGTTTTAGGAAAAACATACAATGTGTATAGATACATGCCACAATACTTAATTCTAGATGCTGCTAGTAACTGTTGGTCAATTAAATAAAGGTTTTGTCCCCTAAATGGACTGTAAGGCTACTTTTAGAAGACAGTTTTAAAAGAGTTGTTGATTACAGAATCTTTATGGTTGGTAGAGGCTGATCATCACTGGTCTTGTTACAGAGCCAAAAGACTATTAGCAAAGCAGACCTACCAGATTCAAAGTCATTAATAAAATGGCCCGTGAAACCAAATTGCACCTTTCTGGCTCCCCACATTCTTGAACATTAAGTATGAAAATATCCCAAGCAGGTTATCCATTAACGAATTAGTGACTTGCAGTTTGTTTCACTGATCCATTTTTGCCAGGCCACTGTTTCATGACTCTTTATTTCAATTCCATTTGTTAGACAATGTATCTCATGCATCTGTGACGGTTGAAGCTGACCGGAATGAGACATTTCTCCCATTCAGTATTCCTTTGTCATTTCGTTCCCCATCTCCTCTCGTCTCTCTCCAAGCTGTCAAAGAAAGGTAAAACTTGCAGCAGGTTCACTCATCCATTACATCTTTCCCTTTTCTGTCCTCTGAATTTGTAGCATTGTCTGGTTTGGTTCATACTCTGTTCTGCAAAAATGTAACATCTGAACTGAAGCACTCGAGATGTGGTCAAGTTTGCTAGACAATTTAAAGCTTCCATCTTGACTCTAATGAAGATATGAAGAGCTGCTCTTAACTTCAGTGGGGCCAAGATTTCAACCTCAGTTTTTCAATGGCTAGGAATGTTTAAGTGTTTAAGAATTTTTAACATCACCCTGTAAACTGTGGTTGTAGTTTGTATTTAAAGTAAATTTACTGAATATTGTTTTGGGATTTTGCTTCTCTGGTACTTAGATTTCTGAAGAATGAGTGAAGACTTTCTATGTTGCTTGGGGACAAACATTAAAATATTCAAAGCATGCTTGATATTGCTAAAACACTCTTGCAAAGCATACCATGTAGTTTGCCATGTCCACCCCCACCTTTCAGTGAATGTAATCGATTTCCCCAAGTGTTAATAGAATAATGGTAGCTTGCACCTGTTACAAGTAAATATGCGGAAATCAAAGTGCTAATTTATAACTTGCTCTAAAAAACAGTGGGGTGCAAATATAAAGAAGATGGTGTTAAATACATACCTTTTTTAAAAAATTAAGTTATGTTAGTTTTTTAGTTAAAATATTGCTGGCCCATAGTGATAGTCTGAAAAATTGTGTAGCCTTCCCTTGAGCTCTTAAGCATGTGAATTATGTCCTGCAACAAAAAAACTGCAGCTAGTATCAGTCACGTGAGGGTCTCAGAATAACCTTCAGAAGTGCATGCAATGTTTTGAATTCTTTCTAAACCATTAGCACACTTTAGGACGTTTATACTAATAATGACAACTAAATTTTCAAGTATTCACTTTATTCAATTTATAATTAAATAAAATACTATCATATTTACAGTTAATTTCTAAAAGTTTACTTTTAATCCTCCTATACGTTTAAGTGCAATTGTTTTGCTGTTTTATCTCTTTTGCACCAACCTTCAATTTCTGGTATACCTCAGTATAGTAAAACCTGCCATATTCTCTGGCAAGCAAGTAAAAAGGGTTGCTTTAATCTGTTTTCTTGATGCTCTTAAACTAGTTCTTGGCCAGAAAGCAGGAAGTTGATTTTCTTGTTCTGTTCTTGGTGACAAAGTTCTCTTCGTGGCAGTGGCAGAAATAATTGGGTTTTGGTATGTTCACTGGATTCTCTTGAATAAAATATCTGAAGGAATATGGACTGATGTGAAAAGGACATTTTCAATGAGTTTTGTAATCTGAAGAATTAGAGTATTATAAAACTGTTTCTTACCGTAAAGAGGGACATAATTTCCTAATGATGCTTTCTGCTTATAAGCTTTAAAATGCAGTGTAGCCAATCTGCATGTGTTTGCATACAAATATGCTAAAATCTAAGCAATAATGTTAGCATGTGATCCTGTTTTGCCAGCAGCAAAAACCCCAAGTCTTAAATACTTTTTTTGTGCTGGAAGGATGGGTCATAACAGAAGTATGACTCATCTTTTTCTCAGGAGTTCTTCAGATTATAAAGCTTTCTGAATTCATGGTTTGAATCCAAAGTGTTTGATTTGTTTGGTTTTGAAGTTCCAATTCTAAATCTTTGAACTTCTGACTCCTAGTGTTTCCAGCTTTGTACGCAAAACTACCGAAAAGATCGGCACGCTTCATATAAGTCCTGATGCTAGAGGAAAGCAAGAAGCAAAGGATGACGAGCCACCGCAGGAGTTGACTGTTAATCCAGTAGCATCTCCCCAGGAAGAGAGAGAGTGAGCATAAAAATCGCTTTTTCCTAGCAATTGCATTTGCTGGGGATTCTGAGGATAGCAACCTAAATCAAAAACTATTGTTTCAAATAAAGTGGTGAGCTCAGTGTTAGGTTTTTTTCCAGCTGCCTTCATGACTCCGGTGGCTTTCGTTAGTTCTCCCTGCCTCCTTTCCTAGAAGCTGATTAGGCAATAAACATGTCTGCGTGGTGGCGCATGCAGTCCCCACAGTGCTGTAATAACTGAAAAGCAGGACTGTAGTGTTCCACATAGATTCTGTGAGAATTGCTGATCTGTGATGCTTGTTAATAGTTATGGACTTGAGTCAAACAGTTCATTTCCTGTCTCTTCTGAGTGAGAGGTAAACACTTTTATGTCCCTAAAAAATCCTTTTTTTTTTAAGTAACGGTAGCTATAAAGCATTGAACTTTAATGGTTGTCCAATTAATACAGAGCTAAGTTATTTCATATTCCAATGATTTGCTAACTTTACCATTTGGGACTAACGTTCATATAGTGGCACAATACTGATTTCTATTCAGTACCTTCATAAATCTACTGTAGTTGGAGTAGAAGCCATTATAGAAGGCCATAGATAATAGTATTATTCGTTGTTCTTCATGTCCAATTAATCAATAATGCCTGTGGAGCTTTTCCTTCTTTAGAAATGAATGCTTAAGATTATTTTTTTTAAATAAGGGACTTGCTGTTGTTTCCTCACAAATTTGAGGAAACTTTTGAGTTAAGGAAATCTACACTTACAATTATTAAACATAATAACATAAGACTGAAATTATTGTGTATTTTGTAGGTTAGAACCACACACCTTCCAGAGAAGCCAGCTTCCAGAGGAGGACCACCTAAGAGATCTCAAGTCTGCAACAGCAGAAGCCATGTAAGCAGGGATGCTTTTTAGCATATAGATATATTGGGCTTTGGTAGAAAAATTACTTTTTAATTATGATGTTCATTTTTTCCAATTCATTACATACATGTAAGAGTAATGCTGTAAATGTCTATTAACATAATCTGAAAGGACCTCATTTGATTAATTATTTTTTTCCCCTATTTAAAACCAAGGAAAGCCCACTAAAAGCTTCTTTAGGTACTCTAGCATTATCCTTTTGTCCTAAGTACAAGCATAGTTTAAAAAAACAAAACCATCTAACAAACAAAAATTCATTCTTAAAGAAATCTGGAGTAACTCAGAATGTACTCAAATCAAATGTAGACAACCTAAGTAGCCTAAATTCTGTTTGATGCACTCAAAACCACAAAAAACAACTGACTGTAAGTCAAGTTTAAGAATACACTTTGAGTTACATAAAATATGTAAGATTCCACAAGTGAAGTAGTATCTAACTGTGAAGCAACTTAGCAAATTTCTTTTTTGTTACAGAGCCAAACTACAGGATCCCCTGGTTTTGTTAGAACCACAATGTATGAGAAGGGTTTTACAGGAATGGCTTATCTATCTAGAAGAAAAGTTTGGCTGCAAAGAGCGTTCTGCTTCGTCTGTTAAGAAAAGCCAGACTGTATCTGCTGAAGAAGAGAGGGCAGTCCTGGAGGAAAATCTACAACTGGATCCAACTGATGGAGATCCAGCAGACAAAGAACGGAATAGTATCTTGAAAGACTCCTCTGAAAAGGAAAATACTGATGACACCTGTGAAAGAAAAAACATGTATGAAAATAGTACTGATTTGAAGAGACCTTTGGACTGCTGCTTTCAAGTGTCTTCTCCATGCGTCATAGAAAAAGATATTCAGAAAGGTCTTGTTGAGTTGACAACACTGTGTTTTGAGCTGTGTGTATTTTCTTCTGGAAATAGTGAGGCAGAGGAAAGCTCTGATGGAAGTCTCCCGCTAGCAGCTTTGTGGACCTTGGCTTGTAGGTTTATGCAAAGCTACTTCTTTCTCTTGGATTTAAAAAGACTAAAGCAGTGTATTATAACCATGTATGCAGCCAGTCCTAATGTATGGGAAACGTACATCACAGGATTGAAAGGTAACTAACAAAAATATTATGGTTAGTTAGTTAACTGCAAGTAAGACTGTTTAGGAGAAAAAAGCTTGAAGATGTTTCCATTTGTGTCTGTAAATTGCTCTTCTGCAGGTGTAGCATGGAAGGGGGAGCATGGTTGGGATGTGGGAGTTTTTGTTCTGGTTTTGGGTTGTTTGGTTGTTTTTCCCCCAAAGGCTAACTTATGAAGAACTGCTGGCTCCTTGGAGAGACTGTTCCTCCCCTCTCCTTACTTTGCAATTATGAACTTTTTAATCTACATGGTGTTTGCTGGTTTATAATAACACTGTAGTTATTACAGACTAGATCTATTCAAATATATGTGCTTCAAATAGCAAAAGAATCTTAATTAGAATCATATGTCTGTAGAAACAAGGCAAAAGCTATGGGAGGGACTTCAGTATTTGCACTGGAAACAGAAGATTCACCTTGTAAAGAAGATGTGGTTAATGTGAAACAACTGAATGGGATAGATAGTTCCATGCAAATGAGTGTTTGTGGTCACATCAGACTTCTTTTTTCCACAGAAATCCTTTCTGATCTTTTCAATGCCTCTTTAGCCTTATTGAACCAAAGCTGTCCGATTATGTTGAAAAAAAACCTTCATCTGTTAACTCCATTCAGCTTCTGCTTTATGCATTTCTTTTAAGAATGAATTAAAGTCTTAGTATTGATTTGGTGCTAACAGAGTAGTCAAACAGCAGAATCCTGCTTTGAGGGTTGGTATCTGGTATTTGTGTTTCTGGGAATCTGTTTACTATTTGGATTCTGAGTGACCTAGAAATGAAAGTAACTCATACATTCCTAGTTGTTCTCAGTTGGACCACTCTTGTACCTGTAGATTAATACTCACATTTCATCAGGATCGAAGTTTGTGTTGAATTCTCCATTCTGTTAAGTCAGTGTCCAACCTGACAATTTGTTTATTTATTTTTATTAATAGAAGCAAATTGCAATATATGAAAACTGATGCGGATCTGCATTATCTACAGCAAGCCATATGTCCTGCAGTGGACTACCTATTTTTCACGAGAGAAAAATTGCTTTCTCAGACATCTAAAGAAAAGTAAAATATATAAAAAATATTATTCCTTGCCTTAGTTGTATCATTTTATTACTCGAATTTGCTGTAGGTGAAGATTACTGATGTTGACTTCATGAAATGAAGAAGTAGGATCTGTTTACTTCTTACTACTGTTGACTATAGAGTTCATGAAAGTAGTGATAACTTTTGTCTTTATGCTTAACAACAGCTCTGTGTGTGTGTTAAGAAGAACAAATGCAAAAACTTGCCCATATCTTGTACCTTGTGCACTCATTTATTTCAGAACTAACTTGTCACAGTCCAGTGGCTTTAGCAATGGAAAATGAAGATATGTTGAAAATACTGAAACAGCTGCATGACCTGGGGCCTTGGGATGATAGCCCACTGTTACTGGCACATGCTCAAAGGTTTGTAGCCAAGTCCTTTCTTTCTTTTCTTCAGTGTTGTTAACTTGCTAGAAGGAATTTGTCCGCTTAACATTTCATGAGGCTTTCTGGGAATCTTTTAAAGAGCTCACTTTTCAGTACTATCTTGAACTTGCAAGAGATCTTGGAAAAAATAGAATTTTGCTGCTTTGTACTGAAAATCATTTTTATTCTCTCCAGGCTTTATGAAAAATTTGGGGAAACAGCTCTTCGGCCCTTGATCAAGTTCCACCCTTCTATTTTGCCTTCTGATATCAAACTGCTTTGCAGGAATGATCCAGCTCACTTTTTAGCATATTTAGATAGTCTGGTGAAATCAAAACCAGAGGATAAAAGGTAAAGGGAATATACAGTCTTTTTTATCGGTCTGCTTTCTTCGTTATGTACCTGTGGGGGGGGTTTTTAGTTTGCTTTTTTTTTTTCAGAGCTTTTTTTTACTGGTTCTGTATCTATCTGCTTGGTGCTCCTTAGCATTAAATTCCAATTCATTCTATTGATTTCATTTTAGTTCATTCCATTCATTTTAGTTGATTTCTCAGACTGTGGGGTTTTTTTGTTAGATACTAGCTTTAACAGGGTCTTTCTAAATAATATTTTCAATGGAACTGTATATTTTTGTTCCTGTGCCTGTTCAGTATACCAAGATTAGATGGCATTTAAAAAAAAACCAAAACAAACTGGAGGAACCCAACCTACAAGCTTGATGGTTTTCTGTGGCACTCTCAGTTTCTAAAAAAGTAAATAATTCTAGGCTTTTCTATATTTGATTTTACATCCATATTCTGGTTTTTGTTCTGCACACAATCTTCGCTTCTCCATATCTGTTATATTTAAAACTGGTAGATTTTCTGTGTGTGTGTTTTCTAGGTCATCTCTCCTTAGATCTCTTCTGCAGCCTGAATCTGTACGACTGGATTGGTTGTGCTTGGCAGTTTCTCATGATGCACCACAAAGAACAAATACTGTGGATGCAGAAGGAAATCCCAGGTAAAGTAGGGTTCACCCAAGGTACTGAGTGTGGCAAAAAGCTTTAACAGGCCTGCAGGCTTTTGTCCTAGATTGTTTGGATGTCGCTGAATTCTTTGAACACTTAACATATTGCAGAGTTCAGCAGAAGCAACCAAAAGATTAAATAATTTCATCTGTGACACTTTTCAGAGTGACTACTGAGACTACACAGTGTCTCATTTGTTTTTCCTTCTCTCTATTCCTACATCTGCCTTTCTTGTAGAGAGAACATAACCTTCTGAAGAAAACCATTAATGCTTTAAAACTTAATTTCTCATCTTCCAGGCCACGATCGCATTTGTTTACTTGGGGCTACAGCCAGCTCATTCTGCTTTTGATTAAACTCCCAGCTGATTTTGTTACAAAAGAGAAGATGGCTGACATCTGTAAATCACATGGGTAAGAAGAAAACCTGGTAATTCTTGATACTTGGTTAGTTGGTATTCTGACCTCAAAAAGATACAAATGAATACCACCATTTGCTGCTTACTTGGACAGGCTTTATTTAAAAACCTTTCATGATTTGAGGATGAATATTGACTGTCCAATTTAATGTACCAAATATCCCTTTTGTCTAAGGGGTATTCTGTGTGTGCCCACTCTGCAGTGATTTCTGGCATTTGAGAAATTCCATTGCTTCTGTTTTCACTGATATTTAAATGAGCATTTAATTATTGTTGATGTAGTTTAGACTGAGTATTTGATTCCTGGAAATCTTTACTCTCTTATTCAAGATTCTGGCCTGGATATCTTTTTCTCTGTCTGGAGCTGGATAGAAGAATAGAAGCCTTTACTAATATTGCTCATTTGGATGATTTGAGCCTGTTGAACGGAGAAGATGGTTAGTGAGTCTTAAGCTGTGTAAACATACTTCTGTGATATATGAACTGTTTTTATTATATACTGATTCAGTTAGTCCAAAATTGAGTTGAGCTTTTATTTTTTGAAGTGTTTTGGTAGCACTTAACTGTGTAGTGCAGCATATTTGAAACACGTGAATGGGTGTTACACTCCTGTATCTTCATACTGTGCTTTGTGCTTGTGCTAGAAAATACTTAAAAGTTCAAGAATGTAGAGTTGCTTATCAGCTGGGAGTAAGAGCTAAACTTGGTGTTGTAGATAAATAGCTGGCCTCCCTGCAGAGCATGAAACTCCCCCCACTATATGTGCAAACACACAAAGTTAATGACCAGTAAAGCTTTCTATCACATAGCAGAACTTTGGACTACTGGGAATTTTCTTCTAAGATAGACAAAACAATTTTGCATCTCTTGACTTAGTCCAAAGCCTTAAATATTGAACTATTGTGAAGCTTTGCATGGAGTTCATGACTGAATCTTTACACTGAGTCAGTCAAGGCAGTACCCTTCTGTGCAAAGATTCCTTTTTAAGTACAGATATATTTAAAATAGTTGTCTTAGAATAAGCTTTGTTTTACAAATAATGCAACAAATTCATTTTATATCTAGGTACCATTCCAGAGACTATAGAAGAGTGGAAGTTTCTTTTGCATCTTGCACAAAATCACAGCACTGCTTTCCACCATGGCCCAGGGAATGGGAATGCTGTCAGCAATGGTAGCCTGAGCTGCCCAGACTGCATCACTGTAGAAAATGTAGCTCTCTTACTGGCAAAGGCCATTGGCCCAAATCGTGCCTTGCCTCTCTTGCAGGAGTGTGGCTTGACACTAGAATTGTCTGAGAGATTTACTGGTGTCTGTGAGATACTGAAGATTGCTGAGAAAAGGCAAAGGTAAGATGACATGTCAACAAAAGATCCATGTTCACATCCTATTCATTTTTAGATCTTCTTGGTGCTTTAACACCAAAAAAAAAAATACACATTTTTTACCTCAGACTTCAAACTCAACTGAAAGCTTTTCTATTCTTTAAGAGCCACGTATTGTGCAATATAGGCATTTTAAAAAGGAAAATAAGGAAACAGGAGATCACACATTAAAGATGTATGTGAAGGAGATTCTCTGAATGAGAGAGTCTGGGCAGGACTCGGCAAGACAGCTCTGATCTGGCCTGTGCCTTCCAGAGAAGGCATGCATGGTGATGTCATGATGTTACTTTTGAAATATGCTCATATTTTTGACAAACTTTTCTGTAAAATCAAACCAAAACTGTTATTCTTTCTGTTGTTAGCTTTTTTTACTGTTTGACTTTTTTCGTTTTTATCTCCCCTTTGCTTTAATTGCAGAGCGCTGATTCAGTCCATGTTGGAAAGGTGTGACCGGTTTTTGTGGTCTCAGCAAGCATAGAAAACGACTTGGAAAACTTTGGGGACCTCTTTTACTGTAATAATTTTATATTAAAGTGCCTCTTAAACTCAGCAGGCTCTTAAATTAATTCCTGTCTAGAAGCTCAATTATATTGAGCCAGTCTCCATCTGGCAGGTACCTGACTGGGAACTCTTGATGATTCTTCCTTATTGCTTTGGAATTAGTTTTGAGCTCTAGAACTTAAATCAAAACAATTTAGTATTTACCTTGAAATTAACCTCACATTTCTGAGAAGAAAATTCCTGAATTTTTTCCGGGTCTATATGACTTAAGTGTTAAGGATATGAGCCCCTAAGTATTAAATTATAGTGTAAAAAATGGTTTGTTTATTTGCAACCATGAGAAGCTATTCCTTGCAAATATCTAAGCCCATACTTGTTTAATTATCCTGTAAATGGCATTGACTTTTTCAAATTACTGTAGAAGTGCTTTTTAGAATACCTTTTTTTTCACACTTCAATTATATGGACTAGTCTGGCCCATGTGAAATGCATTAATTGAGCCAACTCTTAAAATGGGAGGGAAATATTTTTTAGGAGTGGATTAATAGTTGAGACTGCTGTTTAACAGAAGAACTTGTTAAATTAACTTATTGTTAAACTATAAGCATGACATTTCTAAATTGTTCATATCTGTTTGTGCAACATGACTATAGATGTCAGTTGTGATATTTCAACAAAGCTCTGTACAGTGGAATTGGAATCATAGAATCATTTAGGTTGGAAAAGACCCTTAAGATCAAGTCCAGGCACTAACACTGCCACCTAACACTGCCAAGTCTGCCATTAAACCATGTCCCACATCTACAAGTCTTTTAAATATCTCCAGGGATGGTGACTCAGCTGCCTTCCTGGGAAACCTGTTCCAATGCTTGAGAAGCCTTTCAGTGAAGAAATTTTTTTTTTAATATCCAACTGAAATCTCCCCTAGTGCATCTGAGGCTGTTTCCTCTTCTCCTATTCCTTCTTACTTGGGGAGACAACCACCAGCTTCTCTACAACTACCTGAAAGGAGGTTACAGGGAATGATAAGCCTCCTTTTCTTAAGCCTAAACAACCCAGGTTTCCTCAGCTGCTCCTCATAAAACTTGTGCTCTAGACCTTTCACTAGCTTTGTTGCCCGTCTTTGGATATACTCTAGCACGTTGGTGTCTGTTTTGTAGCAAGGTGCTCAAAACTGAACACAAACAATGTTTGGGATGCGGCCTCACCAGTGTCCTATACAGGGGTACAATTACTTCCCTAGTCCTGCTGAACACACTATTTCTGATAAAAGCAAGGATGCTGATGGCCTTCTTGATCATCTTGGCACACTGCTGCTCATATTCAGGTAGATGTCAACAACCAGCCCCAGGTCCTTTTCCACCAGGCAGCTTTCCAGCCACTCTTCCCCACTGGTGGATCCAAGCCTGTAGCGCTGCATGGGATTGTCGTGACCCAGGTACGGGGCCCAGTACTTGTCCTTGTTGAACCTCCTGTCGCTGGCCTTGGCCCATTGATCCAGCCTTTCCACATCCCTCTGTAGAGCCTTCCGACCCTCCAGCAGGTCAACAGTCCCACCCAGCTTGGTGTCATCTGCAAACTTACTGAGGGTGTGCTCGGTCCCATTGGCCAGATTATCGATAAAGATATTAAACAACTTATCCCAATACCAAGCCCTGGGGAACACCACTTGTGACTGGCCACCAACTCCATTTGCCACAACTCTTTGGGCCCAGCCCTCTGGCCAGTTTTTTACCCAGTGAAGAGTATGTCCGTCCATGCCATGAGCGGCCAGTTTTTTCAGGAGAATGATGTGGGAAACTGTGTCTGTCAAAGGCTTTGCTGAAGTCCAGGTAGACTTTGGTAATTCTACAATGAATGTCGACATTTTGGAAAGTGAGAGGACCACATGTATTGTTTCAATAAAAAGCCGAAGGTATAAATAAATATTTTTAGATGAGTGCTGCCAAGGAACAAGTCTTTTTAAATATCTGCTAGAATATGAAGATTCATAAAATCACTTGGATATTATTTGTCACTTAGAACTATGCTTTGTACCAGCATTCTTTCTCACTTTGAACAAGTTTCTTTTTAGGCTTCTAGTTTTCTCCCTCATCACTGTCACACTCTCATGTTTTTAACAGAAGGCCATAGTATCTGGTCAATATTTGATTTTTCACAAATGCCATTTAAACAAAAAAATTAATATGAATTGGAATGAAATTTTATTTAAATCCATAATTTTGTCATAAAATTGCTTGAAAATATTTCTTTATAAAGCATCTTTTTGTGTAGTCTTGCAACACTTGTAGTGGTCTGGAATAAAGCTTTTATTTTCATCACAGTAGGACTTAGTACAACTCTCAGACTTTTGAGAGGTGCCAGAAAGACTTGTGGAGGATTGGTTACCTCACTAGAGGAAACAGTTACAGAGAGACAATCAGCGGCAAGCTTTTGTTTGTTAATTGTGGTCCTTGTGGGAAAGCTGATACAGAACTACTTCTAAAAAAAGAAAACTTTAAATCTTTTGATGTTTAGATTTTGACATTGGAAATGGCACAGATCCTTCTATTGGAAATACCCCAGGCTCTGACAGTAAAGCTTGGAAAAGGAGCCAGGCACCTGCAGTGTGTGGTGAAGTTACACCAACTGGATGCTGTTGGTGCCCCTTGTGTTACTTACCAAATGAACATGCTGCTCTTAACTAACTCCGTTACATACAGTGCCTGAATGTAGTGCAACTTTAGCAGAGTACCGTGTTGCCTTCTTTAGAGGAAGCTGGTTGGCTTTCCAAGAATATACCCAGCCTATCTCTGTATGTAACAGTTTTACTTTATTTGCTCTGTGTATTTTGTGTATGCAGCATTATCTTTCTTATGTCAGTGGGATTTTTGTACACTTTGGTAACTTTGAGGGTTGGGGCTTTTTTGGGTTTGTTTTTTTACGATAAATCATAACTTTCTGTTCAGAGATATTTTTTTTTTATGTTTGTGTTAGAACAGTCATATAGCTAACGTAATGGGATGCATTTGTTTGAATTTGGTATCTAAAGTGAGCTTGTGTTGATCACTTCAACTAACTTGGCTGTCAATAAAGAGTAAGAATTTACTCTGTAAAGAAGAGTTGGAAAATCACTGTCTCCTATTCTTGATACATGTGTTTTCATCTCATATGGATGAGGTGAAGGGACTGTGAAATGAAATGGTGGTCTGCTTAGAAGTTACAGTTGTACAGAGCACTACCTTCATCTAAAGCTATGGTCCCTATCAGCTTTTGTCAGCCAGCTCAGCATATACTACTGACAGTTTAAGCCAGCCTGCGCTGGAGCAGATGAGCTGCAGCTCAACTTTGGGTTCGGTGACTGACTGTTGGTGGAGGGAACCCTTGAAAAGCAGAGGTGAATAAAGGAGGCTTTGCCTGGAGCAACTTTAAATAAAAGCTGTGATGGTGGTGGTCTTGCCGGTGTTGTCCTTTGGCCCTGTCCTGTACCCATCTTCTCTCCCCACCCCTCACAAAAAAAGAATAAGCCTCATACCTGCCTCAAAACATTATTTCACTGTTAGAATAATCATCAAAACCCAGGGGGAAGTGAATTTTATTTAAGATAAATGTCTGCATGTGCAATCTGTGCCAAGTTTGCAGTGGTTTTACATGTCTATAAACCTGAGGCCAATGCTGGTAAATGTTCCATACAGCATCATGGCGAAGCTCCTGAGGTGAATTATTGCCAGTGTAAACTTAGATAAGGTGCTGTTACTTCCCAGAATAAGGAATAACTGCATCTATTATTGTGCCTGAGCTGGGAATTCACCTAGTCTTCTTTCTCAATCTGAGACTTAGATTGCGAAATGCCCACATTGCAGAATGTGACTTGCATTTATAGATATTTAGAATTAAAGGGCAAAAAGTTTGAAGTTGCTTTTTATGTTAACTATATCAGAATGAACAAACCCAAAAAACGGTCTCCCAGAGATCCCTATATGTGTTATGTTTACCTAGAGGGCACAGGCAGCCCATGTTTTAGTGCTAGGCCAGAAAGAAATACTCCATTCACACCCTTCTGCATGCTCAGAGGCAGCTTTCCAATTTCTGTTGCAAAAGAGACAGTTTTGGCTGTAGCTTGTTTCTGTGGGCCAAGGGCTGTGACCCAGAAAGCAGGCCAAGAGGATACAGGAAAATAGTGGTCAGGTTGTTCCTGGCTGGAGTACACAGCTGGTGCTTTACCTCGGTTACTGGAGGGAGGTCCAGCATTGTCATAACTGCTGCTGCCCTCCTTCCGGGTGATGCAACCCAAGGTCTTCTAAAGATCCCCTCCAGCACCTGCCGCCTTGCAATTATCATAATGTTTGTGCTCTTTGCAGACAATTTTGCTTTGGAGAGAATGTGAAATACGTCAGATGGCATTGGAAGACTCAGAAATAACCTCTATGGTCCAAAAATGTCTGAGCTCTTGTAGGGAAACGTTCCTTGAGACAGTTTTAAAGCCAATGTTCTGTTCTAGGTTCCTGGGCAAAATGGCACATGCATTACTGAGCCTGTAACCCAATTTACAGGAATAATTTCCTAGCCTCCTCTTTTTTTTTTTTTTTTTTTTAAGTCAAAACCAGAAAGGTGACAGATAGGGCTACTTGCACCAGCAGAGAAAGCACTTGAGCTGCTGTGTGCCGTTAAGAGTATAAGTCATCACTAAGACATGAACAGACTTGCATTAAAACTCAGTGCTGCAGTTTCTGCAGTAACTAAGCTGTTACGCTATTAAGCATCAAGTTCATGAGTGGTGGGGGACAAAATTATGTCTGGCATGCTGCTTATTTTGCAAGGTTTCTTGTCCACTGGTTTAGGGTTTAGATTCTCATCTCAAATTGTTCCATTCAGAGATACAGTGTACTATAGAACATCTGTCCTGCTGCTCCAGACCTGTCTGTGGAAAACGTCTCTTCTTCCCCTAAGCTAAATTCTTGTTTGAAGTCTGGTGATGCCCAAGGAACTCAGCTGCTAGCCCTTTATTAGTTCAATTTGTTCTTGCACCTCTTTTACCTCATGCCTCTGCCCTTCAGCTCCAGCAGCTAATTGTTTAATATGAGAGAGCTGTGAATGGGGCAACTACAGAAACCTCTTCTGCAGAGAATTTGAAAAAGCTCCGTTAGACTTGCTAAGTCATGTATAAGAGCACACAACAGGGAGAGATTCCACACGTTCATTCTACAGTGCAACTGCACTCAAACCCAGAGCTTTCTGCAGGGGAAACAGTTGTTAACCAGGGGAAGCAAGGAGGCTTCTACACGGTGGTGTTCAGATTGTGAATTATGCCAGTAGGGCCTGACAGTTAATATATCAATCTTATAACCTAGCGGAGTTGTGGCTGTATGGATCTGAGCTTCCCCTTGGGTAAAATGTTGACTGCTGCATCAAAGCTCTCCTTAGGTTAGCCCACTTGAGCCCCACTGAGCTGGTGTTGCAGGAGGATGGCTGGAAGTCCCTCAAGAAGGATCTGTGGGAGCAAGCAAAGGCAGGATGAACCATTCAGGCCTTCCTTACGGTGGTGTGTGTGTGTGCTATCTTAAAGCACTGTCAGCAGGGATGTAGCTGTATGCGGTTTGCTTTGCAATGGAGTTAGGAGCGGCACTTCACATTTTCCATTCCATCAGCTCTGGGATTCACTTTGTTATCCCAGCACACATGGGAATTTCACTGAGCAGTTCCTCCAGCTGTTCTGGAAACGCAGCTGTCCATTCCTTTTGTGCAGGCACAGGCCCAGCCTTGTGCTTCAACGTACAGTGCAGATAGATGGTCAGGCATCTTCTCCCCCGAGCTCTGTCAAGCATAAGAGCCGAACAGAAGTGTCACCCTTATGCCAACTGTAACACTTATAGCACACAGAGCACTTCAGTCTTCGAGGCAGTTCCTCAGCCTGCTTGTTATGAGGAGCAAATAGTCCTGTGGACAGCTGAAGAAGCACCACAAACTTTCTAAAAAATTTTGTAAGAGGAACTTTGAACTTTCAGTCAGGACAAGGACAGGCTTACCGTAATGATTTCTGTGTTGGAAGTGGAGGGGGGGTGGGGGGGAATTCCCAGCCATGGGTATCCTTTCCAGTTTCCTCTTTTGATGTATTTGAATCGCTTATAAATACCCTGTCTGAGAGCATACAATACAAGCTCCATCTCCTTTGGCTTTGCCTTTCTGCAGTGGTGAGTGATATTCTGAATTTGTAAGCTATATGCAATGTTTTCAGCTGGTACTTGGGAACAGAACTAACGCTTTAGCATGTGAGGCTTCTCTGTACCTATGATGGGAGCAGCAGGGAATGCTAAAATGCAAGTTTCTCACGTCCATCTAACTCTGTTGTGGAGTTCTTAGTTGAGTTTGTGGTTGCACTTAGGGCATCAGTCCTTGTGGGGGGAGAAGCATGTTCCTGGGCTAGCCATCAGCACTGGGGCAGCTGCCCAGGCACAGCTGGAGATGCGATGGATACTATGTCAGCAGTCTTTCAAAGGTGCTCCAGAACTGCTCATCTGGTTGTCTCACAGCTCCGTGTTAGGCTTGTGCTGGGAACCATGAAGCTCTTTGTCTACCTCGTGTTGCTCTCTCTTCTATGTGCAAGTGCTGACATGTCACCAATACTCGAAGGTGGACGATTTGCTTGGGATGCAGCAAGAGGTAAGCTGCTGTTACCATGGGCCTGTCTCCCAGGAACCCTCTCCCCGAGCACAAGTTAGCAGCACTCAGTGGACACAGTCTTCAGAGATGGGAGCTCTACAGCTCCACATGAGGGACTCCGCTGTTTTCTGCTGCTGGAAGAGGGCCTTGATCAGCCTTGACAGGTCCTTTCTGTGGCCATACCCTAGTCCAAAGGCCAATGTGGAGAAGTGCCTCTATGTGTTACTGCTCCTTGGACTATTCAGCTCTTGGCTGAAATGTTGCTTAACTGTTTCTGGGATGACTCGTTGAGGCCAACATCATGTCTGTTTCTCTGCTTTTTTCAGGGGCATGGGATATGTTCAGAGCGTACAAGGACATGCGCGAGGCAAATTATATAGGTGCTGACAAATATTTCCATGCTCGTGGGAATTATGATGCTGCCCAAAGAGGACCTGGTGGTGCTTGGGCAGCTAAAGTGATCAGGTAATGGAGCATATTTGGCTTGTTAACAGTGAGTTACTAGGATTCCAAACAGTTTGGTTAGAGTGAAGTCCTTTTTGACTTGTACACAGCTTTTGACCTAGGCCCACAGTAGAGGGGAAGCAGTTAACGTCTGAACAGACTGTCTCTGTAGGAATGGTGCCTCTCCTCCCACGTGGGTGTGGGCCTTTCTTCTTGTCCTCCCAAGAAGGCAGATTCATCACCTCTGCATTTCTGGTGACAGAATCATAGAATGGTTACAGTTGGAAGCGACCTTAAAGATCATCTAGTTCCAACCCCCCTGCTATAGGCAGGGACACCTCCCACCAGACCAGGTTGCTCAAAGCCACATCCAGCCTGGCCTTGAACACCTCCAGGCATGGGGCACCCACAACCTCTCTGGGCAGCCTGTGCCAGTGTCTCACCACTCTCACAGTAAAGAATTTCTTCCTATAAGAATTATATTCCTGGTAAGGAACTCTCTTCCCTTACTGGCTTGTTTCCTGACAAAATTATGGGTTCCATAGTGTCCTGGATTCCGCTGTGTTGTGACTTCCACAGCGGTTGCCAGACAAGGACTGACAACGCGTTTGCATCTCACTTGGAGCAGCCCTGGGGAAAAGCTAGTTTTATACACGTGAGGAAATCAATGCCAAGCGGAGTTAAACGCTGGTTGGTTCAGGTGGCCTTTTTTCTCCCCTTTTTCCTAGTGACGCCCGGGAAAGATGGCAAAGCGGCGTGAGCGGCCGCGGGGCTGAGGACACCCGTGCCGACCAGGAGGCAAACGAGTGGGGCAGAAGCGGGGGGGACCCCAATCGCTACAGACCTGCGGGCCTCCCCAGGAAATACTGACAGACACACACCCACCCACACACCCCCACACCCACCCCCACCCCCACACCCACACCCACACCCACACCCACACCCACACCCACACCCACACCCACACCCCCCTCGGGGGCCGCCTCTGCTGCTCTGTGACACCGCCTCTCTGCAGCCCAATAAAGAGATTCTCCCCAAACCGCCCCCACTCGCCACTGCCTTTTTTTCCGGCTGGGGTCTGAAGCCTCCGCGCTGGTTCCCTCCGGGGGGGAGAGGGGAGCGTCGTCAGAGCATCCCGGGGGGCACCGGCGCTGCCGAAGGGCTGATGTCTCCGCTGGCTCCTCGGTTTCCCGGGGGCTAGTTTCCGCGGAAGGGGGGGCGGCGGCTACAGACGACGGCCATTACGGTCCCGGCGCCCCCTGCGCTGACCTCCTGGCGCCCCGCCCCGCCCCGCTAGGGGGCGCCGTGGGGCGGTGCCCGGGCGCCGCTCTGGCTGCCGCCTCGTTGGCGCCCTGCGGTTGAGGCGGCGGTGGCGGGCCGCCATGGACCGTAACCCCTCGCCGCCCTCCAGCGAGGCGGAGGAGGAGGAGGGCGGCGGTGGCGACGCGGTGGGCAACACGGTGTACAGCAAGCACTGGCTGTTCAGCATCCTCACCCGCCTCATCGAGGTGCGGGCCCTGGGAGAGCGGGGGTGCCGTGAAGGGAGAGGCCGGCGGGCCCGGTAGCGGTCGGTGCCTGGCGGGTGCGGGGCGGCGGGGGTTAGCGGGGACACACGACTGACGCGCCGGTTTCCTACTTGTGTGTGAGGTTTAGTTAAACTGTGAGTGAAGCGATAGGTCGTTGTTAGCGTTTCATGGTATTTCTCGGCCGTAGCTCACGTACCCCCTGGTGCCCTACTCCCCCCCCCGCCCCCCCCTCCCGTTTTCCCTCAGGTCATTAGCCCCGAGAAGACGGAGCCCGCCGTGAGCCCCGAGAGAATCCAGACTGAGCTGGACGAAGAGATGGAGAATGATATCTGCAAAGTGTGGGACATGTCGATGGACGAGGTAGGAGCGACATGCGGGAGTCAGACCTTGAGGGTGGCTCATAGCTCCAGGAGGATTCTGCCCCGTTCCTGTTGCTGAGTGTGTTCAGGCAAAATCCTTTTGGCGGTGGGAGAAGACACAGAGTTAAATGGGCTCGGGCAGCTTTCTGATTTCGGGTATTGCTTATTCTTTGGTTTGGCTGACAGTGTCCTGTGAGGCACTAGGCAGAGCAGGTGTGGTGAATTGGCATTATAAAGGCTGCTTTTCAAGACTGGCAAGTATGTAGCGTGCACTCTTAGGCCCAAGTGTGCAAAAGCAGGCTTTCTGTTGCATCCTGGCTGCTGGACGCTGTGCTGCTGTTTGAAGATATAAAAGCAGAGCTGTGTCTAACTGCTAAAAGAACAAAGTGGTCTGCCAGACGTTCCCCCTGGTTTCTAATGGATCATGTGCTGTTGCTTAGGGTCAGCTGGCATAAATGAGGCCATATTCACACCTGCTGGTTTTCTGTTTTCTGTGCAGGAGTTGAACCAAAGCTTGGAGCTATTAGAAAACAGTTCCTTAGCTGCAGCTGAAGTAACCTCGGGTACATAGCTTGTATCTTCTGCAGTTTGATTACAGATATAATACTGATGCTGTCTCTAAATAGGCACATTTTCCTCTAGCAATTGTAACGCAACCTGCTAGTAAGCCTAGTTTTCTCTGACAGATAAACAACCTTTTAAACTTTGGCTTAAATAACACAGTGGAAATCTAACATAACTTTTTGGTATTTTGCTCAACAATTTAAAATGCTGGCACAAATTCTCAAGTGAGAAATATATATGTTTCATTATTATTATTTTACTCCCTGGCTTTTTGCTAGATATTTTAAATAAACATGGAAGATGTGTCCTTTAAACAGAGGCCTAATCTTTTGGTTTAATGTGGTAAAGTGAGGAGGAGATTTGCTCTTTTATATGCTCTGATCAAGTGCTAATGGTAATCCCTTCCCTGGCATTTGCTGGATTCTGATTTAGCATCTCTGACCCCTTGTTGAAACAGACAGCAAAAGAAGCTAAATGTGGCTTTTTGGCTCATTGTATAGCAAATCACTGACGTCCTGAATCACCATAGGGGTTTGCTGATCTCCTCTCACTGAAAAGCAAGGATTATTGATATTAACTGTTGAGAAATAACTGTTCTCTTGTAGGGAGTTTGACATATCTTTGATCTAGTCCTTGTGCTGTGAGAAAAGGTTTTGTTTTGTGTTTGGAAATTGCAGAAGTTCATTTACTTCTCTTTTCACTTCTCACAGGATGTAGCTTCATTTCTTCAGGAGTTCAACGCCCCTGACATATTCATGGGAGTTTTTGCCAAGTCAAAATGCCCTCGCCTCACTGTAAGTATGGGCTGTCAAAAAGCTGCCCCATATTAGCAACAATAGTAGATAGCTCTGTGCGTGCATTTGCACATACCTTCCTCCTCCTCCTGTTGCATGTTTGAATAGGCTAGGGGAATGAGGAGAAAACACAAAATCAAACTTTAAAACGCTTTTTCGCAGAGTTTTTAATATGGTCTACTCAGTATTTCAGTGATGCTAAAGGTGGTATATATCATTATTGATGAAAGTCTTAGTTTATCAAACCTATTTTTAAGGCTTGCTGTAAAAAACAGTGAAATCTGGCTGTGGTGGGTTGACCTCAGCTGGATGTGAGGGGCCCATTAGAGCCACTCTCACTCCCCTTCCTCAGCTGGATCAGGGAGAGAAAATATAACAAAAGGCTTGTGGGTCAAGATAGGGACAGGGAGAGATCATTCACCAGCTACCATCACAAGCATAACAGTCTTGACTTAAGGAAATTAGTTTCATTTATTACCAATAAAATATCATTATTGTACTCATTATCATACTCATCAGAGTAGGATGATAAGAATTAAGAACTAAATCTTAAAACAAGTTTTTTTTTTTTTGCCCACCCCTCCCTTCTTCCTGGGCTTAACTTTCCCCTCCCTTCTTCCTGGGCTTAACTTTCCCCTCCCTTCTTCCTGGGCTTAACTTTCCCCTCCCTTCTTCCTGGGCT
>JAOQGH010000040.1:51322969-51416244 GCA_025769975.1 Gallinago jamesoni
TAACTTTACTCCTGAGTTCTCTGCCTCCTCCCCACAAGTGGCACAGGGGGATAGGAAATGCAGGTTGTGGTCAGTTCATCACATGTTGCCTCTGCTGATCCTTCATTCTCACACTCTTCCCCTGCTCCAGTGTGGAGTCCCTGCCATGGGAGACAGTCCTTAACAAACTTCTCTAACATGGGTCCTTCCTATGGGTCTTCGGTGTGGGTCCCTTGCGTGGGGTGCAGTCTTTTAGGAACTGGCTGCTCCAGCATGAGTCCCCCACAACGTCACAACTCCTGACAGCAAACGTGTTCGAGTGTGCTGTCCTCTCTCCATGGGTCTACAGGTCCTGTCAGGAGTCTGCTCCAGTGTGGGCTTCCCACAGGGTCACAGCCTCCCTTGGGCTCATCCACATGCTCCAGCGTGGGGTTCTCCACAGGCTGCAGATGGGTATCCCCTGCTCCACAAGTAACCTCGATGTCTGCAGGGGGACAGCCTGCCTCGCCATGGACTTCACTGTGGGCTGCAGGGGAATCTCTCCTCCTGCACATGGAGCACCTCCTCCCCCTCCTTCTTCACTGACCTTGGTGTTTGCAGAATTATTATTCTCTCATGTTCTCACTGCTCTCTTCTGGCAGCTGTTGCACAGCAGTTTTTTCCCCCTCCTTAAATGTCTTATCCCAGAGGTTGTACTACCATTGCTGATTGGCTTGGTTTTGGCCAGTGGTGGGTCTTTCTTGGAGCTGGCTCTTTTGGACACTTCTCTGGAACTTCTCTCATCTTCTCACAGAAGTTATTTCCGCAGCTCCCCCTTGCTACCAAAACCTTGCCACGCAAACGCAATACAACTGTCTTTCTTTTCTCATTACTTGTTTTATGATTATAGAACAGAAATAGTCATGAATTTATTTAGTCAGACCTATAAAAGTAACGTTAGTGGCCGGGAACTGTTAGACACCAGTACTTAATGCATATTTTTTTTCTTCCCCTTTTGTTCTGATGTCATTGTTTCAGAGTTTGTATTACACAGTGCACTGGCATGTAGGATTCAAGACAGGGTTTTGAAAGGTATTCAGTATTGGTATAACTCCTGTTTCTCTGAAGTTATCAGAAGCTTTCCTTCAGGAGATTGACTAGAGACACATAAGTCTTTGAAAGTTCAGTACTTTGTCTTTTGAAAATATAACCAAAATTTGCAAGTCAGTGCAAATCAGCTGTCACAGTCACTTTCTTGAAATAGTGTCTGATGTAATTTGGCAGAGGTGATAGGATGTTAATTAAAATGTTAACCTTGAGCGGTGAGGGTTGATTTCCAACTTAAAGTTGCTGAAAATGAGAGATTCCCAAGACATTCTGTGTTAGCACCAGTCACCTGTGGGTGTTTCAGAGCTCTCAATCCCCTTTATACGAGCATGCATTCTTTTAATGATTATCTAGGCATCCTAATGGGATGCACTGCTTTTGTTTTTGTTTGGTTGGGTGGTTTATTGTTTTGTTTTGGGTTTTTTTTTTAAAAAAACTACAATCAGAAAATTATTACTTTTTTTTTTTAGGGCTTTACTGGAAGCTTATATTAAGACTCCTTTCTTTTGGGAGGAAGTGAATACCTGTGAGGGCACTTACGTGGTGGTATTTTTGTTCTTAGGACTCTTTATTGCTTTAATAGTAGGGATTCCAGATTAGCTTCAGAACAGTATGCATGGAATATGCAAGCAAAGTTGATTTCAACATGTGTTTGCTATTATGGAACACCTTAACACCAAAATATCTGAATAGTACCTGTCATGAGTATATTTTAGGCTAGTCTAATAGCATCCTGTAGAAAAAAAAAATCTGTGTTTCTGTCTTGAAATCAGTGGGTCATAAGAACTTGGAAATCAAACTGGAAAATATCTTTGAACCTTTCTTACTTTTGTCTTAGGGCTGTGGAAACAAAATTGTGAACTATGTTGCAGTTGTTTAATTACACTTTGTTTTGACTTTTCAGGAAATCTGTGTGGGAATATTAGGAAATATGGCCTGTTTCCAAGACATATGCATGTCCATTAGTAAAGACGAGAATCTGGGGTAAGTGTATGTGTGCTTTATACATGCACAAGTGCTGCTTTTCTGGACTCGCAGTCATGAAATATAAGTTTATTATCAATGGAGTGATGCACTTCAAGTGTAAGAGTGAAGCAGCAATATATTTATGGATATAAACCAGAGATTTAACAAAGTTTGTTGGTAAATGTGACAGTGGTTTAACAAGATTGGATGGCAAAATTGATTTGGTTATTTACTGCATAGAGGGCAGGGTCAGACAAAACTGTCAGAGAGATCCTCTGATTAAGTCACGAGATTCAGAAAGGACCCTGTCTCTGAATATGGAGAGAGAGATGGATTTGATAGGTGGACTGTTTGGTGGATGGGGAACTGGTTGGATGGTGGCATCCAGAGGGTTGTGGTCAATGGCTCAATGTCCAGATGGAGATTGGTTATGAGTTCTGTCCCTCAGGGGTCCATACTAGGACCAGTGCTGTTTAATGTCTTCATCAACAACGTAGACACTCGGATCAAGTACCTCCTCAACAAGTTTGCAGATGATTCCAAGCTGAGTGGTGCAGTTGACTCCAACCTGAGGGATGGAATGCCATCCAGAGGGGCCTGAACAAGCTCAAGAGATGGATCTGGGTGAACTTTGTGAAGTTAAACAAAGCCACGTGCAGGGTCCTGCACCTTGGTCGGGGCAACCCACAGTATCAAGACAGACTGGGGGATGAAGGGATTGAGAGAAGCCGTGCCAAGAAGGACTTGGGGGTACTGATGGATGAAAAACTGGGCATGAGCTGGCAATGTGTGCTCGCAGCCCAGTTCAACTGTATGCTGGGCTGCATCAAAAGAAGCAAGGCCAGCAGGTTGAGGGATGTAATTCTGCACCTCTGCTCCACTCTGGTGAGCCCCCACCTGGAGTACTGTGTCCAGATCTGGAGTCCTCAGCACAGGAATGATATGGAGTGGGTCCAGAGCAGGGCCACAAAGATGATCGCACCTATGAGTACAGTCTGAGAAAGTTGGGGTTGTACAGCCTGGAGAAGAGAAGGCTCCAGGGAGACCTTATTGCAGCTTTTCAATAATTAAAGGGGTCTTATAAGAAAGATGGGGACAGACTTTTTAGCAGGTCCTGTTGCAATAGGACATGGGAGGTAATGGTTTTAAACTAAAAGAGGGGAGTTTCAGACAAGATACAAGGAAGAAATTCCTTACAATTCCTTACAAAACACTGAAACAGGTTGCCCAGAGAGGTGGCAGATGCACCATCCCTGAAAACGTTCAAAGTCAGGTTGAATGGGACTCTGAGCAACCTAGTTGAAGATGTCCCTACTCACTGCTGGGGTGGGGGTGGGGGTTGGACTAGATGACCTTTAAAGGTCTCTTCCAACCCAAACCATTCTACAACTTACTAATCTAATCCTCTTTTTTCTCCTTATAGTCAAGTGTTACTTCAACGTTTGTGTGATTCAGACTCTCCAACTCTTCTGGAAACAAGCAGGTAGGACATGTCAGAAATTAATGCATCATTAGTGTAGTTCTGTTATGTTCTGAGGCCCGAGAAGAAAATTGACAAGTGGGCTCACTATTTTATTGTCCTCTCATCCTATCTTTTTGTCATTTCCCCATTGTTCTGGAATTGATTTGCTGTGAGTTAGATTCCTGTTTCTGTCACATCATTCTCATTGGTTTGGATTTACACTTGTAGAGCTAAAACTGATTTTTACTTGTACAGCTAAAATCAGTGAATTGGCTTCTGATTTGTTAAATGGGCAATTCTTGTCTAGGTTGTTGTTAACTTGCCTCTCCCAGCCTGAGGTGGCCAATGTCTGGGTTGAGAGAATCCGAGAAAACCCTTCTGTGTATGACTGTGTTTGCTTTATCATGTCCAGCTCTACAAATGGTAAGTTGCCAAAACAAGTTGGGAATCTGGGGGTGTTTGCAGAAAAAAATAACTGAAGTATGTATTTTCAATTGGGAATACCGAATTTCTTTAAAATAAAGTAAACCTCCTTAATTTAAAGGACACCAAAATAAACTTGTCCTGCCTTTGTTGGTCTGTAAATGTAAAACCACATAGAAAAGCACCGATAGATGAAGACGAAAACTATGAGGGAATAAAAATAAGTGATAGAAGAAGTTGTTATTTGGCACAGCAAAGGAGAGGACATGGTCCTCATTCAAGGATATACATATGTCGGTTTTGATCCTTGAAATAAGGAATGGAAATATTTTGAATAGTGTTTATTTTTCACATCCAACTCAATTTTAACAACAGTTACTGTTTGTCTAGGAATCCTAACGATTTAGCTTTTTCAGCTTGGTTGTGGGTTTTTTTATGACAAAACTGAAATCTTGCTTAGTCCAATTGAAATCACAGATCTTAAGCAAAATTGCAGACTGGCAGGTGTAAGGTTAGCAGAGAAGTGCATATTTAGGGACAAATCTTGGAAAGTCTTACTTCAGGTTCCTGAAAACTTGTAACTTCTGCTTCGGAAGTCTCCTTGTGGAATAGAGTTCCTGCTTTATAAATGACTGGCTTTCCAACAACTCTTCACCTGATCTGGCCAAAAAAAGGAAATAAACATAGCAACCATTAGTAGGTTTTGAAAAAAACTAAGGTATTTCAGCACTTAATTTACTCTGAATGCTTTTATAAATTTTCATTTTGTGAGCTAGTTTTTACTCTTTGTTTCTAGTCTTGTTGGAATTTATGCATTCTCTCTTGTACAGTGGAATTGCTGGTAAAAGTGGGTGAAGTAGTGGACAAACTCTTTGATCTAGATGAAGAACTGATGTTAAACTGGATTAAAAATGGCACTTGTCGGTCTGTGGGACCATCTGTAGATGATTCCCCTGAAGAACTTCCAGATTTTAAAATTGTGCCTTGTATACTTGAAGCAGCCAAGCAAGTCCGGTATGTGGTATTTCTTTTTGGTTTCACGGCTGGGGAGACTCCTTACAGCCTTGTTAAGGCTTGTGTCTGAACAACTTGATTTCAGTGAGAGCTGCTTTGTTTGATAGGTATGTTTCCCTGTATTTACCATTTGAAACGAATCAACTAGTTTGTTTGCAAACAGAATGGCAGTGCTTGCTGATAGTCTTCTGTATGTTCAAAACACACAGAATACAAATTCAGTAATCAGATCTTTAATTTCTCTTTGGTTTTCATTTGTTCTGCGTAGGTCAGATAATCCAGAAGGACTTGATGTTTATATGCATATTTTGCAGCTCCTTACCACCGTGGATGAGGGTATCCAGGCTATTGGTAAGACACTTGAATTGCTACATATGATAGGATCAAGGTGGGCAGTAACTTCTAGATCATCAGATATTTCATGGGTAGAAGAAAAATTCATGCACTAATTTGATGGGTTGGTGGATTCTCTTTCTTTCTTTCTCAAGTGCAGGCTCCTGATGGGGGAAAAGAGACTTGGAGTTTGCTTTATGACCTTGTTTGCCATGAACTTTGCCAGCCAGATGATCCACCGATCATTGTGCAGGAGCAGAAGACTTTATTGGCCTCTATTTTGTCTGTGCTGTCTGCTATGTTTGCTTCACAGACAGATCAGGAATACACCAAGATGAGGAAAAGCAAGTCTTGTTTTTTTCTGTTCTTTTTTTTAAGTTATTTTCACAATTGACTTTGTGGGATGGAAGGTAGCTAATTTATTACTGTTTACTAGAGATCAGTTCAGAACAAAGAATTTAGTTACATGTAAGGCTCTTTACTGGTGACTCTAAAAATCACCACTAGCTCCAAGTTTGGTTACTAGACATCTCTAAAGAATTATAGAAATAGAATTTGCAGATTCTGTTCAGTCTTCCCCATTAGATAAATTAATGAAAATTGCAGAATTCATGTTTGCTAAAATATGATGTCTTGGTAGTAATTTTTTTTTAGTAGAGGGAGATTCTGCATTTACTTAAACCCATCTTTATCACTTGTTATGTTTAAATTAATTGACAAGTCTTTAGAATTAAAAGCCTTTTCTTGGAAATGTGAGTCAGGCTCACCTGCAGCAGAAAGACGTTTTGTTTGGTTTATATGGATGCAAATTTCACATGTTAGCCTCTCTGAGTTACTACTAGGGACGTTTTCCTTCTCATATTCCTTACCACTGGTTTATATTTCTTGTAGATACGGATTAGCTTGCATGGCTTGGGTTTTCTACTACATTTCCACTTGCTTCTTTAAAACGGTCTTTGATAAAACACAACACTGTCAGAATATACATTCCTATAGCTTTTGTATAAAATCTTGTGGTATATTTCAAAATTCTAATGCCTTGAAAGCATGGGAAAACATTTTCGGTGTTGAACTACCATTTCTTTTTACTTTGTATTAGATATGCCTCTGATTGGGAGCTTGATTCGTATCTTACAATACATGGAGGCCTGTGGGAAGAGATCTGTTGATAACTCAAAGGAGTCTGACCAAGAGACTGGAAGGGCTGATCTAAATGAGGAAGATTTCCACTTAAAAATTTTGAAGGATATATGCTGTGAATTGCTTTCCAATATGCTTCAAGAACTGACCAAGGTAAGAATGAGTGAAATTCTAAGAAGGATTTCTGCAGGGTAGGTCAGAAAAAAGATGTTCCTGTTGGTGGTTTTCTGGGCAAGTGAAGTTGCATACTGAAAATTCACTAGAGATTAATCAGAAGGCAAGTAGGAACTTGTGTGTTAGGTGGCAGGGAGACAGGTTTTCTGAGCTGTAGCTTGGCTTCAGGGCTAAGATTCTGTATGATAATTTATACATATATCAATATTTATATGAAAATATATATTTAAATACATAAAATTATATATTATAAGTATAAAATAAAGGTGTTTGTTGCCATTTCTTTTGAATTAAAGCCAATTTATTTAAGAAAAGGAAAGAATATCAATATATAAACTTGCCTTCTCAGCCAGACTTCTTTATTATGGGAGCGTTCACATTAAGGGACTTCTGGTGCGTGAGCTTTCACACTGTTTTGTATTAGCTATGTCTGGCATCCTCTGACAACTCTAAGTTCTGGTTGCTTTACCCCTTTTTGAGAAGGAAACATGTACTATAGACACCGTGTACACAATTTTGAGTTTGTTCTTCTCGCAACTGTTCATGACATGCTAGTTCTATTTCTCATTTTATTTTCCAGGAAAATACATTAGAAGGACTACACCAGGGACACTTAAATGAGCAGACATGTTCCTGTGCATTTCAGAATCTCTTACCTCTGTATTTCGCATCAGTGAGTATATGACAAGATCTTTAACTGAAAAAATACTGCTCAGGTAGCAAGGCCTTTCAGAGTGCAGAGGTTGTGAGTTGCTCAGACATAGGGAATATGCCATTCTGGACAGTCTTACCCTCTCTGTCTCGTCTCGCTTACTTCAGCCAGAGCTTTGCCTAGATCATTGCCTGATTTCAGGGTCAAACCGTGCTGAAGAATGGTGCAAGTTTATGCTAACTGAAAACTTGTCCTGTACATTTTTATAGAATAATTATTCTAAATATTTTTTCATAGGGAGCTTTTCTTAATGTTGTTTTAAACAACTAAATAAGAGTTTGGGGAAGGCAATAATGTTTCAAAGTTAGACCAACTGAAATTGTGGGGTTTAAGAGGAAGGTATGTATTGTGGAGCATTTTCCATTATTCTTTGCAGTGGCTGCTGTTGGTGGGAAGGTAAATGAGTAGAAAGATCCCCTATATGAAATAGAAGCATTCTGTGTTCCATGCAAGTTTGTTTTTTTTATTTTATTTTTATGGGTGTGTTTGCAATTTATTTCCAGGTGGAGAGTTTCCTTGAAGTTCTGCGTGAGGCTGATCAGACACTTGCTGACAATCTAGAAAAACGTTTCCCAAACCTGAAGGTTCAAGCCTAAGAATGTACATGAAATATTTTCCTTCTTTGGAACGAAGATTTTTGACTTTTTCATTACACTGTTTCAGAAACCAAGTTTTCAGTAAATGCAAAATGAGGCAACCTTGTTACCAACAGGTGGCTTTTAAGAAATGTTCCAGGTAGCTGTGGTTAATCTAGGGTTAATCTGATCTGCACAGGGAAGGAAACCACTGTAAATTCAGTCCTGCATCTTCCATCCTGTTTGCTCTGGTGATAAAAGACTGTTGATTTCTCTTTGCTCTTCTGCAGCATAGTGTTCTTTGAATAACTGTTGGTTCTCTGCTTTTCAACTGAAGTTGAAACAGCAAAATGAATGAAATGCACTGAGTAGTTTTTTAAGGGATACTGGTTTCTTCCACATTGCTGTTGGCAAAAGGAGGATTGATCAGTAGGAGATCACAGATGTCCTCTGCCGAAGGAGTTTCAAGTACCTGATAAAAACAGAGTTAAATTATAAAGAATTGTTTGGGGGTTCTTCCTTTTTCTCCTTTCTTTCTTTTTTTTTCTTTTAGATCATACCAGTTCCTTGAACAAGTATTGCAACAGAAATGTTTCATCTTGCTGCTTTAAAATCTTTACACTTCTTACATGAAGCCTGTTCTACACTGCAGCTCTGAGTTGTGGAATGTAGGTCCTGTGCAGTTTAAAGGATTTGAGAACATGGTTACCAATGGTCTGTGCTGCAGCTTCCAACTGTTGCAGCCAATTACCCAGACTTGTAGGGCATATTTGGATTTAATCCATGCCATACTTGAAACTTTCTGCTTTTTTTAAAGTAGTCTGTACAGTACAGTAGTCTGACAGTTCTTTCCTCATTCATGTGTCTTATGATTTATCTGTGAATGACATTAGAAACGCCATGTTAGCCTCAGTTTTTCAGGGGAGCTTAAGGTGTTAGGTCACTTGCAGTAAATTCAGTCCACAGTCTTCTAAAGTTCCCTCTTTTATATTATATTTTAACTGCATTACATTTTTAGATCACTTGCCTGCATCCAGTGCAGCTAATGTTTTCTGTGTCTTGAAAGACAGTATAGCAGCACATCAGCTTCACCCTTTCTGTAAATGAGAGTAGAAAACAATTGGCCTTTAATAGGTTTGAGATATAAAAGAAAACGGGAACTGTAGCATAGAGAATAACTTAATACCACATACACGCATTCCTTGCCTCTCTGGGATTTTATAGACTTTACGTATTGTGCTGGGCCATGTTTTGTTTGCCCTGAGTTACCTGTACATGTGGTAAAATCCAGTATGTGTATATGTATATAGCCTTTTCATCCAAAATTCCAGTTTTCAAAAATAGGGCAATTTAATCGCTCCATTGGGCTGCCAGCAGCATCTTAGTTGTTGGCAGGGGAATTAGCATTACAAATATCTGACTTGGGTCACCAAAAAGAATTGCCATGGTTTCTATCAATTTTTGTATGCTATGTTTATTGGAGAAAAGTGGTAACTGTGAATAGGATGACAGCATTTTTCATACTACTTTGACAGTTTTTTGGATATTTTCATAAACCTACAGATTTGTAATAAATTTTCTTTAAAAAACAACAACAACCCTGTATGCTTTCCTTCATTCTAAGTGTCAATTAAATTTGTTTTCTGAGCCACTGGAAATGTATATTGCTCTCAAGTATGTCACTTGCAAGAGGAAAATTGAACCTCTTTATAATGTCAGTGTCCTGTAAAATACGTTGTTCTTCATTGGATATTCATTTGAATTCTCTCTTGCTTTCTTTGCTTAGTCATTCTGATGGTCTGGAAGTTAATGTGTGTCTCATCCAGCTGTTAACATTTTTCTGAGCTTAGTTTATCCCCATAAGTATTTTATGGTAGGCCACCATAGTTAAGAATTATTTCTAGTTTGTGTCTCAAAATTTGTAGTTGAAGTTTTGCAGTAGTTGTTTAATGTAACATACAAAAAAACTGAGGCAAGGTCTGTTGTTCTGTTTTGTTCTTTCTTCTTTTCAATACACAAGTATCCAGTATTGCCTGATTAATTGTCAAGTGTGGTATCACTAATTACAATGAGTATGTGAGATTATAATTTCCCTGATATAATTATTGCTGAAGTGGAGTGATATCTGATGCCTGACGTGACAGCAGAAATAGCCATGTCAATAAGTGGGACACCAACTGGGTCCCATTCTCCTGCTCTTCTGCAATAGAAGCTGTAGAAATGGGCCCATCAGCCTTGCTTTGTCAGAATAATTCAAGTACACTGGGAATTTTTAGCTTTGATAAACGTAATGAAATGGAGACTGAATTCCCCCTTTGTCCCACCAGACAAACTGCACTTGTGCAGTCTGTGCTGTGTGGCTGGGGCAGCGCTGTCTTTGGGAGCAAAAGGCTGAGCCAAATTGAAAGCAAAGTGAATGTGCTATGTTTTTGGTGTTTGGATGCAGAAGAAACTGGTAGCAGGTGAATGATGTTTGGAAATGGTGTATTTCATTGTCTTGCCAGCAGGGTTCTCCCTTAGCCTGTGCTTTGGGAACATCACCTGTCTGTTTGGTGGTGCTGGGTTTTGTTTGGGTTTGGTTTGGGGGGGGGGAGAGGGATGGTGTTAGAGAAGGGTTGGGGGTTTGGTGGGGTTTTTTTTGGGGGGGGGTTTGGTTTGTGGGGTTTTTTTGGTTCCCTCTTCTACCCATGCTTTGACACTGAGTGGGAAGCCATATCTCTCTGAGCTAGTTGATTCAGAGTGGATATCTATCTGCACAAGCAGGCAAGCAGCTTTCTTCTGGACCAAAGATTTGGTTACCACCATAACATCTTCCTTTGGGGGGGGAAGAGAAGTACTTACCACTGTCTTGTGCGTAGCTCTGGATAAAAAGCAGGCATCTAAAGCATTGAACTAAAGTAGCGGGAATGCGGTTGTACTTGGACAGAGCTGGGTGTGAATTGTGGCACAAGCACACTTAAAAAATTGAGGTAGAAATCAGACAGGAAAGCCTTAAATTAGGCTTAACAGATCCATATACCAATTTCATTCAAAGGCAGGATTGTAACACTGTTTTGACTCGCGTTTTATGTGCATTTGGTATCTTTATCCCACAGAGTAGCGTTTTCCTGGTGGAGCAAAGAAACATAAAACCAAATAAATCTGTTATGTGGAGAAAAATCAATGATAATAGAATGCTTCATCTGCCCCCTTGATGGTGCAAGGAGATTGTTGCTGCTCTTTGTATCCTGATGCTTGCCAACTACTCATGTCACAAACCTGTTTTTTCTGGTAGACTAAACCGTGAAATGGTTTATGCTGGATATGCTGGGAAGTTCATGGGGTTTTTTTCTATGCTTCTCCATACTCAACTCACTCCGCTTTCTTAATTTTCTGTCATTACATGTTTTGTTCATATTTTCTTATAACTGCTATGGTGATTCCTTTGTAGATTTGTTTTGTTAGTATTGATTATAAATATTAAAATTAAAACAAAATTATGACAATCTTTATTTGTAATTCAACCATTTTCATAGCTTATGATAGTGGTATGAAGCGGTACAGATATGTTACTGTGGTTTTGTTTGTTTTGAAACTCCATGCTCTTCCCACTCACCTTGGGTTATTTTGGTTGTTACTGAGTTACAAAAGCAGCAACATCTGTTATCTTTTTCACTTAAGAATTTGCTTTTGTTTCTAGAGAAGAATCCCTTGGTCACACCTGCTCCTTAGTGTATATTCTTTTCCCTCAACATTGTTATCCGTATTTTCCTTTTTAATGCTTGCTGTTTACTTATTTTTTTGTTATAGATGATGGTGAAATTAATCTGCTCTGCCAGACTCAATGAGAAAGGAAGAACTAGCTACACCTGGGGCAAGGACCAGTAACATTACATGATTTCTCAAAAACCCTTCATGTGAAGGCAAGCCAAAGCAGCGAGCAGCTGTGCATTTCCCCCCCAGTCGCAGCCACATGCATCAGTCATGCAGTTAGTGTGCCCCTCAGTTGGAGCCACCAAGGCGTATGCTAAGTGAACCTGACATCACAAGGTTGGTAAAATAAACCAGGTTATTTCCAATAGCTGTAACAGAGGTTTTGCAATGGGAAATACTGCTCTTATTTTCTTCCTGATTCTCAATTATTTACCTTTTTTCCAAAAAAATAGTTTTGTAGTGCAAGGAGCTGACATCTAAGATTGGTTAGAGAAAAGGTTTGCTTCTGCGTTGTTATTGTGAAGAAAATAACAAACACAGGGAAAACCCACCGGGGTTCTGTTTTCTTTCTGTCTTCCTGTTCAGGTCTTTGGGAGTTAGCTGCATGTCTTAATGGTGTCTCAGAAAATTCTGAGAGCTGAATTTTATATAAAGCCTAATGCAATTGCTTGAGAAGGTAAAGAGAGTTCTGTGAAGTAAGACAGTAATACTAGAGAAAGAAAAGAGAGGACAAAGGGATACTGCAGAAAAAAAAAAAGAGAAGGGGGGAAGGAAGAATTTTGGCAGAGGGGATAAATAGTGAGCAAGTGTGATGTCGAAGGAGAAGAGTACTAAATATCAGTAACAATGTTAGCATTTTAGGTTTGTCCAGGTAGAACAGCTTGTGTGCTGTCACCTATCAAAAAGGTATGACGTTGGTTATGTTTTCTATTTTCAAGGCTGATTCTTCTTTGTATTTTTTTCCTGCTGTCATGCAAATGAGACAAGTTTAAGGTGAAGGTGGGGTCTTAAAATCCACAGCAGGTGGGCAAACTAGTATTGCTTAATTTTTTTATCTTAGATTTTTTTGTAGTTATTATTCACCCCCCTGTTTTTGCTGGCTGGCTGATGCATCAGGGAGCTGGTTTGTAATGGAGGTGAGGCAGTTCCAGGTGTTGCATGCCCGTGCCTTGCACAAGTCTTGAACCTGTCAGAGGTGAGATGTGAAAGCACATCTTGTGGTGTCCTATAGGGCTGATAACTTGTGGTGCACATTAGTCTGAGATGAGCACAGCAGACAGCAGTGTGCTCCTGATTTAGATAACCACTGAAGTATTGAGGGGAAGGGGCCTGCTTGATGCCTGCTTGTTGCCTGCTTGTTTTTACTAAAGGAGAACAAAATCCTGCTTAATCTGTAATAGCAGTATGAGTATGAATCTACAATCTTGACTCAGACTTTAGCATTTTTATATGAAAACATATTTATCCAAAATTAAAGATACTATGTGATTAATATATTACTACCAGGATTAAAATCCAGGCCTTGATGTAACACGCTTGTACATCCGTGGTAGTTTCTTCGTACCTGTGGAGTAGGCAGGGTGACCAACTGCATGCTTGTGCCTATAATAACTGAAATCCCATGTTGTTAATACTTCACCAATTTATGTCCTTTCATCAAATTTTCAAGGAAATCTTAGAAAAGAAAAAGCACCTTCATATTCTATGTTGCAATGGTGGTAGTTACTTATTCTATGCTTTTGGTTGTGCAAACTCCATTTTAATTTTGCAATAAGCCTGTATCAATATTTTTGTTGTCATGCACATCGTTTTTGGTGACAGCTCTGTTTAAAGAAGTTGTAACTTTAACAAGCCATCTGTTAACCTTATGTAGAAAGAAAATGCTTTTGTCAATTACACTAATGAAATCACAAAAATCATTTCCTGGTCTCCAGTTGTAGCCCAGTCATCCTATCTTCTGTCAATAGGAGGATATTGAAACATACAGGAAAATATATGCAGACTTTTAACCTCCCCTGCAATATAGCCACAGTATTAGTTACATGTTATGTTAGTGTAGCAAATTGTAATTAGCCAGTGATGTCAGAAGGTTTTATTTTCCACTAAAAATTCTCTGTAGTGAACAAATTCTTTTATGCAACATCAGACAGTTTCCTCATTAGTCGGATAGGAAGCCTGGGCACAGGAACCACGGGAAGACATTTTGGGTTTATGCCAGCCTGATTCGTAAAGATTTTGATTTCATGAGTTAAGAGAGAGGAAGGTGAAACACTTCTGCTTAGGTGGGAATAAACGAAATGTAAAATAACTCCATTTTATCATTTGGGATGAGGTCAATAGAATGGCTGAATGGAAAGAGGAGAAATAGTGGAAAGAAAAGTCTGGAGGAAAGGGAAAAATCAGTGGTGAAAACATGGAAGGACAAGGAAGGACTTCTGCTTTGTGAGCTCCTTAGATAGAAGATGTTTATGAAGGGATAGAAGTTAAGATGGGAAGTTGCCTTATTGCTTATAGCTGGTAAATGTAAGACCAAGGAACATCTTTGAGGGACCTAAATATAATGGCAATGTGCAATGTGATCTGTTCACATGGGAAAGTCCCAAGCCCGAATGAAGGTAAGATTTGTCCTTTTTCCTCCTCTTGGAGAGGATTTGACAACTCCTAGAAGTAGGTGGGAGACAAGTGCAGAAGATACTGGCATGGAGTTGCTCTGGAGTGGGGCCTGACGAGTTTCCTAGGCCAACTCCTGCACAGTACATGTGTTTACGGGTACAAGGGACAAATCCAGCAAGAACAGCCAGGTGTAGCCCCAAGAGGCAAACTTTTTGCAGCCTTCCTGCTTCTCCAGCCTTTCTGGATGGCAGAACAGGTGGGTAAGGACACGATCCAGCTCGGTGTTGGGTCAGCATCTGTGTGAGTGCGTCTTGGAGCCCACTCTGTTCACTTCCCTCTTGACCAGTGCTCTCAGCAATGGACTTAAGGATGAGAATCAGATCTCTTATTGCAGTGTCACTGAGTTTCACCAACAGGTCTGGAGCCAACCCTCAAGATGGAAGTGTTGAATATAATCCCAGCACTTCTCCATAGCTGCCATTTTTTGCATTAAAAGAGCTTTTAATACTGCAGTACCCTTTGTGCGGTAGGCTTTTTTTGGTCCATGGTGTAATGGTTGTGCATGTTTTTTTGAAGAACCTGCTGAATGTGACACAGCATGATGTGGTTGCCCTTACAAGGTAAAGGAACTGCTTTCATGATTTATTTAACCAGTCGTTCTGCTGATCTCTGAGTTTACTCAGGCTTGAAAGAAGTAAACTTAATTAAATTACACAAAGCTTTTTCCTTCTCACACAGGCTCTGTCCCTTTTGCTTCTTAGAGATTAAAAAAAAGCTTATAAATAACAGGCGCAGCCTTTTTTGTTGTTGTCCTGTTGCAGAAGGTCAGCAGGAGAAAGACTATGCAGAGGTGCAGTATGTGCATGGCGTCACAGGAAAAGGACACATGGGTGTTTGAAATGAGGCTGCTTGGTTTTCTTTAAATTCCTGTGTTAAGTTGGAAGGGTAAAACTGTTAAGGTTTCAGCATTGCCTGTTGCAGGTCAAGGTAATTTTGACAAAAAGTGGTAATGTTCAAGTTGAAACCTTATCAAATCAGAGGAAAGAGACAAAAGAGGTTTGAATTCAGTGCTTTGCTTATCCAAGTGCTTTTAATCCCCTTAAATCAGGTAACCCCTTGCTGCCTTGCGATGCGATTCAGGAGCAAATCTGGATTAAGTGTTGTCCCCCAGCCAGAAGTGACTGCCTGTTCAGTTGTACTGCTTAACTGTCTGCCCATGTGGTTTTGAGAGCACAGTCACAAATTTAGAGTGGTTTCTTTGGCCACAGATGGAGAGCGTTGTGTAAAAGCACATCCTTGTCCAAATGTGGGCTTTCTGCCTCCTCTCAAAGAGAGCTGTTCCTGGCAGCAGTTTAGGCCTGCCCTCTCCTAATACTGTGTCTTAATTTTTAGTCTTGTTTACATCTCCTTTCATAAACCTCCCCAGCACATAATCACAGGAAAGACCATTTCCTTATATTCTACTGCATGTGCTTACGTCATGTGATTGTCATTCGCAAATGACACAGCATGTGTCTATGCAGATGTCATTTGTGGTGTACTATACCACATCTACCAGCAAATCTCTGATAACTACTTCTACCATGTGATTTTTCATGTGAATTTGCACCTGCCTGTCAGGAAATTCATTCTGGACTGTATTTTCTCACTTCTTTTGTACTAACAGGGTAAGAGAAAGTAGTTGGAGTGAAAAAGCTCAATAAAAGTAAGAAATACCAAATCTATTTAATCCTCTTTGTTTTCTGGAGCAATTCTCCCATCAATTGAAAACAAGGTTGATTAAACAATTGGTTCTTGACTAAAAGCAGATTTAAAAATAAGCAAATATTTTGTCCAGATAGTTTGCTGGGTATTGTAAGTTTGTTTGATTCATCTAAAATGAACTTTTTTCCATCTTTTCTTTCTAAAAATTTGTATTCTCTTTTCCCGTTCCTAGCTCTTTTCCATGTAATTCCTAAAAACATTGTGACAAGATGGAAGCTGTAGTGTTAGTTCACTAAATATACTGTTGTGAATTGTACCAAGCTCTACTTGCACAAAACGTTGTCATTAAATCTTCACTAAGCTGTTCTGGTCTACACTTGCATCCTCTTGTCAATATTCAGTTATATGTCTCCTCACAGTTTACCACCCTGATCTTTTATCCATTATCCTGGACACTGTTTAGCTAATGCTTTTAGCCTTGAATATTCTTATAATCTTATATTTCTCCAAAGCAAAATTTTGCACGAAGTGTTACTAAAAGCAAAGCCCTCTAATCTGGCAGATGAAACTCATTAGTGTTACATTTCAAGGAGCCTTTCTTTGATGCAAACTAATTGATTTTTGCCCCATTGCAAAATTTTCCTAACCATAATGGGAGCTAAAATCTAATAAGATAAAAGAAACTCATAGGGGAAAAAACATCTGTCATGAGAACATAGCAAGATGAACAGCTTTTGCTGATCTTGGAAATGATGATGTGTTTTACAGCTCCGAGGCTGAACATTTTGCAATTGCAGGTCCCTACTGTGAATTGATGAGTTTACGTTGCTTCCTGGTTTTCATCCTCACAGCAGAAAGTAACTGGGATCTAATTTACACTGTCCATGCTGACCAGTGGGCAGTGTTAGTGCCTAGGCCACAATTTGCCATCAGTGGCAAGTTGCTGTTTTGCTGTGTGAATACCAGGATTTCAGTGGATAGGGGTCTGTGTGACTAAAATCTGCAGACTGAAAATGGTCCAAGTTCATTTCACTTTGAAACACTGATGGAACATAACAGATCGGGTAGGAACGAAAAATCTGGCACCTCCTCTGTTTCAGAAAGGTGGATTGTTTACAGCAAGGAGGTGAAACAAATAGAAAAAGCTTGTTTTAACAGGCAGACCAAACTGTGATTGTTTGGACCTTGGAGTCAGCTCTTGATTTCCCTTGCTATTTTTAAGGTGTGTGAAGTATACTGAATGCAGTCTTTCTGCTTCTTACATTCAAGATATCTAATGTTGGGTAAACTTCCTAAATGAATATGAATATGGTAGAGGCTTGTTACTGGCACACGCCCATGGTAAGGCTGTGCTGTCAGAAGTGCCTGAAGAGCTCTCCATCTCTTTTCTGAGTGGATCAAAGTCTGCTCTATCGCTTTCCGAGCTGTGCTTACTCATATCATTAACAAGTACAAAGCTTTCTCCTTTGTTAGCTTTGTTCCACCTCACTTTGAATGCAAAATATGCTGCTGTTATACTAATTAGGCCAACAGGCTGAGGTTAACAAACACTCAATCACTTCTTTTATCAGCAGGCTTATTTATGCATTTGACTATTTTGCTTTGTGTTTGCCAGTAATGAAAAAGAACTGGATAATTCTTTAGGTTTCTGAATAGAAATGATAATGCAGTAGAAATAGTGCTAATGGTGTGGTTCCTCAATGAACAGAGTCCACTTCTACTACACTTTCTGCTTAAGGGATGGAGAAGTATCAGGTCAGAAGTAATTTCTGGCTTTGGATCCTATGTTATTCTGTGTGCTGAGAGTGGCTGTTTTCAGTGCTGGTGGATGAGGTTGCCTGTGACTCTTAGACATTTTCCTCCTTGGATGCTTTGTGTTTCATCTTCAGGACAAGCATTTTACAGCCTCTACTCCAAGCTCTCTGCAGCTTACAGCACTGGTAGCTTTGGTGCCAGAGCCCTCAGCACCAAGCAGCTTCCCAGCCTCCCTCCTCCTGCCAGGGCTTTGGGGCTGATGGCCAGCAGAGGTGCAGAGCAGCTGTGTACCCTTGGCTCGGGCTGCTGTGAAAACAGCTCTTCATTCACCCTTGCTGGAGCCACGTGGCAGGTATGCCATACCTGGCCATGTCCCTTGCTCATTCATCCCAGCTTGACCACAGACCTGCTTGCCACTATGGACTTGTCTGGAGATGTGTTGGCTGTACCTGGGCACTATCCCCAGGCCAGCCCTACTCTCCTTGCCAAGGCGCAGTGGCACTGCCCACCCTCCTGGCTGTCATCTCTGCACCTGCAGCTGTGAGCAGGGCTGTGAAGTCCTGCAGGAAGGATGTGGATGCATGACCCTTCTGCTTTACAGTTTGGGTATTCATTTGACCATCCTGCCAGGAGGGTGGGATCTGTGCACAACCCTAAGCAGAACTAGGTGTATAGAAGTCAGGTTGTGCTAATGGAAACACAGTATTTTGTTGTCCTCTCTAAGCTGTGCTGTATTTCCAGGCAGCATGTAGGTCAGTTTGTTAAGCTTTCTGCTTGGCTTTCTCTACCCCTGCTTGATGGTTGTCACTGGACTAAATCCCAGTATAGTAACAAGGGGGATTTTTGCTGACTGGTGCAGGACCAGAGCTCTGTTGCTTCCTGCAGTTTTAACTTAAGGTGACTTGGCCAACACTGAGCAGATAAGGAGAAAAAAACCAAAAAACATTGTAATTGGCACTTCTGTGCCCACTAACTCCAGAGGAGTTGAAGTCAAGAGCTCTTTTAGGATTTTGGTTCCCAATCAGACTTAGCTTCATTTGAAATGTAGCTGATACTAAATTACTGATAACATATTCACTGGTGAAAACAAATCAGAGCATCATTTCTCCCTTGCCCCAGCAGTGTCTCAACTAACCTTTCGTAAAATGCTTGCAAAGATGTTAGGAAAAACTACGCTTTGTTTGCTCAGAGCAGCGTGTAGCTCATGTCACTCCTGATTTTGTTTAGCTTTTATGAAAAGAGAAATATTACCTGCCTCAGATGAAAGGACTAATATTATTTCTTTAAACAGTCGAAAGCAAATATACAAACAGTGAATGGTCTGTTGGTTAGATGTGCTTCAGTAGATTTACACAGCATGTCTGGCTTTTTAAAATAAGCTTGCTTAAAGGCTATTGATACTACAGCTGGCTGAAATGCGCTGAGTGGGTAATTTGCCTGATTGGTTCCTGCACTTTTCATTGGAAAAAAGATATTTGTAAATGTTTTCAATAATTGTGTAACTTAAATTCCCCTTTTTTTCTTTTGTTGCCTCTTAGCTGCTTATGAATCAATTACTTTATTATTCAACAGCTATTCAGTAACATGGAGAGTTAACTGATTGCTAAACCCTCGTGAAGATGTGGTCTTCTTACCAGTAGCTGAGGTATTGTATTGAGACTTACAGGTGTTTCTCTATGGTTTTTCCGAGTACAGTGCATGACATTTTTGTAGCCTCACACTGGTAAAAGGTTTGGTGAATTTCCCTGGGAAGTGGTTGTTGGAAGAAAGGTGGTTTGCAAAAGAAGGGAGGAAATGGAAGAACTCCCTTGTTGAAAGCTGAGGATATAAGATCCGTACTATTTTATAAACCTTGAAAAGCTTTTGGATTTGGAGCTGTTTAACTGCCAACATTTAGGCAAATGACACGAAACACAATGATAGGTTATCTCATTTAAGTGAGAGAGGTCAAAGTTTGGGAGAATGAAGATTAGAAAGTGAATGGGAGCGGGTGCTGGTGCTTAGGTGGTGTTATGTTCAATGCTTCATAAATATTAAAAATCAGTAAAAGAAAATGAGTCAAATTTTCAGCAGTTTTTCAGGCATCAGTCTATTAGGGCATCCATAAAATGCAAGGAGAATATAAGGAAGATCTGTAAAACCTGTACTGGAAACCAAACAGTTTCAAAGGACTGCATGATGTTCATCTTCACTCTTACCTGCAGCTTCCACAGTGCTTGCCTAAGTGCCATGTGATTCTTAAAGGCGTAACTTGTCTGCAGTAGTTAATTAATGGAAATACAGAGGGCTGTGATTAGAATTTGCAGTAGTCTATTCTGGAAAAGATAATTACGATTAGAGCAGACAGTGTTAAATCGTATTAAACCTGTTTTCTTCAGGGATTTAACACTTAATAACTTTTTTTTGAAAAGCTGGAAGTAGGCACATTGCCTCGGGTAAATGCTCCTGGTTGGAAAGGCAGATGGCTGGGCCAAATGAAGTCCAACGGATGGCTGAGGAGGTTTATACCCCAGAAGTGATGTTGTGAAATTACCTCATTGGAGATTAGAGCACTTTCTACTACCTGGCAGGGAGAAGGGGTAATTCCTTGAGAATTCTCTTGAGAAGGGGTAATGACCTTGACAGGATTGAGAAGACTTTAGGGCTGACTGCTTCTCTCCTTCAGTCTTGCTGTGTGCAGGTAGATAATCTTATCTTTCAGCAGAAGATTAATATCTCCCTGCAAATCATTCCCAACCCGCCTTTCCATGGTTCTTGCCTCATCAGTTGTTGCCAGTTGAACAAAATCACCCTCTGACTCTGTCTTTTCCCCCAGTGCTGGAGCCCTGGGAGCCCCTGTACTACACTGATTTTTCTTTTTTATGCCTTTTTTTTTTTCCCCAGACCAGCTTCCTTAGAATGTTGGTGGATACAAGACTTGTTTTCTGTCTGGAAAGATGTACCAGGTTAGTCAAGTCCCTATGTATTTTAGTATGACCCATGAAGAGCAAACTTTCTCAGAGTGGGAGGAAGAGGCAGAAGGTATATGTGGGTGTTTCACAGAGAGCAAAACGTGAGTCCCTTTACTGTGTAGCTGTCTGTGGAGGGGAAGATCTGGAGAAGTGACAGTTTGTTTTTATTGCTCTTCAGCCTAAAAATTTCCAGAGCATTTATCTATGAATGTGTACCCACAAATGTCAGCACCACTATCTGGTTGCAAACTCTGCTGTCGAGTTCCTGCTTCGAAGAACAGAACCCCCTTCCCCACCCCTCCCAAAATTAGAAGAGAAGGGTCACCTCTGAGTTGGCAGCTAGGCAGCAGGAATAGAGTTGTGGTCTCTTCTGGAGCCACTTGACATTCCTAGAACTACTTTGGCAAAGGGGCCAGAAAATATAGAACTTCTCAGTCTGACACCACCCTCTCGCTTGGATCTGGAGGATGCTGAGGAGGATGCTCATTTAATGAGGAGTTATGAGGTAATAATGTCATTGAAACCCAGCTCTTGTAGCCCTCATGGTGAATGCTCTCAGAGTTTCTCTGCATTTGCCAATGCAAAGGGGTTTGTGGCAGCTGCACATGGCAAAGCACTGTCTTGAAAAGCATGTGATCAGCTTGACCCACTTTTGAGCAGGGTCAGACCTGTACTCCATCCCTAGGTGCTGATTATCTGTCTAGAAGGCTTTGTCTGTATGAGAAGCTGTATGTGAGAAATCTCCTGTCAGCTTTAAAAAAAATTTAAAATCACTGTATTTCCTTATCTCATGAGGTAAGGAGAGGCCTGTTTCCATATGGTGTTGACGCCCCAGGTTGCCTCTTTGTCCTTCACAACTCCTTTCCACCTCAGGGTTTGTGTAGGTTTCTGGTGTCCCACTGAAAACTTTTGGCCTCTCTCTGCCTCAGTCCTCCTGCAGACCAACTCTGTGAGAATTCAGACATTTTTTGGGTCAGTCTTTGTTTGTGCCACCTCCTCCTAGGATGAGTGGGGTAGCATCTCTGCACATTGCCATTCTGTTTGCATCGCCCTCCGTACCTGACTGCTAGTAGTTTTGCTAAGTAGTTGTGCTCACAACAGAGTGATGATTTTCTGAAACCCTACCACCCTAAAACTGTGAAGATTCAGCTTTCAGATGAAACCTTTTAAATAGTTCTCCTGTAAAAACACCTGCAGATTCACAGGAGCTGGAAACCCTGCAGAGGAGAGGAGCAGGACAGGCTCCAGTGAGCACCCAGTGAAAACAGGCTGTAATCGAGTCAGTTCATGCTTTGTGGTTCTGCTCTTTCAGACTACAGGGCATTGGCTATAGTGACCAAGCACTTCTTACCAAACCAGTGAATCAGCTTTAATCTGCCCCCCTGAATTCTGGGTGCCCTGGTTATCTCTTTATGTAACTAATTAATTTCATATTAGGTTAAACTTCCTCGGCTGTTACTGTACTACTTGCATTGTATCAGCAGTTATAGGCTGAGCTGACCGCAGGCTCCACAGTGTTAGGTATGAGGAGAGGGATGACCAGTGTCCCAGAAAGTTGCTGCTCAAATTGGAAATGACAGGGCGAGGATGTGGGAAGCAGGAACATTCCTGTCTGTTTATCAGCCTGGGGCCTTGGAGGTAGGAAGTGCCCTTAACTCTGGCATGGCTGGCAGCTCAGTTTATATCCCCTCCGTGACTCCTGTGTGCTGTGAACCTCATGTGCTTCTGCTTCACCATCTTATGTCTCGATGTGGCCCCTTGGACTGTCCTGTGCCCTTCCCTATGCTTCATGTCTTCAGGTACCCTGAAGCTAATCAAACCACTGCTTCTGTTGTCTCCTGGGGAGAGAGGCTCCAAAGTGGGTTTTCAGAAGTGCTTGGGTGCCTCTGTCTTTGCTGAGCATCTTTACAGGTCTGGGCTGTAGGGGAGGACATCCATGTCCCTTAACACTAGAATAATCCATATGTATACACCAAGAATAAACTGGCTTTCCCAATGTATGTTGTGAAAAATTATAGCCTTTGAAAGAGAGGGAAAGGCAGATCTAAGTAAAAATTAAAAAAAAAATTTAAAAAATAATCCTTCATTTACAGTTAAGACAGCTGAGTTCAGGTCACTTCCTGACGCCTGAGGAAACGTGAGAATTGTATCGTATGTTTTCTTTCAAATTTTATTGAGGATGAGCACGATGTTTTGACAGAAAAGAAAGCACATGAAAGCACTATCGGGAAGTACAGGAAATCCAGCCTGAGCCCAGATTTCCAAATAAAAGATGCTTACCTGCAGTGGGAGAGCTTCTAGAGGGCTACCTAGTGAGTAATTAAAAAAAAAAAAATCATGTGCAGAATGACATGTTAGTTCTTATTATTGCTGCATTTGAGCTAGGGAAAACTGACAGCTTAGTCATATTCTATTATAAATATCTTACTTATGTTTACAGATTCATTATTAATACCAAGCTCTCATATGCTTAAAATTCTGGGTAAAGATCCTACTAATTGTTTGCTTTTTGAGTCAGCTTGTTTGATGAGGTGATCTATTTTGCAAGAAGGAACTGAAATGTCTGTTGTAGAGCTAAGACATATAGTGAATAAATACTGCATTTTTTTTATGAAGGGAAAAGTGAAGCATCTGGTCATGAAATATATCCCACTAGTAAACTGGACCAAACTGGCTTTTCCACCTATGTCATCGCTAACAGCCGTGCTCTTTCAGTCCCGTGCTGTCTGAAGGGCAGAGCCAGTCACCTTCCATCCTCTTAGAAACAGGATCGTTTGAAGTTTACTGTGTTCTAGGATCATTGGAGGTGTGTGATTGTCTGCCTTGGTTAGATGTTAGCCTGCATATTGGCTTCATCAGTCTAATTTATTATTTGCTTTATACAAGTGTCCAAGAGATCTGTCTGGAATCAAGGTTTCAATATTTTAGGCACTGAAGAGAAAAATACTGGAGATTTTGCAGACATTTGAGTAAATTAGGGTAAAACTAGTTGTTGCTGATTTTGAACATTTCTTTCAAAGGTATGTTTGTAAGGAATGTAATGAAAGACCAGAATCTCTGATTTTGGACAGCCCCATGACCAACACAAAACAATCAATTTCTCCTCCCCAGACCCCTAAAGCTTCCAAGGGATTATGTTCCTGGGAACGTTTTGGCTTCTCCTGCTGTGTTCCACAAATCCCCTTATCTTAATGTTGTTGCCAAATCTGACCTGAGAGGAGAGAGTGAGGACTGGGCTTATTAGAGTCTAAAAACCATGATAAATTTTAAATATAAACATATTGCCTAGATCTATACAGAAAATAAATGACACTACATATAAGATATGAAAATATATACTTTCCTGCTAATTGGAATGTAGTTGTTATTCCTGTGTTTGCAGAGTTGTAGAAAAGAAGTAACGTGCTGCAATTTATTTTCACAGCAACAAGCACACTGTTATTTTCAGTGAAGAACTCAATACATACACCCGCTGTGTTTCTCTTTGAGACTACAACCTGCACCACACGTTTTGCAGCAGCTTTGCAGAGTATTCAGGGGAGCTCCTCACCTGGGCTGTTGATTCCCTGTAGCTAAAACATTGCCTTGCAGGCAACTCTGCTGCTGTACCCTCAGCTGCGACTCTGCCCTCACAACTTCTCATTTATTACGCAGTTTGCCTTCTTTTTCTTACACATAAAGCATGCACATTAATTTGTCACAAGCGGATATGTGTTGGGAGGAGGCTGTGGGGACACGCTGGTGGCAGACGGGTCTCCTCCAGTTGGATGCTTGCTCTCCTCAGCCCCGTGGGCTGCAAATTCATGTTAGCTGCAAAACCCACAAAAAGTCATAGAATCATAGAATGGTTTCTTAAATATCATCCAGTTCCAACCCCCCTGCAATGGGCAGGGACCCCTCCCACTTCTCTGTCTTCCCCTTAATCTTCCCTATACCTTGTATATATTCCTTGTATCCCTTATATAGAAGGAGGTGTAACTCAGGAGGGAAAGCATTTGTTTGTTTGGTTTTTGCGTTTTTTTTTTCGGGGTGAGATGATGATGTATGGTTGTGTCTGCTTCTGAGCTCTCCCGCAGCGTTTGAACAAACAGCGGGTGTTTTTCAGAGGGTTAACCAGCCCCTTCCCCAGCGGGGGCGGGCGGTGCTTCCCCCAATCTCCCCCTCCTTTCTCCCCCTCCCCCCCCCCCCGCCGCCCCGCCTCCGCCCCCCGCGGAGGGCGATTAGGGGCGGCTCTCGCCCCTGCCATAAAGTGGCCGCCGGTGCCGGACGCTGCTGATCGCCGTGCCGTGCCGTCCCGTCCCGTCCCGTGCCGTCCCGTCCATGCATCCCGCGCCCCGCCGCGGCGGCTCGCTGGAGGCGGCAGCCAGCCCGCGGGAGGCCGCCGGCCAGGTGAGGGGGTGCGAGCTGGGCTGGGGGCTTAGCGATCCCCAGGGGCAGCGCTGCGAAGGGAGGGACGGGACCTTCGCTCTCTTTTCTCTGAAGTTACCGCTTCATTGTTGCGGTGCTCGGAGCGGTGGGCTTTGGGGCGGCAGGGAGGGGGAGCTTTCTGGCGCCGCTTACCTGGAGAGGGGTGATTGCCCTGAGATGCTCTGGCTTCCGTGGGAGTGCCCTGTGCCGCTGGGACGGGGATGGGACTGATTTATGCTACTGTTTCTGGGCTGAAGGGGGTAAAAGAAGTGGTAAAATTGAAATGCGAGCAGGTGAAACTAAGGTAGGACAAACATAACTTCTGGTGCATCGTTGGTTAGAGCATAGATGTGATATAGCTCAGAATAATCCCCTACTGGATTGTTTCATGGTACAATGGGAATATACTTAGTACATCAGCAAAGATGAGATAAAATCAGCGCTTTATGTGTTGGCCACAATTATTGGTACTGTACGGTTTAAAACATCAGTGAAGTTCCCAGAGAAAACAAGAATGCTGGCTGTAGTGGAGTAAAGTTTCATAAAAGATTGTTCTGCTGTGTCCTTCAGATCTTTGGAAGCCAAATAAACTTTTCAGCACAGCTTTCGGTTTGGTGTCTGAGAACTAAATCTAAGGAAGACTGGAAGTCCCTCATAGTGGGGCATCTAGTTGTGGTCACTCATAAGATCAAGTCCTCATCCCTTCCTGTTAAGAACTGTGTCAAAAGGACAGTGAGAAAGTAAGCTGCTTCTTAAAGAGGGAGAAGGCTATAGAATGCCCGTTAAGATTTTTTTATCCAGTACAAATTAATGGCAATCTGCATGAAACACATCGTTTTAAAAAGATTTTTTGATCTTCAATTTATAGCTCTAAATGTAATTTCTTTTAGTTGAGTATGTCTGGATAATTTTAAATCTTGGCTATCCATTAATATAAAGAACTAAAATACAAAATGTACACCTTCAAATGTCTGCCTCAGAGAATATTCATTGGGGAGGAGAAGAAAGGGAAAATAATGTATTTTTATTAAGACTTGAGTCAGGTTGATGGGAAATCAGTTAATGATTTGCGTCATTAATAATAAGCGTCAATACAACATTAATCCCCCCCTCAAAAAAAAAACCCAAACAGCTCCAGTGTGTTATCATGGAAAGGAAAAGTGTTAAGAGTTGATTAGAGCTGAGTTACTGATATAGAATAAAATGAAAGTGAAGGTGCAGCTGTTGAAGGAGAGGAATTATTTTTGCATTACCATTTTCTCTTGCTGCCCACCAAAATGGTTGCTGCATCAATGCAGACCTGTTTTCAGCCCATTTTTGAATTGAAAGCCAAAGATTAATGTTTGTTTAGGGTTAAAGGTGTGATTCCGTGGTGTGCATTTAACATGGTACGCATCTGAATTTCTTCATCTTTTATCAAATTAGTAAGTTTGGGCTAACTTTCAGAACTTACCATAAAAACACACTGCCTTTTGTTGTATTTTCTTTGTTGATCTGTTAAACATACTACATTACAAATGTTGTCACCTAATCCTAAACACAATGTTAGTTAAACCAGCAAAATATGAAAGAAGAACATTAGTCTTCAGAGCATGTAGTCTGTCCTAGCCATACACCTTATTATACTGCACGCCACTATGGCAAATCTCATAAGCTGATCTTGTCTTAAGTCAATGATCCTGAAGGTGGAATCAAGCCAACAGGCTGCTATAAGCCACACGTGTAAAACAGCCCAACAGTTTTTGCCTTCAAAGACAACCATCTAATTCTATTTGTAATGGAGACTTGTTTGCACCCAGCTGCTTCTGCAGCACTATCATCTAAGTAGGATCTGGCTCATACAAATGATTGTCTCTGCACTTGACACAACAACTGATAACCTGTATGTAATTGTGGAGTTATTAGCTTTTTCTTCTCTGCTTGGAGTACGCTTGCTCAGTGTCTGTTCTTGGCTCTTGTGATCCTGATCTGGTGCTTGCTGAAGCAAGCAGTGATACCTGCAGGCTGGTCAGCAGAACCTGCATTGGGCCCTGTCTCCCACTTTCAGCAGAGAATTTGTCTGCACTCAACTTGATGGAGATTAGTGGCTTTTCTGGATCAGAAACAGTGTGATGGACTGACACTGTTGTCCAGGCTCATCATATAGTGACAACTTGTTAAAGATGGGGACCAGATCAGAAATCCAGTAATTGTATTTCTGTGAGAGTCGGTGGGCTTGGAGCAAGAACTCTCCCATGGGATGCTTATGGACATGGTTTAGTGGTGGTTGTGGCAGTGCTAGGTTGATGATTGGACTCTATCGTAAAGGTCCTTTCCAACCTAGACAATTCTACAATACCACCTCTGCATCTTAAAAAGCTCACAGCTAATAACCTGCTTGAAATTTTTCTTAGACCAGCATCAAATATTTACCTTGTTATACACCACTCATCTTAAAATGAATTAATTTCTTTATTTTATTAGGCAGATTAGCTTCTTAATCTGAAAGATAAATGAGAACGTTTTGATAAAATACAGGTAAAATCTGTTATTTGTCTTTAAACATGTTATAGATAGAAATACTTAGTTGTACAGCATTATCCATTTTAGAGAGGTTAGAGAGACTGCAGAAGGGAATCAATGGAATTGCTGCATTTTGATTGCATTTTTATTTTTGCTCTTTCCATTCCTCATGAGTTGTTATCAGATAGTCATATCTTTAAAAACTCTGTCAAATAATAATTCCAAATAGCAATAATATGCCTTCATTGTTCCTCTCCTCTTTCTCACTGGCTCCTTCAGAAACATCACCTTTCTTGTTTCTGCAATGTTTGAAGACACATTGGAGACAGGATAGGAGACACAGACTCTGCTTTTAAGCCTTGCATTTTTTCTTTACTCCACATTTTCTGTATTCTCTCTCTTTGTGGCCTGGTGACATGTGGCTAAGAATATGGTCTGTGATAGCCACTGATTTCAGCACAGTCAGGAGTGTGATCCCTAGTAATAAATAAACCCAAGCGGTCCTACAGTGTTGGTTGTCTGATAAATTTTAGTGTGTGATTTGGGTGATTATGAATCAGAGGACCCAACAGACAGAACAACTTGATTGTGGTTGATCAGAGTGGGGCTGTCTTTATAGTCAACAGGTTTTGGTCAGCATGGCATTTTAACTCCTTGAGTTTTACCTCCTTTCTCTGTAAAAGCAGTGCCGTATAGTTGTGTAGTGAGAGAAAGACAATGATTTTTCAGTTCTGATCTACTAAATGTTGATTTATCTTTTCCTACAGGTTTTGGGTCATTCCCTTTACCAATGTTCATCAAATTTGCTAACAAGTATTTTGTTCAACTTATTTCTGTTGACTTCTTACTTTTTTTCTCTCCCAAAGAAATACCAGTGCTAATTATAAATTATGAAAACATTTTCTGCATCCTAGAAAATGAGTAAAGATGTCTATAATGTCATTCAACTGAATACAAAGAAACCTCGATATTTCATCCTTAGTTCTCACAGATGCTATGTGTGCCTAACTTTGTCCGTTATTGTGAATGATTTAGTTGGTACCTTTCCTTTTGCGGTTGATTGGTCAAAGCATAACATTACACCAAGACAAACTGAAATATAAAACTTTATGCTTTTTGCACTACTAGCCATTCAAAAATATCTTTTTGTTTGTTTGCATTTAGTTAAATAAGTCAAACTACATGATGATTGACGATAATAAAGAGAATGAAGACCATACGTCTGAAAACGGAAGAACAGCAATCATTTTTTCTTTGAAGAATGAAGTTGGAGGACTTGTAAAAGCATTGAAACTCTTTCAGGTATGTAATAATCACACTGCTACAGCAGCTCTGTATTTTTAATTTGTCAGGATAGTTTTGAAACACACTAGAAATAATTGCATCCATTTATTAACGATGCGAGTCCTAACCTGGCTTCCGCTTTGCACACAAAATTACCCACAAAGGCAAATTTTTGCTTCATGAATTAGGTGGTGGCTGGCTAAAAATCTTCACAGAATCTATCATCTGCACATACTAAAGATGGAGAGAGTTTTCTATTTTCCCCTTATGAAAAAAGGATTGGCACTCGTTGTTTCTACTGCGTATAAGAGGTGGGTGTGAAGCTCCTGCTGATGATGACCCACACTGGGTTGTGGCCTTGTCACCCTGCCTAGCTGGACTGAGGGTGACAGAAGAACTGCAATTGCACAACCAGACTCCTTCAATTGCTGGGCAGGTATTGCACAAGGAATATGTGCAGTGCCACTGTGCTCTGTCATCTGGCCCTGCATGCCTTAGCCTGGGGTTTGCTTTGTGTTCCTAATTAAAAACTATGATTAAATAATTTTTCAAATAAAAGAAAAGTGAAATTTATGCTCTGAAAACTACTTCTTTTAAATCCCTTGCTTGCTTGTGAGATAATTATATGGTGACTTGATTGGCATTTTGGTGAATTTCCCCAGACCTCATTGCTAATCAGCTTCCTATGGGAGAGATGAAAGAAAAAGGTCTATGAATTTAAACCTCCTGACTGTGTCTTTTTGTGCTTCCTGAATGTAAATGAAATTGAAAGAGCACAGGTTCTCTTTCATTTTCTTCTGAATAGGAGGCTTTTTAAAATCACACACACACACCCCCCCCCCCCCGTAGGCTGTCAAGAGATCCAATTAACTAAAATAGCTTCACAAAGGTGGTGGATATTCATTTGAAAAACAAATGTTATTTTTTAGTCAATGTTTGAAAACATTACTCCTTACAAAACAGGAGAAGCATGTGAATCTGGTACACATTGAGTCACGGAAGTCCAAGAGACGAAATTCTGAGTTTGAGATCTTTGTGGACTGTGATAGTAACAGGGAACAACTGAATGAGATCTTCCAGCTCCTGAAATCCCATGTCAATGTTGTCTCTATGAACCCGACAGAGCATTTCAATGTCCAGGAAGATGGTAAGTAGAAAAGACAGTTCTGATGAAAATGCACTTCTCAATGTGGTGGTTTGAAATCTTTTTATGGTGTCCACATCTGTCTCTGTGTAGTGTTTTCAGTCAGTAGCTCCCAGGTTTATGCTTCTGTGTTGCTAATCAGTGTAGTTTGGTTGATATGAGGAGGGCTGCTCTGGCTGGTGTCGCCGAGGAACACAGGCTGTTTCAGGCTAGAGCAAACTGCCTGTTACCTGTGCTCCCATCCCTTCTCAGCACAGCACAACTGGCATGAATGGGAGTCCCTGCACCCGTGCAGGACAATGTGGCTTGGCCAGGGACTTGTCAGTTCAGACACTGGTGAGAGTGAGAGATGGATTCTGCAATTTCCTCATGTAGCTCTTGATTTAAATAAATTTTTTAATGACTTTTCATCATAACTGGTTACTTGTATTAGTGTGAAAGAGGTGCTTTTTAACTTCAGGATGCTTCACATCCTGTTTACCTTTGCTTCTAGTTAAAGAGATGCCTAAAGCTCAGGACAGCAGGAGGTCAGTCCCATGTATTTCTCAAGTGTTTGTCGCAGGCAGGTAGATAGGGGAAGGTGACATCTGGTGTCTCGAATAAAAATGGCTTACTTCAGCCCTAAGCAAGGGGAATTTCAATCTAAACACTCCCCTTCTCCTTCTTAAGAAAGACTGAAGAGCATTAGCGCAGAAAAACAGTGTATTGACCACTCTGCCAACAGCTTGGTTATAAATTCCTTGGGATGAAAAAAAAAAAAGGAGGAAAAAAGTTAGTAGCAAAACTGTAACGCCATATCTCTCTAAGGCTGCAGGGCTGAAATTACCTCTTTGTCTTCCTCTTCCCCCACAAACCCCCTCAGCAAAGCTGGGTGTTTCTGAGGTACGTAACCATGGAGGAACGTTTCATTTCACATGGTCAGAAAAGCAGGATGAGAGGACTTAAACCTGCTCCCGCTGCCCTGGGACCACAGGCAAATCGCTCCTTTGCACACTTTGTACCCTGGAAGCTTCAGACAGCACTGTGCACAAGGAGGCCTTGTCTCAGCGAGATCCTCTAGATGCTACTCTAACATTAACAGTAATAACAGTAAGGGCCACAGAAAACCCATATTAACTGTCTCCTCCCCTGGACGCTTGGAGCTGGCTGTGCTCTGTAGGCAGACTGTGGCCGTGGCAGAGGAGGAAGTGTGAGCTGTAGGCTGGTGTCAGATAGGCAGTTGACTCCCTTGTCTTATTCATGCCCTTTTAATTTATAGATTTCGCTTGTAACCGCCATAGCCATACTTGAAAGTAGCATTTCCTCCCTCAGCATGTTTGGCGTTATTAATAACTGAGGATTCTGTGTGTTCCCTAGACATGGAGAATGTTCCCTGGTTTCCAAAGAAGATCTCAGATTTGGATAAGTGTGCAAACCGAGTGCTGATGTATGGGTCCGATTTGGATGCTGATCATCCAGTAAGTATTTTTTTCCCCCTACACCTAATCCTTAGTGAAAACATACTTTGTGGTGCTTACTTTAAAAAATTGCAGCTTTTCCTCCTCCCTCTCCTTCCCTTCAATGGTGGGCATTGCTCTGAGGGTCCAAGCATCTTCTCTTGCGGGTTTCATGTCTTTTTTCCTAGTTCAGGCAAGGCTATCAATGAATTCAGCTCCCATGCTTTTCTGCAACGTTTACTTATGCGAGGACTCCAGGTCTGGGCCCCGAATGGTCACATATACATTTAAAGAAAAAAAAAAACAACCAAAAAACGCTGTTGTGTGAAAGGCTTGGTTCCTCCTCTTTCTTTCTTTCTTACTATAATTGGAGCAAACAAATTGGTACTTGGGCTGTGCAAATGGGCATTTTTTTTCTGTAATTTAGAACAATCAACTAAGTAAAAAAAATGTATAAATACTGATATGACTAAAAAGAATCCTTGTCTACTATATAGTTGCATGTGTAAAATTGCCGATCCTTACTTTGGATTATTTGCTTAGTTCAGTTATTAAACATTTCAGGCTACAGCTATTAGGTTCCTGCCTTGTCCTCTCATTCTTAGACAGCATACTTGTATATTTCCAACTGAAGAAATTTCAAGTGTTTTAAATTAATTTATTTATTACAGCTTGCAAATTTATTTAACTTTGTTTTTTTTTCTTCATCAGGGTTTCAAAGACAATGTCTATCGCAAGAGGCGAAAGTATTTTGCAGACCTGGCTATGAACTACAAACAGTAAGCTTGATTTCTTCCAGAATAAGCCTTCTGGGTGCCTTGAAATAATGAACTGGCAGGACCTCACCTTCTCTGGCCTCAGATCAACCCGAGACATGCTTGGCTTGAGAATCAGACCTGGAAGGGTAAAATGAAGGGAGGTGTAAGGCAAGATTAAAAGGTAGATCTAGGCCGTCTTACAGCTCTCTGGGCCCTGATCAGTCTGAGGATCAGCTCATGGCTGCTCAGTCGTTATGGCATCTGAGGCAGTGTTGATCCTCAGACAGGCAGCGATGCCAGCATGGGCTTCCTGCAGCGTGGTGCATTGGGACTCTGTGGTCCCTCCCTACTTCTCTGGAAATGGGTGCAACAAAGGAAGAGAATGGACAACACTGCTTGTGCCAGGCCATACTGGTTTGACTAGGGCAGATCGGTCTCCTTTGTGAAGGTCAGGGAGGGAAGGCAAAATCCGATATATAACCCATTGACCACTGAGTGTAAACTCTCTGGGCAAACGTTAATACTTGAGTTTTCTTTCCTGGTTCAAACTAGTGCATGTGATGTGTAGATAAGAAGTTTTCTGTGAAAAGAAAGTCTGTCTTTAGAGAGGCTGCTTGGAGGAGGGAGCTCTTAAAGCAGTGTTTCACAGCCCAGCACTGCAACTTCTTTCTAAACATAATTTTCATGTTGCTGTTGCCTGCTTGAATTTAGATGCCAAGTTCCTCAATTGGAAATGAGCTAGAAATGGTGGGTATCTAGAGCTTTATTGCACTGCATATTAATGCAACTGGTTACCACAGCACAGAGCCAGCTACTGTTAATGTGTTGTTAACAGATATTTCCTTGGGAGAGTGTTTGTCACACTGGTTACCTGGCTGGGAGTGGAAGCTTAGTGTAACACTCCCAGTGCTTTCAGTGGGCTTTAGGTAACACCCTCGCTATAATCCACTTTAATCAAGATCCTGAGGGCTAAGTAGGAGAAACAGACTACAGTTAATATGTTCAGACAGATGTTTGTCTCCTTTACATAGAAGTATGATTTTTATCTAATGTGTATATTTAGCTGCCTCCACACCATTTGTTGTTAATTTAGAAAATTCACTTTCCATTACTAATGGAAAGTAATGGCAGATAGGGAAGTCCAACAGCTTCTCTCAGCTCCTGAAGCTGTAAAGGTTATACAGATATTTTAAGTGTTACTCTCAGTATTAAACAACTAAGAAACTGTTTACAGAACTGAAACTTTCAGGCTCCAGTGAGGTCAATGCAAAGATTCCTGTCAGTTGATTTAGGTGGAAAAGGCAGGCAGCCCTTAGGCTAAGAGCTCTGCGGGGCATAGACCAGATCTCACTGTGTATTGGACAGTGCCTAATGCGCCCTGACCAGGTGTCACAGCCGTATAGATGTGAAATAATAATAGTAGGTGAGTGAGTCATCTGTTATTAGCCATTTACCAAGGAATGTCCTTTCTTCCTCTTCTCCTTGTAGCGGTGACCCAATTCCCAAGATTGAATTCACTGAGGAGGAGATCAAGACTTGGGGGACGGTGTATCGAGAGCTTAACAAGCTTTACCCAACTCACGCCTGCAGAGAGTACCTTAAAAACTTACCCTTGCTCACCAAACACTGTGGGTACAGGGAAGACAACATCCCCCAGCTGGAAGATGTGTCCCGCTTCCTGAAAGGTATTGTCCTAATTTTCTTACACAAAAAGGAACTAAGGTCCATTGCAAATCTTACTGCTATTTTGCGGACGCGAGAAAACATCCTTGGTCACTTTTGCTTGTGTTCATTCTGGTCCTTTAATAGACCTTTTGGACATTATGTTTTAATACATTGTGACTTGAATATATAATATTCAATAATAATATCATATATAATATAATATATAAAATAATATATATATTGAAATGGTGACATTTGAGGGGCAGTGCTACTTCTTAAGAGACTGTTAGGATTGGCTAAAAAGATACTTACCTGTATTGCGTTGGCTGTAGGCATGAAATTGCATGAAATCTACTGACACAGAGGTAGGGATGTTTTTACTAAATGTTGGTAATTTTCAAGCTTAGGTCCTAATTGTGCTTAATTTTCCCACATTCTCCTGAGCTGTGGCTTTTACTGCAGTTGTAGCAGGAAAGGTGACAACATTATACACTTCTACATTAAAATATTTCTCTGTTCCTTTTCAGAGCGCACAGGTTTCACCATTCGTCCTGTTGCTGGATATCTGTCGCCCAGAGACTTCTTGGCAGGATTAGCATTCAGAGTTTTTCACTGCACTCAATATGTTAGACACAGCTCGGACCCTCTCTATACACCAGAGCCGTGAGTCATTTAATCTTGGGGTAGAATTTGAGAGAGAGTTTTGAATTTCACTGCCCAGGGCAAGTTACTTAAGCTGTTCAAGAACACCAGAAAGAAAACTTTTTTTTCAAGTGCTGAAAATGCAGCCTTCACACTGAATGGAATGAAGTTTTAGCAAGCTCCTACTGATGGCCCTGTCTGCAGAGTTAGTTTAATACTCAACTGCCTCAGAAATACGGAGCTCAGATCTTAGTTTTAGACACCTTCATTTGAAAATCTGAGTTCATATACTTATGTAGAGCTGGTATGACCTGCTCAGGTGCTTTCAGCTAAACATGGTAGGTGCTTTTCTGTCTTTTGGATATTAAATAGTTTTAACACAAGACATTGTGTCTGTTCAGTGGTGCTGCTTTTTCACTCTACCACAAAGACAGATCATGAGATTTCTTGTTTTGTTTCTTTTTCCAGTGATACCTGCCATGAGCTGCTAGGCCATGTACCTCTTTTGGCTGAACCCAGTTTTGCTCAGTTCTCCCAGGAAATTGGTCTTGCATCACTTGGGGCATCAGATGAGGCTGTCCAAAAACTGGCAACAGTGAGTGTTTCAGTGCCGGGTCATCCCACTGAAAGCTTTGTACTTTACTAGGCTGGTTCTGCTCCATCAAATAAATTTGGAGCTTCATATCAACATTAGACACAGCAGCTGCTAGACCTATGTGTTTTACTGGTTCTTGACTTTTAGAGCATATAATAATTTTCCATGCTAGGAAAAAATACATTTTAACGTTGATACGATTGGTATTTTTCTTCACTTGGCTGTCAAGTAAGATCTTCTGGTGGTAGATCGCTTCTTCCACGTTGAAATTCTACGGCTTGTTTCTTCCAAGCAAAATCTTTTTACTTCCAAGAACATGATTCAATGATTTTGAAAGTAATTTATTTCTTTAATGTATAAAATGAATTGAAATTATATGGTGTTATCACTGAATGTGGTACTAGCATAAGATACTTTTCAACCAAGAAATTAAAATAATATAAATAAATCTTATTTCCTGGATATCAGTTTCTGGATGTTTGGCAAAAATATTTTAAGATGAAAATTAAATTTAGATGAAAATTGTTGATGCTAGTTATGAAAGAATGCTGATGTTATTTTTTTCTTTCCCTCCACCTGGCGTAGCTAGTGATAAAATTTCTGCTACCTTCAGTGGGAGCAGAACTAAGCCATCTTTGTAAATAGTGTTCCTTCCCATATACCTGCAGAAATCCTGAAATTCAGCAAACTAAACGTCTTTAATTTTACAGGCCACTAAGTAAATGAGGAACAAACTGTAGTGGGATGATGTTTTCCCTCACTCACAGAGATCCTCTCTATCCAGTGTTTCTTTTAAGCTGAAGCTGTCTTGTTATCACAATATTTCTCAAAACAGATTTACATCTCCGTGTTCCTGTTGACATCAATAGTTTCTAGCCCTCTCTGGGTGATCTATAATATCAGTCTTTGTTATGAGAAGCAAGCAGTTCTGTGGTTCTTTGCCCCTCCATTCCGGCTTTCCTCCTCTCTAAATATCTGAGAAGGATATCCAAGTGATGACTGCCTGATATTTGCAACTGTTTGACACTACCTACAAATAGAAATGCCCCATCTACTTCAATACAGCATCTTTGCTGAAGGCTGAATTATTTCACTCCCTTCTCTGTTTTAGTGCTACTTCTTCACTGTAGAGTTTGGCTTGTGCAAGCAAGAGGGACAGCTACGAGTTTATGGGGCTGGCTTGCTCTCTTCAATTAGTGAACTCCAGGTAAGAATATCTACTGCTTATTTACCTCTTCTTTGTACCTGATTATTATTGTCACTGTTTTGCTCTGTTTTTTATGAAGTATAATTCTAGATATCCTTCTTTTGAAAACTCCTAGATATCTACTAAGCTTTAAGCAAATTGACTGTGGCAATAATCAATGGACAGTCTGCTTTTGGCTATCTGCTGAGCACCTCCCACATCTTTTGCAGGAAGCATTATATGACTGGTATTTCTTAACATTAGGTTCCAAGTAACTATTTTCAGAATAAAGCTCTGATGGTTTAACCAGATTCTGAAAATATTGTTCTTGTTTACACATAAGCCTCAGGTCTGAGGAATCCCTTTTTTGACCCATATATTGGCAGACTATGACTGTTCAGAGTTATTCTGTTTCTTGAACTTTAACCACTGTTCATCTGCAGACAAAAATTTTAAGCAATGCACTAAAGATGGTCTCACTTCATGTTTTTTTGTTCACTCTACCTCATGTCATCTTCCTTGTGAATTATTTGGGTGGTGATGTTCCTCTGACATATGACGACACATTATGTTACCAGCATTCGCTCTCTGGCAGTGCCAAAGTCAAGCCTTTTGATCCAAAGGTCACCTGCAATCAAGAATGCCTCATTACAACTTTCCAGGAGGTTTACTTTGTTTCAGAAAGTTTTGAAGAAGCAAAGGAAAAGATGAGGTACAGGGGTGGTTTGGGGATTTTTTGTTTGTTGTTTGTTTTCACTTGATTTACAAAAGTGGGTTTGATTTCATGCATCTCTCCGTAGCAGCATCCAACCCTTGTAATTATCTTTCATGGGGTTGGAAAGCTGAGATTAGTATTTGCTTGGTCTTCTGTGTAGTGGGTGTGAAAGATAATGAACTATATAACAATTACCCCTATTTTTAAGAAAGTAAGTAGTTTAGAAAAGTGGTTATTGATACTGACTGCATACAGAGGATACATTTGCATTTTGTTTATAGCTACCTCTCTTTTTTTACTTGACTAGAGAGTTTGCAAAAACCATCAAGCGCCCGTTTGGCGTGAAGTACAATCCATATACTCAAAGCGTGCAGATCCTGAAGGACGCGAAGAGCATTGCCAGCGTGGTGAATGAGCTGCGTCATGAGCTGGACATTGTCAGTGATGCCCTCAGCAAGATGGGCAAGCAGCTGGAAGTTTAACACCCCTGTCACCAGTGTGGTGCAACCCTTAACTCTCTTCCATACTGATTTCTTTCTAGGCGTGTAATGTGTTGTATGCAGAGCTCTCTCCTTTACAAATGGAAGAGTTTGAATGGCCCATAAGGATAATAGCTTTTCTTGTTTCTCTGTGTAAAATCCCTTACAGGACGTATTCCTCCATCCCCCTTGGATAAAAAAAGGCCCAGAGTTGCCTTGGAGAAGCTGGTGGGGCAGTAGAGAAATTGCTAGACTGGAGCAAAAGTCTGGTCTGTGGATCAGGGCTGGGATCAAATGCTGCAGAAGCTGGCTTATGGGGCAATAATGGAATAATTCACTACAGGGAAATGTCAGTTTCTGACTGTAGTAGTCTACGCAACTAATTTTATACCATTGCAGACTTTATAGCATAGAAGCTATAGTAGTCAGTGCTTCAAAGTCTGTGCTACTAAGTTTAAAACTTGAATGATTAAGATGCAGGCATCAGGACACAAATAGCTAGAGGTTCACAATGATAAAATTGAGGGGTTAAATTTAGCTTTCAAATGGGTCATTCTTGCCCCTAAAGAATTTCAAATGTGCTGTTTGGCGTGCTTCTAGGCAGAGGTACAGAACTGTTGCATGAAATCCTAATTCTATTTAAGAGATTGCTGTCAGCTCAGAGAATCAGGATTTTTGTTGTTGTCCTTGATATTGCACCTGAGGGAAGGCCTTTCCTTACAGAAATACCATTTGCCTTCTTCCTGATTGCATTATGTTAGCAAAAAACATAGCAAGCCATCAGGTACTGACTTTACACAAAACTTAAAACCACTTCTGAATTACAATTTAATATTCAAAATAGTTTTATCGCTTCTAAAACACCACCAAAGTTCATAGTCTAGTCTGGCTTTTTCTAAGATTAAGTATCCTATTGATTGCTTGGTCATTTTATTGATCTGCACAAAGATAGGTTTTGTTTCTTCTTTACTAGGCCTGAACACCTAAACAGCAGTAACTGAAAGGCCCAAGCATTTCATAGGAATTCTGTGGCTATGAATGCAACAAACTGCCTTGTAGCGTAAAGTGTGGCCGATTCCAAAGAGCGCTTTACAGGTAGTGGGAAGCAGTGTCCTGCTGAATTGTCTCTGTCACAGAGTAGCAAACTTTGCAGTTTTGGGGGCTCCATAGCTTCAAGCGTCCTGCATAGCCCTGCAGAGCTGTGCCGGCTGCTGTTTCTGCCGGCCCTGCCGATGAACGAATATATCGACAGGATATGATACATTTGCATGGAAGGTCTGTGATGTCCAGGGTGTATTTAATAGCACATTGGGCACTGATTATTCATAGGTAGAGCTTATCAGAAATCCAGAATTTGCAGCTGTGAAGGTTGGTGCGAAAAATTGGCTGAAATCTTAAATACGCTGGAGATGCTAGTCTGGGGTTTTGAGAATTTGAAAGGACTTTCATGAACCTCTGTGCTTGAAAATCAGTTTGAGTTTCATATGCATTCTAGTAGACCAGTAGACATCTGTTCCATAAGCAATTGCTGGCCCAGTCTTTCCAAATATATTCACTATTTAAATCAAGTCTAGATCAATTTTTTGTGACTATTGACCTACCATAACTATGTATTTTTTAGGAACATTTAAGAGATAGAAATATGGTCTACAACATTTAGAGCTTATATTTACACTTTACAATATATTTTAGGAGCTTGCCTTTCTGAAGAAGAAACCTTATAAGTGAATAGTAAGGGAGGAACTATTTTTTCTGCTTCTGTGAAAACATTTGATGTTCAGCCGCACTTTTAAAAATGTTGGGATTATTATATTGTTGAAATATACATAGATCTGTGATACTTCAAATCTTTGTCTGCACTATCTATACATTTCAAGTAGGAAACCTTATACTTGTTAAATTAGCACCTAATTTGAAATACTTTTGGAAAACAGAAGTTGCATCTTTATTTGTACTTGTGTAGCAGAAAATTAAGCAAACTGTAAAGAGAAGATGCATTTCCATGGCATTAACAACAAGTACGCATGGCTTCATGCATCTAAACCTTCTGGCTGTGTAGAACAATAATAATTATTTTAAATTACTGTGGAGGTTTTAAATGTCAATGGAATAAATGACTTGTTGGTAGTTATCAGAAGCAAAAAATCCCCTTTACTTCAGCACTGTAGCAATAAACACAAAGCACTCACTTCTGACTGAGGGTTTATGTGTTTTATACCGGGGCAGAGATATTCCGTGTGTGACTTAATTCCATTGGGAACCGTATATATATATATATATATATATGTATGTATGTATGTATTTGAGGAGTGACTTGTTTTCCCCTTGTTTTTTTCAAGGCTTAATTTATTTTTTCCTGTTGAAATGAGCGTGTGGAGGAAGAGTTTCACGGGCCCCGGTGGGTGTCCCTCCTCCCTCTCCCCGCCGTCCATAGGGCTCCCTCAGCTCGGCCTTTTGGGGAGTTTTTGGTGAACGGGCGCGCGTGGCTGGATCCTGCCGCGTGTGGGGGGCACAGGTACCGGCTGGGGGGGCACCAGGGCGGCAGCTGTTCGCCACAGCCGGCCCCCAAACGCTCCCGAGGGCTTTGAGGGCCTCAAATGGTGCCTCCCGCTCCTGACAGCGAACTCGTCGGGCGAAGCCGTACCGGCGCCGCCGCCCCGCGGTACCGGCCGCACTCCCCCCGGCCTGCGGCAGCTCGGGGTGAGGCGGGGCGCCGCCGGTGCCCACCCCCGCCCCGCCTCTTCCTCCCCGGCCTGCGGCGCGGCGGGAAGGGCGAGAGGCCGCCGGTCCCATGGAGTCTCGGCTCTTCGCATGGGTAAGCGAGGGCTGGGCAGGGCGTGGTGAGGGGGTTCCGGGGGGAGCGGCGGCCTCGCTCCGCGGACGCGAGATGGTGGCTCTGCCCGCACAGCAGCGCGGCCCTCAGGGGGTGACGGGCGGGACGCGGAGCCCAGCCTCTTGCCTTCCGTCCGGCTGCTGCGGGGCGCCCAAGGGCCCCCTCCGGGAAAAAAAGTGAAACGCTGTGGTAAAGTTGTGGCCGTTCACCCGAAGGCTTCCCCCCGCCGAGGGCTGTCCCGCCGGAGCCGAGCTGCGCCCTGTCTCGGGGGGCCGGGGCGTCGTGCACCCCGGGCAGGAGGAGGTGCCGCGGCCACCTGCTGCGTGGCGACCGGCTGCCGCCGCCGGGGCGAGGGGGACGGGCGGAGGTGCGTGTCACTGCGAGTGCCTGGCCTCTGGTTTTACCTGGTGACCAAAGGGGGTCTGAAAGCCACTAAGAGAGTATCTCTTTTCCGTGTGTGCTCGTTGTGTTCTGCGGCGGCCGTGGTTGGTAATAACCCCTCAGCCTGGGAAGGGCAAACAGAAACAGGTACGTTGGCGCTAGGACGGACACTGGTGTGTGGCTTGTGGTTCCTCAGGTGTCTGTTTCCCTTCTGCATCTCATCTCGGCTTGCCTGGTTTGGAAGACTTGAAAATTAATTGCAAGTTAAAGGCTAGAATGAGAGCTTGTGTCAAGCCTTCTAAGAAGGATCGTTGTCTGTTAAGCAGTAATGTGCTCTGAAGCTGTCTGCCAGTAGTAGTGACTGTGAGACAACAACTTGAGCTGCCTGTTGAGCTCGAATCCTGACATCTCATCCACCTGTTAACCGGGGGTTGAGGTGAGCAACCAGAGGCAAAAGCCTGTGAAATGTCAGTGTTTCTGTAGGTACAAAGTGTTTATTGCTAAACATGCCCGTTTAAAATACCGCATAGGGGGCCAGGGGGTGGCTAATAGAGAGCAAAAAGAGTCTGGGGGAGACACAGGTGAGGAAGGGGGAGTATCCCCTGGGGATCAGCAGCTGGGGGCAATGGGAGTGTGGAGTGTTGCTGTTACTGCAGCGCGTGGGCTACAAAACTTACTGAATCCACCTTCGTGAATGAAGATTTTTCTTCAGTCTACTTAATAGGGCTTAAATTGGTTAAGAAATTCCCTGACGCATTACCATGTTATCAGTGATTGCTTTTTGTGATTAGTTTAGTGGCTTTAATTTTATACTTATAAATTTATAATAACTATAATTGGTATATTTTAATTTTGACTCCTTTAAGTTGTAAGATTTAGCTAATGAGGGAGAAGTGTTTGTGTTTTACTTGTTTAGGTTTCAGAATAAGGTAGCATGTCTTTCTGATCTCATTTTGGAGGTGGACTGCCAGAAAGCATTGGTGTGAATAAGATCTTAGTGATGAGTGGGAATCGTCAGCATTAAAATTAAACAGGTGGTAATCATCCTGATAATGATGCTTTCCTTCTTAGTAACTGTTAGCCTGTAGTTAAAGTCTTACCAGGATATATTCTTGTATATTTCTTAGAAGACTGGGGTTGCAAGGGCAGCCTTAATGACAGCAAACTTACGATGGTCCTGGTCTTAATTCTGGGAGTTCTGTGTGACAGCAGTAAGAATAAAGATTGCCGTTTGGGGGAATTTTCAGGAGCAATTAGTGGCAGGTTAACCTTGCGACATGTCCCCAATAAACTTGTTTGCTCTTAGGAGCAGATGTGTATCTCTTTTTATTATTTTAAAATAATGTGTTATTTTTCTGTGTGCATTTGAAGGGTGCAAACAGTTATGGGCAACTTGGTCTCGGTCACAATGAGGATGTGCTGGTACCTCAGTCACTGAAAGATGTTTCCTGCAAATGTCAAGACATTGAAAGCGTCACTGGAGGAGGGGGACATTCTGCAGTTATCACTGGTAAAAACATTGCAAGGAGTGTATGACTTCTAAGCACATTTTTCCTCCCCTATGTTTCCCTGTTGATTTGGTGCTGCCGCCTGTCTGTGGCTTCTGTTTATGAGCAAGTACCAGTTCTTAAGTGTCCAATGGTTTCTTCTTTACCAATTAACTCAGTATTTTGGGGAAATTAGGGAAATACCTGTTTCATTTATCTTCTCAGGTTACTTTTTGGCTATATGAGGACTGTTTCCTAATCTGTTTCATACAAGAGCTTTTCATATAAAGCAGTCAGTTTTCTGTATAGAGGATGGGAGGGAAGAGTCAAGTGGGAGGTTATTCAGTCTTCAGAAGTTTTAAGGTAAGGAGCAGAGGGTAACATCTGGCCTTTAAAAGGTTTGTGTGTGTGCCATAGCTAATTATGGGAAAGCAGGGATACAAACAGATCTGAACAGGATAAAAAACTTCATCATGGACCAGTGAGAGGTGCCTGTATTACTTATGGATTGTCTCCCTTAACAAACCCAATTGTCCATAGCTGTGCTTATTCAGAAGTGTTTCTGATGCATTAGAAATAACTGTTTCTCTTTCTTTTTGCTTTATTGCAGTGCCTAAAATGATGTACAATCACTGTTGTTATTTGTCACAGGATCTCATAGCATCTATGCTTGTCTTTTTAGTCTGTGAAGTGGAACGTGTTTGTTTATTTTGTATTTTTTTTCAGGTACTGGAGAACTCTTTGTCTGTGGCCACAACAAAGATGGGCAGTTGGGACTGAATCACACAGAGGATGTACTGCATTTTACTTTGTGCACTGCCTTGGCTGGCTTTTGTGTAAAACAAGTTGCTTGCGGCTGGGATTTTACAATCATATTAGTAGGTAAATCTGTCTCTGTAAGAGCTGGAGAAATACGTTGATGTAGAGAACATGCTGAAAGTTCCACATTGCTATTACTTGTGCGATGCACAGACACTCACAGGTTTGCACAGATTAGGGAGTTGGGTGGAGAGGAAACTAATGAAATTGAACAAGGGCCTGTGTAGGGTCCCATATCTAGGGAGGAATAACCCCATGCACCAATACGGGTTAGGGGTTGACCTGCTGGAAAGCAGCTCTGCAGAGAGGTACCTGTGCCTCCTGGTGGACAACAAGTTGACCGTGAGGCAGCCGTGTGCCCTGAGACCAATGGTCTCCTGGGACGCATTAAAAAGAGCATGTCTAGTGGGTCGAAGGTGGTTATCCTCTCCCTCTACTCTGCCCTGGTGAGACCACATCTGGAGTACTGTGTCCAGTTCTGGGCTCCTCAGTTCAAGATAAACAAGGAACTACTGGAGAGAGTCCAGCAGAGGATTACAATGATGATCAAGGGACTGGAGCATCTCTCTTATGAGGAAAGGCTGAGAAACCTGGGTCTGTTTAGCCTAAAGAAGAGAAGACTGAGAGGGGATCTCATCAGTGCTTATAAATATCTAAAGGATGGGTGTCAAGAGGATGGGGCCAGGCTCTTTTCAGTGATGCCCAGTGACAGGACAAGAGGCAACAGGCACAAACTGGAACGCAGGAAATTCCATCTGAACACAAGAGAAAATGTCTTTACTGTGAGAATGCAGAGAGCACTGGAACAGGCTACCCAGAGAGGTTATGGAGTCTCCTTCTCTGGAGATCTTCAAAACCCACCTGGATGCGTTCCTGTCCAACCTGCTTTGGCAGGACTAAGTTGTACTCTAGATGATTCCCAAAGGTGCCTTCCAACCCTTGCCATTCTGTGATTAAGCTGCTTGCCTTGCTAACTTAATTACTCCATGTTCCTTCTGTCCCAGTGAACTTCAGACCTCTACTGACCATGATGTGTAAGGCCAAAACAGAAGCCTGTGGCCTCAGAGACTTTGGACACGGATATGTTAGGTCTTTTTTGAGCTACGTGGCTGTGGTATTTTGCTGGTTAGAATGTTTCAGTGCTTTGCTTTTGTTCGCAGATATACTGATCGAGCTCTATTTCTTCATTTTGCAGGATCTGGCCTGGTTCTGTCCTGTGGGTCTAACTCTTTTGGACAATTAGGAGTTCCTCAAGTATCAAGTTCATGCTTCATTCCGCAAAAGATTGAGGTAAAGATTTAAAAGAAATTGTCCTTCATAGCTCTGTACTTTATTGCTTCCAGCAATTTACATAGGTTGTCTCACCTCAGTGGGCTTTAAGCCAGACTACTTTTTATAGGGTCTGTCTGTTACAGTGAACTTACAAAGTAAAGGACCAGAGATGGTTGTTGATCCAGAAATGAGAACCTAAGGCTGCTTTTCTTATTGTACAAAGAATTTTCCCACTTCTAACACAAAGTTGCCTCTTTCACTAGGAATTATAATATTTCATAATGTATTTTGATAACATCTGCAGAATGAGTTTGATGCTCAAAGGATGTGAAGTGATACTAAAGGTAGTGGAACTGCAAATTTGCTCCTGCTGAAATTTTGCCTGAAGTTTGCAAGATACTAGATATGTTTTGCTATGTGAAGGTATGTGCCTTCTTTTTACTTTGTTGAAAGTTTTTGCTTAACAGCTCAAAGCAAACCAAAATAAGCCAACAATAATCCATCCCTGTAGAAAACAAACTGCATGATGGAGTTCAACAAAGTTAGCAATGCCAATTCTTTTGATCTATTGTTCTTGTGCTTCTTGTTCAGAGAACAGAACGGCAGTTCTGTTTTCTTAAGTACATGTGCTTTTTTAAAGTGTATTTGTAACTGTCAGTGTTTCTTCTCCCCAGATGAGGACTGTAATATTTCTTGGCTGTAAAAACAGTTAGATAAAAATAAGCTTTGTCACCCCCAAAGTCAGAAACTGTGTAGCTGCAGGAAAACTAGACTTGAGAGAATAAACTTTATTTTGTCACTTTTGAGATTAAAATTATTTTTACTTTTGCGTGTAAAGGAACTGACAAGTACATTGACGCGCTGCTTATCCAGCCTCCAGTATTTACTAAACAATATCAACTTCTAAGGAAATAGGATAAAAACATATAACAATTTCCTCTGTGGTCAAGTATCTTCAATTGTAGATTCCAAATGCTGGACTCTGTTGTTCCTATAAGTTACATTGAAGTTTATGGTCATACTTGTAGGTGAAGCACTGCTTAGTGTGTAGGGAGCTTGGAATGTATCCCCAAATTAATTGCTTTAAAATGTCTTAAGTAGCAGGTACTGAGACTTCTGCAACATCAGAAAAGCTTTCCTGTTGTTGGCTATAAGCCTAACAGTTAAAATAAATTTCTCATAGGAATTATAATTAATCCCTAATTTACATGGTAGTTTCTTATTTGGAGAACACTAATGAAACTCTGGTCTGTCCACATGACCTCTCATGTCTAATGAAAGCAATCACTTCATAGCAGAAAGGATTCTCAGACAAGAAATTTAGCCTCATGGCTCATGCCAGGTACTCCTTTGCTATTTTTTTTAAAGTAGGAAAGGAACTCAGTAGATAATCCCTAGTGAATAGGAGTTAACTCACCTGATGTTTCTGTATATCCTTGATGTTCCCTGAGAGCATCATTCCAGTATGGTATGTTGAAAATGACAATATTGACTAATGGCAGTGCTAATCTGAATCTGTGTCCTCCTTGACCACGTGGACCATTCAGTTATCTGGAATGTTTTCTCTTTCGGTCTGTATCCTGTTAAATGCTTGGGCCTGATGCCATCTCTATTTTAAATAGTGTTACATCTGTGAGAAGAATAATAAATTTGCAGAGTACCTGGAAGTGGAGAAGTGCCAGAATTGAAGTATCTTGTGCAAACTTAAGTCACTCGTTTTATGCACACATGACTTGGTATAATCATCTTTTGCATGATTATATTGGGCAACCTTCAGTGGTGTAGGTGGATACTATCAACTGTATTGTTTGTGATCAGAGGACCTGGTAAGACTGAACAGCTTGGTGGAAATTATTACTGCTTGTCACTGGTATTTACTGCAGAGATTTTGGTGTAATTCATGAGGAACATTGAGTTAAAATTAAGAAATAAGTATACCTGTGTTGCCAAGAAGGTTCCTTTTTTCATGAGGAGATTGACCTGTGGCTTTTATTCATTGCCACAAAGCTATACATCCAGTTGCTTTGCTTGATTTTTTAAAGATGTTCTCACTAATTTTTGTTGGCCAAAATTTACTTACTTTGATGCAAAATGTTGATATTCATTATGACATGTAGGCTGGCATTGCAAGAACTGTTTTCATAGCATTCCACTTCTGTGTTTTTCTTATTTTGCTTTTAGAGGCACAAAAAGCAACTAAAATATATTTTTCTTGAATAGTTGCTCAAAGAGAAGGTGGTGGATGTTGCTGCAGGACTGAGACATGCCCTTGCTGCTACAGGTAAATATGTTGTTGTTCTCCTGTCATTTCAGTAACGAATGAAATGGAGTTTTAATGCCTTGAAGGGGGAGGAAAGAAGATTAAATTTTTTTAGCTTTACAATTGAGGAACAACAAACTACACATGCTCTTTTATTTTGGTTTAATTTTACATTAACTTTAGTATGGGTTCCAGATAGTGGAGTCTAGCTGAAGATGCAGAGGAGAAGAAGAGTGGGATCTCTGATGCCTGTATGGATGTTGGGAATTAGAGATTCCCTGAGATCTACACTCAGTGATTCAGGGCTAGGTCAAGTCTCTGAAAGGTCCTGAGGAGAAGACAAGTGACTTTACTCTTACTGGGCTTACTCGCTGGGTTACATTCAGAATCACAGAATTGTAGGGGTTGGGAGGGACCTTTGGAGATCATCTAGAATGTGACTTCCCTGCCAAAGCAGGGTCACCTAGCGCAGGCTGGAGAGGAACGCATCTGGGTGGTATTTGGAATATATCCAAAGAGGGAAGCTCCACCATCTCTCTGGGCAGCCTGTTTCAGCCTGTGCACAAATTAGCATGAAGAGCAGGAAAGGGCAGAGAAACTGCAATGAACTTACAGTAATAAGTGGTGGAGGCGCTACAGCTATGGGACTTCTGTTACTCAGTTTAGGCCTCAGAGAGCTGAGACAGGTTGATTAGTATCTTCCTAGTTTTCTTACCTGTATAAATGAGACTACAGCTGTTTGTTGCTTGACAGGATTTGTTGCTTCACCAGGATTATCTGTATGTTTATGAAGTACTTTTTTTGGCATAAAGGTCTTTTAAAGTGCAATTTGAACTAGTGAAGTGAATGTACCTTTAAAACTAAAAATGAGTTAAGTGATTTTGTTGGTGGTTGATGTGTTTTGATCTCTTCTGTCTGTGTTTCCTCTGGAAAGAGAGCGGTTTGGTGTTTCAGTGGGGAACCGGCATGGCATCTCAGGCAAAGCGTGCAAACCAAGGAAAAACCCTCCCCCTGTTTTTGACAGCAAAGGAGCCCTGTGAAGTAACAGGTATTTCAGGAACTGGATTCCTTTGTAAAGGTGGATAGAGTAGAAATATAAGTTGGAGTAACATGTAGCATCCTTTTAATATAAAGCCACTTGGTAATATAAACATGGAGTATCTGAAGGATAGAATGGGTGTACAAGTTGTAATCTATGGGGGAAAACGATAGTGAATCTGCAATGTCTGTAGCCCAAAAGCAGAGGCTTTTGTTATAAAATTTGTCATTATCCTGTTACGCTTGATACAGCCCTGCTTTATGCCTAAGCATGAAATGATAGCTGCTGTACAAATTTTCTAAGACTAACTTTTCTCTAGGCCTGGAAGATGTAAAGGTGAAGAGGGTTGCTGCAGGCTCCTATCATTCGGTGTCACTCACAGGTAGGCATTATGCATAGAAGTGAAAGTCCTTGTCTCAGCCTGTAAAGTTTTTTTGCTTGGAAATTTTTGTCATTTTTGGTTAGACGGCTAAAACTTGATCTGGCCTTGTTAGTGCTGGTTAGTTGTTTTGTAGTAGTTTTAGATTCTGGGAACTTTTGATTATTTAAGAGCTGGATTCATGTTTTAAACTCTCCAGATTGTGTGTGTTTTTTCTTGGGGTCAGGTGTGACTTAGCCCTTATGAGTAAGTAAAGGGTCTGGGCTCTTTACTTAATGGTTAGAAACTCTGAAAGGATTTGTGGAAGCACATGGTTGGCTAAGTCTCTGGAGCTGCACCATGATGCTTCATTGTGTGACTGGGTAGGTCAGTGCTGGAACCAGTGCAACCCTTTGTCCATGGAGAAATGGTACGTTAGGTGGTTGTCCCAGGAAAGACTGCTGTGGCTATCCTGCTTCTGCTATGCAAGCTAAGGCCTCTGCATGGGGCTGTGCTGTGCAGGGACCTGAGATGGTTTGAAGCTATCTTAGGTGGCTCTTGTGTAACAGTGTGCAGATCTGTGTGAGGCAACACAGGAGCACAAGGCTTATTTTAAGTAGTAGCAAAGTTGCTTTAATTAGGAATTAGACACTTCCATAAAGTCTGCCATTTGTTCTTTGTTCTTTAGGCAGTGCTCCCATGCTGGGGTATTGAGTATCTGTTAGTAAAAGTCTAATAGAGGTTGTTTTTTTTTTTTTGGCACACTGGGAGAAGGAGGAACAGAATAGCTTTTCATGCTAGTCTTACAGTTTTAAGTGTGGAAAATATATTGAACCTTATGAGGACAAGTCTTTGCCAAACTCAAGGGAACAAGTTCTTAGCAAATAAGCGGCCATCTGTTATCTCTGTCATCATTAAATGGAGCACTGGAGTATTTGCTTATGCAGATCTACAGAGATTTAATTGTTATGGGGAGATGTTACAAGATGTAAATTATATTGAATTCTGAGATGCAAAGTGTATGTGTGATTAGTGAAGAAGAACTGTAAGGACAAATAGAACCTACTTTAGCTAGTTGGCACTCTGTATTTAAAAGTGAACAAATTATTTAGTCCACAGCTCTTGTAGAGAGAGCTGTAATGCAGGGCAGGAGCAGCTGACCACGCTGGCTAATTAACAATGTGCACATGTGTGGTAAAGAATGGTAGGAAAATCATACAGTGGAAACACAAATTGAATGAAACATTGTTCTTTCCTCAGTGTCACTGGGTTGAGATGGCCCCTATTTGGTAGTGTTCTCTCTATATATATCACTTTCAACAAATTTTACTTCTCTGTTGATTGTAGATGAAGGACACCTGTATGTCTGGGGTAGCAACAAACATGGGCAGCTAGTGAGCAAAGAGATCTTTCTTGCTGAGCCCAAGAAGATTGAGACTCAGTTTTTCTCCCATGAAAAGATTGGAGCAGTTTGGAGTGGCTGGACCCACTTGGTGGCACAAACAGGTATGGTATCCAAAAAGCAGTAACATACAGCACCAAAAGAGCAGATTGTCTTTATTGCATGTAAACAGTGTTCTTCCTTGCTGACACTGGTTGGATGCAGAGTTTTGCAGTTTTTCACCTGAGCAGTGGTTATCTCTTGAAAATGATAAGGACAGACATCCTTTGGCTTCTGTCCCTGAAGTATTATTGTGCTTATAGATCAGAGGGCCTAGCATCTTTCATAAATGCAGTAGCACCTGCGTGTACACACTACAGGGATGTAGTGTCCATGCATCATCAAGTAACTGGTATATCAGAAATATATATATGAGCTTGTAAAGATCATTCTACGGTGTGAGTTATGACTTCTTCTTTGGAGGTAAAAGAATTTGGTGGAAAACTTGCTTCAGAAAATAAAGAAGTAGGAAAATATAACTGCAGCTTCCAAGATATGTGAATATATTTGGCAGGAAGATGTGGGCAAAACTCTCATTCAGGGCACAGGAATTAGGGAGGGAGGGAAGATAATTTTGAGCAAATGTCTGTCTGGAAGGCACGAGGGCACAGGTACGTGCCATTCCCAGGTTACCTGAGTGTTAGCTGAGGATCTTAAGAACTGGTATAGTTGAGGACCCTCTGCTGCCATCATCCCATTTGAGAAGACATGGTCTCATTGCAGTGAGTGAAATAAATAACATGGTTTTGCAAAACTGTTCTAACCTTTCTGTACTTCAAGGGTGAGCCTAGGATTTTGTAGTGCTCTCTTTCAGTGAAGTGTTTTAAGAACAGATAAAATCATGTCTTCAGAAGAAAGTCTATAAATTAAAATAATCTGGCTTCTATATGTGTTGTTTGTGGTCAAATCCAGAAAATATTTAGAAAAGCTCAGTTAAAAGAGACATCATTAGATGTACCCTGAAGATGAAATGAAAGAATATGTTACGTTGATGCTGTACCTTCCTGGGAACTTTTCCAGTAAGGACAGTGTGAAAGCTTGCCACATGCAGAGGACGGTAGGGTTAGATTCTTTCCTAGGAAGAGAGAAGAGGAGGGTTATATAGTAATGACATTAATGCATGAAAGGATGGTTGGTCTGATGAAGGTCGCTTGAACGCATTTGCATTGTTGCTCTGTTGTGAAATGCAAAGGCAGGAGAGAAAGGTAGATGAGACATCTGAAACTATTTTGTGGTGTTCGTGTGTGAATAGTCTTTGCTTCCCCTGTTGCAAACTGCGCTGTGGTAGCTAAGACTAACAACAGGATGAAAGTCTTCCAGATAACTCTGGGTGTTCTATTTGTTCTATAAGCAGGGGTAGCATAAATTCATTTCTGCTTTTGCTTTGTATAAACTGCCAGGTGAAGAAACGAAGGGCAGATAAAAGCATTTTTCCTGGAGTCGCATTGGAGGTTGAAGAGCCTGTTGGTCTGTCAGGACGACCTGTTTGTTAGGAAAGCTATGGAGGGGGCCACAGATCTGTCACTGATATTTACTGGGTTCTGTAATTGTGGGTACTGATGGGTACTGTTTCAAGGAGTGCTTAGCGTTCAGTATGGGAAGTTTTATTTGAATGGAATTCTTACATGCCCATAGGTCAGCATGTGCTTAAGTGTTCTGTTACATTGGTACTGTAACTCATGAAACAGTCATGCAGTAACGTCCCTTACTCTGTAAAAAAAAAAAAAGTGTCTGTTTTAATAACCATATACTGTGAAGTATTGGTGCTAGATAGAATTTGGAGGGATGACTAGAAAAACAAATTGGTTGTGTTCTGTTTCATAGCATTCATTGTTTGACAACAAAGTAGCAGGGAAAGGGCATGTAAAAAACCCCCACATTACTATATCTGCTCTCTTAGCTAATTAAAATAAATGATTGAACTCTGATTTTTAGAGGATGCTATGCTGAAAATTCCAGAGCTGTAATAAATGCTACATATACTTGGAAGCTTTTCAGCTGGAGAAAAGGAACTTAGCTCAATGTGTTTTTCTTGAATAAAGTGCTGAGTGTCATTCTCACTGGAACAGAAATGGTAGGAAAAAAAAAAACATTAGCCAGGATAACCTAATTCTTGAAAAGAGGGTCTTGTCAACATGGTTCACTATTTCTTAAAAATGCATACGTCCTATGTAAAATTTCCCCAAAGTTTTAGTAACTTTAATGTTTCAATTAGTTGATGCTTATCTGTGGCCATTAAAGAAATGAAGTGATTATTTTAGTAGGTGATTTTAAGATTGAAAAAAAGTATGTTGAGTGACATTTTTTTTTTGTGTGAATGTTCGAAAGGAATTTAAGTAAAATTGGCTGACTTTTTACATCTGCATTAGAAAACTGGCCAAGTGATGCAGTGGCATAAGTTATTGCTGAAACTGAATTTTTATTTTTTTTTTTTTTTGTATTTAGAAATTTAAATCTCTTCGAAAGTCAATAGACCTGAACCTATATCATCTGGAATTAGATTTTCAATGGCTTTTGGCAGCCTCTAGATACCAATCAAAATCTCATGGAATTTTCAAGGGTTGCTCAGCTACTGGATATAACGTGAGCTTCGGAAATTTAACTGTTTCTGAAAAATCACTCTCTGCCTGTGATTAAACTTGCAGCTAAGTAACTGAAAAATGCAGCCTAGTTGAAAACTTTTCACTGCAGGTAGTTCTTCCTCCATTATTTTTACCTCTTTCTAGCAAAGGAGGAAATGCTGCTTCAGTTCCCTGGTGCCGACGCCGTGTATACCAGAGGGTCTCCAAGCTTTATTGATTGTGCACCCATAGCAGTAAAATTTTTTTTGAGCATGTACCCCCAATCTATATATACTTATTTATAAATTATGGACATGTGCTACTGTAATATTATGCAAACTATAAAACATGCACAATAGAAGTTTAAAAAAGAATGCTATAAGATCAAATAAATACTACTTAAAATATTATTTTATTAACTAAATTAAAACCATTAATAACTTATTAATAAATTTAAAATATTAACTTAATTATTATTTTCTTCCTGCCCTCCCATGGATTCTTTTGCATGTCCTTTGGGCTGCATGTGCTCCACTTCGGAGACCATTAATATAAATTGTTCCTGCTTGCTTTACCCTGGAGAGTTCCACAATTACGGGAAAGAAAGCAAAATAGAGTAATTTTTTTTAACATGGGAAAACACAAGGGATATTGTATTATGATGCTTCTCTCTGTTCATTGTGGAAGGTAAGAACATACTTTAGAAAGATGTTGCAGTGTATAGGGATTTTGTTGCATCAAAGAATGGATAAGTTTTTTCTAAAAACGTAGGCATCTCAGCATTATACAAAATTTAGTAGTTTAACATTTATGCTACTATATCTGAAGTCTAGAGTTGTGTTTTCCACAGAATGTAGTGGAATTTTAAGAAGCCATTATGTATACGTAGATTTCCATTTGGATTTTTTTTCTAGAACATTAATCCTGGTCAGAGTAGTAATAATAAAACATTTGTAATTGCAGCTGTCTTGACAGTAAATTAAAACTTTTCTTGTTGGAGAGACACAAGATGAAACTGGGTAGATAAAAGGTGGACGCTCTGTTCATGCATAAATTCAGAAAATCTGTCATTTCAAAATGACATTTTGATCTTTATTGGCCAGATGAGCAGTGCTTGACTGCGGAACTAATGGAATACTGCAAAGTGAGTGAGTCGGTGATGTTGTTAAAAGCAACCTTCTGGAGGAATAGTGGGCAGTTTCATGGATGCAGTGGATTGACACTTTTAAAGCAGGTCCGAGCAAGTTACCAACTTTGTTATCAGAAAAGAGGGAATGCAGCGTAAGTATTTTTTAGTAGGCTTTCCCTCTTACATAAACAAACCTTTTTTGAAAGATTTGCTGTGTTTTTCCTTCATGCTATTGGCAAAATTTTGCATGGTAACCTAAAGTAAAACAAACAGGTTTTTTTCTTTGCTTTCTTCCCCACTGTTCTTAGAAGTGATTTTAATTGCTCCTGAAATCACTTTAATACCCACATCTCTTTGTGTATGTCATATTCTCAAATATGTCATTCAGCAACTGTGGTGAAGGTCCTGTGTCCTGACATTTCTCTTTAGACTTTGGTTGAGTCTCGTTTTATTTGCTGTTATTTCCATCATAAAGCAGTTCAGCTTAGGAAGTTAATTCCTGAGAAATGAATTGCTTGACTTTAATATTAAGTAATGTTTTCGTAGGATGTTGTGTCTTTCATCCACACCTTTAATTGATTCTCATTAGCTCCAATTCTTTATTCTTTTTAATCACAGAGGTGTCTTTTGGACTATATCTGTTGTACACAATCTTACTGTAGGGTAGCTCAGAAAATCCTTCAAGAAAAACAGCTGCTTCTTTTTCTGCCTTGATTATTGATTCCTACAGAAGAGAGACAGTTGGGCTTTGTGGAACCACTGGTAGTCCTTCAAAATAAGGAATAATATCCTACTAGTGGTGGTCCTAGTTGACGATGGTTGGTCCAAAAAGATTAAGGTTGAGAGACCCTGGTTGCTTTTTGATCAGGTCTCTGACAAGATACGAACTGGTTAGTGTCTTTGGTTTGGTTACTGTTTTCTTCATGAATGCTTGTGTCAAGTGACTTTCAGACATACTGGTCACTTATGACAGGGCAGTACTGGTATTGCTGTATGTGAAGGACAGACCAGATGCGTTCTTCTTGCCTCAGGCTCCAAGTGCAAGTGTTACTCTCTTCAGGCAATTGCTCTGTGAAACGGCCTGCTTCCTTTCCAGCGTTCTGCTTAATGGCACAAGGAGCACCCCTGCAGTTATAGGTGATAATATTTTTTAATAATAACAAGCAGCTGTTTTGCATCGGTCTGCTTAACAATGTCAACTTTAATTTGTGGTTCTTCTCAAGTTGATGCAAACCCTTTGAGGGTAGCTGCTGAAAGAGAGGCTATTGCTTAGATCGTTTAAAAGAGAGCTGAGTTGTGGCCTGTAATGCTGAAGATGTAAATTAGGCTACTTTGGGAAATGATAGAACCGATCTGACTTGAAGGCGAACCTAAATATAGCAAGAGAAGTCTTTTAAAGACTTAGAGGTGAATCATCAACTTCAATTCAAAACAAGTTATTTTCTTTTTAACTGGGATGTCTGATAAATAAGGTTTCTTAATCTGGTCTGTTTTGTTTTCTAAGTATTCTCCTGAGTACATTCACCAGTCTATTTTTCATGTACCATCACATGAAATTATGGTTTATTTGAGCTCAGGTAAAGAATTCCAAACTCTTTCACCCAGAAGGAGTTACCTTAAAAATGCAGTTAAAGTGGTATTTCTGCTGCCTATGCAGAACTGCCTACAGCTAAAAAGACTTGGAAGAACAAAATGCCTTGGCATAGCCTGAATAATATTCTGAATTCTCATTCCAAATGTGCTGCTGAATTTGTGCGTCTTTGAACATCACTTGACGTCACGTTGTTTAGGCCACATAAAACCACTCCGAAGTGGTCTGACACTTTAGTGACCTTCATGGTAAAATAGAACCCGTCTCCTGTCTTCTGAAGCGAACGAAATTGTGTCCCTTGAAACACTGAGAGCAGAACAAGGAAGTACTTCTAATTAGCTGACCGGAAAAGGAGGCTTTCCTGCTGTAATTGCACCCTCTATGTGCTTTCTCTGGTGGCAGTCAGTGGGTACAACCCTCCGGCCCTGCCGTTGAGGGATGCAGTAGCTGTGGTCTAGCTGCAGGGCGGTGAAGGGGAAGGAGGTCGCTCCCTGGCGCTGGGCAGTGCGGCTTCAGCCCACTAGAGGTCCTTTCCAGTTTTCTTTTGGACCAAGCCTCGGCAGCCTTCCTCATACTGGAGAGCGTACTTTCCTTGCCTTGAATTTTTCAGCAGCTCACTAGGACAGCAAATATGGACTTTATTTTGTGATTTTGGTTTTTTTTTTTTTAAGTTTACTTATTTCTTTATTTTACTTTATTTCTTTTCTTAATGCGTGTCTGTGATACCAATAAGGCATCTGTGTTATGGGGACTCTGCTTTCCTCTTTTTAGCCACTACAGCTGACAGTCAAACAGTTTGAAACTGGAGCCCCTGACATTCTTTTTAATGTGTGATAGCTGTATTTTATTTGCTTGGATGCTGGTTTGGGGAAAATAGGTAAAATAATAGAAATCAGCGAAATCAAAAACTGCAAATTGATAAGAATCACCAAACGCTTTTGGAGCAGAACCTGAAAAATGAACATTTAAGATAGCAAAGCATTTGTCCATCTGCCTCAGGCTAAGTAAACTCTGCCTAAAATCTGGTAGATGCACTTGCTTTTCTATGGTTTTGGTTTTGTGGTGCATGGTTGTCCTTACCATCTCCTTACAATGCTGTAGCTTGATGTTTTGAAGCAATGGGAGTTTGTCCTTCAGAGCTTTCCTGTTACATTTCTGGCTGTCATAATAAATACTGTCATTGTGCACTATAAGAGAAAGCAACAAAGAAAATCAGTTAAAGATGCATGGATTTTTAAAGCAGAAATAGCTGCCACAGGGGAGATCATACGAGTTATTCCAAAGCATGCTGTTGAATTCTACATGTAGGCCTCAGTGTTAAGCTCAGTTAAGTGATTTTTGCTTGATAGAAATGTAACCTCTAGAAGTTATATATGTAATGGTAGCTTGTTTTTTTCCTCTTTTTTTATTTTTATTTTTTTTTTAAGCTGCTGGGTTGCAGCTCCAGTCACTGAATACAGTGCCACTGGAACCACTGTAGTCGCCTGGTTTGCAGTTACACTGGGATGGGTGGGCCAGTGTTCTTTTGATTTGGGTCCAGGCAGATTTGGCAGCTTTGCTAGGATACTTTGAGAGAGTGGAAGATTCACTTCTACTATTGATAATTTGTTCCAATGCTGAGACTCCAGCTTAAGACAAAGAAGAAAAATGGCAAAGTGAACAAGAGAGACAAACTAAAGGCTGAGCTGAGATCATGAATGGAATCTGACAGGAAAATGTTGCTGGCATAAAGCCTTTGTGTCACTTTATGTATTTGTTCCAGGGCTTTTTAGGAGCACTTACAGGACCCAAGTGGGAAGATATATTAAGTACCAAAATTGCTGAAGCTAGAATGAGCAGAATATAACTTTGGACCCTGAAAACTGTGAAGATTGAGAGAGAATAAGTAGATCATGAAACAAGTTCTTAGTGCATGCATTGCATGTGTGTTGTCAGTTGTCATCACTTTCTGGGTTTATGCTGATATGTTTTGTTTACAACATACACATCTCACAACCTGACTGATAGTGGAATCTTTGGTTACATTAAAAAAAAAAGTCTTTAGATGCATCTGTTTTGGCTGCCAGGTTTTAAAACTTCAGGATTTATCTTGATGGTCTTGCCTTTGATGATAAAGGATAGAGCATGGAAAGGGGAGAGAAAGAAGTGCACAGGATCAAAATTCAGAAATTAAAGCTTTGCAGAAATTGTGGGATCTGTGAGAGATTTATTGTGCAATAACAGGCTTAAGGATTCTAGATGCATATGGAAATCGCCTTTTCTGTATTGTCTTCAAAGCTGGCTCCTTGTTTCATCACACATCCATCTTTCATTGCCATGATAATGGTTTTTAAGCGAAGTTTGTGCAAGCCACTAAAGTAGGGAATGATGGGAACTGTGTAGTATGTTTCTCGGGAATTCTGTTCCTGGCTGGCAGTCTGCTGGGGACTGGGAATGCACTAGCCCTTCAAGATTTGGGGTGAAATTTCTGGCAAATTTCCACCCTGTGGATACTCTGAAAATTGGAAGATGTCCAGGAGAGCACATGTGTAATGTAAAAATGAGCATTCGTTTGATGTTGTATGGATACGTGTTAGATTTTACAAGTGTGGATTTGTATGGATATATGTTAGATTTTACAGGTGTAGAATCAGTGTTTAAGTCAGTTCAAGGTGTTTAACGTAGCTTAATCTTATATGCGTTGAGTTCATATTCTGAATTGATTTATTTTGTGTTTTTTCCATGCAGACACATATGTAAGTATTTAAGCTCTGCAAAATACTTGTGTATCAGCTATAAAGTGTTCTGGAAATTTGTGGCGATTGACTATTTATTTTCTGTGAATACATCAATGCAGAGAGTTGATTTTTAAGTAATTTATATGAAAGGAATCTTTTCTTTTGGCAGAAAGTTACTTTTCAGTCATGAATCATCGTATTGATGCAAAAACTTTGAGACAGACACAGTAAAGCCAATGAACTGGTGGACAAACATTTTTATTTGTTCCCAAGCACTATGGTTTGGGCAGCCCTGTGATAGCTTATTCTTCCTGTTTGAGGAGGGAATGTCCTGACTAGAAGTAGACATCTTTAGGTTGATCCTGTCCTTTTGAGCGCTTTGACGGCAGATATCCATATTCCCCACACGGTCTTAACCTGTTTGTTTCAGTAATCCAATAAATCTGCTCCAATGAGGTTGCTCACAGTTTGCCAACAGAAACATTTGTTTTGAATCCTCTTTTCTTTTTGCTGATGGGAACAAACCTTTTTTTCCCTTACCCTGAGTTGAGCAATTTCCACTGCATCAGTCTTTTGTAGGTGCCTAGGAAAAATGGCCAAGAGTGAAAAGCATTAGTGATTTATGGGAGATCTGTTTTTCTGTTCCTGGCATCATGTTTCCTACTTTTTGTTCAAGCATGGCCCAGTCTGTATCTCTGTAGCCCCAACTGTAAAATTTTTGTGACGCCCATTGTATACAGATTCAGCTAGTCCTCAGGAAGACCTTCAGCAGAAGGGGAAAACTCTTGCAAAGATTAACTTTGGAAATGCGCAGTTCTGGATTTGGCTTACAATATTTATCAATTTATCAAATATTTATCCTCAATGTTTATCAAAGTTTAACCCTCTTGCCTTCAGCAAGGTACAGCAAGATCCTTTGTCTCCTCTGTGATCTTGTGCTATTGGGCTGCCTGGATTAAACATCTTCCTTTTTAATTGAGGGACCTTGTAGACTATGCTGTGCTTTACTTTGACGGTTGAAACTGAGGTTGAGCAGGTATTCAGGCCCGGAGAAAACATTAGTAATATCTTTGTACCATGGAGATTGAAGTTGGGTGTATTTTCATATGAGTAGATCTACTTGCTTCACTTGTTTTGTATCTTATTTTGTTCATGGGATCAGGGAGATGTTCAGTCTGGTAGACTAGATCAAGAATTAACTGAAATAGACTATAGAGAAGAATAAAAACCAAGGAAACATAGGAAATCTGAGCTAGTGACCCTATTTCTCAGCTTCTTACAAAGTTTATCATGTTGTTGTCTGTTCCCAGATTTTTGATGGTGATTCTTTCCTCAAGCAACAAGAAACTGAAATTTACAGTCTATTTATGGAAGTTTCCTGCAGATGAGATTGAAGCAGCCAAATTCTAAACAACTTGTCTTTGGGGAGAATGGAGGGGTGGGATCTTGTCAGGGCCGCTGTAGAGGATTGTTTAACTGCCAAATTGTCACTGAATCTCAGGGAATATTTTCTGCCAGAAGATAGATCTCAGTAATTGGTGGATCTTCTGTGTGCTCTCTTGAGACGCAGCAGATTTTGTCTGCACCAGCTATAGCTCACCAGCACAACAGGAGCCTTCTGTTACATCCTACTCTGTGTGTCAGCCCCTCTTGTTTAGTTCTGTCTTACTACACAAACGTGTTTCTTATATATATATATATATATATATAAATAATATATATATATATTCTTTAACAAGAACTGAGTAAACAAAACCTTTGAGCTGACTCTGGCTTATACAGTCTCTTGTTTTTTCTTGCTTTGCAGGTTTTGCTACCAAGTTCATGAATTTTTAGTTCACTGAACATTAAAACATTCTGAATTTTATTTTCAAAATTTGAGTTGTAGATAGCTATAAATAGCTATAAGGAGTTGGCATTTTCTTTGTCTTCATGAACTTTCATTGTTCCTTGGTTGTATTTTTGAACTTACGAAGTTAGAGTGTGTGTGTTTGTGTATGGCTTTGTGATTCTACACTCCTATTTCTGCTGGTCCCTGCTGGGAATTGCTTCTACATGCCTTTGGTAAAAGTCCTGAAGAAATTCTTTCAATGGTTTGGTTGCTGAGTAGGAGTCTAGGTTTGATGTGAACTGAAGGTACATTTGGAAAGGTTAGTATCAAGTGTTCAGAGTTGTTCATAGGCAAAGTTTTTTCATGGAACCTTGCTTACAATATCTTTTGAGTAACTTGTTTCTTTGGTCACTGTCCTGCTTTTCCCCCTCCTTGTTCTTAGTGATTTTCAGTTGGTGTATTAAATAGTTGTGCATGCCATGTCAGATTACATCTTCTATATGTAGAGAGGCAAGGGTCAGGAAGATGCTAAACTGTCACTAATTTTGATCGAAGCTATTAATTGTAAAATAGAAATACCAGTCATTGGCATTAAGGGCAAAGAAACATCACAATATTAATTTTAAATTCTCCTTGTAAGCTATAATGTGAATATATTGGCAAATGGAGATTTAGATGGTTTATGAAGAGTAGGATTTAAATGGATTTTTGTTAGATTTGGCTCATGACAAATGCTGAGTGTTTTTAGCAAGAATTGTAGGATAGGAAAACAGCTATGACAAATTCTCCAGCCTTCAGCCTGGAGAAGAGAAGGGTCCGGGGAGACCCTATAGCAGCCTTCCAGTACCTAAAGGAGACCTATGGGAGAGATGGGGAGGTACTCTTTATAGGAGTCTAGTGATAGGACAAGGGGTAATGGTTTTAAACTGAAAGAGGGGAGATTAAGATTAGATACTAGGAAGAAATTCTGTACTGTGAAGGTGGTGAGACACTGGAACAGGTTTCCTAGAGAAGTTGTGGATGCCTGCATTCAAGGCCAGGCTGGATGGGGCATTGAGCAACCTGGTCTTGTAGGAGGTGTCCCTGGCCATGGCAGGAGGTTGGAACTAGGTGATCTTGAAGGTGGCAGCCTATAGAATGCCTCTCCCAAAGTAGAAGGGAAGGATACAGTGTATAAGGCTAGTCCATCCAGGTTTTCCTGGCCATGATTTCCTTTCATGCTTGCTTAGCCCTGTCCAGATGTACTTTAGTAAGTACTCTGTGATTGGAGCAGTTTGGAGGATGGCTCAGTCATCATTCAGCATTGCGCTCTGGGACTTTTCTAACATAGACCACGTGTGGGAAGAGAGACTATATTACGTTAAGTTTCTATCCTTTTGGTTTTCTTTGGTGCCATATCCTCTCTTTGGCTGTTGGAAATAGTGATTGTTGTGGACCTAAGTAATGCGTCTGTCATAACTTGAAGGAACTTAGATCTTTAAAAAGCTTTCAGAAAAATGAGCCTTTAAAATGCGGATGTGTTCAGGTCATTAGCGTGTGATATAAGGGATTCATGACTCTCTTCTCCCCTAACCCTCTCCCTGTTTTTGTTTGTTTTCTTTGGTTTCTGTGGTTGAATTGCTGCAGTTTATGGCTACCCATATATTTAGCAAATGCTATAAACAAGGTCAGATACATTAGCAAATATGGAAGATTATAGGGAAGAAAGTTCTAATGGAACCTCACTGACAACACACGGATGGTACTAAGCCAGTGAAGGATACCATGAAGAGCAGGCTGAGAACTGTAGGTTAAGTTGAATTTATGAAAGAATGTATTTGAAGACAGGCTAAGCTGATCACACAAATGTAATTAGCTGTGTGACAGTGGCTTTGGTTGTCTATTCCGTACCATTCCTGTTGGAAAACAGAAGAATATATTCCTGGTTATGATGTGTGGGTTATAGCTGGGTTTTGTTTTTTCTGAGAGGCTTTCACCTGGACTCTCAGCAGTGGTAGATTCTTTTTGTGTTATGAAATAATATCTTTTTATGGTGCTTGTATACAGGAAACCTAAAAATGTGGTATGTGTTCTGTTTTCAATATCCTATACCACTGGAGCCAATTTGCAAGAAGAGTTGTAGTTTTGCAGGGCTGAGAAGTGCAGCTTGTTGGTGATAAGCTATTTCTTGGGGGTTTTACTTATTCTTTTTCCCTCAAAGCAAATTAAAGTGTTGCAATTGCGATGATGATCATTCTCTTGGAAACACCTCCCCTTTCACAACTATTGTGTAATTAGAGTACAAAGCTGATACAAACTTCCTTTGAAGGGGAAGAATTTGACCATCAGTGTCCATGTCTTTCTCGTTTTTCTGTGTACTGGTAGCTGGAGCTGTGGGCAGTGTCTGAGCCTCTTGCTCTTTTGTTAAACCATTTCTCCTGAATCATATTGAAGTATTTTAATTCACATTGTACAAACATCTCTGTCAATTCACCTGTTTGAAGCCAAGAAGAAGGAAAGGTAAAGGCAAGAGAAAATTCACTGCCCTGTAACTTCTGTCATAAGGCGCCTCTAAGTTCCACATTCATAGGTAATACTAGAGAAAGATCCAAATGTGAACTCAGTAACTGGCAAGACCACTGTTGTTTGGGTGCTGCTCTGACAGACTGGGCCAGAGAGTATATAATTTGAGTTGCTTCCTTTCTGCCTCCGGCTTTTGATTCATCTCCTAGATTCGCATGTCTTGTGGGTCCCAGCAGCCATCTACAGTGATGCTTCTTTCTGGTATTCAGCAACAAGACAGGAAGACTGAGTTACAGGGTTCCTCCCTACACTCCTTTCTAGCTGGGAAATCAGGAGCCGAGCGCAAAAAACCTGACACTTTTATTTTGAGTGTTAAATGTCATCACACCATATAACATAGTTGCTTGTAGTGGAATGATGGTGGGATTGATTGAAATTTTGGCAGCTCAAAACCCTTAGTAATGTAAAGAATTGATGTGAAACAGGCAGAATTTGCCTTTCAGAAATTTTGCAGTTATGCAAAGAAGATACAACACGGTCTCAGACCAACAGTTTGAATACTTAATAAGGTAGAAGTGCTTTATGCTCACTCTGTGTAGAATAAAAAGCTGGAAGCTAAAACCAGTTAATATATCGTAGTTGAGCTAGTGTGTACAGCAGTCGATTGCCAACCACAGTGTATATTTACTCCACTTTCTTAGTTATGTTGATCTTCGGAAATGTGTAACAGAGAAATGGCTGTTGCATTTTCAGATAACTTCATTTAAAGCTAAGCGTTTACTAAGCTTAACTTTTGAAAGAAGCTGCCTATGTGTACACTATCTGTACCTGCATTGATCTAGACATCTCATTTAACCTTAGTAGCATTTTAAGACTGTTAAATGCTTGTTTTCATAACCTTTGGATGACATTTCCTGTTTAGTAATTAATTATTCAAGCTTAATGCTCGTTAATGAATCTTACTATTTGAACATAGATAATGTGCTTTTTAAGAGCTTAGTGGCAGTTGAGTGCTTCTGAAAAAATGATACCTTTTGGGACTTTATTAAAAAACAAAAGCCAAACTGCCACCACCACATCCCACCTTCCCCCAAAGGCTACCTGGCTTGCTCTTTTCAAGAGGTACTTTTCAAATAGTGAATTTGAGGTAAGATACTGTAGGATATAGGAGATATATCAACTATGAATTTTGAGTACCAGATTTGTAGTCTTACAGAAGAGCTTTTTCCCCTTCTTTGATATTTGGAAAGTATAATGAGATCTGCCAGGAGAATGTATCCACTTGCTCTATTTGGTGACTAGACTGGTGGCTTTTATTCTTTAGATTATTGTAGTTGTGAGAAGCCATAAAACAATCTTAAGACAAGGTTGTGATAAAAAATTTCAGTTGGCCAAATGTACTTGCTACATTGCCCATGTTTGAGTGCTAGGAATGATTCTGTGCTATTGTAACATGAAGTAGTATCTCTGTCTTAGCAAAGTATGTGCAGTGGAGTATTTTCTAGTACCTGGGGGTTTAATTTTTTTTTTGTATTTGTAAGCATGAAGCTGACATAGCTTGATTTTTTTTTTTTTTGAGTGCTCTGAAAATACCACGACTGATGCCTGTGTTTTAGTGCTTTAACCTAGTACATACATGCAAGTGTGGTTAGTAACTGATATCCTTTAATGTTTGTTGTGTTCCTTAAGCAAAATCAGGTTTTTTTCTATTTTTTTTTTCTGTGCTGCTCTGTGGCTTGATTTCCTTAAGTAAAAGATTAATGATTTTTTAATACAGCCCATGAAAATATTGCTTTGCTTATAGATATTGTTGAAATCCAAACCTTATGATTAATTCCTCATATATAGTTGGTTTTGTTTAACTCTGAATTATGTTGTTGTTGATCTCCAGATCAGTTTTCATTTTGATGGTATATTTTGGATACTTGTTTTTTTTTTTTTTTATATAATTATATGCACAGAAGCACAGACTGTGAGGGCACTAACACCATGTAGCAAGATTAACCTGCTACCTTGAGAAACTTGCAGCCAAAAGCTACAGTGAGCCAAACCAACAAACTTGAGTAAGTCCAGTGAACTGGAACAGCTGTCAGTAGGCACTGGATGTACCTGCTCAGAGAGGCATGACCCAGAGCTGTCCCCCAGCGGCTGTGCAGCAAGCTCTTGTTGGTAAGTGAGGCTCAGTCTCTGTCCTGGTTTGAACAAACAAATCATTCCTACCCCAAGGAAAAAGTTGAGGGGGAATTTTCAAGCTTTTTAGCCACTTATATTGTTTTATAATTTGTCTTTTATATAGAAGAAGCGATTTCAAGCCCAGTTTGTGGCATTGTATTTGAAACTCAGGTGCAACTCCCTCTGTTTTTTGTAGTTCCTATTTTAACTTCTGTGCAGAGGCTGTCTCTCAGTGTAGGTATGTGGATGTGGATGCCTCACAGCTGAGATTGAGATCTGCAGATGAAAAGGAGTTACATTTGTCTGTCGCCTTTAGGATGCATGTCAGATTTTGGGGATGCTCTACTGGATTTAAGAGTTTGTTTGGTTCACGTTTGCTTTCTTCTCTGTCCAGTATTGTGAAGAACACAGTATGTAATAAGAAAATAATCACAATAGTTATGAGTTTTCTTTTTTGAGACAAAGACCTGGACAATAAGAAGGTATAAAGATCTGATTAATGTAAGATGGCACCCTGGGGGGGGCGTTTCCTTAGGTAACTCATTCTCACTTGTTCTCAGGGTCATTTAGTTAAAAGAAAAATCGTATGAAACGTAGTGAAGACAAAGATATATTCGGGGACAGTGCTTTATGTCAGATTTGCCAAGATCTTTTTGTCACTAATATAAGAAACCTTATTTTTCTAGAATTTCTACTAACTTTCTTTTACAAAGCTGCCCAAAATATATATACAGAAACATCTTTAGAAATATGTCTTCCTACTTGTCCTTTCCACCCAAAATAGTAAGCAAACTGAAAATCAGTTTCACGTTTCTCATCTTGAGTTTTGGACCTTATAACAGCCAATGGTCATTCCGTAGGAATTTGTCTGTACACAAATGTTTTCTTCCAGGCTTCTGCCTGCTAGTGACATGGCCAACTAGAGTCCAAACAGTTAATCTAAAAGAAAACGGACAATAAAAAGAGAGAGAAGGTCTGGCTGTGGGGAGGCTGGAAGGGTGACGGCGTGGATTACTAGAAGTTCATCTGGTTTGAAGAATTGTCCTGACAAGTCACACAGTATAAAGAAAAGTGTTAAATCCTTTTGTGCTTGTCTCTTCTTGCTTGCTCACTTTGCTAGAGATTAAAAAAGGCAAAACACCAAACAAACCCAAAACACCATGGGCATGCACACAGGCAAAAACTGTTAGTTGAAACATAACAAACTACTGATGTGTCTGATTTAAAAGTCTAGGGTAGTTATTCAGAGTTTCTCTAACCCACCAGAGCTGTGTTGGAGCAGTGTATGTCAAAATCAGGTTGCCCCATGCCCTTGAGATTCAAGTCCGTGCAGCAAACTGGTTCTCTGTAGACACAAACTTGACATGTAAAATTGTTTCCTGAGTCTCTGATTTTGTTTTTTAATCTTTTTTTTAATCTTTTCACCTCAGAGCAAAGATATGACTCTTCCCCATCTGACCACCAGCTTTAGAGCAAGAAAAACCTCATGATATCTTTACAAGATGTCCTATCTCATTGTATTCTGTGAAGCATGAATGAGAGGGTACTGGGCCTTTTAATGACATTCTTTTTAATGTCGGGGGAAAAGCAAGCCATGAAGAACCAGTTCGTATCTTCATTGCTGTTCCCTTTTTAATCATAAAGAGAAAATTTCTCTTATTTCCCCCCTGTTACTTTCAACTTGTTAACAGGGAGCATAGCCTATTAGATAGCCATGTCATAGCCATCAATATTTAGATTACAACCCTGCTCATGTACATACTTGGGTAGTCCTTAAACATAGGTGTGCTGGCACTGCAAGCATATACAGGTGTTTTAGTGATACAGAGCTGGTTGTGGGCGGTTGTTGTTTCATTTGCTAAACATCAGATGTAAATCTCACTGGTGTAATTCCTTCTTTGCAGGGAATTTCAAATTTCTTTACAGGAAGGACTTGCATTGCATTCATTGTATTTACAAGGGTGGTAACATTTCTGAAATGTTTCTAAATTTTTAGACTTCCAGATCTAAACTTGTGCCTCATGCTCTGTGTCCTGTAGTTTTGAAATGCTGAAAACATCTCACAGTCAGTCTCATAATATGCAAGTTCTAATGAGATAGAGGTCTGAGCTGGAGCAAGAAGGCAGAAGTCAAAGGGAACTCTGCTAGCTGGGTAGCACCATCTTGCAGATAATGGAAATTTTTCGAGGCATAAATAGCATTCAGATACTTTCATCATTATGCAGCTATTTGCACATCTGTCCCCTCTTTCCCTGCATCAACATCCTTGATGTTAAGCATACATAGGTAGATGGCCCCATCCCTGGAAACATTCAAGATCAGGTTGGACAGGGCTCTGAGCAAGCCCATCTAGCATCTAGTTGAAGATGTCCCTCCCCATGGCAGGGGGGTTGGACTAGATGACCTTTAAAGGTCCCTTCCAACCCAAACTATTCTATGATAGTTTGAGGTGGAATGTTGTGATTATTTTTTTTTTTTGTCCCTTGCATATTCTTAAACTCAGTCTCTCAGGGGGTAGGGAAAAATGGGGGTATTCCAGAGGGAATACATCACCTTATTGCTCATTATTCATCCCTTGACTTCAACAGGCTTTTTCCCTTCCCATCCCGTTTTAGACTTATGTTCCTCCTGAGAATGCTGCAGTTAGAGCTGCTCGTTACGTGAGGTGAACAGCCCACTCAGTCAATTGTAGTTGCTGTTCTAATGGTTCTAACTCTGAACAAGCGGAGTGATCTCCTGGGAGGCTCTGGAGGTGCCATCGTTGGTTTTGTGATCTGTTCTGTTTCTTAAAAACAGCACACAGGGTTGAATTCCATTCCATTTAGAACTCAGCTGTTTCTGGAGCTGCTGAGAAAATTAAAGCCACTTAGCAAGTCCCAGGATTGGTAATGGAATGCTTTATTTTTGTAATGCTTCCTGTTTCTTTGTAGATATTGTGACACTTACTCTTCAGAATCATGCATGTCTAAGGCTTGCTATCTAGTGAAATCTCTGTGCAAATGATCTCTGAATATTTGTTCTTGGGAATGTATCCTGTGGACACCAGCAAAAAAGCCCAGTTCTTCTCCAGACTGCCATTGCAGAGCATTTTTTGTGATACTTGTGTATCTGTCTTTCCAGAACATGACCTCGAGTCTTTTGACAAAGCAGATGTTAGCACTGGAAGCTAAATTGCTTTCATCTTGTTTATCTCTTGTAGACAGATGCCTGTTCCTTCTAAGATACGCTCAGGAGCAATGGGATATTGAGAGTAGCAGGATCACTCGCATTCTCCAAGTTAGGCAGATTCACAAATGTGAACAAGGTTGGAGCTATATAGGTAATGCTTTTGTAAAATGATCTAGAAAACATGGATATGTTGTAATTTGTAATCTCTGAATAAGATTTTCTGTAGCACTGTGTTAAGTCTAATGAAATAAGACCTGGACCTTGTCCATTTACAGACAAAGAGGAAGGAAATGAGACACAAGAAAATAACTGTAAACAAATAAAAGCATGTGTCTTGTATTATAATAGTTCAAGGGTGTTAGTTTTTCAAAATGGTGTCCAGAAAGGATTGAATAAGTGCTTAGAAAGAAGTATCTATTCAGGTTTCTGGAGGATGTTAGAGGAAGAGATACTGAACTGCAGAAGAAAGGAAGTTCCAGGTTAGGGAGGCCTATATGGGAAAAAACATATAACAGTGTAGAAGGGCACAGAGATATAAATATAGAATGTCAGTAGAAGTGTATGACTCATACTGCTGTAGTAGCATAGTGCAGAATTTATTTGCAGAAGTACAGAACAAAAACCCTATGGTATACTATGATGCGTTTGCAGATAGTTTTCCATAGCTGGTTAATGTTTTATGCATCCTGCTTTTTTAGAGGCATCACTAAATTGTGCTGTGATTTTTATTTTTTTTCCTTCCTCTTTTTGTTAGGACTTTAGTTTTAGATGAAGAGTTAAGTCCTCTATTGAACCTTGAATGCAGCAGTTCTGTTTGCTGGGTAGAGATGAGTTAGATTTGTTTTTAATCATGTAACTAAATTTAGCCAGCAATCTGCATTTTAAAGCATTGCTATTGAAAGTCTAAAAGTGAGATATGCATTGTAGTTTGAATTTAAAATGAGCCAGAGGCACAGCTGGTGAGGCAGTCATGACTCTCTAATCATGAGTGGAGAGAAAAGAGAAGTGAATTTTCCCATCTTGCTGGATGAATGCAAAGTGTGATAGGTGCTTCAACATTTCCCCTTGCCCACCCCCCCCATCTTCCTCAGCTTTGTTTCATGCTTGCATGGACTTCATGACCTCCTCTCCAGCCCCGCGTTTTCTTTTTTGAACCATAATCTATATACGTTTGATATCAGCAGTATGAACACAACTTTACAAACATTTAACTTCTTACTTTTTAATTTTTCTTCCAGTTTATTCAGACCTTTTTATGGTACTTCATGTTTTCAGTCCCTCTAAAACAGCCTTTATCCTGCTTAACACCCAAGCCCAGAGACAGGACTGCCTAGGTATCTGGATAGTCTTGGAATTTGCCATACTGAAAAGTTATTTTTGTCCAGTCTTTCAAAGCAGTGAAACATGCTTTTAAGTATGTGAATAATCCCACTAACTGAATGTTGCCCATCTTGAGACACAATTTGGTGCAACTATGGAAGCAAAAAAGAAGCAGCGTACCTGTTTTTTAACGAATGAAAGTCAAAGCTGTTTAAATGTTTAATGATTTCCACAGTCCTGATAAAAGATGGGTATGTTCATAAAGTGCATGATAAACTTTTCATGTCATGTGAAACTGGAAGTTACCTCTAGCTTATCATACAGAATATTAAATTGACTTAATACAGCAATATTTACTGTTGCAAAGCTCCCATTCCCAAAGGTATTTTTCAGCCAGATTGATTCCTTGGCTTGGTTTACCTTCCCTGTCACAAGTAGTTCAAGTACAGTGAAGGCTGGTGGCCTAGGCATGAGAACAACTTTTTAGGCCCAAAGTTTCTCAAGCTGTCTTGTGTATCTTGGTGTAAACTGTTGCCTAAAAAATTCCTAGTTGGTGCTTTGAACTTCTTAGTCTGTGTGAAAAGGCTGTCACAGTCCCAGTGTCTTCTCTTGAATTCTCCTACATCCTTATATCTTCACTTGCCTAGCCAAGTATTTTCCATTACATGTCATTATCACACAAGTCATTAGATGTTTAATGTTTTGGTATCTTTAAGAGGCTCTGAAAGGAGACTGGATGATCTTCCTTTATGCTGTATCTGTTTACATTAATGCGGTGCAACAGAGTTCCTTGAGTTCCTGCTGGTTGGATGAATTTTCTTCCATGATACATAATTGTCTTCTAGGTTGATTTTTTTTTTTAAATTTTTTTTTTTTTTCTTTCTTTAGCAATAGGAATGGGTCACAGTGAGAAGCCACTTATTTGTTGTATCATAGGTGAGGCACTGATTCTAGGGATGTAAAATCCCTTAGGCGACTTGTTGGTTTGTCTTGCCTACGTGCTTGTGGTTGAATTGGTCACCAGATTTCGGAATATCAGATGTAGCTCAGAATGGCAGAAAAGTTTAGCCCACTTGAAGAGTATAGGAGTTTTAACTGAGAAATCCATAGCTATTGCAGGAGGACTGGTGATGCCCTTACAGTTCTCTTCCTGTGGCGCTTGCGGCCTTTTGTTGCAGGTTTAAGCCTATTTATAGGGTGCTTGGAAACCCTTGTGAACAGCAGCATATTGAGTAGATGCTCTGTGTACTATTCTGAAATAGTCACAGGTTGCAATACATACCTGTAGTAGGCTGAAAATGGCAACTGAAATGATCTCTAATTTTTTATTGCTGACATTCCTGAAATAATTCTGCTGTTTTGTTCAAATTTACCTGAAGACACATGACCTCAATACTATGCATAGATTTGTGTTTTAGTGACACATTCTTAATAGCTATTATAAATGAATATGGAAAAAAAAAATCAGGAGCAGGCCTTATTATGTAGTAATGTGGAAGTCTGTAAGGAGATGATAGGAAGAAGATTTGTTAAGAGCTGTGGGCAGCTCTGATACACTGCATTCCTATGTAAGAGAATGAAGGGGCCATTTAAACCGTTGTCAGAGCAGATAATTCAGCTTTGTACTGAAACCATGCAGAGGTACTGGTGTTAGGCTGTAGGTGTGGTAGCTGAGAAAGTTTCTCAGAATGGTGGAAAGACGTTAGTGATTGTCCTGAAGGAGATTTGTAGTTGTGGGAAAGGTGTTGGTTTGACCATTGTGGGGCAGGGAGGAGGCAGAGGCAGCGGCAGCCTCCTATACGTCAATTTTTAATACCTGCTGCTGTGAATTTTCATGCGAAAGGAAGTATTAGGAATTTTATATAGAACTTCCTATTTCAAGTCTGAAAGAGATTAAGCATTCGGTGTGAATATCCAGGATTCATTTGAAAAGTAATTGTTAATGCAACCATGAATTGAGATAGCCTAGATGAACTCTTTCATCTAGGCTTTTATGAAAAGATAGTTCAGAGCTTGCCTGGATACTGAATGGAGACTTCAAGGAGGTAATACTAGTGCAATCATGATATTATATTAAAACAGGAAAGTTGATATCAAGATGAATCCAAATTGAGTGAAAATAAGTAAAAAATAATGTTCCTATTTGTTTTGTTTTACTGAGAAACCAACCTGGTTTTAAAACTAGAATGCATTTTTTAAATTGCTAATAGTCTTTTGTGCAGCTGAGCAGATTGATTAAGAAACTGCTAAAAGGGAAAAGAGACACACTCTACAGCCTCAGCAACACCATAAAGCAGCACAGTAAGAGCTACAATGTCAGGCAGGAAAAGTGCTATTTGCAATGTTGCTGCATTTCCAATACTCTGAAGGTTGTGAACTTGTAATTTTGAGGCCACTCTCAACTGTCTATGCTTTGTGATAGCATAAGGACAGAAGGATGACATGAAGCAATGGCAGAGGAGCCTTTCTGATAGCGGAGTGCCAGTCTAATGCTGCAAGCACTTTAATATGCAGATACCCTCATCTGTATTCTGTGAGGGACATGAGCATGTGTTTCAGATGATTTGCTGCTGTATGTATACTGATGCAGACTGCTGTGTTTACATCAGTCTGAGGAAGGAAGAGCAGGGGGAAACTAGATCTGTACGACCATATGGAATCTCAAATGATGCAGCATATTGTTGTATGTATATTTGCTTAAGAGGCTGCTGGGAAGTTTTTCTTAAAAAATTTTCTGACCTCTGTCCTTTTTTTCTAGCTCTCTGAACTCCTGTACTGTATGTTTCATTCAGGTTGTACACTGGAATGACACAGGATCATAGAATCTTAGAATCATATGGGGTTGGAAGGGACCTCTAGATATCACCTAGTCCAACCTCCCCGCCAGAGCAGGTCTACCTAGATCACGTTACACAGTAACTTGTCCAGGTGGGTTTTGAATGTCTCCAGAGAAGGAGACTCCACCATCTCTCTGGGCAGCCTGTTCCAGTGCTTTACGACTTTCCCAGTAAAGAAGTTCCTCCTCATGTTTAGGTGGAACTTCTTATACACAAGTTTATGCCCATTTCCTCTTGTCCTGTCACTGGGCACCACTGCGAAAAGACCAGCCCCGTCTTCCTGCCACCTTCCCTTTGAGTGTTTGTACGCATTAATTAGATCTCCCCTAAGCCTTCTCTTCTCAAGACTAAAAAGACCCAAGTCCCTCAGCCTCTCCTCATAGGAGAGATGCTCCAGGCCCTTAATCATCTTTGTGGCCCTTTGCTGTACCCTCTCCAGCAGTTCCCTGTCCTTCTTGAATGGGGGAGCACAGAACTGGACACAGTGCTCCAGATGGGGCCTCACCAGGGTAGAGTAGAGGGGCAGGATGACCTCCCTTGACCTGCTGGCCACGCTTTTCTTGAGGCACCCCAGGATGCCATTTACCTTCTTGGCCCCAAGGGCACATTGCTGGCTCATGGTCATCCTGTTGTCTACAAGAACTCCCAGGTCTTTTTCCTCAGAGCTGCTCTCCAGCAGATCAGCCCCCAACCTGTACTGGTGCAGGGGGTTATTTCTCCCCAAGTGCAGTACCCTGCACTTGCCCTTGTTAAATTTCATTAGGTTTCTCCCAGCCCAACTCTCCAGCCTGTCCAGGTCTCACTGGATGGTGGCACAGCCTTCTGGGGTGTCAACCACCTCTCCTAGTTTTGTGTCATCAGCAAACTTGCTGAGGGTACATTCCATCCCTTTGTCCAGGTCATTGATGAATATATTGAAGAGGACTGGACCCAGTACTGACCCCTGGGGAACACCACATGTTACAGACTTCCAGCTGGATTCTGTGCCCCTAATCACAACCCTCTGAGCTCTGTCTTTTAGCCAGTTTTCAATCCACTTAACTGTCCATCTAAACCACACTTCCTAAGCTTAGCTATGAGGGTACTGTGGGAGATTGTGTCAAAAGCCTTGCTGAAATCAAGGTAGGTGACATCCACCACCCTCCTTTCATCTATTCAGCCAGTCATGCCATCATAGAAGGCTATCAGGTTAGTCTGACATGACTTCCCCTTGGTAAATCCATGTTGACTACTTCTGATAGCTTTCTTTTCCTCCATATGCTCTGAGATGACACACAGGATGAGGTGATCCATCACCTTTCCAGGGATGGAGGTTAGGCTGACAGATCTGTAATTTCCCGGGTCCTGCTTCTTGCCCTTTTTGAAGACTGGGATGACATTGGCCTTTCTCCATTCCTTGGGCACCTCACCTGTTCTCCAGGACCTCTCAAAGATGATGGACAGTAGCCCTGCAATCACTTCTGCCAGCTCCCTCAGCACTCTAAGGTGTATCCCGTCTGGACCCATGGACTTGTGGATATCCAGCCTACTTAACTGATCTCTAACTTGGTCTTCCTCCAGCAGGGGAAGTCCTTAGCCCAGACTTTCTCTGATTCATCCAAAGTCCATGACATGAATTATATCTGTTACTTCTTAATTCTAAATGGCATTGAACCCTCTGGCCTTTGCCTGCTGAAAAAAAAAGGAACAGTTGCAATGAAGTCATTTGGGACAATGTGGGTGTTCACAGTTGAGGAGTTGAAGTGTCTTTTGGAATTGGAGCCTCTGTGCCCAGAAGAGGGCAAGATCAAGGTCTTAGGAAGCACTGTTAGTATCTTAGAAGAACTGGAAAAACTTTCCAATATTGTGTGGTGCTTTATTTCACACAAGTTGTAGAAATAACTCCTGCCTTTTGTGCCCTCTTACTGTATATAGTCTGGTATGAAATACCTGAATTTTTTGATGCCTCAGCCACTTCCATGGTTGATGTACTCTGTCCAGTTGACTCATCACTGTGTATGTTTTCTTGACTTATAATTAAAATCTGTTCTAGTCTAATATTAGACCAATGCTCCTTGTTATATCACCCTTCATTCTTAAGTAATTCCTCCTGCAACCTCCTTACTCTGTATGACTAATGTCTTTTTCTCAAATATTCTTAGAACATTTTCAAATACCATCTATATTATAAGCAGCACAGTAGCGATACCTCTCATTACAATTGCTTAACACTTTCTGTCATAACTCAGTGCTTTCTTTTGCTTCGAATTTTGACAAGACTTTAACCTTTTTGGTTGGAATTTTCCATGCATTGGTGTTTCCCTCAGCCTGAAATTTCCACTTGAGACTGGATTTTTTTTTGTGTGTTTTGTTTTTTTATTTGCTGAAAGTGTAGTCTGTATTTCATGGAGAAGACACTTCTAAATTGGCTTCTGTTAGGTTCTCTTACAGAAAAGACAGATTTGATTTTTTTTTAAAAGGGTTCGTAGGCAGATGTGTTCAATGGAAAATTAGGAATCCTGAGCAAGGGAAGGGGAATGCTCACCAAACAGGAGCAAGCGTAAGGAGTGGATTTCTGCTGATTAGAAAAGAGAACTGAGTTGATGAGCACTGAGAAGGAACTGTTTGTTTACTTGACCTTTGGGCATTCAAGAAGTTCTTCCTAAAAGCAGAAAATTAATTTATCTGGCTTTAATTTTTTTTAATTGATGTTCTCCATGTTTGCGTACCAATAACCACCTGAGACTTGTTTCCCTTATAATGGCAAAAAGGAGAAAGTTAATTATAGTTATTTCTGTTGTAAACAGTGAAAGAAGATACAATCTGTGGATGTAAAGTGTTTTGTTGTAGCTAAACGTTATTGCTGTCTGGTTTTAATCCCTCAAATATGCTTGCATTCTTCAGTTCCACTGAATTTGCTGGAATAATCTGCAATAATAGAAATGAGTACTTCAAAGCCTTTGTAAGGCTGAGTAAAACCACTGGGATCAGTTTCCAGTTCTATTATTTCCATTTCAACTTGGTGTTGCTGTTGAAATTTCAACGGGGAGCCTCAAAAATTGATCTCATAACAGAATTGCAGAGTGAAACTTAAGGAGACTGATACCCACAGTGTAGTAGAAAAAAAGACCAAACATGTATAGGCTCTGGCACATGGAAAAAGACACTAGATAGTGGAGAGAGGGGCTTTTTCCAGTCATTGATGAAGTGTCTTTATCACGGGACATTGATAAAGACACAGTAAGCAGCTGATGGTAATTACAGTTAGGCAAATTAACCCTGTTGAAAAGAGGAATCATTTCTGAAAAGTAAAATAGTGAAACATGGAGGCAACAGCTTGAGGGAGATGATGGACTCGCTGTCCATTAGTTGGTAAGGGAGAATTATGTATGCAGTTTGGCTTCAGAGTAGGCGGTCGTGACGTTTTGCTCTGATCTGGCAGTCGATGAGGCTGTAGACCACTGCTTTCCTCCACCTTCCATGGAATCGCTTGCTCTGCATAGAACATACTCTAGCTGCTCATCAAGATGTTGATTGTGTCAGTTGCTCCCTGGTTTCTTCTGGTCACTGGCAGGATGGGAAAATTATTTTCTCAGTGAGTAACCAGCCAGGTGTGTGTTGGGATTTTAGACTGCCTTCATCTGAATCCAGACACCAGCTGCAGATGTGACTTCAGACAAGGTGGAGCAGCACCTTGCTGTGACGATGCAAGGGATCATTTTCATTTTTGTTATATGTGTGGCTGGTGTTTCTTTTTCGTGTCTGGGTCCAGACAGAACACTGGATTTGCTTGGGGAAAGAAAAGAACCCCTTTCCCCCCTACCTCTCCCTGAAGTCAGACCTGAGAGGAACCTCGGCTGCCCTTGTGTACAGGCTACAGCTATAGACTGCATATGAGGATCTGGGTCTGTATTATCAAATACACTGCTTGCCTTTCCAGAGATCTTGCAGGTTGCTGGTGTCTTTGCCTGTGGCACTTGATGCTTTTGGTTTCTGAGAGCTGAAATGATTTAGTTGAGCTATAGTCCTTGAGATCAATACGGCAATGTCTGGGTAGTGGTTGAGAGCCTGTGGTACATTAATGATCTAACTAGATGTTACAAAAATTCTTCCTGGCTTTGAATTTCATAAAACCCAGCCTCAGTTCCTGTAGTTGATGGAAGATAGAGCAGCTTGCCTGTCCTTTTCCATCCACTGATAGGGTTCTGGATAGATACAGTAACCTGGTCTGATGTAAAAGCCTAAAGCTTAGTCTACATTTAAATTTGTTGCACAACATACTGATGTAGGAGACTTCCTGCGACAGTTTTGTAGCTGCAGATGTTTTTAGCAGAGATCTATACAAGTTTCAAATTAAATACATTACCTCAAGAACAAGCATGTCTTTTAAACTGCAAACTGTTTTCCTAATCTCTGTAAGGTATACTGGTAGTTCTCTTAATGAAACTTGTTTTAATGTTTCAACCTAGAAAATGAAGCTACCTTATCGAAAGGCCTCACTTCTATCAAAAATAATATGTAACTGGTTTCAACTTTTCCCTGAACTGCTGGGAGGCTCCAAAGGAAGAAAATATTTGTGCCCTTGAGAGAGAAGGACAACTAATTTTATCACTTAATTATTTCAGAGGAAGCATTATCCGTGCACTGAGAGAACACATCTGAAAAACTGTTGCAAAGATTGGAGTAAAAGATAACATTGCTAGTAGATTGCCAAGGAAAATGCATATCTGCTGAAATATATGAAGTTAGAGCTTTCCAGTTTATTTACGATACATTATCAACTTAAACTCCACAAACTAGCAGTGCCCACCTCTGTCCCCCTCAATACAGTTTATCAACATTCAAAGGGAAGGGGAGGTATTCAGGTTTCTGAAAGTTTGTGTTATGGCATCCGTTAAGAAAACCCTTAATTGGCATCTTTGAGTGATGTGACCAGTGCCCCCTGCTCCTGATGCTTCTGTGGCATATGTCTGTACTGACTGACAAGGGGAAAAGTGTGTGTGTTGAAGCTGACTTGCTTGACTTGGTTGTGTTTTCCTCAAATCCACATCATTTGACTTATGACTTGAGTTCAGTTCTGGAAAGGAGTTTGAGGCTTGGCTGGAGTGTGTATGTAACTCAAGGTCACTGCAGGCTTCCTTCTGGGCTGGAATGTGAGATGTGGGTTGCTGCTTCTACTGTTTATGCAGTGTGTATGTAACTTTTTTTTTTAAATTGGAAAACATTGAAAGGGACAGCTTTTCATGATTTACCTGCAGAGATCTATTTACTTCATTAAGAAAATAAAGCTATTGTGTAATCTCATAATTGTGGTTTGGTTTGGGTGGGTTTGTTTTTTGTTTTTTTTTAATGTGTGTGGTTATCAAGTCCCATTGCAGTGAACCTGGTATAATATGTGGAGAGGAGGGTAATCCATATAATGCTTATTTAATTTAAAGTTATCTTTTCCTTGGCTACTGTGTATTCCTGTGAAGACAAACCAGTGCATGTCCAATGCTTAATGACAGCTGCAGTGGTGTTCCTGGCTAGCCAGTTGCTGTCCTGAGGGCTGTTACTCAGCTAACAGAAGCTGTGACAGAAGGTAACTTCTATTAGGCAAACATAAACTGTATGTTAAATACAGGACATGCGATGGATGTCTCTATGGCAAAGGCTGGGAATAGAGAAGAATCTTTTATGTTTCAGAATAAGCTGTTTTGTGTGTGTTTCTGTTAAGCTAAAAAATATAATTTGTATAACCAAAGTGCTTATATTGTATGCAGAATGCCCAGCTTTACTGACATGGTTTCATTTATAGCCCAAGCCATCCTATAGATATTACTCTGCTAGAAAACAAGTTACTGAACTTTAAGTAACTGCATAATATGTCTTTAGCTAGTTTTATTAATTTTTTTCTGCTCCCAGAAGTGAGTTTTCACTAGGTTTTCGGAGCTTTAGACAAGATACATTAAGAAGTGTTGCTCTAGTTTTGAATTGGTATCCAGATGTTCCAGGAACCTAGTCAAGAAGTGATCTTGAAATGTGTTTTCTGTTTAGAAACTGGCAAGGTATCCACCTGGGGCAGAGCGGACTATGGGCAACTTGGAAGGCATGCAGTGGTTCCCGATGGACAGGAGGCACACATAGCATCTGAAAAACGCTTGGAGCTGTTGTGTAACATTCCTATTTCAGTGCCTTGCCTAAATGGAGCATCTCAGGTAAAGAAGAAAATTACTATTTTTTTCCCCCAGTTGTTTTTGTTTGCTTGTTTGGTTTTGGTGCATTAAAATAATCCAAACAATTTCCTAATAGAATCTTTTTTAATACACAAGCCCTTTCTGATCTTCCTGGAAGCTCAGAAGTTAATACAATTCAATTATTTCAGATTTCTTTAAAGGCTATTGCATTCAGAAACTGATTGTTCCTTGATGGAACCAGAGTTACCATTAGCAGGTGCCGCCAAATTCTCTCCGGTATCATCAATGTGTGGAGGAGACAGTTGCACCTCCAGTACAGCCTAGCAGATCAGCTGGGACCCTGCCCACTTGCAGTGCTGCTTTTGTCTAAAGCCCTCTGTAACAGCTTATCCAATGTCCTTTCTCTAGCTGATAATAATGCTTCAGCTTCTAGTATGTTTCTGTACCTTGTAAGATCCTTGAGTGATATTGGAGGCTTTCTTTTCATGTGGCTAATTTGATACAAAATGATTTATCTTAAAGATGATCAGAAAGAAAACTTTACTCAAGTTGTTTGCTGTAGTCTGATACAACATGCAGCCTGTACTGCCTACAAACCATTTTCTTGGCTTTTTCATGGCTGAGAGGCAGCATATGGCAATTGTCCTGTTAGCAGGCAACGTGCAGGTTCTGTCTGGGCAGATAACCAGTCAAAGGGTATGCATCTTCCTGTGGGGTAACTGGCAGTCAAAATGCAAGGGGTAAGTACAAGTTGACAGCTTCAGCTGCAATGTATGTACTGCATCTCCACCTCTTGCTAGTCTTCCGTGGTAAGACCTTGGTTAGAAGAGTCAACCTCTGCCCTTTCCCATCATCAGCGTTCTGTGAGTGTGTGCGCTCACAGATGTGAAGCAGAGCTTCAGAGCCCAGGGTGCTGCAGTAATGAATAATTTGTTTAGTCAGTGTTGACTTCACTGAGTCTCAAACTACTTTCTTACTAATTCTGAAATGAGTGTCCCTGCTTATGTCACTAGATATCTCTAGAGAACACCATTGTTGAATCTGTTTCATGGTGTTATTCGTTTGTGCTTTGGGCAAGACCTTGACAAGGTGGTTCTGTTGTTTCTTGTACAATACAAAGCCAAGGCAGCCATAGCTTTTGCACAGTGGAACTTACACTTGGCAGGACAAGTGATCCATGAAGGTGAAGGAAAGGGATGCATGTAGATGTATTCCTTAAAAATGAAGAAAAAAAGAGTCTAATCTTCATTCTGCTGCCCTCAGTGCTCTTCCTCATTTTAGACCAATGAGAGACCTGATTTGAGTGATTAGCAAGAGCAGTGTTCTGGAGCAGACATCATTCTTTTCAGACCAAACAGCATGAAGATGATTTAAGAAGAGTGTGATCAAGAGTGAGCATCATTTGCATCCTAAGAGGATCTGTATTGATGAGAAAAGGAAAAAGCAGATAAGAGACTAAATTGTTTCACTTCAAGATTACAAAATAATGCCAGAGCTAGAATTTATACTTAAAGAGCTGGTTTTGATTTACACACAATCTGTCCCTTTTTCCATTTGTTGTTGTACGGAGATAAGGTTTGATTTGAGAGCTGAATTAAAAGGAATTTAGAGAAGATGAGTTATTTTCAATCTTTACCTTGAATTAACAATTTCAATATGCATGTTTAATGTAGAGAGCCAGTTCAACAGTTGGAGATTTCAATAATTATTTTATCCATGGTCTATTTTTATAAACAACTTTTAATGATTCCACTGAATTTTTAGCAAAGTTGTGTTCTGCTGATTGCTTCTGCACTTAAGTTAATATCGTTAAAACCAAAATGGAGAAACTAATCTAAGGATTAGAGGACAGTATAAAAAGCACACTAGTTTAGCTGAAGGACAAAGCAGTAGATTTCATCTCCCGTGCTGCTTCTTCTCTCCGTGCTGATGTCTTACCTGCTTTCTCTGCCAAAGAGCAGGGATTCCGCTTTCTTTGTGCTGAAATTCATATAATGTCTGTGTACCACTCCAAAACCGGATTTTTGAAGTGTTGCAAGTGACCTGTTCCATTGTGAGTTTTACTTCATCTGACAAACTCATTGGGAAGCATTGGCATTGAGAATTATGAGCACTTCTTTCTTTCAATTGAAAAAACAGAAGAACAAAAGCCTGAGTTTTAGATAATTATTTACTAGTTACATATGTCTTCCTGGCAGCTTTAAGAGAGTGCATAGACATCAGATTCTTGAAGTCTCATGTGTTTTAACTTTTTGAATTATGTGACTGCAGGTCTGTTTATTATTTTCTTCTCAGTGCTTTGGTGCATAACCACCATGGAATAGGACGGGGCACTGAAAAGAAACTTGAGCCCGTAGCAGAAGTCAGTTGTGTGAGACATTATGCACGCAGTGCTCTTGTGTTGTGAGGCATCCTTGATTGGACCTCTTCAGAACATCTGACTCATCTGCTGCCTGATGTGCATTCATATCCACTGCTCTTCAGATGAAAGGACAATTAAATACAAATGGCCTGAAATATGACGAGCCTCTGTATTTAGCAAATGCTACAAAGACCTGGCTTAATGTTTCCTCCTTGTCAAAATGCTTTTCTAGACCATTTGATATTTTTGGTTTTAATAGCTATGGTTTTAGTGTTTGTGGTATGTTCAGCATGTCATTCACGCTGCAGCAAACATTTGCTGCAGCCGTAGGCAAGTGAGAAGACATTGTGCAGTGCCGAACGTTTCTTACTAAACTGCATGAAGGAAGGGTTACAGTCACTTTGGATATGCAGCACTGTTCACATGGAGCCATGTTTTCATCATATCCTTTCTCTAATTAAAACAAGCTATGCTAGATTACAGTTTTCTGAGGAGTGAGATCTGAAATTTCAGTTAAGAAATTAAAAAAAATTCCGTGTCACACTGTCACTTCTGAATATGTGTTTTTTTGGGCTTAATTGACTCCTCAGTTTGCCCATCACCCAATTTAAATCTTGATCATGGTTGAATGAGCCAATTGTGTCAGGGAATGAAAATAACCAGTGGACTTGTGGCAGCCAGAACTTGCTATGTTTATCCTGGTCCTACTGTGGTCCGTAATTCCAGTGTGTTTACTTGTCCCAGTGTGTGTATGTTTGTCCCATGCAATATGGATTGCTTTGGGTCCTCCGTATGATTCCTTTCTTCTGGGAATGCCATCATAAATACACACACTCTCATGATCCTTTGCAGCCAAAATTTATTGCCAGTCTTTTCAGTGGCAGATGCAATAATGTGTCATTTTTGTTTAACTTAAGTATTTGAAAGATAGCTTTGGTTTTAGTAAACTCTTGGTTTTTCCCCTTTTATTTCTCCGTTCATGTTGCAAAATGTTAAGCCTACAAGACAATGATAATTGATTGGTTGATTATTATATAACTCATAGATTAATATATAGGCATTGTTATTGCCTTAACATATAGACCCAATAAATTGAAAATGGAACCTTTTGTTTTACAAAAATGACAACTGTTTTTGTATTTTCTAACTTCATGGGGAACATTACTAGAGGCCTCTTCAAGTAAAGCTGTAATTGAGATTTAAGGGGTATTAAAAGAAATAAAGTGGTAGTGTTACGTATACATAATTTCTGTGCTGTGTGCATAGCTTTTGTATACTTAGTTGTTTGAATGGGTACTGTAAGTATTTGTGGCTATGTCCTTTATTTTGAATGGTCAAAATGAGATTTATATTTTTGTTGGAGAGAAACAACTAATTGAACTTTCCTAAACCAGGTTTTACGCTGAGTTTGAGAATGTATGTGTAGTAACTGATCCAGTAAGCTGCTTAAAGTAACAACTTTGGTTGTTAGGGAAGGAGATAAATGCAAAGAAGTCACTCTAGTTTTTCAAGCTCAATAACTTTTAGGTAATTCAGGGGTATAGTTCAGTAGAAGTGGTGGTGTGAAGAATAAAGTTTCAGTAAACTCTGTTCCTTGTTCTTCAATTTGCCAGCTTGCCTCAAAACTCCTAACTGTGTCACAGAAAGACATGTGGGACCTGGAAAAATTCATAGTAAGAAGTGGTTCTTACTTTGCAATACAGCTAATAATAAAAACAAGCAGGGGATGGTAGTGGAAATAGAGAAATGACATGACTTCAGGTGCAACGGGAAGTCAGCTGGAAAGCTGAGAAGAGAACCCAGGTACTACAAATTTCACTCCACATTACTCATTAAACTTTTTCTTTTGTCCTATCAACAGAAGGGAAAGTTAGTTATATCTGCATGCTCAAGACAGGTCAGATTGTTACCTGTGTTATATTTCGGTTAGTGTATGTTGCTTTCCCTGAATGTCGTTTAATGCTGTTAAATCTATCCATTCTTCCTGATGGAGAGACACCCATAGAAGGAGAGGTGAAGACCAGCTCATCTTTTACTGAGGGGTTTGTGGTGTCCTTTTGGACCAATTAATTGAATTGTCTTCATTCTCAAGTTAAAATGATGTGGAGTTTCTCACTTGCTAAGCAAGTAGTGCAGTATTTTGTTGGGTTTTTTGGTCATGAATTATTATCTTTTACAAGTTGGTCTTGATCTATATCCTGTGAGAAATGGCATTGTTGAATATTCCTTGATTGATGCAGGTTGGATTTGTTATGCTATTTTAGAGACGCAGTAATAAAAATTGCAGTGTAGGTTCTTTTAATATTCCTGCAAGAGTGGAAATCAAGTTCTTGGCTTATCAGTTCGTTTTAAGTGACAAAAAAGGAAAATAAAGGCCATGGAAAAGTGGGTTCTGACTACAACTCACTGTGCAAATAAGAAGTTGCAATTAAGAGTTAAAATAGAGCCTAAATTGTTGAAATTATGATTAGGATTGGGGAAAAAACCAAACAGGATGTTTGAAAGAATGAAACTGCAGTCTGCATACAAAATAGAAAGTCTGTGTTAGATTAGCTGTGTTTGTGTGATCTGCATGCCCTGTGTAGGAGAATAACAGTAATCTTGGCAACGCTGCAAGAAGACAGAGGGGAGTTTACAGTCATATCACAGGGAGTGAGGAAACATGGTGGTCAGTTGGTTCACCCTGTCGTGATCCTAGCAGGAAATTGAGAGCCGTAACAAACTGCTGAAATTCAAATGCAACTCTTTGGCTAGGTAGCCATCCATTTGTTTTGTGCTTTTCTTATCCCATTAAGACATGACTGTGGTTTGTACAGAATACAGACATTTAACACTCATAGCAAAGTCATTTCTAGAAGTCAGGAATTACCAGTGTGTTAGACAACAAAGGTTACTCTGGAAATATTAGTCTGCTCCATGAAAGCCGTAACCTAGTCACAGTTTTATCGTAGATGATTTGGTGAAGTGAAGCTCAGCTATATAACACTGTGTGAGAGGATGGGGAGCTTTGCTTTCTTCTTCTCCCTGCGGTTGTAAGCAGAGCCTAGATCACCAGCTCTGGGTGTGTAATTTTTGTAAAGCAAAGCGAAGATGGTGTTTGTTCCAGCACTGTGCTTCCTGTCACCCATACGGATTTCTCTGGATCTGGCATTGCAGAAAGGGAGATGGGAAATCAAATTCGCACCAAGAGAATGGCAAAGGAAAACTCTGGCACTGCCTTTCCATGACAGAGAGCATGTGCTCTGTAAGGACAAAGTCGACGTTTTCCAATTACCACTTTTGCAGATGAGGGTTAAAATGATCAAAATTGCTCTGCTGGGGTTGTACTGTAGCACAGAGGTGGCAGCCAGGGGTCACACTGCTTTCATAATCTGTGTGGGAGACCATAAAGGGTTGATTTGCATGCAGTTTGGGTTACATAGGAGAGGACTGACATGTGATGAAGTCAGAAGTTGGAGACCCGCTCAGCATGTGATGACTGAGGTGTTATAAATGTGAGTGTGGATGAAATCTTAAACTTCATCATTCATAAATTCATTTGCTATTTGATAGTGTGTTGCAGTTAGAATTCCAAATTAATACCTTGAGTGGAGGTACGAGGGAAATGGAAAGAGACTAAAACTACTTGCAGCAGTAGTTCTGGCTTGTGTAGACGTGCATGAGCTGTCAGTAGTGTAGCCCTAATATGAGACCAAATTGGCAGCTATATTTAATGACCCTATTAGTAGCAAAATGACTAATCGAAGTTATCCTCTGTGTGACCTGCATATGCTCATACTATATTCCTTAAGTTAAAATTACTGTCTGGGTCCCGTTCTTTTCCATGGATTGTTCTAATAATGGTGTACCATGACTGTGACTCAGTTTGAGCTCAGAGACAACTTGTCATCCAGCTCATTGCTCCTCTGAAGTATTTTTTTGCACAAACAAACGCCGTGAACATTCACTAGTGCTATTCGCGTGCATGATGCAGTTAATGCCTACTAATCAAACACGGGAAGTGCTGCAAAATTGCTTTAAAATGTTCTTGGTGTTAAGGCAAAGATTCTGTGATCAGCAACCTTGGAAGGCGACAACTGTTAGTGCAGAAATCTAGTTCTGCCTCACTGACATTGTTTCAATTACTTTGTTCATCCATGAGAAGCCTAAACAGAAAGGTTTCAATGTAAGAAGTATCCTAGTTTGAGGTGAGTCAGGTCTAAACCAGAGTATGTGCATAGACATGTTCCAAATCCAAGTGAAAATATGGTTTGAAGCAAGAGGTTGGTGGAAAAGGCCCTAAAGCATGCAGTTTTTCATTCTCAATTTGTCATTAGAACTGTTATGGAGGAGGGATTAACAAATCAATGCAGGCTAAAATGAGAGAAAATCAATAAGAAACTGTAGTGAACTGGAACAAAGCTATCAATTTACAGCATTCTCTGCAATGAAATCACATCCATGCTTCCATTTGTGGATGGAAAAATAATTCAGAAATGATGATTTGGAGTTAAATTAATTCTTTTTTACCTGGCTGACCCCAGAACTTCAGGTCAAGAAACATCTGGGGTAAATGCAACCTGTGTTTCCTTTTTCTGTTGTGTTGATGAATTTTATTGGCAAGTTCTGTAACAGTGGAAAAGGAAAAAATAGTCACGGTGAAATATCATTTAAGTTACCCTCATAAGAATTTGTTGGAACACTCTCTTTAATTGTTTACTTTTTTTGTATTAGTACAAGTGACTTAATTAGTTCTTCATTGTCTTCCTGTCTCCTTTTCTAAAGAGTGTTAATGCTGAAAAGTTACTCCTTAATATGTTGTGGTTTGGACTGGACTGGCCACTGAAATGAAAGACAGGTGCTCTCCGCCACCTCTCTTCCCAAGGAGAGGAGGGAGAGAGACATACAAATTTAGAAAAAATAAACTACTTTATTTCATTATTTTATTTTTATTTTATTATTAATATTTATTATATACAATATGTGCAAAACTGTATCAAGCTCTCAAGATGATGATCACATCATCTTCAGGCACTGTGGAAGTCCCAAACTGGACTCTGCAACAGATGGGAGCTGAACTCAGGAATTGGACTCAGGAATGCATGGATCAGGATCAAAGGCAGATGAATAGACAGAGTCTTTCTCAGACATCAGCCCTTGAAGAAAGAGGGATGACCCTTTGATCTCTCAGCTTTTATACTGAGTATGGGGAAGATGGGATGGAATACCCTGTTGGTCAATTTTGGGTCACCTGTCTTGTCCACTGCTCCCCACAGGTGGGACCCCCTGTGTTCTCTTCCACTTCCCACCCTCCAAATAACAAAGTGAGCTGACCATTGTTATAGCAATAAGTATATGCAAGAGCCTCTCTGCATACCATTCCTTGGCATAAATTAGAAACAATCAGGTCTTATCAGTCTCTGTAAGTGGACTATAGTCTTAAAAATATGCCGTTAATTTCAGAGAGTTCACTTAATTAGAAGAGACTTAGCTGCAAAGTAAAATTACTAAAGAGAAAACAGATTCTGTTCTATCTCAAGCCAGGACAAGGTGGTATGCATTATATGTCTGGAAAGTATGCTGGGCTACCGGGTAGGGTACTACAGATGGGTGGGATGGGGGAGATCTTAGTGGTTCCAACTCTGTCCGTCTATTGGGTTGTTGCATTGGTCCTTTCAAACTCATTTGTCACTGTCGGGCTGTAAACTCACTGAGGCAGTGCTGTTCTGGCCAGCAGACAGATGACTTCTTCCTGCTTTTAATTTAAGGATTTTGGATTTGGTTTGAACTATGCTTCTGCTTTTATGCCAGTGATGGTGTTTGTTTTCATTTGTCTAATGTTTCCAGCTTTCACTTATCAGTGAGTCACTTAAGCTGTGAGCCCTGCCAGTCTTTTTGGCCTCTGTGCTTATGTTGTGAGTTATTGTAAAGCTACTGTTTAACAAAAGATTCAAAAGAAAAACTTGTGTTTCCTCTGTGATGCTTGAAGTTGTAGCGGTGCTGTGGCACACAGCAAATTTTAAAGACTGGTTTATGGGGTAGCTTGCTAAATGACAGGTACCTATCTGTTTGTCCTCCCACCTGGTGGCTCATCTCCTTTGCCTGTTGGCTGCCTTGCCTCTAATTTAAACCGAAGTTGTCAAAGGCAGAAGCTACTTCTGAACTCTGTGTGTGTTTTTTACGTGGTCTCATATAGCCTGTGCCTTTGCCGCAGCATTCAACCAACAGAATTTGTTCATGAGAGGAGGAGGAAGGAAAAGAAAAAGTAAAAATGATGCATCTAATTCTGTGAGAACAAAAATGCTAAACTGTCTCCTGTTTTAAAACATGCCTAAGGGTTTTTTCTTATTTAAGAACCTAAGGGTTCTTAAAACCTGTTGATGTCTTGCGGTTTTTTAATATGGAAAAAGTGAATAAAAACCTTATAAAGAAAAAATAATAATAATTCCTTAGAGGCATGTTTCCAAAAATGCTGCAACCTACATTTTCCCACTTTTGCTCCATTTTTCCCATTCCTCCTTCTCTTCCCAGGTATAGAGCTAATGTAAACACTCCCTTCTTTGGCAACAAGTGCTTAGGGGGCCAGTTAGAAGTTCTTTCGATGTGTTTGTTTTTCCAGATCATTGTTTGGCATAATCTTTTTGTTTTTAAGTGTTAAATTAACAAGCATTACATAGCCTATTTTCCTCCTGTAATTGCCTCAGTGGAATCCCTTCCATCTAGCTTTAAGTTGTCAAGGTTTACCTGCAGCCTCTGTTAGTTGATTTCACACATTGAAAGTGTGAACCCATTCAAAGCCTTGAAAATCTAAGACTTGGTTTATTTCGGTAGAAAGAAAAAGAAGCAAAAAACCCCCAACCAACCAAAACAAAAATAATCCAACCAAACCAAAGCAAAAAAAAACAGGCTCTGCTCAATCTCAAAGAGATTATGGGGGTGAAGGGATGAAAGCCAGCTAATAAACTTCATCTAAAAGATTTCAGCCAACCAGAGATATTAGGGTGTCTTAGATTTGACTGAGTGCTATGATAAGATACATTGTAGGTGTATATAACAATGCAGTTCCTTTATTGCTTTAGTATATGCCAAGGTGTAATACTTTGTGTTTTAAGTTCTTTGTTCTCTGTACAGATGAAAGTATAGTATATGATTTTTTTAGTTCTTGAATCTTAATGCCTTCTCGTGTCTTCTCTGTTTGGTGCCCTATTTTGATTTCTTGGGTTTTTTTCTTTTTTTTTTTTTTTTTTAATGTCTGAATGGAGGAAACCCTTTTTTCTTTGGTAGTTTTGGGAAAGGGTTTATGACTTAAATGCACAAAAGTGAATTCCAGAAATGGCAAACAGTGAATTGATTATTTTTTTTTCTTTGACTTCTTGATCTACTGCTGCTCTCTTTTTAGGATTTAACCACTGCAAAAGAAAGATGAAGGCATCCTGATTTTCCTGGATACATTACTCACTGTGGTAATGTGGCTAAAATGAAAAAGGAGCACCCACTTTTAGAGAAAATAGCTGTGCATTTATAGAAATTTAGACAATAATTGGCTTACAATTATCAAAAAGCTTTGTGACCTTTGGGAGCACAGTTACAAGATTTTTTTCAGAATTTTGTGAGGAAATAAGAACAGGAAGTTAGAAAGCATTGCAAGTTTTTTAGTTATTGTGGCTGTTTCATATTCTTGGTTTAAATGTATTTTTTCCTTACCATGAAAACCGGATAGGGACATGGCTCTTCTCCTTCAATGCGTATCACTGAAGTTTTTTCCAGTTTGCTGAATCGATTGGATTATTGAGGCTGCTGCGGTACTATGAAGACAGAATTTTTTCACCTGGACACACATAAGCCTGCTGAGATCAACCAATGTTTGTGGTGTTACATGAGCCTATGAGTCCTGCTGTTTGTCCTTCCCCAGGGGGAAATAATGGTTTTGGCTCAGCTGTTGTACCTGGGGCTGGTAAATTCAACACATCAGGCTGGTGAGCAATGTTCTGTAGTTGCTTTCATGCTATCAGAACACCTTGAAAGCTCAGGGAATGAGAAGTACAAGTGAAGGGACTGTTTTCTTGGAGAACAGACGTATCATCTTGATTTTTTCATCTTCTGTGGTTGTCATATATATATGACATTATATATATATATATAAAAAAATATATAAGCTTTGCAAAATCAGCTGCTTAAAAATCTGGTCCAATTTGCAGTTTAGCATACAGCTGCAGCTAGTGAAGGTGCTTTGGGGCCTGTGCAAAGGTAGAAATGGTAGAAGTGTTTCTGAATTGAAGTCTGGAAAGCATTACAGTATATATCTTGGCTGCTGGCAGCTTGGTAAAATATAGAGATTTCATGCACTCTATCATTGATTGCTCTGATACCACCTTGCTTAATACTCTACATGATATATAATGAATTCTGCTGTGGATTTGTGAGGCAAATCTGTTTCTTAGCATCTTCTATTTAGAGAAGTTGGCAAAAGGCAATCTTTTCACCTTATGTGGTCTGTCTGGAATACTGGTATGAAGAACTGATTCAGGTCCGAAGCCTGTATTTGATTCTACCCTTTGTTTCATGTTCCTGAGTGAATTGTTGGACAAGGAGAACATTTATTAAAACAATTCTTGTTTCCAATGCTGATATGGGTATTTGAAAGCATAAGTCTTATTATCAGTGATCTTATCTTGAGCTAGCAGGTGTCAACTTGACAAACTCAGATTTTCAGAAGACATGTTTGAAAGGATTACTTTGAAACTGCATGCCAGTTTGCCAATTTCTTAAGAACATGCAGATTGATTTTTTTTTTTTTTTGCCTAATGTTTTCATTAGGAATGCAAGTCACAGGTTATGGTGGGAGGGGATGTTGTCAGTCTTATGAAAACAAAAATTCACAATCTTCTGTCTTGCTGTTTCTTGGCACCTGTTGTGGTTTGATTCTTAATTCTGTTTTAAAAGAAGATAAAATGTTATTTTGTGTTTATTAGATCATGTGGAAATATAAGTAACCTTAAACCAATAAGAAAATGGATATCTGTGATGACAGTCACTTTTTAAGTTTAATTGCATATCTCTAAGACTTCTTTCTCTTTGATACTGCTGATTCTACTCAGTATTTGTATGCAGAACCTCCATTACACAAAATTGAGGCTAAGAAAAATGTAGACACTTTGTAGAAATGGATTTACATGGTCAGGTTTGAAACTTTCCATGGAGTTTTTCTCTGGTTTAGATGTTAGACTGAAATCTCCTAAACAAAACAATGTTGAGATTTGCAGCTTCAGGGAATGAGAGAATACTTGGAACAGAGTAATGGAGGGCTCTCCTTTGGTTCAGCATTTTGCATTAAGTCTTACAGGATTAATTTGCTGTCTCTGGTTTTCCTGGCCACAGCAAGATTGAAATACAGATTGCTTGGGGGGACGTGAAAAACAAATGCTTGTATCTTTTTACTTAAAAAGATTAAGATGGTATTTTTGAATTACAGCGATGTTGTTTAATAATCTTAAGATGCCATTGTCTTAGCTGAGAAGCTGTTCAGAAATATGAAATATGATATTATGTGGATTTAATGTTCGAGACATAATGTGTCCCACCCCCACCTCCTCAACAAATGGGGACAGCATGGAGACATCTAAAATGTCTTCTGGTCAAATGAATTGGGAGTGCACTAAGACTGACAGTATTCAGGGTCTTTAAGGATGACTGGTTTTGCATGAGGTCTCCATTTGTAGTCAGATTGGCAGAAAGCCAGTGAGAAAAGAGCATTTATTCATTCACCTTGAGTTCATGCTCAGCATGCCATGGCAGAGAGAATTCTAATAAAGTCATTTTATCTGAGGACTTCAAATTTAGTAATTCTGAGTACATGAGGGACTACTGATGTACCACTGCTGAAATTAAATAGACGTTCTAGGTTGCTCTTTCAACCTTTTTTGCCTGCCTGTACTCTCCCTCTTACACTTTACTTACTGACAACTTCTTTTAGATACCGGAGTTACTACAGGGATTTCAAATTATGCTACTGCTTATTATCTTTTTCACCACAGGTGACATGCTTCAGGAACGTCTCTTCCCATTCAGTGAGACTGCATGTGCTTTCCCTTTTAGTCCTGTGACTGAAAGAAAAACATTGTGCCTTCTCTTCTTTTGTTATGGGGCTAAGCACTCAATTTTTATAAGTTTGAGAAATCAGGACCAAATTCTGAAATGCTTTTACTCATGTTAAATAAATGTGATTAATTGTGATGCACTTGTATCATATGCATCTACATTTATTGACAGAAATGAGTAACATACCAAATAATACTTGTGTTTGGATTCCATCTACCTCTTTTCTTTTGTATTCAATACTATATGTTGGCTGATATTGGAGGAGAAAATGAATCAAAAATATCAAAACACAAAAATATCAAAATGGTGACACTAGTTTTAGTTTGAATTAACAAAAATAAATCCATGATTCTATAGAATGAGCAAAATGAGGCTATTTTAATGTAACAGTAATTTTTAATTAAATTCGTGGTAAGACAGAGATGTCAGAAGTAGTGAAAATACATGTGTTGTGCTTCTGTTGTTATATGTAATTTAGATATACCTTAGATATAATTGAAGAAGAATACTTCGACTTTTAGACAATTGGCATTAGAAACCCCATGGCTGTTATGTTTGTCTGAGTTGCACCTCCCAACAGTTCTGGTAATTTGCTTTCACTCATAATTTATGTAACAAAGATCTCTCATGCAGGTCCATAATCACTACACATGCCTTAGCTGAAGTTTCCTTGTGAGATACTTTGCTTCTGTGTTTTTTCCCCTGTTTCTTTCTCTTGCTCTCTTGCCCAAGAGAGTTGTTTTTGTGTAAACCTACTGAGAGCCATCTGGTCTGGCTGCTGAGAAGCCAGCACTGCACAGCTGAACAAGCCTGTCATGTTGTTCATGTTTGTCGTAGTGCTGGACCTGCACCTGTGAGAGATGGTCTGCAGAGACAGCTTTGTTACTTTTTTAAAAAAAATGTGTGTTTGGTCCTAAGCTTTTGGGTACTTCAGTGCATTATTTCTTGGAAAAATACTTTCTTCAAACTTTGGGCAAAAGGAGTGTTCAGGGAGCCATAAGCAGGTGTCCTTGGCATTTGGAAATTCTTTAAGGTCTATGGTCTGTTTGGACGTTCTAGGGGACAGCATTCAGCACTCCCAGTCACTATCTCGAAGACACTTGTGTGTCCTCGGCTTTTGGAAAGGAGAAACTTCTGTACTGCAGAAACCTGAATGTATGGTGCTTTATTGATCCTTTTTTTCAGCGAAGGGCAGTACCTCAAGGTGAGATGCAGTAGCACTTTATTTCCCCTGGATCAGTGTCAAACTTTTCAGCTGAGGTTTAGAGCTGAACTGCCTGATCTTCAAATAATCTCTTCCTGCCTCTGGTAATGTAGCAGCACGTTCTCCCTACTCCCCCCAGGCAGATTGTTCTACCTGAGCTGCTGAAAGGAATAGAAGACTCAGTGGTCCATAGTTACATTCTGCAGCTCTTTCTCAAAGCATAAGCTCTGCTGCATGTAGAAGAATACCCAAATGTTTCTCTCCCGTCTTTGTAAGGCACTTCAAGGCTGGCATTGCCGGATGGTGATGTATGAAGAATTGAAGATGAGCACATTGCAATCATAGCAAGGCAAACTGTGTGATCCAGGGAGAGCAGAAGGGATGCAGCACCAGTGGTTTTAGATGACTACACAAAATTATTTTATTAGCCGAGTATGGAGTAAGCTCAACTGCATCTTCCCATCTAGAAGTTGCAAAGAATCCATTGTTCATACCACTGCTCTTGTCTCATTGCCACACTAAAATCAGAAAGTATTATTATGTACCTGCCTTCTGCCCTGAGTCACGTTCCAGTATGCAGGGTTTGCAAATGATCCTTACAGGTGAGCTGTCTTGAAATAGTGAGCATTCCTATATGTAGAATAACTCTTCGTAGTAAATTTCCTGTGTGGAATACTTTGATGTTTGTCTGCAGACAATACAGTTCTATGGTACTCTTGACTGGAGACTTAAAATGCAGCGTTTCTGGGTCCAGTGTTGATGTAGAAGTACACTTAAGTCTGTGGAGCCCTGCAATATGCAGTGAAGCTGTCCACTATGTTGTAAAGCCACATGATTGCTCAGTTTCTGGTGGCTGCCATAAACATTATTTATATTAAATATAAATAAAAGATACATCTCTGAGACTGATTTAAGGCAGTGATTGTAGTGAACATCTATGAGAGGCTGAGTACGTGTGTTAAAGCAAGCTCTTCTTGAAAGTCTTATGGTAATTGTTTTTGATTTTTTTTTTGAAATGTATCTTGAAATCTTGTTTTTTAAAAAAACTTGAAAACATGAAACTTCAGATTTTAATATCAAAGTGAAATAACAGGATTGCTGCCCTGTGTTGTAAGTTAAAAAGTTGGGTTTTTTTTAAGCCTTCTTCACAATAATGTAGCTTCAACTGAGTTTCTACAATTTGGATAACAATATTTTAGTTGTCATTTGACAAATACACAGTTTTATATTCAGCTATGCAGAGTATGCTTGATTAGGCCTGTTCATTTGAGAAGTAAGGTAAAGCTGAAAATGATTAAGTGTAACAAATTTTTAGCTCAATGCAAATGTTTGTAAGGAATGAAATACTTAGGAGCAAGAATAAGCATACTGATTTTGTCTCATAGGGACTAGTGAATGAATTGGCTAATAACGTGGTCAATGAAATGGTGAGAGAAGTAAATATCTGTTAAGCCTTCTTTTAATGTAATTGAAAAGCACAAAAAATAAAGACAGTTTTAAAGTGTGCTGCTCTGCATGTCTTGTTGCAGGTTACACTACATGCAGTATGGTATAGGTTATTAGAGGCTGCATGTCTGACGTAAGTCGGGTTTTTTGATATTGGATTTGAGAAATCTTCTGGAATTGAGCCGGGGGTTATATGTTCCAGTAAATGACTAAAAGTGAAATTGTGTCTAAATTACTTTTTCACTGATATCTAACCCCTGGAATATGTGTTATCGTAGTGACTGAAAAATCAGTTCATCATTTCAGAGAGCTTTATTTTAGTTAATGTAACCCTCTTCTTCATTATAGTACTGATTTGTTCTCTGATCTGTTGGATTCAGTAAGTATTTGAAGTCTGAATTTCGCATGACCTATGTCACATTAATGTGTCTTTAATGCTTGGAAAGCGTAATTTATTCTTGTGAAGGTTTGCAGAGCAATAGCACATAGCTCCTTAGAGAAGAGCAAAATTTAACAGGAATATTATGAACCTAATCCAGTATGTTTTAATGTTGCTGTAGTGGATGTGCATGAAGGCAGCATAGCATGTTCTGTTCTAACTTTGATTGCCCAAATTGATTAAAGTAAGTTGCCACTTAAGGGGAAACTTCCACGTTTGCCCTCTCTTCTGAATTGACTTGATTTTGAAACAGTCACTGAAAATGACCCATTCGTCATTAAATTGTAGGAGTCTTGTTCTGCTCTTGAGTAGTATTGATAATGTTGGAGACGTAAGATGGGTTGTTCAGAGTAAATACTTTCAGAAAGGGAAACTTACTTCAGAAAAAGCAGACTTCAAAAGTCCACTCACATGGTTAGATGTTACATCTACATGGGAGGTGGTTACAGTTTCTTTGAAAACCACTATTTGTTCTAAGAGC
>JAOQGH010000040.1:51416262-51427130 GCA_025769975.1 Gallinago jamesoni
GGTGGGAAGTAGCTGTCTCAGTACCTTGTTTACTGTTAACTGAAACTGATACATGAAAATCTCACAATTAAGGCTCATTCAGCACAGAGAAGAGGAAATTTCAAGGGCAGATACTAGCAGCCTGCCAGTACCAGTAAGGAGATTCATCAATAAGATGAAAGAAGGAGGAGAAACAAAGGACATAAATTAAAATGCGAGGTTCAGACTTAATATAAGGAAAACTTTTTTCACCATGAGGACTATCGAGCAGTGGAACAGGCTGCCTGGGGAGGTTGTACCATTTCTGTTATTAGAGAATGGAAAAGACTTACCTGGATAAAGCCCAATTAACATGGTCAGATCTCATAGCTGAGTTAGCTGTAAGAGGTTGGACTAGAAACCTCCTGAGGTCCCATTGAACCTGAATTAACCTGTGATCCTAAGATCTTATTTCTGTCTTCAAAACTGTTTCCACAGATGCTCAAAATTTTGAATTTTTATGAAACTTCACTGCTGTAAGAGGGATGAGTTTTCGGGTTATTTGTTAAAATGCACTGGTCAAGGCTCAAATGAAGTTCAGTTTGCAAAAGTGTTGCTTCTTACTAGGAAGGCAACCAATGAGAGAGAAGGAAGTTAAAGAAATAATGTTCTTTTTTCCTGTCAGCTATAATAAACATTTTGGGTGCAGCAAAATGCATAGAAGCATTATGTAAGTACTTGAGAGCTCTCAATGTGCCCCTCTGGATAACATGAGGTGCTTGTATCACTCTGATAGTGTAGAAGTTGGCATCTTTCCAGTACTGGCTTTTTTGAGAGGAAGACTGTAACTGAAATAGCAACTTGGAAAAAACCTGCTTCCATGGTTCAGTAGTTCTTTGTTGTTATTTTATTTTAGCCCAGAAGCACTAAAATTAGCTGTCCTTTCCTCTTTGTTCTTATTTTCTTTATACTCCAAAGTTCACAAAGTAGAAAATCTGTTGAGAAGCTACTCTGCAGTTTAACTATTCTGTACATTGAAAATCAGACCCCTTGATCTGTTTGCTCAAAACAACCAGTTGATTTTCAGGGGTTGTTCTGTTTGTCTAGTTACATGCCATTTTCTAGTATAAATTGCTCTTTGGTCTTATAAAATTAAGTCATACTGGTTTATGATGATGGTTTTGCTTTAAATTTATAAAAATAATTTTAATTCTGTGCCCTTCTTACTGTCCTCTATATTCTTTTGGGTAGCAATAAATGCACAGTCTGAGACAGATACGCTATTGAAATTAGTTCACTAAAACCAGAGCCTCTGCTCTTCAGAAAATTAAAAAACCTGATATCTGCAACATTGTGTTCTTCTGACAAGGGTAAACAGAAAACTGAAAGGAGACAGAGTTCTGTAGAGGTGACACAGATGTGACTTTGTCATCATTAAAATGTTTCTTCGAAACGACTGTCCTGATTCATGAAAATCATTTTTATTTAAGTGGGTTTTTTTCTGAGTTGCAGTATTAGTCATCTAGAATCATGTATGCTGTCTGCAGTTCTTTTTAAGGATCTTTGCTTGTCTGAAGAAGTTCTCTTTATTTTTATTCTCTCTCAGAATGGTATATGTGAACCTTTAAACACAAAGCTAATTTTTTCACCTCAGTTACTCTTGACACATTAAGTCAGCTTGATCCGCAAATAACTGCTGGAAATAAGGGGTTTGGGTTTAATTTATTTCTTTTCTACTTATGTCTGGACTTTCTATGTTAGGTTTGAATTAAAGGCCTCAAAATCAATTTTATGGAAAATCAGCATATAGCCTTAGACTTGACTTTTGAGTGAGAAGATGCAAAATTGCTATTTTTTTCATACCTAAGATTTAGTGCTGTAAAAGATGTTTCTTGCAGGTTTGCAAACTTTTTCCAAAACTCTCAGTAGCTGTTGGAGCTCCAGCGGGTTAATGCAGTTAGTAGTATCATGTGTGTAAGAACTGGGGGATGGCAAAGGAGAAACATTAAAAAAAAATTAATGCTTTTTTAACATGTAAAAAGTACATTAGAAATCTCACTAGTTATTTAAAAGCCTTAAAACCAATAATTATTCGTGTAGAGACGGTGAGTCTTGGTGTCTACCAACCTGACCTGATTTCACATTGAGTTCAAAGTATGCACATCTTTCTGTAATGCTGAATGAACTTTGCAGACAGTTGTGGACATCTCTGCAGTATATGTGAGGTACCTTTGAAATATATAATATTGATACATTTGGCAGGATTTATAAACTTTTCTGGTGCTGACAGAACAGTCGTTCTTTCCTGTTCCAAGGTGAAGTCCAAAAATAAGCAACTCAATTTATGATAAAAAGCCTGTGCATTAGATGTTGTCAAGGGCTCTTGAGTTAAACATGCTTGAAATTTTTAGACCAGGCTGGTTTTGAGATACGTGCCAAAGTAGAGCTGGAAAATTTCGACGATGGTATTGCATTTTTGTCATTCTTTCAATCACAGGACTGAACAGACCTGTATTCTCTTATCCCCCCAGGCCCCTTTTTGAACCTACTGCCTGATAAATATAGATATAGAAGGGGAAAAAATATTGTTGACAGTGCTGTTTTGTATCCTGTCCCCCTAAATACTTACATGTCTGCGTTAAATTTCCTCACGTTGTAACAATAGTACTGCAGCTCTGGAGGAGCACGCTGTGGCTGGCAGTCTCTCTGGCAGCTTGTTTTCATGCCTATATCTTGGCTTCTTTAATACAGACACAAATCTGCTGAAAATTATCTGGTTGCAAGGGTGTAGCATTTTTGTTGCTTCTATTCCAGAAATGGAATAACAAGCTGGGAAAATGAGATGTTTCCTAGTGGGAGCTTTATTGGATACTATGGCTATTAAAAAACCAAACCCAAACAAACAAAACCAAACCCAGACAAACAAAACCAACCCCAAAACACTCCAACCTTCTCCAGAGTGATGTGTTTAGAAACCTCTGAAACTTTTCTGCTGAGTTACATGCCAAGTATCTGTTTTTACTGGGGAGTATTGAGTGGCAGACTTTCACTCTTACAGTTTGATTGTCACTGAGTCCCACTCACCTTTGGATATGGCTGACAGGGTTTATAAAATTAGATGGTGTTTCATCACAGTCCTTAACCAGAAACTGAGAAATGAAACTGAAATGAAGCTGTAAGAATAAAGCACCTTCACCTGTCTGGAAGAGATTTTACCCCCAAAATCAGTGTTTGGAATTCTGACACCCCTGATCAAGAGGTCTGTTGTTTTGCAGTTTTGACATCAGAAATACAGTGTAAGACTGGGAGTCAACTCAAAGGCAGAGCATCAGGTCCTTACTGAGAAGTTATAAACTCATCCACTGGGTGAACTAAAAAGTTACATTTGAAGAGGCATCTTTTGGTTGAGAAAACTAACATGGATATCAAGTAACTTTTTGTGATTTGTGTTGTATCACTTGTCAAGTGGCACTGGTTATACAAGTAGCATTCCAATACTCTGCTGTCCCTAGAAGAAGGAGGAAAATTGGAGTTTAGAGTCTTTCCTGTCTCCCTGATAGTTCTCACTTCCTAAAAGAGAGGATGATTCAGCAAGCTACAAAAGCCCTTATTAGGGACTTGGATTTATGAGCTGCGTCCTTCTAAAGATACTATTACCTGTTCTCTGAAACCACTGCATGCTGCTCAAATCAGTAGCTAAACTGTCTGGATGATATCCTCAGCTGTGCTGCCATCCCCTTCAAATTGTTTGAGAGATCTGGGGCAGTTCAGAGCAGCCAAAAAAGCCTGGGGTCTGAGTGTAGGCTGGGGGGGAACTCATGCTGTGCAAGCACCAGGTTCTGAGGGACCCCTGATAGCCCCAGGATCCAGCGTACAGAGGTCAGTGCTGCCATGGGCAAGACATCTGGCATGCAAAGCTCAGGGCACTGTAAGGCTGCTCTGGGGTATGAGTACGTGTGCTGTGATCCTAGGAAAAGGCTGGGGAGAAGCGGCACAAATCAGGATGTGCTGAGGTCCATGCTGCCAGAGCGAGGGACATGCTGATGTTTGAGCTAGTTGGAGGTGAGCTGGGGCTCTGCAAGGCTCCAGTTCCGAGCCGCAATAATGCCGTGCGAGTTTCCAGACTGGGTTTGGTGGGATGGGATCCCGGTGTGTGAGTAGGGGAGTGTGGGTCAGTCTGCTCTTCTCTCTGCAGCCCTGCTTCCCGGCTGTGGCTGGTGCCCAAACTAGTTGGTTTAACAGCAGCCTGGCTTTTCTGCGCTATGCAGTCACCCCTCTGACTGCAGTGCAGATATTTGCAGGGTTATGCTCTGGGGTTTGGCCTCTGCACCCATGATTTGCAGGGTGCAGAAGTTGAATAAAGTTGTGCTTGGGCTGCAGTTCTTGCTCTGCACCTCTGAGAGTGCCAAAATAGAATCTCTTCTTGTATCCACAAAAAGCTACGGAGAACCAAAATTGGATGAAAAACAGAACAACCTAATGCATTCTGAGAAAGCAGATATTAAGACAACTGTTAGAAATAGTGTTTTATATCTCTAAACTATTTATAGTGTAGTCATGATGTCTCCAAAGAGAGCAATACTATATCACCAACATTTGATAGTGGTGCTCTGAATAGAGAACAGAATGCAAGACAGTACAGATGGCTGACAGACTGCAGCAAATTCCAGCTAATGAAGAAATGCAGTATGTTTGTTTACATGCAAGTTGAAACAGTTGGCTGTTAAAATTGGTTTGAAATCCAGCTCTGAGCTGTGTAAACATAGATCACCCTTATGCAACTAATAATAATAAAATACATTTTTGCATTTAAAAAAAAACCATAATGCTTCCCTTTCAACAGTATTGCTGCAGTTGGATAACTTGACTGTTCTGTATTCAATGCTTTTCAGTCCGTGCAAATCAATGCTGCAAGAAACAAAACCATTTTACTGAGGGAATTTATGTATCAAATCATGAATCTATATACACAGAAGTGAAGGTTTTGTGATTAGTTTCCAGAAAAGACACATGGTTTTGTTAAATTTTGCCAATGCCCTGGATGTATTATTCAGAGGAAACAATCAAGAGTCAGACATTCTGCTCAACTACTTCATCCAGTGGATCAGGTTATGATTTTGCTAGTAGTTTACGTTGTGAATCACTTGGGGGGGAGGAAGGTTGATTCCTGAATTTTACCAGTGAATTTCTGATCATAGTAGTTTTCCCCCTGCCTCCTTTAAAAAGTGCCATTTTTGAGCTAGCAAATCTATTGTTATTTAATATTAGGACGATGATGCCGTACAATAAGAACACTGCAATCTCTTGTGTATCAGGGAGAGAGACAGACACAGAAAGAATAGAATGAGTACATGGTTTTCTGTAATGTATTTCCAAATTGCATGATTTGCTTGTCAGTATATTTCTGAGAATAAGTTCATTTTACTAGGGCAGCCTTCATCTCATTTGCTATCATGTTTAGAAGTATTATTTGTATTATAGAGAGCTGTTAAAATTCTGCAGCACGTTTAAGGAAGATGTTTCAAATGCAACCTACTTGCTTCTTGTTTTCCTTTCTGATGGGTGTTTAGAATGCATTTGCTGGTAAGCGTTATCCGAAAATGCAAATGGAGCTTGCTTTTCAGCAGCAGGCAAGCAGAGCAGCCACCTGTTCTGCAGTTGACCACAGTGGGCTCAGTACCTGGAATTCCCCATTGATGGGGAGAAAGCAGTAAATGGAATGGGTTGATGGTTTTGTTCTTTACCATAACATTTAGAATCTTACAATGCAAATAATGTTCTGTGTTATCAAAGCATTGTAGGACTGCAGAAGGTGAGATTGTGTGGTTGGCTTCAAGGAGTATGTATGTGTTTGTCTGTGCAAATGGCAATCCTCGCATGTGGGCTATATATAGGCACCAAAAAGTCCTCTCTGACGTATACACACATACATGCATATAGTTTATGCTGATGAGGTGGGTTTTTCACTTCGCAGATTGTAGTGTGATGGACAGTTGCTGATTCACGGAGAAAAACAACCCTTCTGCCAAGAACTGGAAATCTGCCGTGATGCTAAATGATCTGAGATCCCACTCCCATGGGCATGTGCAGATTTGCAAATCAACCAGGAGTCAGCCGACTAAACACAGTAACACTGAAAGTAGCCATCGAAACTGATGTTTCTTTTTGTGTTTTTTCTCTGGCTCCATGCTCTGGGACTAAGAAGCAATTTGATGATTGCATCTTAGGTTATATCCCCTGAAGCACTTTCATGATTTGCCAGGTATCTATTAGTTATGTAGTTTTCTGTGTAAACCAGAATCTGTTCCACTTTTACAGGCAGATTTTTTTAAAAATATGTTTGAGCAGTAACAATTCAGATTAGAGCCTTGGATTCCTAGAGAGCTTTTGTTTGATTAAATACCAAAACCAAGTCCAACAATAACAAATGCTTTTGAGAAGGAAATACATCACAGCAGGGCTCAATGCTAATATTGAGAATTTCCAAGTTCACATAGAAAAAACAAACAAAAATCTTTGTTGTCTCTTGAAAGGATATAAACTTCTATGAATCCTAAAAATAGACTTTGTAGGTGATTCTGTAACTGTCTAATGAGGGTTTCTGTTGTGTGCCTGTGAAACACCTGTTACTGTTAGTTTTACTCCAGTAAAACTAAGCAACCTGTTAGTACTATTGGCTGATCCAGGATAGTAATTCATTTGCTCTTTCTAAAATCCCAGGCCTCACTGTGTATCTCCACATGAACTGGGTAGACATGACGTAAGTGACTTGCGAAGGTCTAGGTTTAGTTTTGTGGTCTGTGGTTCAGTAAACTGAATTAGATGTGAAATTCAGACCTGGAGAGAAACAGTAAGAGGATCTCTGCTTTGGTGGACACTTTGCCCTGGGACTGCCCTAAGGGTGGTCCCATTGTCTCTTTAATAAATCAGAAGGCAGTAAAATAATCTCTTAGTTTTGTTGTTGAGGCTTGTCTGTAGGCAGGTACCTCTAAGTGCCCTTTTGTTTGCCCGGTGTCTGTGAGTTATGGTAGATCTGCCCTGCGTCCTTCCTGAAGAGTCCTCTCTGAATTCTGCCTGCTTGTCTCGGGCTTATGTGTGAAATACTTGGTGTGAGTGAAGAGTACGTTATCCAACCCAAGGTTCAAACCAAGATTCTGGTCTAAAAGGTAGGCTGCTTGTTGTTGGTGGTGGAGTGAGTAAAAAGTGAAGTCTATGGTAGATTGACAACGTTGAGTTTCTTCTTTGTCTACACAGCTGCCAGTCTAAGGGTGCTGCTTTATGTCAGCTGTGCTTCTTGCAGGGTTCCTTAGTCATAAAAATGCAAATCTGGATTGCATCTTCCATCTGAAGATGAGGGGTCCTCCTTAGGTCAAGGTAATGGGTGATGAAATATAATTACCTTGTATGTTATTATAATGACTCATATTTAGAGGTGCCTGTGGTATGAAATTTGGATGAATTGCACATTCTGATGGATGTTTAATTTTGTTTTCTCTTGCTGTTGGCTGGTATCACCCCACTTAATGGATAATCTGACTACTTGTTGCAGAGGTTTTACATAAACACTTTAGGGTCCCTTTTTGGGAATCTTTAGTTGATTCAGTAAATTAGTGGGATTATGATACTGCAAGTGCAAAAACTGTTAGTTTGTGTGTCGTGTGCCAAGCTACAATAATTTTTTTTAGTAATAGCTCTTGCTCCCAAGCAAAACCGGTCGTATTGCACATGCATAAACTTCCACAAAGGATTGAATCTGTGGGACTGCTTTGTGTAGGGTTGTTCCTCATGCTCCTTGGCTTACATAATATTCTTTATAAATGATCCACACTTGTAAGGCAGTCATTGCCCCAAAGTGCCTGTCTCTTATGATCCATTTGATGTTGCCATACTTAATTTTCTTCTGCTGTTTTTATTTATCATCATTGCTAAACATAAGTTTGTGCTGGTTTTAGAATGTTTCAGATTCGGTGTTTCTAATCTTAAGATGAGTAATTTAAAATGTTTTGGTGAAATGATTTTGAATAACTCTCAAAACTTGTTTTTGATAGGAACCTCAGTTTTGCAAGTACAGAAATATTCCGCTGAATAGAAACAGGGTCTTGCCAAAGAAGGAGTTGGTAATACCTTTAGATATTTCATATCTCAGTGCCTTCTATATGCAAAGTATTAGCAACATGCTTCACATGCACGTGGTGCACCTGCCTTGGCTATATTCACTCTAGAGCTCTACAGTTCACTTCAGTGCCCAGGAAGGAAGTATAGGTTCATAGTATGGTGAATTTACTGTTGTCTAACCTATGAGCTTGGCAACTGGATTTTTTAAGAGACTCGGGTTATGGCAATTTGTTACAGTATTTCCCTAAAAAGAAAGGGAGGTGACTGGGGTTTTTTTGCAGATAAATGGATTATGATCAACCTCCAATGACTTGGTCTCAGAGATATCCACATATTAGATCTTAACTTTGCAGCCAGAACAGTCCTAGCTGTCTGGTATAATGGTGAATGTCCCTAGACAAATTTTACCCTCACATATGTATGTGCAAGTAAAATCTGAAGTTAACTGCGGGTGGCTGTGTCCGAGGGAGGAATTTTGTTCTAGTGCATGTACGAAGATAATTTTAATAGCTGTAGTGAGATTAAGTTTATAGTTTCACTCAACATTAAGGTGTGGAGCCCTTCTCTAGGGGAAATAAATGACAGTGGGAGGAATTGTGGCAGGTTTTAAGCTGCACAAGTTCAAGATTGATTAGGTAATCCAAAGAAAAGGTACTAGCTCTAATAGCTTTTTTCCTTTTGCAGCCCTTGAGTAAGAAAGATCTTTTGGTTTTACTTTATGCCTAGCAGATTTGTTGATTTAAAATAAAAAGGCATCTTTAAAATCTCTGGAACACTTTTATGTTGTTGTTGCATTTGACGTAGGTTTATGAAAATGACTTTAATTAGGCTTTCTTGACACAGTACTTTTCCACTGAATTTACTAGGAGCTTGCGAATGTGTTGTAACGAACTGCACTGCAGGCTGCAGTATCTGATTGTCATGCCAGGAGCATCACTAGCGTAGAGCTAAATAGAGATTGGTGAATAAAGTGGGTCAGGAAACAGGCCTACTGTACCTGCAGAGACTGCAGAGTGCGGTGGCAATGGAGCCCAGCATCCACAGCATGGCACTGTCCTACAAAACATGGGAGAGAAGATTGGCTGAGGATGTGGTTAGGATAGTGGGCATGTCTGGGAGCTGAAGATGCTGCTGCTTCTATTTTCCCTCCTCCCCCCCACTATACACGCTTGTTTTGCTGAGTGACTTTAGCAGTGCCGCTTTTACTTTTTCTTTTCTGGCACAAAATGTCCACACAATCATTCTTTCACCTTCAGAGGTCAAAACCATCCAGTCCTGCGAGTCAGACTGCTAGAGACATGCTTGGTGTTTTGTGTGAGACGGTGTTAATTGTTGCTAAGGAGTCTTTCCTACGCTTTTCAGATGTAAGACAGAAAAAGGCATGTAGTATACTGCTCGGTAGACCTTGGCGTGATTGTTTAAAAAGGCTTTTCTGAGCATACCTTGCTTCAGTTGCAAATCCAGTCTTGCTGGAGGTGACATTCAGAATAAAATTACAGTACAAACAGGCAAGGAGCAATGAAAAATGAAGCATCTCTAAGCAACCAGTGGACCTGCCAAAATTACCCAAAAAGTGGAAATTGCATAGATTGAATGATAAACACAGAAGAAAGGGAGGGAGAAAAAAATCCTAAAAGAGCAGTTATAGGAATTTTTACTGAAGTGTAAGAGGGAATGGTGAAATGAACCAAAAAAGATAATTTTGAAGTTCTTTTTCCTCTGCTGCCTGCCTTTGTCTCTGTGGAGCTGAATTACTGTGGCTCAAAATAGTCCATTTTATAAGTCTTTTGGTGTACTGTATGCTCATCTGTGTCCTGGCCATAAGAGGAGATCAGAAGCAGGGGACACTAATTGAACAGAAAAAACAAATATGTATTTTATCCTTAGACATAGTAGTTTTGATTATATTTGGATTATGTGGGAAGGAATACCTTTCATTTTGTTTTATTTGTGAGATTTACTTGAGATATGAGACCTGAGAGTAGGAAGGAAAGCCAGAAAGGTGGTTGCCTGTTTTTTCAATTGGGAAAGGTCCATACTGGTGAAAGTTTTTCAGGAATCTTTTAGAGTATGAATCCATTTTTCATACAGAAAAAGGAAAAGGATTTGGTTCAGGGGCCTTCAGACTTAAGGAGCCAAAGCTTGCAAGGTTCTTATGTTCTCAGCTTCCCCTGAAGCTTCCACTGCATTGGTGAAGGGTGTATATCTAAACACTTGTTGACTTAAGTGGAAGGATTGCCATTGGTTAGGTTGAAATAAAAAAAAATGAGGGAGCAAGAAGGTAACTTATGACTTGCTATCCTTTCTGTCTTAAGCTTTGGATCTCTGAGACATGGTGAAAGAGGGAGATGGGACACTTGCAGCCGTCCTGTGCACAACGAAGTGATGTAGAGGGCATTACTTTCATTGTCAGCTTGAATTGTTATGCAGAAGTAATACATCCACATTGGTACAGCAGGACGACAGGGCAAATGGCTGTTCTGCCAGTAACTCTTTCTTGTTGTGACTGTCCTCAAATCAGTTGTGTGGAGTACTCGGACCACTCAAGAGTTTCTGTTTTACTTTTGAGATGCACATAGGATGCTCTTGAAAAATGCTTTGGAAAACAAGGCTTTAGTTTGTAAGCAACCTGGACACTCAAAAAAAGGCGTCATCACAGTGCCATAATTTCCAATTTGTGATGACATGAGGGACAGTGATAGGCTGGCAACCACAATGGGGTCTGAGCATGGTCAGGGAGGTGCTGGGCCTTGCTCCCCCATAAAAGTGGCAGGAAAACTAGCCCAGCTAAAGTG
>JAOQGH010000040.1:51427230-51498447 GCA_025769975.1 Gallinago jamesoni
TTTTTTTTTTTTTATTGGTTGGACTAGATGATCTTAAAAGGTCCCTTCCAACCTAGGTGATTCTGTGATTCTGTAATGCCTGATTGATAACATTAATAACATTTCAAAGACAGGAGAATAAACGTCTCAGACTGAGATACCCTCAGTTACTGTAGGGGCATAGACAGTTTAGTGAACTGAATATATCAAAAATCATAGACTGTTAGCATCAGTGGGTTTTTTTTACGTCCTAAATCTGAGAGCAGTTCTACTGTGATAATGCAGAGTAATCGAAATTAAGAACTCCCTTCCCAGCCATGGTCATCGCAGATAAATCCTGTGAATTTTCCATTGCAGATTACTGAAACAGGCAGCGCTCTGTGTCATTGCTGCTTTTCAGAATCAACTGTTCTGGGGATTGATTAAGCATCTCATGGTTCACGTTCTGCCCTGCTTTCACATACTGCGTTAAACAGATTTTTCTAACCCGTCCGATTCTGCATTTGTGCAGTGCTTTAAGCCATTCCAGCTCACAAGCCTTGAAACAGTGAGCATAAACACAGAGGGAAAAGCAAGCACGTGCTGACTGTAGCAATGACAACATTCCCTGGCTTTCACTCCAAAGGGAAGTGACTTCACGTCCAGAAGACAATTTACAGCCTGTACCCTAGGCTGTGGACAAGATCACATAGTGCCTTACGTGCTATTTACGCTTAAATACCAAGTAAAGGTGTTGCTCAGATGTCAAGGCTTTTCCTCTTAGTTCCTGTTTTGTTTTGCTTTTAATGGAGAATATAGAGCTAATGTGGTAAGCAAAGGAGAAGTTGGGGCTGACTGCATGTGGTCCTTGCCCACTTTCTGGACTTTGGCTGCTTTTCCTATCTTATTCCTGAGGCCTGCAGTTGTGTCACTCATTAAGTAGCTTCTCCTGAGCGACATTTTGCTGATTACAATTACTAGCTTAGTCAAACTCTTTTGAAAAGAAGTTTAGTTTTAAAATAGCACTATTACAATGAAAGGTACCCAAACCCCATCACATTTATGCAAGTGTGCTGTGACAGTCTGGACAGGAATGAGCCCAGATTTTTAAAACGCTGGCATAAATCATACTCTATTGCACTGTTTTAGACACTTAAAGAAGCTGATTTTTAAAGATGCTGCTTGTCTTGCAGTTTCCACTTACCATCATTTTAAAAAGTAGGCTATTTGAGCTTCTAGATATGTTATTTAACTGTGTTAAATTTTAATCAGACCTCATTTAAAAATAAAGTTCTTATTCTTTGGCTCTCCCTCTGGAAAGACTAGATCTGCCTGTCTGTCTGACAGTATGTCAGGCATATCTGTAGAGGAGGTCTTCAGAAGTCTGCGTCTTTTGAGGAGATGGGTGTGAGGGAGTTGTGGCTTTTTTTTTTTTTTTTAATTAACCTCTCCAGGCTTGCTGTGGAGGTCAACAATATGTTCATCCTGTTCACTCCTGACAGTGAGTGAACATCACCCGTAAGGAGAGAGACTGACCCCTTCTCTGGCTTTCCTTTTGGCAGCCCACAGCAGGGTTGTACTTCTGAGCTGAAGCTTGAGTCTGCATGTCAAGCCTCAGTCCTTGCCTCTGAGCTGTCCCAGCCACCAGCCCTTATGAAAAGTCTGTCGGAAATGTGCTGTCTGGGACTGGGGTGACACAGGTTGCATAAGGTACATGTGAATGTAGGAGTGAACGCGCGGATATGCCCTTCTGATTGCTGAGAGAAGTGCTCTCAAGATTCTTTCATGCATTAGACTGCCACAAGCGGTTCTTCAAGAACTGGCTTCTGAAAATAAGTTTTCAGGTTCATTTCATCTTAAAAAAAAAAAAAAAAGTGCTTTTAATATCTGGTTTTGGAAATTCCTCTGCTAAATTCCTGAATTTATGGTTGGGTTTTTAGTCAAAGATTGTGCTGGATTATGGAAATTCCCCCCTTGTTTTTCTTATTGTAGTAAAAAATTGTGTCTCTCACAATTTACTTGATTTTTGTGTCTTTTTTAAAAAAAAACCAACCCACCCATATTGGCTTACTAACCGTTGTCTTTCAGATTAAAAATACAATACTGGTCACTTAAAGACAACCAATCAAAAACTTGAAAAATCTGTATTAAACCCAAGAATATCCTCAAGAAACTTTCCATCAGCTTGAATACAGAGATGCAAACCCTTCTTCTCAGCAAAAGCATGTCATAAGAACACTTACCATAATACTTTATTGGCCGAGAATATCTTACAATAATTTAACTTTGGTTGTTAATGGAGATGATGGTGTTCCCAGTGCTTCAGATGTTCTGTACTTGGTTCTGTTCTGTTCTGACCTTGCAACTAAGACAGTCTGTTTGAAAAGTTGTATGGCCAGTCACAAATTTTTCTAATGTAATTCCTGATTTCAGGCCCTATGGACTTGGAATTATTCCCATAATTAATGTACAACCCTTTGCCCTCCAGTTTTGGATGCGAACTCTCACTCTTCAAAACTGCTGTATTAAGCTGTATAGGCAGTACTTGATCATCATTTTGTTTGGACACTTTATTAACACATAGATGGCTTTCACAGACAGAGGAATAGTTGCATTGTTAGACTGCATTTTTCCTTGTGCCTAGTATGCTACCACTTCTGAATACTTGACTTCAGAGTCCTTAATATCCTTATCGTTATTTTTAATTCTACTACCGTTATGCTCAACCCTGGTGCTATAAATATGTGAGTAGGAGTGGCATTGTTGTTAGTTAGCATTTCTCTTCCTTGTATTTTGCTTTTAGGATGTATGAGTGACGAGGAACACTGTCTTAGGCTAGAGGTGAAAGACTTCCAGATTGTCCTAAACCGTGGTCAGAAGTTCAGTGAGGAGGAGAATCAAGCTACTTGTTCTGTTCTCTGAGAATAAATGAATTTCTTATATATTTAGGTTTAAATGCAGTAGATAACTTAATATGCGAATCCCTGGTTTCATGATTTTACATTTACTGTTAATATTCTACAGTATTTGAAATAAGATAAGGCTATTCCTATTCTCCTAATTGGAAATCACAAAAGCCTCCTTTCAAATTCAGTTTCTTCTGCAGAGGTGTTGATGATTAGAGATTATGAGGTTTATTTTTTTTTCTTCCCTTCAGATTTCATTTATATTTTTCTCATGTTCCCAATCTTAAGGACACTGTAAACGTATGTAACAAAAGGCTACTTTCTTCCCCTTCTCCCAGCCCTGCCAAGCGTTAGCTTCTGCCTACGTAGTTTTTGCTTTGTCTCCTTCCAGTTCAATTCATTAGAGATGTCTTCCATTGCAAGAGGTATGTTATCTTCTCCTTAATTCAAAATCTCAGTGTCTGTGATTTTAAAAACAGCAACAGAAACAAACCAAGCTTAGTATACTTAGTTGTATTATGCTGCTTTAGCATCAGTTTCCTCTGGGGCCTTCTACTGTCCTGAACCTTTATATTTGATTTCATACTGAGCTTGCTTTGGACAATGCACAAAAGCTTTCAGATGAGCAGAGAAGTGGAAACATAAAAATTGTCCTTTAACAAAGGGTCGTTAATAACCAAGTTTCGTATTTTAATGTTGCAAATAGCTCATTTAAATTTTTTTTAAAAGCTGATGGGTTGGATTTGTTTTTTTCCCTGGGTGGAACATCTTCAGTTGGGAGTAGCTGGCAAGGTGGGTGAAGTTGGTGATCATGAGAAGGTGCTTTGGGAAGAGGGAGCTGGGAGGTTGCTGCCTTTGATATAGACTGGAACTGCAAGTGAATTGTAAGGCCTTGGTCAAAAGGGTGTTTTTGAAAGCGGGTGTTATTTTAGCATTGTTTTCTTAAATGCTAATGGAAGAGCCTTAAACCTTATCGCTTCTCTCTCTGAATGACTGGCTGAAATATAAAAAATGTGCGGGTCTTCAAAAAAAGAAAAAAAGTGCGCTGTTATTAAGCAATTTTTAGTTCCTTCTGAATGAATGTTTAGGAATTGATTGCTTCTGATCTGTTTAGGTACTCCTTTGGTGATTGCAGTGACACTGCCCAAGTGCCTTGGATGGAAACGCTTAAGAAGCGTTGCTGCTGGCATTCCACTGCCGCGAGCAGAGGCACCAGCTTGGTTGGTTTGCCCGAGCAGATTCTGGCTGATCGGCAACTAGAGCTAGATACTCTGAACTGCAGTCACAGGCATTTTCTGTTAGATCATCCTTGCCTTTTGCATGAAACTCTGTTTCTTTGAGTTGGAGCATCCCATGAAAGCTGGTTTGAAATGAGAAATTCTTTTTACAGTACCTGGACACCCGTCTGATTTACCGCAGAAGAGTCTCAAATAGTCTTGTCATGCAGCTCTGACAGCTGGAAGTCCCTTGCGGAACCCACTTTGAAAGACAGCAGGAAAAGCGAAAAGCTACATCTGTTAAAAAGAAAATAGTAATTCTTTCCTGAATTCCCCAGAAAGCCCCCTCCAACTAAGTGAAGAGAGTCTTAAAGCAGTTGCTTTGTGTATCCTTATCTAGTGTTGCTTCTGAGATTTGGTTCTATCTTATGCTGCTGTATATGTAAAGTTTTTAAGAGCACGGGGACAGGTGTGATTGTACATTCATATTTTCTTAATTCAAGCTGGAAATCTTTATCCATATTATTTCTGCAACAGGAAAGGGGTGGGGTTTTTTTTTAGTGAAGGTATCTCCCTTAGGATACCCAGTCATGACTTTATATGGTGGAAGATTCAGCTTGGTCCTGTTTAAATTGCTGCAGTAGCTCCTTTTGTCTTATACTTGCCTGATCTTCTAGAGATAAAGTTAGTATCTGTTTTGCAATATCCATTATTAACAGAGGACCAAGAAATCTGAAGGTTTTCTGCAACTCCTTAGAGCTAACATGATCCTTTTCCCCAAGCTGTCAAGATTTGGATGTATAATTTGGTATCTCCAGCTCTCAATAGCAGTTTCTGAACTGCCTATCTTCTAGTGGGGCCTGAAATGTTCTTTTCAAGTGAAACTATCTGGTATGGTGTGACAGCCATTTGGTTGGAACTATATATACACAATTGATGCTGAAATTATATATTGTTTGTCATAAATATGTATTTCAAGAACATACCATTGTCTTAATATATGGTAAGACATAAATTTAGAAACAGTCCTATCTAATTTGATTAGTTTTGATTCTTTTCCAGCTTCTGTTTTTGGATGTTTGTATCCTGTAAGCAAGTTGTGGAACAGTTCTATTGTTTGATTGTGCAGGGGGTTACTTTTATAGCTCTCCAGTCAGAAGAGATTGCGTGCCAAAACCTTGAAAAGGTCAAAGTTTAAAACATGTTCCTCCTTAAGTAGAAAGAGCTGATGAGGAAATGTTTTCTTGAGTGGGGTTTTGTTTTATGTTTTGAACAAGTCCTTATTCTTTTTTCTTTTTTGATTGGGAGTGACAGTTGATCACAGCTTAAGTGTTTGTGTGAGGAAAAAATTTCTTGCATCTTGGGTGGGAAAAAATTAATGTGTTTTTCGTTATTTGAAAAACTAAGGGACCAAAGGAAACAAAGTAAACTAACTCACTGGTGCAGTTTAAGCTTACAAATTATTCAAGTGTTTGGTATTTTTTTTGTGACTGAATTTTTTAAGATACATGCTGTACCACATACTTTCACTGCCTTTTAATGGGGTTAGTGAAAGGGTAAAAGCATGTGTGAAAATAGCAGCTCGGATGTTTTCTGGCTTTATTTTTTATTTTCTACTTGGGATGTTTTGGGGTGGTGATCAGTTTTAGAAACTTAAGTCTCTTATTGCAGACAAAAGTTATGGTATAAAGATGCTGTAGATCTTTATTTAAAGCTAGCAATTTTTAAGAAAACAAATGAAACTTTAAAGAACGTTTGATTACAACAGGTCATGGTTTTATTCTGTTGTAAGGTGACCATATGTGAGCTTGCAAGCTGTTACTGTCAGATGTTGTGTTGGGTAGTTTAAGAGCCCAGTTCCCTGGTAACTTGTGGAGTGCCTTATTCTTCCGTATGGTGTGGCCATCACATCATTTCACGCAGGCATGTTCAAGACAGATGCAAGATGTTGTCTGATCCATACAGATCTCTGTGCTAAGTGGTAATCTGAAAGCAACCTTGGTAGAAAGCAAGAAGCTTTACTGAAAAATTTCCCTGGGATGCTGTTGCCAGGGCAACTGTGTCTATTGTGTGTGTGCTGTGTGCATTTAGCTGAGTCTGGCTCCTAGATACTGCAATGTGGAAAAGCATTGCCTTTAAAAGTGCCTCCCTTCCCCCATTTTTGTTAGGTTTGAAGGCAGCGAAGGCTGATAAGGCTGATCCCTTATCAAACTCATCCTTCCTATTTTGCTTTTAGTTTGCTACTAGTTTAGGCATGTGGCTTAATAAACCAGAACCACACTGAAAATGGAAGGGCAGCTGATGCCTTCCTGCAGCTCAGTCTCTCTGTTGCTCTGTGATGATAATCCAGGATGGTTTGCAGAGGCAGGCAGCAACATAACAGCAGGGCAGAATAATGCCCTGTTTCTTGCTCTGCAGCGGGAGAGGAGCCTTTTTACTGTGACAGTGAGGCGGCAGTGACAAGCGGTGGAAGAAGACTGGCAAAGATGTGTGCTGCACAATGGAGGGGTGCTCAGAAAGGAGTACACAAGGAATGCTAGAAAGGTGGGCTGAAAATACTGTTCATCAGCAGGAGTGCTTCATCCGTGTCTCTGGACAGTGGGCTGGCTATTCTGATTTGTAACCATAAAATATCAGCATTCTCTTAAACCAAAATACTACAACTAATAATAATAATTTGAATCCCTATCTGATTGATCGTGCTGTTTCTGCTACTTTGAGAGGGTGCTTGAGGAGTTCCATCAACCAGAATCCCCTTCTGCAATTTTACCTGGATAAGGTTATTTTTGTCTTTCCTCATATGTATTCTGCAGAAGCGAGGTGTATGCACTCCTGTGCTGGCTGTGTTTTAGTGGCAGATGACCAAGGGGGACTAACATTGTGCCTTAAAGAGGCTTGAGAAGCAAAAAACTTCATTGATGTGGAAGTGAAGTGGGAAATAATTTTCTGTAATTAATAAAAAATGTAGTAGGCTGATGAAATGAATTTCAGACTCAGCATTCCCTTTCCTCTGTTGCACCTTCTTCCTGTGGGAACATATAGACACAGTAGGCTGGTAAGCCCCTCTCACCATGAAGAATGAACATGTCCTGCTTTGTAAATGACCATGAAGGAGTCATATGCCTCAGTTTGACGTGAGCTTTCACCCAGCCTACGCTCTGTAGTTCACAGGGGCTTTAGAAATTCTTTATGAATAAGAAGTCCCCGATTTTTGCTGCTGGCTACTGCATTAATATTGCTGAGTCCTAGAATAGGGTTCTGTATATTTTTATCTGTAGGTTATTTGAGTGAGAGAATGAAGGTGACGTGAGGAGATGCAAGCGACATGCCAAACAATGAAGCTGTGCTTGAACAGCATCTGAATGGAAGCCAGGGAAATAATTTTAATGCATTGCCTGGCTACTCATTTTTTTTCGCCTCCAAAAGAATCTTTTGTTATCCAAGTATATTTTTAGTCTTTTTTATCAATCTGGTCAACATTTCATTCATGTTTGTGTTGACTACATTGTTCCTTCAGTTTTCAAGAGACTGCCTACAGAGATGGAAACAATTTCCTTAATTGCTGGGGCTGAGGTGAATGTTATTACCCTTCGTGCTGACCTGAAAGAACCTTTTTCTTCAGGCAGTCTCATGAAAAATTTAGCCTTTGATGTTTCTTACCTCCCTTTTAGTCAAGAAGGGAGCCTGTATAGAAAAGCACATGGAAAATCATTCCTTAAAATAATATTTTAAGAAGCATAATTTGTGCACTCTGTAGATCAGTCATATACTGAATTTATTCTTTTTAAAGGTGCAACATAATTCTGAGCTTGTTCATGCTTCTGTTTGTTTTAAAATTAGCAGTGCCTTCCGTACTCAGGAACGTCCAAAATAGAAACTCAGCTTCTAAGAATGGGCTTATATATGTACCTAATAATGATAAATTCAAAGATATGCTAAATATGTTCCACTGTATGGGTAAATTAGCAGTTGTAGTCTGATTTCTCCTGCATACAAGATTTGTTAGTCTTTATTGAGGAATTGGGGTGGGGGGACATAGGGAAAAAATATATGCGGAGTTTTAAAAAGCCTGATAATTTTCAAAGGTAGGAGGGGAAAAGACACTTTGCAGTCCCCTTTACTTTGTCCTTGCTCCCTTTCAGTTTTAGGGCATCTTTCTACCCTTGCAGACTACAGAGTAAAGTCAACCAGGAAGATCTGCAGAATATTTTACTGCCTTATTTTCGCGTTCACATGATCTCCAACATACACATCCCATTTGCTCTTTTATTAGATATTCCCCCCCCCCCCAAATATCTTAGTGTAGTTTTCCCCTTGTGGGCTGCAGTCCTTGCCAAGGAATGGCAGATGCCCTTTATGCCAGAATGCCTATATGAGCACACAGAAAGAAAAGTAAGAGACTGGACAGGTGAAAGGAGAGAATGAATGGAGAAAGGAAAGATAGTCCAGAAAAAGAAGAAAATACATCAATGTATGTGGTAAAGATTATTTTGTATTTGTGGCATTTGCAGACTCTTTGCTTCACCTCACACAAGCAATGTGAAGAAATCGGCCAGAATCTTCCTGCATTTTTGTTGAGTGATGTTCAGCAGTGGATTTACAGAATATTTTGATCCTCTAAGCTCAGGCTTACTTTCATCTCCATCAGTAGTCCTTCAAAATAGTCTTTGGAAACTGGAAAGAGATGCAAGCTCTTGGGGGGAAAAATGTTTTCAAGCTTTCTATAATAAAAATGGTTGTCTGCTGTATGCAAAGATGACAAAGGTGTAGTGACTTGAAAAGAAGTGAATGTATTAAAATGTAACAGGAATTTACTCACAGGTTACAAGTCCTGTCTTGGGTAACATAACATTCAAAATAAGAGCAAGCTATTTAGTCCACATATTTTTCAGGTTCTAATAGTATCATGACTAGCCAAGCTATTCCTTATCCAGCAAGTACCACAGTATTTTAACAGTAGGTTGAAAAGGCAAGTTGCTTAAAATGGCCATTTCAGGCTTTTTTTTTTTTTTTGGTCAGGCAGTTGGGAGTGAAGTGATACTGTGTACTATGGAACGCTTCAGATGTTTTTGAGGTGAGGTCTGCTGTAGAACATGATATTCCAATATATTCAAATAGTTGGAAAATCAGATACTGTTCTTTTTTCCTGTTCCCTGAGTGCAGTGGTTAAATGAGTTTGGAGTTGTTGGAAGTGACGTGCTTCAATTCCCATTGTCATTTGGACATTGTAATAGCACGGCAGCCATGCTGTACAGATGCCACCTGCATTAAGAGGAGGTAGTCTATATTTAGAGCAGATATTAGAGAGGCCAGGCAAATCGGCAAGCCTCTGTGCATCAGTAGATGTAGAAGAGAATATGATCTCAAGCTACTGCTCTGTGTCCAGGAATGGTACATTGGCCAGAGTCCACTCAAGTCAGAATGGCAAAAAGCTCTGGCAAACTCCAACACTCGTGGTATTTGCCAAAGGGTAAGTGTGAGTACATACACTTCACCTCCTTCACAGGATGCTTGAGCGGTAGTTCTCAGTCTTTCTCACACAGTGACTTTCATTGTGACAGGAAAGTGCTTCTGAAGTTGATGGTTGAGAACTCAAGGCAGATGAGGTGAGTTTTAGCTGTCATGCAGTGATGCTTCAGTTTTAGCAGGTTTGAGAATATCCAGGAAGGGTTTTCCTTATTATTGGTGTTATTGTTTTCAGCTGGGCTGCATATGTCACTTCAGGTTAAACGAGTTCATCAGATTTCTGAAAGGTTCTGAAACAGGGAGAAGTGCTGCCTCTTGACATATCTAAAGATGGATGCCACTTTAAATTACAAATGCATGAGAAGTGAGTGTGTTCTGTAATTAGTGGTGAAGTAAGGTAAGCTTAGGAGGTGTGTGTTAGGTGAGAGGACAACGAGGTGGATTGAGAAGTAGCTGAGTGGCAGAGCTCAGAGGGTTTTTTATCAGTGACACAGAGTCCAGTTGGAGGTCTGTAACTAATAGAGTTCCCCACGGGTCAGTACTGCATCCAGTCTTATTCAACATACTTGTCAATGACCTGGATGAGGGGACAGAGCGTACCCTCAGCAAGTTTGCTGATGACACAAAACTGGGAGGAGTGGCTGACATACCAGAAGGCTCTGCCACCATTCAGTAAGACCTGGACAGGCTGGATAGTTGGGTGGAGAGGAACCTAATGAAGTTCAACAAGGGCAAGTGTAGGATCCTGCACCTCGGGAGGAATAACCCTGTGCATCAGTACAAGTTAGGGATTGACCTACTGGAAAGCAGCTCTGCAGAGAGGGACTTGAGAGTCCTGGTGGACAGCAAGTTGGCCATGAAGCAGCAATGTGCTCTTGTAGCCAAGAAGGCCAATGGTATTGTGAATTGCATTAAAAAGAGCATGGCCAGCAGGTCAAGGGAGGTCATCCTCCCCCTCTACTGTGCCCTGGTGGGGCCACATCTGGAGTACTGTGTCCATTTCAGGGCCTCCCAGTTCAAGAAAGACAAGGAACCATTGGAGAGATTCCAAAAGAGGACTATAATGATGATCAAGGGACTGGAGAGACTGGGGTCTGTTTAGCCTGGAGAAGAGAAGTCAATGCCTATAAATATCTAAGGGATGGGTGTCAAGAGGATGGGGCCAGGCTCTTTTCAGGGGTGCCCAGCAACAGGACAAGGGGCAACAGGCATGAACTGGAACACAGGAAATTCCATCTGAACGCAAGGAAAAATGTCTTTACTGTGAGAGTGCAGAGAACACTGGAACAGGCTACCCAGAGAGATTGTGGAGTCTCCTTCTCTGGAGATCTTCAAAAGCCACCTGGATGGGTTCCTGTCCAGCCTGCTCTGGTGAACCTGCTTTGGCAGGGAGCTTGGACTCTAGATGATCTTGGAAGGTACCTTTCAACACTTGCCATTCTGTGAAGTCTGGAGGGCTGCTAACTTTAATATGGCTTGGAGTACTTTTCGTCTGTTGCAAAGATGCTGCTACTTTAATAAAAGATGTTAAAACTCTTCAGAATTCCTGCAATTTTGTATTCTATCTAGTGGCATAGATACAGACAACAGTCTATGCCACTGTCTATTCCAGATGAAGCTGGAATTTTAAATCCACATATTATTGAAGCAATATTTTTATAAACTGAAAGGAAAACAGGTCTTGTAAAAGTATTTCTGATCAGTGTATTTCACACGGACTCTCTAGATGTATTAATTGAAAAACGTGTTCCTGTCTTTGGGAGTTATTTTGAAGTATTGATTCTTTTTTGTAATGAGTATACAGCACTACTCATAAAATGCTATTTGAAAAATTGTCCTGTCTGTCTTGATGATTCGTATGTGATGTTACAGAGCCACACTGTGAGAATGAAAGGAAAAATGTGATTTAACCATAGGAGGATGGGAGCCTGACTTCTGTGCAAGAGGAAATGTTGTAATCTTACTGAGTAGCAGGAAGTCACCCACAGTATCTCTGCCCTCCCCACCTTGCTTAGGTTAGCTGGCTCCTTTCTAGTCTGTATCAAAGAATAACATACTGTTCTTTAAGCCTTTAATATTTCAGTATGAAACTTTACAGCAAAAAGTTGTGTAATTGCAATGTCAAGGTCTATGACTACAATTTATTTAGGAAGAATGAAGTAGGCTCATAGGAGCGAATGGGGCATTTAATATTTAAAAACTAACATTACTTGTTCCTCAGTAATTAATAAGTTGGAAATAAGAGGTTTTAAGGGGTGCCCGACAGATGGGAAATCCTCCACTTCCCTGAATCTAAACATAGTCTAAGGCAGTGACTGCAGCCTGCTGTGAGCCACCACATCATAGGATGACCAGCTCCATCTAATAGGGATAGGAAAAAAACTTGTGATAACTTGAGTGAGTTTGCTCTCTGAGGCAAATACAGGGCACTATGCGCTGTTAATACTAAAACATCTTAAATATGTCTATTGGCAAACCATCAGACCCTGCCAAGGCAAATTTTATATTAATAATAATTTCTACTTTGCATCTGGGGAAAAAGCAGAAGTATCATACAGTGATGAGATTTCACTTCTCCATACCAGCATTTACTCATCCTCTAAAGGTAGAATTTTAAAAATCAAGGGTGAAACATTTCTATTGCAAAGATTGAGAGGTGGCCAAAGCGCTGTTGTTGATGTTAATAATTTTTTCTTTCCAGAATGTCAGTGAATTTTCAGAAGACTGGTTGAAAGAGAATGCTCTGCCAATATTTCAAAAGGTTGAACAAGATGACTCAAATAATTATAGGCCTGTCAGCTTGGTATTTTCTTTGGCCAAAATAATGGCATGGCTGACGTGAATTTTGATCAATAAAGGTTTAAAGGATGATAATATAGTTGCTTGCAGTGAGTATGGCGCCATGGAAAATATATCTTGTCAAGCTAATGTGATACCTATTTTTCATTAAATGAAATTTTGATAAATGTATCAATGTCAAATGCAGATGTAACATACTTAGGTTTTGAAATGCCAGTGTAATGTACTTGGATTTCTGTCAGGCAGTTGACTAGACAGTGTATGACATTCTGATCAGGAAATTATAAAGATACAAATTCACAGTAACAACATCTAAAAAATGAAGAAAAAAAAATTAAAAAAAATCCCGAACTGGCTGTGAGAGGTCCTAGAAATATCACTGTAAATTGAAGTCTATCAAATGTTTGTGTTTCTAGTGCAGGCACTGGTATTAAAAAAAAAAAATCAGAACTGTGTCTACTTTGGGAGGGTGGACACTGGAGACATCAGCTTTGCCAAGTGTAGGGTCATGCATACTGGGAGCAAGAAAACAGACCATACTAACAGAGAAGAATTTGCCTCTCATCAAGCAGAAACATCTTTGAAATATGGAAAGGCTGGGGTGGACATCACCTGAGTTTGGTTTGTGGTGTTATGGTGTGGCCCAAAGGGTTAATTCTGTTCTCAAGTGATTGAAAATCAAAGTGAGCAATTGTCATGAAATTGTGCTGGACAGTAGCCTCTGCAGCTTTATATTGTGCCCAGTATGGGATTGATCTGAACAATTCAAGAACAGTGAGAAAACCAGCTTTAAACCTATGAAAAAGATTAAAACATTGGAGAAAACCCAAAAGCCTAGGCTGAAATATGGATGAAATGTAATCTAGCCTCAGGAAGATGAGGCCTGTCTTCATTTGATCTGATGATCTCACAACATGAGTGAGGGAGAAGATGGAGAAGAGGGAAGCTTATATATACCAGAAGAGTAATCAAAATCACGGGAAATTATTCTGGGGTGCTTAAAGGTTTGGGGACTTAAAGGTTTGTGGTCTTTGTGGTTGGTTATAGGGCTTTTTGTTGGGCTTTTTTAAGCTGGAAATGTCTACGTCCAAATATGAGGTATAAAACCAGTGTCTCTTCTAGAAGAGACGCATGTTTTCTTAAACCAACAGGCCTGCAACTGCTTCCTCTTCATTTGACGTCATTGTAGATTTTAAGTCAACGTTTCATTAAGGCCCATAATGCTTTGTGTGCAAAGCAAATCAGCTCGTGTCCTTCCTTTGACAAAGTAGGATATCTTATCATGAAAGAGGTGAGTTTTGCTTTAAAAAAAAAATAATAACATAACTGTAGGTGTCATTCCCAATAATGAGACATCATCCCCTTGTTGCTTATTCTATTCCAAAATATTCCTCCTGTGGGAACAGCAGTGGCTCACTCATAGAGCTGTGGAGCTTTCTTAGACTCTTCAGTCCTCGTAGCATGAAAACAGGATGGGTATGGTGGAATCAGGCTGCTAGATAGGCTTGTAATGAGTTGAACTGAAGTCATCTTCTTGGAATGAGGACTCTAGGAGTAGTCATAAAAGCTACTCCTAACTAGGATTTTGTATAATGCTCAATTTTGAAATGTTGGTGTTTTGCTATTAGTTTCCTCTGTTTTAAGGAATAAATAATTTGGTCTGCAGCAAGATTGGGGCTCTTTTTAACATGTTCCTATTGCTTTGTTAAGACGTCTGGTCTTTCTTTTTGTGCATACTCATCCCTTTTTCCTGACAGTATCAGAGTGAAACTCTAAAAAGTCATTCGTCTGTGGGAAAAGACAATACCGTCTCCCTCTGTAAACCAGTCTAATTTCTTGCTTTTCAAGTTGCTGTTACACATTGAACAGATATTTCTGGTGAGTCGTCCACAGTGTTGTTAGATAGTTCCCCTGAGGTGTTCCAACTAATTTAGAATCTATCTGTATATGTGAACAGTCTAAGTGATTTTGGTATCTGGAAAGATTTATTATGCTGTACCTGACCACAGTAATTTTTATCTGCCTCAGTCTTGCTCTTTTATCAAGTTTTATTAGCTTCTTCTGGAGTTTTGATTCGTTCACAACCCCTTAATTTCAAGAACTCTAAATGAATTCACATTGCAGGACCTTCACTATCCATCCTGTTCCTTTTGTTAGGCGTGTGATATCTTTAACACAGATGGAGCGAGGGATTCTACGAGGATGAAAGTAGGACCCCTTCTCAAAAAACAAACAAGAATTGCCACATAAATTAGATATATTTGCAGTCAGTGTGCAAGTAGATGTGAGCAATGAAAGCTTTTCAAAATTTGATTAAAGTGGTTTTCCTTTTTTATTCCAGATGATACAGGTCTATCTGTGGTGGTATTTGGAAATAAGAAAAAATAATGGTTGGGCATAAATCTATTGGAGTCAAATGCTGTCCATCTATAACTGTAGTAAGGAGACCAAAATAAAACTCTGGTAAGCCATAGTTCACAAATGTAGACACTTGCTGTGGTTCATGCCAATCTGACACCATTGTGAAATACTGCCATAATGGGACTATTTATTTAACTTTAGGAAAATGTTAAAACCTGGCTATTATGTGGACTTAACCTAAGCTTAAATTTGTAATAACTTGTTGCCTTGGGAGTTTTATTAGTCCCATACAGAAGAAAAATATTTACTAGTCCTTTTTGCCAAAATGCTGTATTTGAATTTAGCTGTCATAACCACAGTTCTTCAAAGATTGGGCTTCACATTTCTCATTCTGCTGTTTGTGGGGTTTTATCTCTGATAGTTCCTTATGTTGTAGTGGAAATCTGCTGACTTGCGGGAGTGGGCTCACTGGAGCAAGCATGTTCTCAATTTGTTATGGTTCTAAGGCTATAGTCTGTTTATACTGTAATTGGTTAAAGCCTTTACACTTCTAGTTCTACGGCTACATCTTGTCTGTTGGCCGCTTAATCGGGGAAGTCTTCGCTTCTGAGAAAGATAGACCTGTTTTGATGCCTACGGAGGCATCAAAAAATTGCTAGTGCTGAGTGCTTAGTTCTTTTCTGGCATCAATTGCAGATGATTTGTCTTGGGTGATACCCGTTCCCGGCAGTGGATTACTGAGCAGAGAGTGTTATTGCATGAGATCTTTTGGAGGGGGAAGAGCTTGTTTTCTTTTGTTTTCCTGTAGGCATTGCTCAAAACATATATAAGCAAATTCTGTGGATGGATTAGTATGTATTTATTTGGTCTTGTCAAAGCACAATTAGACTTGAATGGTATTGTAGTGGTTATATTGTCTGCTTTATTCTCTTAATCTGCAAAAATGCTGTCATGTCTAGGAATTGGTCATAAGAAAAATTGTTCCCTGATGTGAATTAAAGACCAGTCAGTGCATCCTTTGGTTTGGGAGGTGGGACACATCTCGGCTTACTCTGCCACTGCAGCACTTGGTCCCCTGGCAAGACTAGGAGCCTTTGAAGTTGAGCAGGCTGACATGTTAGGAGAGGAAAAGGTCATTTGAAACTGATGTACTAGTACCAGTGTGAAAGAATTGTGTTTCAAAGGTAACGAAGATTGAAAGAGAGGGAAAGGAGTGGATATTGTGTGTGAGAGATGCTGCATAATAGAAATGTCTTGTAATTAGGCAGCTGCTAGGTCAAAATAAACTGGAATGAATATGTGGTTTTAAAGAACAGCCTGGCTGAGAGGAATGAATGGTTTTCCTGAACATGAATAGCTGGAGATCCGTTGGTGGGCTGCCTGGCTTGCCTGGTGTTGGCCAGCTGCAGTTTATTTTCTAGCCCTGGAAAGAGCAGATGTGTTCTGACTTCAGTGGAGCAACAACAAGGGTCTGTTTTCTTGATCTAATAGATGGTTCTCTGAAAGAATATGCTCTGGCTACAGTCTTATTCAAAAAGTTCAAGTTAGAACTTTGAAGGCTTTATGATAATGCAGCTTTTTAATAAAAATGCCTTTTTGTCAGCTGTGTAGAGTCACTTTAGATATATTTTTTTCCTGTTTCTCCCTCTGTAACTAGCATTAAGGCTCAGTCTCTATTTGATTCCTTAAAAATGGTATCCTTATTTATCCAGAAGAGCTTTTCTGTTCATCTTTGCATTGCAGTCTTAGCAAGTTTACATTTTATTTATTTCCAGCAAACTTGCTGCAGGGAGCTTTACTGTTACTAAGTGTTGCAGAAACAGAGAATCCAACATTGAAAAGCAGAGTTACATGACACCCTAAAGGCATAAGCACTATTTATTTGGAGAGGTAAAGGAGTGGACAGTCAGCAGAATTCATGGCTTGGTGTTTTTATACAAGACTAACCTGTATGGAAGCTGCATGCCTGCAGCTCTTCTGGAAAGTAAATGAACCAAGAAAATTCTGTCTTCAAGTTGAGGTAGTTGGTGTATGAAAAACATTTTTTTTTCTCTGATGTTTATTTTGTCATATTTTAGGAGCAGCTCTTAACATGTAGTGTTCTTCTGACCACAAATTAAGTTGATAACATTTTTGGTTTTATGTGCATATATGTGGGAGGGGGAGAGACAGTAAGTTGTGCTGGAAATGAGGCAAAGATTTGTATTCTTGAATCTTGATCTTAAAAATTTCCTGAAGAAATTGGGTCCAGTGAGGGACACTTCAAATTATATTACCCGGTAGTGGTTCTGTACTTCCAGTAACCTGCTCATTTCTTTCAAAGGATGTAAAATGTTTTAGAGATAAGTAGGTTCTTTTATTCTCTTTAGTGATAGCGTATTTGTGTACTGCCAGTTTATGCAAGCAGCAGTGCTCACCAAGGTCAACAGGGCCAGCAGTGAAATGAAAGTCAGTCCAATTATGCATGAGAGCTTCTTTGAACATGTAGTAATTTCTCTGAAAAGTAGTCTTCTTGCATCCCAGTGTTGGGTGTTGAAGAACTGAGACATTCAAAATTCTATCATAAATTTTGATTTCTTGGTGGAAGAAGCAAAAAAGTCTCTGTGCTTGAAAATGAGTGATATTCCTTAATGACATCATTGATAATATTCTTTTGATAGTACTGCCAGGTGTTTTGGATGCAACTTTTAATGAAGGATAGTATAGCTGAAAAGCATGTCAAAGAAGAAAATACTGTAAGGAGGTGCCAAAAAACTGCATGCTAGAAAAAGAAAGGTTGTAGAGTATCAGCAGAGTCAGATCTCACATTGGTGGGGCCCATTCCCTCTGGGCCGTATGGCTGGATGGGGCCAATCAAGTGATGGCTTCTGTCTTGAGTCAGTATGGCCCCCATCAGTGCTTGTCTCCTGTAAGAAGGTCTTTTAGGGACAGTGTCTGCCTATCCACATATTCAAATAGAAAAGTCAGTTTTCAGGGTATGAACTTTGTACGAATTGCTATTTTTCCTTTCAGTTTACAAAAATGCAAGGCTTTGTGTTATTGTGTAATCTTGCAGGCTGTGTATACTGAGTTCTCTGACTTACTTTTATGTCAAAGAGTTGTGAGATTGCTTGTAGTAACACCACAGTTAAGGGAGAGCTGAGTTCTCATGATATGTTCACTTGATTGCTCTTTGATTCTATCCAGCCTGTTCAGATCACTCTGTAGACCCTTCCTACCCTCCAGCAGGTCAACACTCCCACCCAGCTTGGTGTTGTCTGCAAACTTATTGAGAGAGCACTCGAGTTGTAGTCCCCAAAGCAAGCCCAAATTGGTTGTAAGGTATTCATCTTGGTGCCTCTAATTTGAGGAGAGAGAGGCACTGAGACTCTAAGGAGCTGGGAATTGTGGATGAAACAATCTAAATCAAAATAATTTTGAGAAAAATGGTGAACAAGTTCCCTTGGGTAAAACTGTGCATCTGCTGAAGACCCAGTTCCTCTAGTTCATATTTGGATGTGGACAGAGATGTGTGTAACATTAATGAGGGTTGTCGGATTTGCACTGCATGGACATAGATTTGGGTGTGTGTATACATTAACAGTCAGAGCTGATATGATTGACGATTTCTTTATTAAAGGGATACTTTAGTCCTAATTTTCACAAAATAATAAAGACTGAATGGGGATATTGTTACACGACACAAATTGGGATTGAATTACCATACCTTGGTTAATTTTAAAAATGATGAAAGGATAAATGAAAATTGGCTCAGGTATTGATTATAAAAATAGAAAGCTTTAACAAAGCAGTGAAGCTGAGAGATATGAAAGTGACAGAGCTTGATTTTCCTGGAATGAAAGATGCTAATGCTTTCTGAACCCCAAGGAAGGAAGCGAACTGCCTGAAGAAGGATACAAGAACTAATTGGAAAATCTTCAGGCAATGGAGAAGAGCCAGCTGATTTTGCCGACTTGCAGAGATTTTTATCACACTTGTCTTGGCTATGTTCTTGTCATTCTACTAAAACCTAATCCCACTGGATGTTCTTACTGGGATCTCAGCAGCTTTTGTGTTGTCCTACAGTCATCCGATGACGAGTTTTTTTTTGTTGGTGGACATGGGTCTTACTTGTCTTGACATCTCCATCCACCCATCCTCGATTTGAGGCAAACAGTACATACCTAAGTTTTGCAATGTGACCACACTCCTTTCAGGTAGACTTTGTGGGTGCATACAGATTGCTGTGATGAAAACCTTCTGTGGGAAATTCTTACTGCTTTAACAATTAGCTTTTCTTTCCTCCTTTTATTCCTACCACCACCACCCTGTGCCTGATCTCTTTTATGAAAGCTTTATGTGGTTTTGGTGCTTCCTACCCGATATCAAAAGATTGGTTCTTTTTTGTTATGTGTTTTGGGTTTTTTTTGTGTGTGTGTTGTTTTGTGTTTGTTTACGTGGGTTTTGTTACTTTGTGAGGGTTTTTTGTTTAGTTTTTTGTTGTTTTTGTTGTTGTTTTCTTTGGAATTACAGCTGTTTCCATCTCCTGTAAGCACTTGAGGCGGAAGATACACCCTGAACCAGAGAAGTGCAACTCGAGTGTGGTGTTCAGCAAGTTGGTGGATAGCATAGCAGTTTCTAATGTATGGTTACTGTCACAGAGGGGGAATGTGTGCAGGGACTTATATAAGTCAATTATGATATGGAGGGTGTAAAGGCAAGATGTTAGGGTTGGCTAACTGGCTTTTTGGTGACTGTAAGACAATTAGGGCAGGATATTGAGTGATTGGAGATGGGACTCTGAAACGGTGGGTGAAGAAGCAAGGGAAATGCTGCATGGGGAAAAAGCCGTTTGTGTCTTGTGCTGCGAGGCACGCTTGGGGTTAGTTTCAGGTAGGGAGGGCATAGATCATAACTCTGGAAGCTGTAAAGCACTATAAAATCTTTCAAAAGCTTACTGCATCCTACCACTGTCTTAATGCTTCCTCTCTTCCTCCATGTTTGCAAAGGTCCACTTACATGGCACATTAGCCACAGGGAGGAATATTTTCTTCCAGACTTCAGTACATAGGCTTCAGTTTAAATTCTCTTGTGAATTTTCTTGCTGTAGTGGAAAGAAAACTAATTACAAACTAAAAAGCCAATCACACAACAACAAAAAGTCCACCTTAAATAGAAGATTAGATTATTAGATCGATGAAAAGTGGAAAATGTCTTGTGAGCTATAGGACACTGGGCCTTTCACTTTTCAACTGATAGAGCCAACAGCTAGGAACAGATTCAATGTGCTGTTCTTGGTGAGGTTGTACTGGTTTGCTGCTAACATGTATTGCATTAAACTGCACTTCGCCTAGTGCTTGCCAGGAATGTGAGTAGGTTAGCAAGCTGCTCTCTTATCAATCAGGAGTCAAATGATCCAGAAGAGGAACACAGAGTTCCTAGTGAGAGATCATTGGAAGCAGGACAGCTTTGATAATTAGATTCCTTTTATTTTATTTTTTCGCATCAGTAGAATTCTGCATACAAATGTAATTGGGCAGAGTGTGTCAAACAGTACAAATCATTGTTATGATACGTTAATCAAGGGCATGGAAGAACAGCTCTGGGAGAGAAGATTCCCCTGTCTTACATAAACTTTGATCTACAGTCTCTCGGTCACCTCGTCTCCTTCCATTAGGACTTCTGATCCCAGAAGGAATAAAACTTGCTGTCTTCTGACCCTGGCAAGTTCCACACAGTGAAATTTGTCAGAAGACATAAGATGCCATGGTTTAAGTCCTGGATAAAAGTAACCCTTTTAATGGTTTCCTTCCCTTGTTGCGTCATCTGTCCCCTGTCTGTGTCCTGTTCCTCCCCCCCTGCAAGAGCTATGCTTTTATGCAGTTAAAAAGTTGGAAATGGTAGTGACTAGAATCCGGATGCAACTTAAGCATATCTTCATTCAGCCTTAGAAATCTGTTTTGTACATCATGCTCTGATCACTGGGAAGTGATGGAAGCCTCTGTATCCTTGAATGTTTTGGGAAATAATTGCACTGTAGTGAATTAAGGTGCACTTGTAGGGCAGTGAACCAAAAATAAATGGTGTTAAGGAACTTCTGTTTTTCTAGCAAAGCACCCTGATGTTTGAATCTTTGTGAATTTTTTTGAATTCTTTGAATCCTTCTACGATCCCCCTTGTGAGTCCAGCTCCCTGTGCCTCTTCCTTGCAAACCCCTGTACTGTCCTTTCCTCTCTGCTGCAGTACTAGCCTGCCTTTGCCTGCAGTTCTGTCTCAGTGATTTTCCTGATGGGTTGCACAACAGATCCTCAGTCACAGCCCTGCGAGTACAGAAAGAAAAGAAAGAATAGCCTATGGTCAAGGGACTAGCCTGAAACTTGGATTTTTATACACTTTGTCAGACTTTAGTGGTTGGAAGTTTCTTAGGGGGTTGTTGCCATAAGGTATTTTGTCTCTTAATTACCTTTTGAAATCAATGGGAGATTGTACGTCTAAATATCTGCATGAGTTTTATCCTGTATTTGTTTTTTACTGTCTTCAAAGGAGAGAGCCATACTTTTTTACCTCGTAGGATTTGGGGGAGAGCAAAAGGAGGGGCAGCTATTCTTCAGAAAGGTCTTTATCCTGGATCTAAGAGGGAGGTGCTCTGTATTTACTCTCACCTCTCCTCTGAACCTTCTTCCCTGATAACATCTCCTTGAGCAGATAACCTTCTCTTCCTAATATTCATACATATATTTTTGTACGCACACATTTTCTTTATGTATATACACACATATATAGGAATATTTATATAATATATTAAACATTATTTTTATAGTTCATATAGTATTTTTAATATATAAAAATATTTTAGTCTTAAATGAAATACTTTATTTTGTGTAACCCACTGCTTTCACATTCAATCAATCAATTTTTGTTAGGATTGGGCCACAAGCATCTCTGCAGGCTGCCGAAAGATGTTGGTGTTTTGCCCAGAGCTAGTGGTTGCTGTGCTAAGGTCTTTCCTCCCCATCCATGCAGCTTATGTCCTACTATTTATGATTAATAAAATGCTGGTCCCTTGGCTGCTTCTCACCACATGTGTTAAATCTGGATAGATGGATCTGAACTGCAGTCATTGCTAGGTAGAAAACAGCTAACACACAATTTAAGGGAAGAAACAAACAATTTAGGTATGGTTGAAAGGGCACAGATAATAAGGTAAATAAGTTCTGAGTAAAATGGTTTCTGAGCATTCTTTTCCTGCCTCACAGATATTTGTAAAGTGCTGTGAGATTGTTGATCGTTTAGAAATCTCAATATCCTTGCACAGCTCTTCTCAAATTTTCCTCCAGAGAAGAAACTTTAATATGCATTGTGTCTGTGTTTCTTGGACTCACAGAATGCTTCGCTCACTAGCAGTCACAATTAGAAAGCATTATTGTATGTTTATAAGTACCCTTGAATGTACTTATCCACTGGGAGCATGCAGATGTCTGTTGGAATTTAATTTCTCTGCAGCACATGGGGGGTGGGAACAGAAGAGAAGTAGCCAGAAAATTATGGTTGCTGCAGTAAATACTAGGCTTCTCCCAGTGACCTGTACTGATTGCAGAGCTTATTACATCTAATGTAAGCATAAAACATCTGTTCTGCAATGCTGTTCTCTGGCTGGTCTGTATTCGACCAGCAAATTATATGTTCTTGGCTGATTGTTGCCTGTTGTGGGGAGTCATGAAGAAAAGAGGGTGTCACATTTACCTTACAGCTTATTGTAGAAAAGATGTTATGAAATACCTGCAAGGCAGCAGTGCCCATTAAGCAGCGGCAACCTTGCTTCACCTCTCTGGTGTGGTCCCTTCTGAGTCATAGACGGGCAGGCCGGCAGGAATCCTGCAGGTGGACAGTGTAGCCTGTAGCAACGCTGTTGGTTCAGACAGCTAACTTTAGAGTCCGGTGAGGGTGTCTTTTATTTGGGGGTTCCTATGAAGTCAGTCTACGTTGTCAGGTGGTGACGCCCTGCGATGATGAGGCAGAAGTAGTGAACCTTGTTGCTCTCAATCTACCAGATTCTTCCGTGGAGCACAGCACTGCTGCTGGTTCATGGCATGTGCTTTGCTCACTCCGCGACATCAAAGGTGAATCCAGGGCAATGCCTTAAGCAATAGCAATGTCTTGTGATTTTGCTTTATTTCAGTCATTATTGGCAAAGCTGGCCTTCCACTGAGGTGGCTTTTACCCCTCCAAAAGGGGTGCAGCAGCCCTAGCCATTTGTGCTTTGCAGTAGTTTTTACCCCATGGAGCTGCAGAGCTGCAGCCAGCACATCTGCACGTGTTGGCCGTGGGTGGCTGTCATGCACCAACTCCCCAGAACTGGAGAAGCTGTATAGTACAGCAACTCCTGGTCTGGTTGTACCCAGTGCTGTTTGATTGACTCCCTTACAACCTGCTAAGCTGGGCAGCAGGTGGCTCTGAATGGTAGGCAGAGTACGAGCTATGTGAGTAGAGTATGAAGCTGTTTGAGGTCACCAGCATTCTTTTATCTGGTTTGCGGGCACTGTAGCTGCTGCTATTAGATATTGGAAGAAAATGCTTCTTTGACAGGGGGTGTTTTATGTTCTAAACAACACCTTGTTTTGGTGGGGTGAGATTTTTTTTATTATTATTTTTTGTAATGTAGTGTTTCTGAGGGGGAACCTGGCAGTAAGTATGAGGTACCAGCCTGAGCAGTTCTTTTGTACTAATGCTTTTGAGTCTGTGCTTCTGTTAGCGTATTTCTTAGGGAAGTAGCTCAGATGGGATTATTCACACCTCAGATAAAATTCATTTATTTTATTAGCAGCAGCTTCAGTATCTCAAATTTTCAGCACTTGGTGAAGATGCAGAAATTGCTTTTTTGCTAGAAAGCCTTCGTCTGTGTTTCCATGTGTGGATCTTGTTTCCATGGTATCAACCTCTAAGCTTGAGAAGCATTGGTGGGAACAGTAGCCAGTAAACAGGCATTAGGAACCAGCCTTGCTCCTGTGTAGGGCTCTGACTTGTGGTGAGGATAATGATATGGGATATGGCGGTGATTTATGCATTTTAACAGTCAGGGCTTAATGCTTTGCCTGTCTCCAATATTGTGGAATAGAAGATGTGATGCAGTTCTGCTAGTGCTCTTGCAAAGGCATTGCTTTTCCTGCTGCTTTGTCTTGATTTTTCTGAGGATGAGGCCATCCTGGACTGTGCTGTGTCTTGAATTATTTTTCTTGCCCCCTTTTCCCAAATGCTTTAATGTCTTGGCTAAGTGCCTCTATCCTAAAGAGTCTGTTTTGTCTTCCTTGCTGTTGTTGTGTTAGGATGGCATCAACCAAATGTTTTCATGTCACAGTTGTGGTGCAGGTACATTGTGAGTAGTAGTGATTGCAGTGTTTATTTGTAGCACAGTTGCTCAAGCTCGTCTGTGTGTCAGCCTTGGCTATCTCTTTTCCAGTAAACGCTCAGGCACAGTGAGCTGAGTACAGGGACTGTTTTGAAGGTTTTATGTTATGCAGACATTGAGGTAGCTGTTTCTCTGATTGTAAAAACTATAAAGTTGTACATGCACAAAACAATATAAAGTTTTGATGTCATGGACTTCTATTTCTTTAATGTAATTTAGTGCATATTTCTGGTTTATATTTTATCATTGCAGATGTACTTTTAAGAAGTAGAAGAATGTGCTTATTAATATTCTCCAGCGCAGTAGCATGTGTAATGAGCAAGTAGGTGCACAACAATGAACCAGATACAGGATTTTGAGGGAATTCCTTGTGTTTTAATTTAAACTTGAGGGTGCTCAGCAGAGTAACCTTCTGTAATATGATGTCTGTATTATGTCAGGCAATTGTGCTGGTAGTGACATTGCAAAAGATTTCAGTGGGAGAGACAAGCCCTTGCAATAGGGCAGCAGGTTGCTCTTGGTGCTTGTGTTACCATCGTTTGTGAAGTACTTATGAAAACTTAGTGAGTGATACTATGTGATATAGACTAAAGCAACTTAAACATCTGACACGTTCACAGCAGCTGCAAAGAGGAGAGAAAGACACTGAGTATGTGTTAGCTTTGAAAAGAACTGCATAGCTGATTTCCATCACTAATGAGCTTGGAAGAAAAAGTTTGCACTGGTTTCTTTTTTTCTGCAGCTTTTAAAAATAAAATTAGCCTGCTGCTAATAGAAGAGTTGAATTCTATGGTATTTTTCTCCATTCTAGAAAAATGACCATAGGGATCACATTTCTTCAGGTTTATCATGCTGAGCCTGGACACTTTGTGCAGTTCTTCAGGGATCATCTGGAAAAAAAACCAGTATAGATAAGAGAAATGGAGATTTCATCACCCTTTTGATACCCAGCTGTATCTGATCTTGCAAAGGCTTAATTTGCATTTGCTCTATGCCCATGAATAGTCTTGTTGGATCCACTGGATGTTGTCAAAGGTGTGATGTTTTTGCAGAGTTGTGACCAGTCTTGCTCCTAAAGATTGGAATGTCAGTGGTGACTGCATTTTGAAAAGAAAATGCCTGTTTATTAACAAAACAAACAAACATGCCCCTCTGCTACTAAACCCCTAAGTGAGACAACAAATGAAATTTCACTTAGAGGTGAGAGTACTTCAACCTTGATTTTGCATCCTACAAACTGTAGTTGTTTGCTTCAGGTTAATTTTTAATTTGTTGTCATAATTGTGGTTGTCTTCCCGCTGGTAAGCAGGTTCTCATTTATTCATTCATACTTCTTTTTCAGATCGCATGTGGCTCAGAGCATAATCTGGCAGTAGTTGGTAAGTAGCTTAATTTAATATCAAACCCTCTCACCTTTTTTTCATTTTTAAGTAGCACAAGATGAAAGAAAAACGAACACATCAAACATACTGAATGTTAAGGGCATTGTGTGTTGCTGAAAGGAGGAAAGTAACATATAGATGTGGAGGAAAGAAGAGGAACTGGTACCATAAGTGGTGGTGATGAAAAGGCGCCCTTGTTGACCAACCCCTGTAAGGAGAGAGGGGTTTATGGATGCAACAGCAAAATACATTTGCCACAGCCTGTTCTAGAATGGAGCTATTGCAGCGGTTGAAGCTGCAGATTCAGAGTAACATCTAAGCCTGAAGCTGGTCCAAATTGTCTTTGTTTAATGTGGAAATTTTCAATGAAAAAAAAATTCTAGGTCTTTTGTTGTTGGAAGCTTGGAAAGGCTTCAAAATTGTCAGTCAATGGTAGTCAGGTTTTTTAATGCATCTTAGTACAGTGCAGCTGTTTTAATAATGATGGAAGTACTGGGAAGATAATGTTGGTGAAAAAATGGAATTTTGTCCACTAATTTGAGGAAAAATCAGATTCTTGCTTTCATGTGATAAATTGATAACTGAAGTTTGATACATGATTGCTGCTATTTATAATTAAATGTTTAAGAACATTTTTTTAACTGTAGATTTTTAGGTGCTTTATAAAGGAGGTCAGCATAATTATCCCCATTAATAGATAGGATGAGAGAGATGAAGAAGAAAAAATTTCTATACTAATCAGAGCTGGAAGTGAAATAGTCTTCTAAGTTTCAGTTACGGACTCCATCCACATAGACATGTTTGATTGCCATGACTGATGCGTTGAGATGCTAAGTAAAGAATTTCCTTGATTTTTCCTAAGTGTGGTAGGCAGGTGTGGAGAAATCAGTTATTTGGTATTCAACCTGCATTCCATGTCCTAATTTTTAAGATGATTATTTTTAGGTTGGTGTCTTATCAGTTATGTAGCCAGAGAGAGGGTGTCCTGTATATGTAGTATATTTCCATATATATTACACCATACATATAGTGCATAATTTTCTAATTATCCTTCTGCAATTAAACCTTGTAGTGAACTTGTTAAGTTCTTCTTAGTTTAGGGCTGGCTTTAAGTAAAGATTTTCCCTTTACCTTCTCCCTTCTTGTTCAGCGTCACATGCCTGTATTAATTGTCAGGCTGGTGCTTCTGAATGTCGACTGAAGAGCAATCAGAAGAATCACATTGTGTTTCTTGCTGAATTGATGAAGTGAAAGTGTGCTGCTAGCAGATTCCTCCAATGTGCATGAAAGCAAAGCACTGAGTTTGAACAACTTTCTCTCTCCTTATGTCCTTTTAAGCTTTCTGCCTTCTAGGCAGAAATCTCTGGAAAAAATGGGTAGTGGAAAGAAATTCTAGAAATAGTTACAATAAAGTAAGAACTTTGCATACGTAAAGAACATCGTATTCCTGTCTAAGCTGTGTTCTACGCTCATTGAATTTAATGGGAAAATTATCAATGCTGATAGTTGATTTTATTTTAAGGACAACAGAGAAGTGCTGTTATTTATTATTTTTTTTTTTAACTAAAGAACTATGATACATTTTATTCCTGAAACACATTTTTACATATTCTTTTAAAAGGTTGACTTTTTGGGACATTTTGTGGTAGAATTTCTCTGATTGCTTGTCACTCTTGGTTCAAAGCTGTCAACTGTTGTATTCCTTAAAGGTGTCACACGGATTTCCATAAGTATGTCTACTTGATTGTACAATTTTCTAATAACTTATCATTCAAGCAGAGTTGACTTAGGACAGCTATATCAATGGTTTCTTAATTGGTAAATGCATGAATGATTAACTTTTAGACTGAAATACCTCAAGCGTGATATGAAACGTAAACTGAAAAGCAATCCTTTAACAGTATAATATTCAAGCTAGTATTTCTGGTTTTATATACAAATGTGTTTGTGCTTTTTTTGTTGCATCGTCTTTTAAATAGAAACACTTTTAAGACTAGAGAGGCTAGATTTATGATTCATTTCACAAATGCTGAAGTTGTGTTCCAGTCATCTTGCTGATGATACAAACTGTTTGATTTGTAGGACTAGCAAGCAGTTAGTTTTTTCATGTTGCTTTATATAGTCTGCATCCATTTATATGGTTCAGTTATTTGAATTCTCTTATCTCGCTTTCTTCCACTGAAGTCAGTGCAGAATTTGGTTATTCTATTCGCTGTGATGCCTCTGACTCCATTTTCATGGGTAAATTGGAAGAAATTCAATTTTCATTTGATCATGAGGTAAATGTTTGATATAAAGCGAAAGAAGGTGTGGGATATACCTACAAATGTACCTGCATTTCTAAACTTAATGAGTTAAAAGTAAAAATTAGTACATGAAAAAGTGTAAGCATCTGCACTTCTAGCTCTTGGTGAAAACACATTTTTGTTTTAGTTTGGGGTTGTCCTATGGTACGAATTCTAAAGTGTGCAAATATTTTTCATGTTTGTATGACCTTTCACTTGAAAATGAAAATCCCTGCCTAATAAGGAAAAACCTTGCACTTTGCACCTCAATCAAGGATTAATCATCATGGGAGCCAGCCTATTTTTGATTGAAAGAAATGAATGGTTATTTAATAAATGTTGTATAACATCTCACATCTGAAAAACACTTTCAAGACAGAAAACTGTGTATGTACTTACTGAGCACAACAAAAGCTGACTTTTCAGCCTAAGTATGATAGCTGCACTGTGTAGCACTGAACTTCATTGTATTAAGACAGAATCTTTGAGCAATTGAAATACATAATGGAACTAAACCAGTGTGACAAAGTTGAGCTTTTCCAGGTTTGGGAGTCTATGGTATTTTCAACAGTGAAAAAGTAAGGAGGTTTGATTCTTACCCTAAAAAGCATGTGATTAAAAATTACATTTATGGAGAAGGCTCTTATTAGGTTCCTTCCTGCTCCCCACTAAGACTTTGATTCTCCTTTTTTAAAAAACAGAATAGTTGTCCTCTAGGAGACCGTGTAACATGTTGTATGTAGCTTGTGCAGTGCTACAGCTTAAATAATCAACATTAACTGCGCAGAAGTAGAGTTGCTATAAAATGTATATGCATGTCTACACTGTGCTGCAGCCACAGGGCCCAGGATAGAATGCCTTGAAGAGCCTCTGAATGCAAACGTCCTTCTTTAATAAAAATTAAACGCAGAAATTTTATTCAAAGGTAAAAAATAATTACAAGGATGACAAAATAATTACATTCTATAGTCTGACTCCCCAAATCCTTGTTAAAGCATGATGTCCCTTTTTGGTCTTGCTTTTAGTAATTTTCTCAACCTGTATAAACCAATAAAAATCTTTTAAAAGAAATATGCTGGAGGATGTGTAGGGAAAAGCGCTTTGTTTTAAAAACAGTTTAGAAAGATTCTTAGTTTCAATTGAAGTTTAACTTTAAAGCAGCCTTCAAAGGGGAATTTGAGTCCCCTTGACTGTGCGTTTATAAGCAGTTATTTCTTAGCTGGTCTGTGCATGCCTACAGTAGTGCAGCAGCCTGATACCAAATCTGTGATTTTTCTGCTAACGTAACAGGTAATTTGGATGCTTTAAATATTTTTGTGTGTTTGGAAGAGAAAGACGCGGACATTTCAAGTAAACATTTTCTGGTATGGTGTTTTGAAGAGGGAAAAGTGTTTGGACATGTGGCTACTTCAAATAGTGCAAAAGGCTTTTACTGGCACTTTCATAAAAAAGTAATTTCAGACTTCTACTTAGGCCTATGTTATTTTCTTGCAGGGATGATTTAAAACCTTCTTCAGCAATAGAGTCCACAAATCCTGTCTCTGATACCACTGTGTAGTGACCCACACCACAGGGGCACTGTCAGTGCAGGTCACAGTGATGCAGCAGTGTTCACAAGAAGAAATTGGACTTTTTGATTACTGTTGTTGTGCAGTTTCTCCCTTGATACTTTTCTCTGTCTCCTCTGGACGTCTTTCTTTTCAGGTTAGCTACTCAGCACTGTTTTTTCCCTACAAGTTATAGTAGTGGAGAGGGCACCATATAATAAATGTTACAACAAAAAAAAACCCAACCCGCAATACCTGAGCTGGCCACCCAGCCATAAGCGTGTTTTACACAAGTGACATACAAGAAAACAGGTCCCTGTCTGATCACATTGCCCTATTTCAGTGTGTTCAGTTCAACAGAATCTTCATACAATGTTTTCAAAGCCACTTCTCAACTTTCCACTAAGTTATAGGCCTCTCCAGAAGAGGGACAGATTTGTCTCCTGTAGCTTTTTTTTTTTTTTCTCCTCTGTATCTTAGAATGTGTGATCTGTTTCAAGATCCTGTCTTCTCTGTGACTCGTGTGCAACCACTGCTGTGAATGTCATGACATGGGCCTGTGAAGCAGCAATTCATCCAGTTGGAGGGTAAACAGTAATACTAAATTGAATGGAAGAGTAGTCTTTGTAGAGGAAATTAGGGTAAAACATCCCTCAAATGGCAGACCATGCTTCAAAAGCTCTGAACTAAAGTGTGTGGTAGTGTTAGAGGGGCAGTAAAAGAATTATTATCCCATGATCTGTTAAAAGTTGTTCTTTATGTTCTTATTCTTGAAGAACATAGCAATTATGAGCTGGAAAACAAATGTGGTCAAAGTAATGCCAAACTTAGGGAGCTGGTGATACATATCCTAAAATGGTGGTGGTGTTAATGGCATCCCAAACACTTGGGTTCCACGTTTTGTAATAGGGAAGCTGAATGGTTCTTACGTGGGAGCCACTACTTCTTAATTAACAAGGTCGTGTTCTGTTAGTGAAGTTCCATGATTCCAACTAAATTATTGCATGGAGCATCAGTTGAGAAAGGACTGTAACAGATTATGAAAGACATATTTCTATGGCAGAGTGAGCACCAATGGGGAGAGGAGCCTGTGCAGTCTGATGGACGGCTCTCTGCATTATGCTGACAGTTTTATTTAGATGTTCGCAGCAGCTCTACGAACCGGCAGATGTAGTCATGTGTTTGACATTAGGTCTCGGGGGACTCAGCAGTCTGTCATGAAGAGAAAATCATAAATTCCCTCTCTTGCTTTTCATATTGCTGTAACATTTGGAGGAATCTTCAGCGTACGCAGTGGAGGGCACTGGTGTTCAGGAAGGAGCCTCAGTCTGCCTGTCTATTGCTTTATTTATTATGCATGAAAAATCCCAGTGTAGCCAGGGTCTCTATTGTAAAGGTTTCCTGGCAGGCCAGCATGGAGTCATGTTGCAGCATGCTGTCTCTTTGCATTGCAGCACTAATCACATTCTCTGCTTATTAAAGGGCACCTGGCAGGACTTTGAGTAACCACCACTGTTGCCATTTTCATGGGGGTTATATGTTGGCCTTCTAAATATGTTCTCTGGCAGAGCCATTTTGTATGTCATTTAGCTCTTAATGTGGCTATAACTGTTAAAATAGCTCTCCAAAATATAAGCTATTTTGGTTATATTCTTTGAAAAAAAAGCAGCCTTGCTCATGTCATTAACTGAGCACCTGTCTCAGTGCTTTCTGCATAGATAGATGCAGATCTGCCATCACGGTTTTCCTGTCGTGTTTAGATAACAGTGAGCCCTAACAGTGTTGTTCAGATGTATTTTTGCTCTGTGTTTCTTTTCTGTAGACTGTTTCATGCTCCAGGCAAACTAATTGTTCCTCTGGTAAGATAGAAGCTGAAAATGATTTTCAAATGTCTGATTTTTTTGTTATTGCTGGTAAGTTACCCTCAAACTCTGATCTTGTGAACTCTTTGAGCTTCTTTTCCAAGGGCCGAGGGAAAGCCAAGCTGCCAACTATTTTATGAATTAATGGGTGTAAGATGATGAAGAGAGAAATGAGGAAACACTAATTTGAGCACTTGGGAGAGCCTTGTGATGGGGGTAAAAAAAAGTTTTGTATCAGCCAAATTGTCTGAAGTGAGTGGCCACTAGTTATAGGAAAGGGAGGATAATTTGCATTGAAAAAGCTAATTAGATCCACAAGAAAAAATGGGATCGCATTGACCCCCTAGAAAGAAACTCCAGAGTTTGGGAAAACATCCGTCTGTACTGTATCTTCTGTAACTGAAATGAGGTCTAGATTTTAGAGATACCTTCTCTTCCAGGCTTTGTTGCTGTATTGATGCATCTTTTGCGTGATTTGACTATGCAGAATGCTTTGTTCATCTTCGTATTTTCTCTTGTGTGGCTTGTCAATTCATATTATGAAATCTTTGGAATAAAACCTGCCTCTTAGTGTATTTTAGCACTGCCAGCATAAAGGGACCAGATTTTTTTTTTTTTTTTAATACTGCATTACAACCAGTAATAGTGGCAATCACTTTCCTTCCCCTCAGGCATTTTCAAAATATAATTAATCTTGGGGTGGGTGTGGGGTGTTTGTCTTAATTTTTATCATTTAGCATATAAACAGGTAATAATGCAGCGCTTGTTATATTGTTTACAGTGTAGTTTCCTGTCATTACCAGATACAGAGCTGCTTAGGTTCTGAAGATAAAAGCTGTTATTTTTCTGTATGAAAAGCTCGCAGTTCTGGTAAAATTTTTAATTGAACTTTACATTATAACTGCGGTGTCAACTTACAGTTTGTCTAGAATTCAACTCTTCCGCACTAACTGTCATTATGTTCCCTGTGAGACAACATATCACATCTACAGGGATAATTCTGCTGCGTCAAGAACCCTGCAAAAGATGGGTAAGAGGCAAGCATGGAATATTAACCTCTGGTGACAGCTAAAGCCATCAGGATGGAACTACAAGTGGCAGTTAGAGGAGATAATTATCATAGGAAGCTAGCAAAAACCCAGCAAATGTTACCAAGCAAGATTTTCACTTGAAACAGAATGAGTAGAGAGCTCTTGCTTGCATGTATTGGTAAAGGAAAAGCCATTCCACCTGATTTTAGAATATTATGGAGGATGGGAAGGCTCTTAAGCGTAGGAGCTGCAGTACAGATGCATACAGTCCTTTGTTCACTGGATGGATACTAAGTATTTAGAAAACAAATTAAATTTTATCATATTTGTTTGCTCACAGGCTCTAAGTGGAGCAATTACTTTAAAGGAGAAGAAAGATATATCCAATATATCTAAGGCATATTTATCTTAATTTTCAAGGAAGCAAACAGGAGTAATGAAAGTAGTCACCCTTGCTCACCAGAGAAAGATTAAGCATTTGTTGGCTACAAAATGAAATAAAAGGAAGGACAAATGTCTGGCTTCAGGGAGTTGTCTGGAACATGTAGGAGCTGCTCATAGAAATAAAAGCATAAGGCCAGCAAAGTGGCTGAGAGCACTTGGAAGCACAACACGTAAAGGCTTCAGGGCTGTCCTACTGAGCAAGGCCTGAGTAAGCTCTGCTGATAATTCTGGGTTCTGCACATGCAACAACCTCTCCTTTCAGAGATGACCCACATTTCCCCCCATCTTCCTTTTATCACTGACATATCTGTAGAAGCTTTTCTTGTTGCTCTTGATGTCCCTGGCCATATTTAATGCTATCTGTGCTTTAGCTTTCCTAACCTGTTTCCTTTTTCTGTTTGAGATTGATTCTCCAGGAGCTCCTTGTTCATCCATGCAGGCCTCCTGGCATTTTTGACAGACTTCCTCTTTGTTGTTGGAATGTATCGCTCCTGAGCTTGGAGGGGGTGATCCTTGAATATTAACCAGCTTTTTTGGGCCCTTCTTCCCTTCAGGGCTTTATCCCATGTTACTCTACCAAGAAAATCCCTGAAGAGGCCAAAGTCTGCTCTCGTGAAGTCCAGGTGAGCTTACTGTGCTCCTTCCTTGCTGCCCTAAGGATCTTGAACTCCACCATTTCATGGTCCGTGCAATCGAGGCTGCCCTTGAGCTTGACATTCACCACCAGCCCTCCTTGCTGGTGAAAACAAGGTCCAGCATGGTACCTCTCCTCATTGGCTTCTCTGTCACTTGGATAGGGAAATTATTGTCAACACATTCCAGGGACTTCCTGGATTGCTTGTGTCCTGCTGTGTCATCCCTCCAACAGATACTGGGGTGGTTGAAACTGCCCATGAGGACCAGGGCTTGTGAACTCCCATCTATCTGTAAAGGGCCTCATCCACTCAGTCTTCCTGGTCAGGTGGCCTGTAGCGGACCCTCACTATGATATCACTTGTCCTTGCTGTCAAACCAGAGATGAAAAGTTGGTGTGTTTGTAAAAACCAGCCTTTACTTGCCTTTTCTGTTTTTTTTTTTTTAACTTGTTTCATTCAAACACTTCTTTATTAAAGGAAGGTAACGAAGTAATTAAAATAAATGCTTTTGAGACTTGTTTCACCATTGTGCTTTTTGCAGAATCTCTGAGGGACTTTTATTATTTCTGAGAAATGTCTTCGCCTCATTTTATTTTTAGATTGTCAGGCTTATTTGAACACTGAGAAAGTGAGGACTGAAAGTGATACGGAACAGGGCTTTAAGAGGCATTTAACACAGCACATTTAACATTTCTTATGGAGCAGTGAGAAGGGTTGATATATTTGCTGATCAAGTGAATCAAACAGGATTCAGGTCAAGCATGTTGTAGTTGTTTATGGCACAGTTTCAAACACAACTGTAGTTATCAGGAAGCTGAATGAAGTGAGAGACTTCTGCTCCGTATAAAGGTCTTGGTGCCCATCAGTCTTTGAGGAGTGAAATGCCTGTATTACCTATGTATTTGATTGTGGTAGCTCTGAATTTGATAAAAATGGTAGCACACATGCCAGTGTTCTTAAAACCAAGGAAACCCAACCAAAAACTGCAACTATAAACCCTCTGAAATTGTAATGATTTTGAAAAACTGTATGCTGAATTCTTCTTGATTTTTTTCTTTTTTTTTTTTTCCCCTAGCTTAATAAGTGTTCTGGCCTAAATACTCCTTCCCTCTACAAATTTTACGGAATAATTAACGTGAGAAGATAATATGTGATGTATTGATTCTGTTTTAAACATTGCTTGTGTATATTATAGTACTGTTTTGCTAAATTAAATGTTTTCTAGGAAGGCCTTTATATGATGCCAGAAGTCCATGTTATAGGCTTAGCTCTCTTCTTTCTCCCCATTTTTTCAGATTTAACATCTTATTATAGCCCTGCTCTGTAGCCTTGTACTGTAACAAATTACCTGATTACTATGAAGTGATTATGATGGGCATGTGGAAGGCAATAGATGGAAGAGGTGAAATTGTTGGGCTGTTCTGTGAGTGTGAGGTTACAGAAATTGTACACCTTCTCTTGAAGTCCCTTCAGCCAGCTCATTTGATGCTGTACCACAGTGAAATTTCCAATGCTTACACCAGCTGCAAGAGCAACTGCCAGTGTCCTCTGTGGCCCTTCCTTTGGCCTTCCCAGACATGGGTTCCTCTGGGGAACTTTGCAAAATTTAGCAGATTATCAGTTTTGATATTATGTGACCTGCAGTGCTAGTGACTTAAAAATCTATAAGCTGTTCTCAAATAACCTCTTACCTTCTAAAAGAGAATCAGGTTGTTCTGTATCCCCCAGAGTACCACTTCCAATGAGATGTTCTGTAGTGCAAGATACAATCCTTTTCTGATGAGTGAAGGACATAGACAGCTAGAAGATTCCAGTTTCTGTTTTTGTCTTTAGGAAAGAACTTTGAATAGGAAGGATTCTGAACCTGATGAGCTTTCTATTTCTGCCTCGTGGATGTTCCAAACAATATCTTAATAAAACATGGGGAAATTCTTCGATTGGGATACATCATTAATCATTTCTCTTTCTGCTTCTTTAGGCATTTTGCTGTTATTTTTTAAAAATATGTAATCTGTCATGACCTTCGTGGCGAATCTGAGTTGCCAAAACGTAGAACAAGTAAGCAGATCCTTTGCTGTAAATGCTGAAGATGTTAAACTGGAGGTTGTCTTTTCTATGCCTTTGATTTTCAGTGACACCAGGTGATCTCTTGCTGAGTTGAGACATCTCAGATAATGGGCAGGATGACAAGCAGTGCAAATCCATAAAGGTTATTTCTGAATAGTGAACTCACTTTGCTTGAAAGGTATATTTGCTTTGGCTTACAAACTTCCTATTTTTTTTCCCCTGAACTGTTGCCTCCTGCATACTTTCTCTTCTACTGTTTTTTCCTGTTCTGGACATTTCAAGGTCTTTTTAAATAGAATGAGATGAAAGGTGTATCTCTTAAAGCTCTGCAACATGTTGTACTTCTAGATGAACACAAGGGACACTTGGTGTGTGATGTGTCAATGGTGAAAGATGTACGTACGCTCAATGGTTAAGGACTGTTTTGCAGTGTACCCTGCTGAATTTTGCTGTATTAACAGAATCTTCGTAGCTGTTACATTTGCCAACATGTATATTTTTTGTGATAATGATTTAATAAATGCTTACTTGCCATTCCTGCAGAAGAAATTGTTCCCTAGTTTTGATAGGAATAATTCATAATTTTTTACTGTTCCCTGCTGATGTAATATAGTAGATGAAATCTGTGACCATTACTTCAAGGGGAGTTCTATACCTGATCACTCCAAATGGGATTATTTAAGAAATCACAGTTGCATATAAGTTCATAATGTTAATGCATGCTTCACATTGAACATGCAAGATGATGTGTTATGTCTGACAAATTGTAGCACTTACTGGTTCTCTATGATGTAGACCCAGTGCATGGATAATTCTCCCCTTTTCTTAGAAATTAAGCAAGAAAAGTAAGTACTTTATTTATGTAACTTTTGTACAGAGGAGAGGAAAAGCCTCAATAGTCTCTGTGCTCTACCGTGTTGGATGGCCCTCTCCACCTGATTTGTGGTCACTGAACATGACTTTAGTCTCCTCTATGATGATTCTATGAAAGGATTCATACTGGAGGCAACTTTTAGATAATCTTATTTAACTTGGAGTCTTCTTTTAGTCCCAGTAGTGAAGTTCTCCTGTTCCTCCATTGTACAGGAATGCCAGTCAGGAAGAAGGCAGCTGCAAGTCTCCCTGTCTCTCCCTGTGCCAGGATGGAGACATAATCAGGCTTGCCAATCTTTGCTGCTTTTTTTGGTTCATCTGGCCAGTCATAACCTTAATGCTCATGTGATTTTTTTCTGTAGAACCAAAAGAGAAAAAATGTTAAAGGTGTCGGGATTTGATATCCTTGCTGTTCTAAGGCTACTCACCCTATTTTTAAAATATTCCCCCCCACCTCCAGCCCCGAGACTCATTTTGCTACCTACTAATGAAAGGAGGCAGGAATCCAAATGTATTCTGCTTACATCCAAGCCTTGTGTTTCCTGCCATTTACAGCAGAAGTAGTATGATGGTTTGCTGTCACTCAGATGTCACTCAGATTCCTTCACTCTCGATAGTGTGCTGTTGATTCAGTTAACTGGTAGGGAAAATTATTTACAGGTAAATTCTGGATATCCTAAAATAAGAAGGCTTGAATGCTACTTGTATAGCCATTATAGATGTGTTGAATAATGAAGCAGCCACTTTAATTTTTTTTTAAGCACTGTAGTAAAGAAATCTTGTTCTATTGACAAGTTCAGCATGAGTCTTGTGCAATGCTTCTCTGTCTGCTTGGATCCTCCTCCATCTCCCATCTGCCACCTTCTCGCTCTAAGGAAGGAAACTCCATTCTGTCAAAGCAAAATGCTGGTGAAAAACGGGGAAAGACTTTTAAGAGCAGCTTTTGGATGAGACCATTGACTGAAATCAAAACAAATATAATCACAGTTTACTATAAATTTGCCTTGCATACCTAGCAAAAGGTTAAGGCAAACAACTAGGAAGAAACAGTCCCTCCAGAGAAGGACATGCAGTTCAAAAAAGCAGAAGAAAAAGTGGGAAGCAGGAAGGAAGAGTCCTTTACTAGTGCCCATGGTCGGTGCTCCGTGGCAACATGTTCCTTCCAAGGAAAATAGCATAAATACCTTCTAAGCAAAGGGATTCCCCAGCAAGCAAATAAAATGCTAGAAATCAAACAAGAGTGGTTTGTTTGCTTGTTTTTCCCTCTAGGTAACTAGGGTAGCTACTGTTAAAGTATCATAATTGAAACGGATGTTTTATAACTGTTTTGTATGAGATGCCTCATTTTCAAGTATCCCACTTTGTAGGCTGTGTATTTCTATATATTTACAGTTACTAGCTTTCTTATGATCTGTGAAGCTGTTGCTTGCCGACTTTGAGGATTGTTTCCTTCGGCAAAGACCTTTTGGTTGCTTCTGCCTGATGCTGACTTGGAAGTATAGCGTGAGCAATTAAGGCCTAAGAATGAGGAACTTGTATTATTTCAACTCAAACCTGGTAATTGTCTTGACTAGTAACAAGTGTGCTGAGTTTCACCCTAATCCTTATGAAACATATATCCACAATTGGTGATCTCTGCCCATAAGAGTTAAGGATTAAAGAAATTGAGGGCTGGTTTTGATAGTTCAAAGCACAGCAGTGTAGTCACCCACTAAATAACTATAGTAAATGTCCCTATTCTTCCTTTATGCCTGGAATTCTGTTGGAAGATACTCAGTTGGATATCTTGGGGAAGTGCAGCAGAAATCAAGAGGATTTTGTCTGCTGGAGATGCTGAGCTTACAGGCTCCACAGCTGAGAGAGCTGAATGCACTGTGTGGTGGACCCATGGGAACTAAACCCGTGAGATCCTGCCTGAGTTGCCATGCCCCACCCCCTGCTGCTGTGGGCCCTCCATCTTCTCCTCATCACACGCTTGTTGGAGTCCACATGGTCATGAATTACATAGCTTTGTCATTACCTCTGCTAATTGAGTGTTCTAGATCCATACTTCTTGGCTGGCAGAAACCTTGTTTTACTGTCTAGTGCAAAGTCTTAGGATATATGCTCCTCCCTTCAACCCTAAAACCTAGGCAAAAATCCTAGATCAAAATTTTGTTATCTCCTCATAAAAGTACACAATAAGTATGGGAAGGATTATGTGGGCAAGAACTCTGTAGATACAACTTGTCTGAAGTCCAGTTTCTGTTTTATCTAGTGGGATGACTTATTTTCTTGTGTTCTGACTCCACAGAAAAAATGCTAGGCACAAAGCAGGTATTTTATCTTGTGAAGAGCTGTTTTCCAGTCTGTTATGTAGCACTTTAAAATAGTCTTCTAAGCTGCATTAGTGTTGGATAGAACAATCAAGCTTGAAGTCAAGTTTGAATTGCACTGTAAGCTGTTAAACACTTGGCCAAGACAGTAAAATGTTGATGATGCTGCAGTACAGCAAAGCTGTAACGATGAATAAATGCCTTCTATAGTATAACACGCCTCCATTTGGTATTCTGTACATGATGTGCAAAATGAAAGACATTTCTAGATGCAGAAATGAAAAAAAAAAAGTGTTTGTTCCCTTAATTTAAACAAGCAAATGTTAAGCAGAAAGTACTTCTGTCTAATTATTTTCCCCTCAGCTTGGGATAGATCTAATAGGTACATTCTCTATCTCTAAATATAGAGAAACTGCGCTGAAGGAAATCGCTGAAAAAACAGTGCAAGAACATATGATACCTTGGTATACGGTGGGAAAGTTAAGTTTGGATTGCATGTTGCAATGATCTATCTGTCTGTACTTTTTAATTTCTATATGTTTTTTTTAAAGCTGTTTCAGGGCTTGGAGGAGCTGGATTTCAGCTATTAGGCTATCACTAGCAAGAACAATAGCTAAAAAAACCCTGTGGAACTGTGCCAAATAAGTCTCTCTGGAAATGAACTTCACTCACTTCTAGTCTAGTCAGCTGCCATCAACAATATATAAGTGTAAGTATAACTTTAAGGCTTGACCTCTTGCAGAACTAGTGAACTTGTGTCTGGCAGCCTTAAAATATGGATGGTGTGTGTTAGTTGTCTTACCGCTCTGGAATGTTTCTGGTGTATGCTTTCACGGTAAATGAGATGTGTGGCACTTGTGTGGAATCTGAGTGATTTCAGCTGAGATTTTTAGAGTTATTTTAAGATTATTCATTTTTTGTACACCCATGTCTTTGGGGGCCAAACTTCTTAAGTCAGTCTGAATTGCATCACAGTGGATGATAGTCAGGGTCCTTATGATGTATCAGATTGATCACTGGCTTTGGGTATTCCTTGTATTCTGGTGATGCAGAATGATTATGTAGAAGTACTCTTGAATTGCTTCTTACTTTCTGTCCAGATTGCAGCCCCTTGGTTACATAACTGTAAACTATTTATGCTAATTCTAATGTCAGAACTAGGCATACGCAGGCAGTTGCTGTATTACTTTAACCCTTAGAGAAAGCAACTGGATCATTTTGTAGATGTGCGTGATGTATTGACCCAGATTTTTGGACCATTTACATACATATCTGTATGTGTACAAAGATGTACAGGAATAACTTTTGGGTGTCATTCGTGTCTGTTTCATTCATGTTCCAGGACCCCAGTGCAATAATTTAGGTTTTCTCTTTTCATATTACATAATTTAAAATATTAATACTTAAATTAAAATAACGTTCATTCCCCTTTTAATAGAATGCCAAGCAATGGCTGATAGTCTAGACTATAGCAGAAGGGTATTTTTAAGTATTTCTGAGTCTGGTTCTGAGATCCCACCCATTTGTAGTTGTTTTAAGGAGAGGGTAAAATAGCTTTTAGTTGTCTCACTCCCTATTGCTCTTTGTCAGAAGGGTCTAAGTGATCCTCAAAGTAGAGAAAGTCTCAAGGCCCTTCTTAATGTTGGATTCCATGGGAACTGCTAAATAAATTTACCCTCCCTGCACTCTTTAATTTGAGCACTTCTTAGCCACCCTGCTCACTAAAAAGTCTTGAGTGTAGCTGTATTTGATGATCTTCCAAGTTGTATCAGTTGTGATTCACTGTTGAAAAGTTGAGGTACATTATTCTGTGTTTTGGACAGTCAGAACAACAGAGAAGTGACAGGGCAGTCCATACTGGTGTTTGTAAGAAACCATTCAGTGACAATTGAGTTGCAGTAAGACAAATTGCTTCTAAACAGAGGGGGAGGAGATATCTCTGCATCTCTGCAGGGCAGTATAAACCAATCTCAGGTTCTGATTAAGGGTGGGTGATTGCCTTTACAAAGGGCATAGGATGGCCTATTTAATTGTTTCATTAAAAGTACAGCTGAGCTTTGGATATGAATGTTAAGCAATTAGTTTCTCTAATATTTTTGTCAGGGTAAAAGTAATCGGGCTTTCCTTTAAAACTCATCTAGTCTGACCCTTGTGAATTTGGTGTCATCTTCTTGATGCCCTTATTTGTGTTTTCCCAAAACTGGTTTAGTTTTATATTAGCATTGCCTGGATGCCTTCTTAAGGCTGAGCATCCCTTGTTCAGGATTGTTTGTGATTTCTCTTCCAGACTTCGACTGACACTTTGCATAAAATATTTAGCCATGTTGTTATCTTGATAAAACAAAGTCATCTTAAGGGTAGTCTCAGCTTTCCCGTCATGCATTGGTGGTGCTGTTCTTCATGGTAATGAAACTGAAATGTCTGACTGCCTCATGCAAGTTAACACCCAACAGAAAGAGAACAGAGTCTGTAATCATTCAGAGTAGTGGACATCTCTTCAGAGTACTGCAAGCTGCATTGCACAAAAGGAGCAGTGGTCTGTAAATAAGTAAAAGACTTCAGCCTCCAGCATGTGCAAATCCTCTCTCTTCATCAGTGGGTTGGTTCAGAACAGCAGCAACAAAGGAGAAGGGGGGAGTTAGGTTTGTAAAAAGCACAAAAGGTGCTTCGCTTTCCTGATATACCAGCAAGGCATTTCTCTTTGGAGAATTAGTCTACCAAATTTGCTCTGCCTTCTATCTTTTTCATGTGGGGTTGAAATGGGATAATAAAGATGAGCAAGAAGGAGGAAATATACTGACTTTGTGACTAAAACATGTAAAAACTTCATGTAAATGTGATAGTTGAAAGCACAGCATTTTCTTCTTGGTAGAGAGGTGGAATATGTAATTTCCAAGAGGCAGATATTTTGTGTATCTTTGCCAAATTCAAGACATAGCTGAAGTGACGTAGCGAGGCTTCCAGCGTGCATGTTATAATCCTGAGAATGAGGAACATTTGCATGAGCACCTAAGCAGCGTATGCAAATCTTGGTTGTTTTCCATAAAGCTCTTAAAATTTATTCTTACATAGCTTCATGCTTCTGGGACAGTCATACCCAAATGTAACTAACAAGTGAATGATACAAGCTTGACCAAAAGTCTAGTACCTTAAAAGACTTGTCATCTTAAACCAAGGTTCTGATCTCGGTGATGATCCTGCTTATTTCTGACCTGTTTTAGAAGTATTTCTGCTCTTCAGATGCAATATTTAGGTGCAGCGACAAAATGAAATAGGTAAAATATATTACAGTGGTCTGAACATCCTCTCAAAAGTGCCTGTGAAAAACAGCTTCAGTGGCAAATTTCTATTTAATTGTGTTAAGCTGTGGTACAAATGCCAGTTCTTGTGTTACTGTGGCATGTAGCAATGTCCAAAAAACATTCATATTTAGGGTTTATAATTGTGGCTTCAGCTTAGACTGAAGCTGAGTGCAAACCTTGCACTGGGTTTGCTCCCTGTGCAGAGGGCATAGCCTCAGGGGTTGGAGCAGCCCTGAAGGGTTACCATTGTTGGCTGCAGGGCAGCAGAAGAATTTCCCCTCCACAATCCATAGCCATATCTGTATCTTTACAGTCCTGGCAGGATCCAGTTTGAAGAGGCACATTCTCAATGGCCACTGTTCAGCTATGTCTGAACATAAAAGCCTTTCCTAGGGTGTAATCTTCATAAGATTCATTATGTGTACCTGTGAGCATGTAGATCAACTTAAACTGTGCCTGATGCTTTTCTGTTTAGCAGCATTTAATTCTGTATACTTTAGAAGCATGTGTATCCAAAGGCCTCCAGAGACGTCTTTCATGGTTGGATGCAGATAATTGAAAGTTGGCTGTTTTCCTGCTCCTGGATGTCAGGCAGCCTTTCAGTGAGCCTGGTCCTTTCAAAGGTATCTGTTCCCCATCGCACAGTGGTGGGAAGCTGTAGCTCAGAAATTATTTGGAGATTTCAGTTGCACTGATGGCTTTTTACCACACCAAGGATTTAAGAAACCTGTCCTGCAGCCCCAAGAGACAGGACTGACCTTGGATTACCTGAGGTTCAACTACATGCCTAATTAGTACTAGAGAAAATCTGATAAATATGTGACTAATGCATAGGGATTCACCTAATGAAAATAACACCTTCTCCTTCCCAAATAGCTCCCTTGCAGCATTTAGCTACATAGCAACTACTGCTGTTTTATGAATGAAGCAAGCGAACTCCACAGCAGTTTTTGTGCACACTCCCCACCCTGTGTTTGGCTCACAAAACAAGAATTATATTTTAGTGGTTTTATAGACAACATAACAGCAAAAATACACAGGGTACATAGGTAAGACTGTTGCTATGCTAGATAAAGTATAACTTCTCATTCTTGCAGAAGGCTCCTTTTCTGTGAACTGAAAGTATCTTGTAGATGTCAGGGTTTGCCAGGAAGTGACCAAAAGCAGGAGAGAAAATTCTCCAGTAATATTAATTGATTCCTTATTCATCATGTCTTTCTAGAGTCATGAGGAGGCAATGATGGCATATAATTTCGATACCTATAAAACAGTCCTATTTGGTCAGGGTGAGAAACAATTTTTAAAAGCTGAAAATGCTACTTTGATTGCTTTGATTGTAGTTAACAGGAATTCATCTCAAAGAGCCAAATAAGCACATTATTTTGTCATGGCTAGTCAGATTTTCCATGTAAATTTAAAAGGAGGGTAATTTTCCCATTCCTATTTTAGAATGTTCCTTATTCTGCCTTTATAATTTTGTCCATTTCCTCATTAGTGCTCCTTTCAGAGCCCAAACATGTCAACAGTGACACCATTATCAGCCTGAAATAAACGAGCAAACATTCTCATCTTCAGTTGTGGTTTGCCTATGAGAGCTATTTTTAATTTTGCAGTTGCTGGAGACTGCAGCAGATGAGATGGATTTGCAACCCATGGTTTGGCACCTATATCATGCAGCTACTTTACAAGTGTTCTCATAGGTGTTAGAAAACGTGGAGGTTTCCAAGGGGTCTCTTCACTGAAGTAGCACTTCTGGAGAAAGAGAGCGAGTGAGTATGATGCAAAACACTGATAGCAGAAGGAGGTGTCCTGCTGATTTAGCATTTGTTTGCAGGTGTTCAAAATGGAGTGTGAGACGGCAGCTAATTCTTTTTTTTTACCAAGTGTGAATATGTGCTGACAGCCTTGTGCACTCTTCTGTGTGTTCTGAGCAGTGCTAGTTGCAGGGGGTCCTCTATCTCGAGGATATTTCTTTCCTGGAAGAGAAGGTGGTGTGATTTTTTGGCCACAAGGAGCAACTTTTGTTCTTCCCAGCCTTGACCCCTATTTCAAAACCAGCTTCACAATGCAGTTGTTGATCAAACTGCAGAATACCCAAGTGATGCAGAGACCTGTGCCTGGCTTTACGTGGGCCTTCAAGCAGCTGAACTTATGTGCCCACTGCTTGTAAAAGTGACCAAGCATGGAAGGCACTGTAGGGTGTGGGTATAAAAAGGTCTTATAGAGTTAGGCCACATGAGTGCTTCTTCAGGCCTCAAAGTGCCTGTCTTTGTGCCAATATTTCTGTAATTTATAATTTGCTGTGGTAGAAGTTAAGATGTGGCAGTTCATTTAATTAGTACGTTTGATTGGTGTGGACTTACCAGATGGTTGGTAAGGGTCCTAAATTTTCTTAGATGCTGAAATATGAAAGACTTGATTCTGCAGCTCCCCACGGTCAGAAGATAGTGACACGTAGAACCCAATCTAAGTGATGAACTGGTTGAAGGTTTGAATAGTAATCTGCATGGTTTTGGACTGAAATATATATTGAAAAAATCTTATTTAGTTTCATTTTGTCTTTGACCTTTAGCCCAAAATGGATTACATATTTCCTACTCTTTCCCCAGAAATTCAGTAGCAGTGGTGCATGTGTATTTCCACTGTACTTTTAAATCCATCTTAGTAGATCCAGGCACTTTGGAAAGCTGCACAGGTTTTATCTTAATGATCCATAAAGAAGAGTTTAGCTAGGTCTTGGAAGACCTTAGAGCTTCATAAACCATCATTTTGGTTTTTGTTTTGGCAAGTACTCGGTTTGCAAACTTAACCTAAATTTTGACTTGCAAAGTCTGATATTAACTATAGTAAAGAGGGTTGAAATACTTCCACACTGCTGACCATACTGTTAATTAGGTAGTTAATACTTATGCAAATGATGTCTTACTTTCATGTGCTATGATTGTAGAAAAGTGGTGCAAGTGGGTTTTTTTCACTTGTATTGAGCATCATTACTTGATTGCTGTGGTTTATATTACTAACTTAGCTGATATTCCTGTTAGTTTTCTGACCTGTTGAATAATCAATGACCTCAGAGTATTTTGATCATATGTCTCTGAAAATAGTCTTATTTCTATAAATGGGATTTCTAGTAGAGGAAGGTGCTATACAGCAGAAGTATTACTGGGACACTTGATAAAGAGAATGAACTAATGTATCTTGGAAGTGCAGTGACTGCATTGCGTTCCAACTTAAATCTCTTTTTTGATCTCATAAGAAATAAAAAGGCAGTTACTGCTATAGCATCTCAGAGAATCGAAAGGTCTAAAAGAGCATCCTGTTGAGAGGACTCGTTAGTTATGCAGGCTAAAACTATGAAATATACTTATTCTCATGAAAAGTAATGAGGACTCCGTGTCCTGATTCTGTAAATAACCTAAACCCCATCTCTCTTGCATTCTGGTGACTAACCGGCCTTTCAGAAAAGAACAGGTTCCTTTAAGAACAACTGTCCACATATGCCAGATGTCTCCAGTGTGTCACCTGTACCCTATGACTTGATGATACTTAAGTGGGTAATACACCTTTGAAAAATATGTATTACAGACCAACTTCACCTTGACCTACTAGCTATAAATAAGAAAACAGTATTTTTAATTTTTTTTTTTTTTTTTAATCCCTAGTCAAGCCCTAGCAAGATGTTGACAATCTGGAGCTCAAGGTTATCGGAGGTGCAGATCCCGGCTGCTTTGCAGTGTGTATTCTGTGACTCTTCAAACAATGGGAAATTGCACCTTGGCTGACAAGTCTGGTTTCCTCTTTCTTCTGTGAGCACATTTCATATATCCTTGGCAAGAGGCTGTGTGGTTCTCCTTGTAGTGATGGGCTGCATGTTTTTCAGCTCATCTTTATGAGCTGGGGAGGACATAGCTTTCTCAGACAAGTTGTGACTCACAGTGCCCCCAGCATCTCAGGAAATGACACCAGCTGAAACTCAGGCAGAGTTGAGACCATTTTGTCTCCTGAAGACATTGGATTTTTTTCTCTGACAAGAAAGCCCAGATTTGGCAGATGTAATCTTTAGAATAGCAGGAAGTGGGAAACTTGGTTTCATAACCAAATAACAATAAAGTTAGGTTAATGAGGCCACGAATCATTTGAATGGTTCAGCTCTGTGTGCGTCTGCTGCATACTAAGAAATTCCCAACAAAATTTGCAGTGGCTTAAGCAAAAATCTGGCATGAAGTAAGTCAGTTGTCTTTGATCTTTGAGTTTGTTTTTTGGGTATGTTTCTTTAAGATTGGGGAGCTATTGAAGTAATGAAATGACGATGCGATAATAGCCCAGGGAAACATGCTTATGCTAATCTTGTTCTGTTTCGCTCAAATAAAATAGCAAGGGCATTGCATATTTCTATGTTTTTTTTTCAGTATTAAGCATGAAGTGGTTGATAATATTTATTTCAGTCTTCTGCTTAGGATTCTGTAATAAGCTCTTGCTCTGTAAAATTCATGCCTTCTTCTTCCTTTGTCTTTTAAGTAATGTTGTGTCTTTTGGGTCAAAAATTATCAGTTCACTTCAAGGTGTGACAGTCATGAGATGCTTTGGATTGAGAATTACAAATACAGAGTACTGGTGTTGTGAAAGAAGATGTTTTCTTTTTAACTCAGAATATTTTGACTTACTTCCTCTTTTTGGTGTCATATTAGACTTACCTTAGTGAGGGGGCTTAATGAGAAAGACTTGACTATTGTTCCTCAGGATTTTTGGTCATTAGAGGTCATTGGGGCTGCTATTCATCACTTGTAACATTGTAACTCTGAAAATATATTTTGCAAGAAAAATATGGAAAAACCTATTGTAAATATGGGCAAATGGGAAGTCAGGCCAACCATTTATATGTTTATATTCACAATGTAATATAAATAATTGGGTTTGGGCTTAAGCTGCATGGCAGAGAACATTTCAAACATTTTAAGCAAAATGATTATTGTCTTTTTTTTTTTTTATCCATATGAGAAGACTGGCTGCATCCCTGGCAGTGAATAAGTTAACCTACTTAGTGCTTTGTGTGTAGGCAGCATGCAGTTCTGTGAGATTGCAGTGGGCAATGAAGCAGCAGAATTCAATTTGCAGCAGTGACCTAAGAGGGACTATTTTTAGTAATAAAATAGGTCAGGGGATGTGGTAGTGCAGACTGATAAATGGACAGTCTTTCCCTTCACTTGTGGGGCTTGTTTTTGTCCTCCAGTATAGAAGCTCTGTGATGGGGGAAATGAGATTTAATATGGTCACGTGATTAGTGTTAGAGTTCTTTTATTGTGAGGCAATCATAGGAAAAGTACAAAGTTTTATTTTAGTGATGAAAGAATATAAGTAACTACTTTGCTTTGGGATTCATGGAAGGCAAAACCAACTAGGGAGCAGAGTGTTTTGAAGCCGTTTGCTCAAAGCTGGTTTTAACACTGCTGGAGATCTTATGTTGTGGTGGTGTCCATATGACCAGCAGTTCTTGCTCTCTTTTTCTTTCCACTCTACTAGCAGTTCTTATGTGCTTTTTTAGCTTGCTTCTGTTACCAGTTTGTTTTCTCAGTGATTTATGCAGATGAGTGTTAGTGTCTCCCTCTCAAAGTGTCAAAGATGAAGCATGACTTTATTCTGTTCCTTTGAGTGTATGGGTGTTTGGAAGAAGCTCATGAAGGGTCTATGCAGCCAGTTCTTGTGACACAGAGCAGCCCAAGTCTCTTTTTAGTATTATGTTACTTGACCCTTGCATTTCCACACTCCTTTGGTTTCTCTGAAATTAAATTTCAGAGCAAACTTGGAAAGCACCTCTTGCCAGTTTGTGTGCTGATATAAACTATCCTGTTGTTAATTGTCAGCGTGGCAAAGTCCCTGTAAGCTCTAGTCACAGAGCTGTGCATGTTGATGCCATATAAACAACAGAAAAACAATAGCTTTGGCCCTAAAGCCTTTTTTGACCCTGGAAAAAGAGTGCTTAGCAGGGAGCAAGCAATCTCCCCTCCTGGCTGTAGCTGAATCGGTATCAAGTACAGTTGTGGTATGCTTAGGCTGTTGCTGAAGCTATCTCCAGAAGTTAATGAGCCCTAATGAGCCTGGTGAGATGCATTGGGATGCCCAATTCTCCTGCTTTAGAACTAAGCAGATATCTCCCCAGGGGCAGCTTACTGTTTTGTGAATGTACATGCCTGTGCTGGTGATCATTTGTTTATTTGTTGTCTTAATGCTGTGCTCTGAAGCACAGATATGGTTGTTATGACATGAGGAAGAGATGCCCTTATGCTTTCCCTTACTTGTATCTCCTGTCCTAACAAAATGTGCTTAATACTCTCACCTGTCTGGTTAGGACTGTGATGAAATACCATCTAGCAGAGTTTTTATAGTGCTTAAAAATCCTTGGATAATATCACTTTGATATATTTATAACACAAGTAGGCTAAACATTGATCACTGTCATAAAAATTGTAAGCTCAGACTGTCCTTGGCCCTTTTGTTGTTTTTTTTTTTTTTTTAAGATTGCAAGTTAGTTGTTTGTCGTTCTCTAGAATAAAAAACAGCTAAGTGATTTGCATTTCTAATGCCTGTATTTTTCTGTAGAGAAAGTCTGTTTCTGTAATGTAAATAAGCACTGCATACCTCAGATAACCAATAAAGAGCCATGTCACTTGATATTTGAAATTCATGTTAAAAAAAAAAAAAGATTTCCAGTGGGATCATTGTAGTGGAGATATTCTTAGCAAGACAGTAAGAAACTTGAGGGGCTTTTGTTCATGTTCCCTAATCAATGTAATTTAATGCATTTAAGGGACATCCTTTAGTAACAATACACTATCCTGTACTTTCCTTTCTACAGAAAAGGCCAGTGATGTTTTTTTTCCTCTTGTTAAACTGATTTTGCAAAGGAAAGCTTGTCAATATAATTGAATATAAACTCAGGCATTTGATCTTTCTGTCCACCATACTTGTCGTCGTGGGAACTAGGAGTTCATGACACTTCACAGTCCATTCACTTGTACCTGTGTGAGCCAAGACAGGTGAGCAGAGCACGCTGAGCCAGGAGCTCATCAACAGGTGTGCAAGGGGACAAATCCGCAAATACTTGCAGCTTCTCTAGAGCTTATAACACACCAGTGCATCCTCACCACCTTCTCCCACCCTACACATCACTGGCCTGTCCAGAGTCTGTTGTGCTATGCTGTTTTGAAAGTAAATATCATAAAATGGAAAGCTTGTACCCAAAAGGTAACTGGGCCTTTTTGTTATTAGCATTTAATGGAATCATAGAATCATAGAATCTAGTCGTTTAAATTTAGAGGAAGACTTTTGTTCTCCATTAGGAACTAATTTATTTTAATTAATTTTTGGGAACTCTTCCTTTTCTTTGTTTCCTTGTATTTTCTCAGCATGACTGAATCAAAAAAACAATTTGTGCCGAAATAATAATCTGGGAAGATGGCTTGCTTTCTCTAGTGTGAAATCACATTTAATGTAGGTATCACTAGTCTGATTATGTGCAGCGTGTTACAGTGCCTTACTCTAGAATTTATTTTCTGCTTATCAGGGGGGTATGGAGGCTGGTGGGGAGAAATGAACTGCAGTGTCTGACAGAATGACAGCAGAAGGTCTGGTGGAAAAGTCAGTGAGTGATTCTGTGACAAGCCATGCAGTGGGCTCTTTGTGCCCAATACAAAAGGGACTGCCTTTGACAGAGGTGGGTGGTTTTTTGTGGTTTTCTTTAATCTTGATGTGCAGCGTGCCTGCAAACCCGGCTAACTTGATGTGGTGGGTTGACCCAGGCTGGCTGCCAGCCGCCCACCCAGCTGCTCTCTGCCTCCCCTCCTCAACAGGATGGGGGGGGAAATAAGATATAAGAGATCGTGGGTTGAGAGAAAGATGAGGAGATCGCTTGCCAATTACTGTCATGGGCCAAACAAACTCGCTTAGGGAAAATTAATGTAATTGCCAATTAAAAAGAGAGTAGGATGGTGAGAAACAAAGGCAAAAACTACAGTGCCACCCCCCACCCCTTTTTACCTCAGGCTGATCTTTGCTCCTTGTTCCCAGCTCCTCTGCCCGGGGAGGCACAAGGCGATGGTGAGTGGGGCTGCAGCCGCCATAATGGTCCCTCTCCGCCCTCCCTCCCCCTCACACCTTCCCGGGTGGTGGCAGGGGGTCCCTGCTCCAGCGGCCGAGCTCCCTCCGGCCTGGCAGCGGGCAGGGCTGTTCCTCACACTTTTCCCCTCACTCCTGGCTGCCTGTCCAGCCTTGTGCCCTCTCAGGGGAACATTGTCCCAGTGGCGCCACATACCCCACTGACAGGCTGGATGGGGCCATTGAGGAACCGGCTGGAACCACCTGGCCCTTCTCCTCACAGTGGCCACCCTGCAGGCCTGCTGCCGCTGAAACCTAGGCACCCGTGTCAGATCTGTTCAGCTCTGAAGCACCAACAACCAAAAGAGGTAAGAAAAATGGTGTCTGAAGCAGCAGTGGAGTTACGTGGATCTTTAGATTGGTAAATTCAAAATCAGAACAAAACCAAAAACCAACAAAAAAACCCCAAACCACTTGGACAAACCCTAGGCTGTGGTATGTGAGAAGTAGGTGTTCTTCCTGGTGTTGTCACTAGTGTTTTAGTTGATATGAAACAAGTGACCTCCATCATGTATTCCTCCCTGTTCTATTTGAAAAATTAAGATAATGATACATGATCTTCTTTTTCTGGACTGGCCTTGGCCTGCAGGCGTGCAAAGGGAGCCATGGGGTTTGGACTGACTGTGTGCTGTTAAAAAGGGAGACTCTGGCTTTCTTTGAGCCTACATACCTTTCCAGCTAAAGAGTGAAAAAATAAGTCTTTTGTCATCACTCTGAAAATCCCAGGCCTCTTTCAGCTCCAAGACTTCCCAGAACAAGTAGCTCCAAAGTTTTCTTCAGCAATACGATTGTAATTCAGAGGTGCAAAACATAGGATTTTCACACTAGGTATGTACAAAACCAGTTTATACTTAAACAGTCTTCCCCCCCCCCCCCCTTGCTTTATGTGCACGCACACACATTTGAGCAATGGGGAAAATGAGGCATAGAAAGAGTGTGATATCTGCCTGTGTTACCTACCATTAGTTCCACAGGAATGCCTGGAATGGAAACCATGTCTGAGTTTCAGGTAAAGTCACAGATAAAACTTGTCCCTCTAACTCTGCCTTAATTGTTGCTTTTTCAGCTCTTTTGCGTAGTTACTGCCTGTGTTCACTGAGGTGTCCGTGTCCCTGCCCTCTCCATCACAGTACGGTCACAGGGGAGTGGATTGTCAGAAGAGGGTGGAAGCATAGCCCCACAGTGTGGCATAAGCAACGGCTTCCGAGCACTGCTGGTAGCGTTGGCAGGACCTGCAAAATTATTATGCTAGCTGCAAAATACAAAAAGTATCTCTGATCTTCCTTTAGGCTCTGATCATTCTCAGGGCAAATAAGTGTTTCTGGTGTTGTATGTCACTCCTAGGTGTATTGCCTAAAGGAGGCAGCTTGTCTAAGACACAGATGAGCAGCATTGTGTGGCTGCAAGTGGTAGCAGACTGTGTCCTCCCAGCAAAGTCACGGTGTCCTGAGGGGACCCTTATAACTGTTGTTTTTGTTGTTTTGGTTTTTTTTCTGTGCTAAGAATTAAGCACAGCAAAATTTAGCTTTGAAATTCTGTGGTGGGCTCCAAGGCAGTTGTAGGTGATTTGCTTATACTGAAGTTGTTTTGGAGAACAGCCACACCTAGGATAAGGGCAGGCCATTTACTTGCTACCTGAGAAGCGGACTACAACTGTGCAACTATTGCTAGGGTCAAAACATACAGGGTAAATCCTACTCAAGCAACAAGCTTATTAACTTGTCTAACATAAAGTGTTTTACAAAATAATCATTGTTGGGGCTTTCCCTCACTCCTTCCACCCAAAATTGTATTTAATCAGTTTTACTTCCTACTGTTCTGGTACAGAGCCAGATGACCTGAGGATGTTAGGGCTTTTTTGAGCAAAAGCAGTACTTTGTGCTTTAGCGGACTCTTCCTGCTCTCCTGCGTACTCCCCTGCTGATCCGCAGGGCCAAAAAGAGCTAGCAGCAACTAGGCACAGTGCTCCAAGGTGCCATGCACCATCCTCCCAGGAGAAGTTTGACTCGAAAAGGGACAAGCTATTTTTGTGCTTCATCTTAATTGATGAGTACCAGGAGTTTGTCCAGAGTATGCAAAGTTGCCTTGCTGATGTTTAATGTCTGTAGTTAACTTGTTTTTTGTTGTGGTTCTGTTGATTTACCTGTTTTAGAACACCTGAAAAAATTCTGTTTCAAAATCTGTGTGTATGTCTTCAGGCCAAGATACATGTTAGTAATACCATAGGCAAGATGTTTAAAGAAGCACCAGAGTGCTGTGTTTGTATTTAGACCTGATTTTGCTCTTTCAGTGCTCAGGTTCACATACTTGAGTGTACCTACTACACATGATTTTGTGCTCAAGTACAGATATATCCCCTTTCTAGTTGGATTTATATTTGTGGGCTTCTTGGGGCAAAGAGCATGCATTTATTTTCCTGTCTTTGTAAAGGGCCTAATGTAGTGCAGTCCTGGTTCATGTTTGGATTTGTAGGTGCTGGCATGTGGTACTGATAAACATTGGGTAAGTGTGGACTAAAGACTATCGCAGCAGTGTATGTATGCAGGTGGAAACCACCTTTTGAAAAGTTGGCTCAGAAATGGTATATCAATTACGAATGAGTGTACATGTGCATTTGCATTTTGTTGCATGCAGGGAAGGTTTTGGCTATTGTTGAAACTGTTTGGAGGGAGGAAAATTGTTTTTATTCCCACGTTTGGAGGTGACTTGAAAGGACTTATGTCAAATTAAAGATCTCACTGTGCAGAGACTTCAATTAATAAGTTCACTCAGGAGTCATAGCTGCAATATTTGTAATTGGAGGCAGGGTTTTGATCATGGCTCACCTTGTTAGGGGCTCTCCACACTGCCCTCCTTGAGAAAGTGGAAATCTGGAAGAGAAGAATTTGTGTGACCTTTCATTACCAAGCTGGCACTAGAAATTGGCACTAGCTAGCCCCTGCTGTTGGAAAAGGCCTGGAGAATCAGCACAGTCCTTTGTGCTCAGCTGGCGCTAGCTTAGGTCACAGGTGTGTAGAAGCTGTATCCAAAGGGAAAAAAGCAAAACAATAAATGTGATTTCATCACGGAGTATGGTAGAAATAAAGGCAGCCAGGGAGCGTCAGGCAACTTTGTCCTTCGGTGACCCCTTAGATCTCAAAAGTTTTCAGAGGGAGCATTGTTTGGAGCTTGCAGAGAATCCAGTCTTACTAGGAGAACAGTCTTGGCTTTCACTTCTACCGAAATTTCATGATGGGTTTCCATGGAAAGCACATGTAGGTCCTGCATTGAAGCATGTAGTTGCAAAGTTCAACAAAAGCAGTATCTAGATGTTCCTATTTTTTTGTGAAAACAGGAGAAAGATGAAGGAATTGTTGGAGGATAGTAGATAAACTTTGGGGGAAAAAAAAACCACAATTGCAGTGCTGAAAGGCAAAGGAAATTTGGCTTGGTTTTTCGGCCTTCAGTCAAGCTGCTGTTTCTTTTCTCAATGGTCTCTTGCTTTTGAGTTACTGTTTCTTTTAATTTAGTCCATTGTTGCACACGATATTGAATAGTAAGCGAAAATGTTCCAAATGTCTTTGTCACAATTTTAAGTTATCCTTGAGTCTGTTACCCAAGGGCTTCATGGGATGGAAAGAAAATGTGAGAGTTTCAAGCGGTAATAACTTTCTGAATGTCTGATATCTGTTTGGGTCAAATTTGACCTACAAAGGGAAGAGCTAGGACCCTTTCTGGAAAGTTAAAGTTATCCGTGCTCTAATAACTCCCTGAATACTCACATGTAAAGTAAACCTTCTGATGCTAATTTTATTCAGAATCAGAAACCTGAAAAGAACAACATGTTCCTAAACAGTAATCTTGAATGACACATAAATTTTTAATAGCATTAAACTATATTGTAAATGGTTAAGAATTAAAGAAACAACCAATTGGTAATGTAAGCCTTGAGCAAAGTACAATATAAGAACCACTGAAAAATGTTTCTGTGCAGGATTAAGAGAGTCTGCTTTGCTGGTTTGATTTATTGGCTGGTTGAATGAATTCATTAATTGTGTATGACTACTTTTACTTCTGGGTGGTCATTTTTCATTTCAGATTTCATTACTGGATGAGATTTTTGTAGGGATGTTCTTATCATCCAAAATTAAATACATGAAAATGTTAGGGAGTCTCAGCCCTCCCTTTTTATATCGATGTTTTTTCATACTATGTTTTTATAAACTGTGGAAAAATTCACTTAAGCTGCAATAACCTAAGTTTTTTTCTGCACGTGCTCATTAGTTGGACACACAAAGATTTCTTCTTACTGCAGTATATGCCGTGTTCCATGTTACGTTTTTCAAAATAGTGGTGTAGCACTAGAAAGCATCTTTTAATTAGATTATGAAGAATGAGACAGACATTTCTGAAACACTTCAGATGTATATAGAACACTCAACATTCAAGCACCATTGTAACTGCATTTATAGAATGAGAAGTCTAGATATGCGGATTAGCAAGAGGTAAGTATAGATAACATTTGTCAGAAATCAAATGACTTGGGAGAGATCCTGAACATCTTGGCTTGTAGTTTGTACACTGTTTTTTATAGGAAAGACTCATTTCCTGGACAGCTTGCAAACAGTACGGTGTGCAACACTCCTCTCTTCAAAGATCTTTATGTTTTCAGCTGCCTGGAGAAGCAGCACTTAAAGAAGCATTTAATACCACTGTTGTCTACAGCTAAAGATGCTGTTCCAGGGTATGGTCTATCTCCTGGAAGGCAATGGAGCAGAACCTCTGTGACCTTGCCGGTCCTTCTAGCCCCTGTATGGGCTCTGGGTCCATAAGAACTGTGGTGTGGATATAGCTGTTAAGAATTTATTTCACTCTAAAGTATGCTTCTAAAAGTGAGAAGAAAAGAGAGCATAGGGAAATTCTCATATACTTCCTTTTCTTTCTTAGCCCACACCTCTGGGTTGTGCTTCTGCAAGTAGAAGGCAGAGCTGTTAAAGACTATAGAGTGAGGACTATGTCATCCCTTCTCTCCCCCTCAGTTTTGGCTTATGCTGACCCCTGATCCCTGTAATTGTGTGGCAGATGGGCTGGGTGAATCCCCAAGTCAGCTTTGTAGCAGAAGAGGCTACTGTGATACTTTGACAAATCTGTTCTTGCCTGTGGGCTCTGACACTTCCAATATTACTTCATGTGTTTTCTGCAAGAGCAATCTCTGCCTAAGCAACACAAAGAAAAGGTCTTGTGAGGAAAGAAGGTGAATGAGGTAACTCTTACCCCACCATAAACATGGATGTGATGGGCAGGAGCCTGGGTAAGAAGCACTGGTCCCACCCACTAGCTGTCCTGGTTCCAATCAATGTCAGCAAGCTGTAATTACTAATCACTTGTGATCCCTTTTACAAGGTTAATTTTTTCATCTACTTTCACTCTGCTGATACATATCTGCAATGTCAAACTCTCATTTACACTTACTGTCCAAAATTGGAGTAATGGTCCATGCTTCACTTTGTCAGCCACTCTGTGGATTGTTGCTGTAGGTATGCATGTCTGGAGATAATTTATTATGCAGAATAAACCGTGTAGCAGAAAGGGTGAGATTTGTATATTGCTTTGTTTCTAAAGCCTTCATCTGATGATCTGTAGTATTTATAATCTTTTTTTTCAGGTAAATAAGCTGTATCTTCATAATCAAATACTTAGATAACAAAACATGGCAAAGACATAAAGGATGACAACCGATCTGAACCTAGCTGATAAATACAGTGACATCTATTTTTATCCAGAGTTTCATCCTGCTCCAGGATCTGTTAAGTGACCTTCACTCCATAATTTAAGAGGCATACTAATTTGGACAAAGGCAGGAATGACTCTCGCTGGTGTAGGGCTAATCAGAGTGAGTTTGAGTGAAACCACTATCATCCTCCCAGCAAACAGACATATCATGAAAAGTTCGTTTCAGGAGATGAGCCTGGTAGTTGGCCTTGAAGAACATAAAATTTGGTCTGTTCTGGGTGATGTTAAAGCTTCTTTTGGGGAATATATTTAGCATGTCTGTGAGTATATATGTGTGCATGCATATGACTTAAAAACACAGATGCACATGTGCACATACTGTAAAGAAGGCTCAGATTCATGAGATTCAAGACATCAAATTTGTTTTGTTAGTATTTATTTAGTTTTGTTACAGTGAATACTCTGAGGTTCCTCACTGTCTTTTTGTCTTTCTAACCCGAGATGAGATCTTACTTGCAGCACGTGAGGTTTCTCTTGCCCTTTGATTGGGGCAGTGCTTGGAGCAGTGCTGGAATGTAGCAGCAAGGTGCAGATGTCCCTGCTGTTCTCCAGCTGCTGCCTCCATTACCCAGGTCTCTGGCTGTTTGTTTGCTGGAAAGTGTTTGATTGCTGGTTTTGGGGTGAAGGACTAGGATATTAATAAGAGAACATGGCTTTCGGAAAGTTGGACAAATAAATACATCATTTTCTGCAGCTGTCTTGATATGACCTCACTTGCCCTTAGCAACAAAAAGCCCTGTTTAATGCCTGTTATTTTCCACTCTTCTTCTAATAGCTGTCTTGACCCCTGAAGGGTATCAGCCACCTTGTTATGGACTCAAGAACATGGATTTTTATCTCAGTTCTAGGCAATGTATTTGTGTGGTGAGACACTTGACTGCACTAGGGGACATCTCTAGAAACTCGAGCAGCTTTAAGGATATCTGATCCTGCAGCCAGAATGTGGTGAGTCAGCACTAAGGATAGCAGAAGTTAGGTTATTTCCTCTTGCTGCAACTGCAGCATGTCACTACATGCATTTCCCTCCTGTTGAGTAGGTTTTGATGTCAGTTGCTTTTAATAATATTTATTCAGTTGAGAGCAGTCTGTAATTTTGGGCTGCATATGTGGCTTTTTTCTTAGCATTGTCATACCAGGGGAACTGCAGAAATGGTAAAGATGTAGGCCTTGGCGTAATGCCTTGACTTCCAGGGTGTGTAATGATGTCAGGAGAGCTGCACCCCCTCAAAGTCAGAGTACTGTGAGGAAAAAGATGATATGGAAAAATGAGACAGATTTTTTTCAGAACTGCCAAAATCAGTGGTAGAATGGAGCTTTCAAAGATATCTGCTATATAAGGAATCGTTTTGGAGCTCTTTTGGATTGTTTCTGGCTAACTTACCACCTAATCCAGTGTGAAAAAAGGAGAGAGACTGGGCTCAACTTCAATTCTTATGCATAGAGGGGTAACTTAATGACAGTTTGCTTTGTGTTTGTGGGAAGTAAGCCAGATTTATCATGTGTTTTGGTTTGGTTGGTTTTTTTTTAAGTTTCTGCTATGGTCTCTCTTTTTACACTCCAAAATAAGTTAGTAGCCTTTATTTAAAAACAAACTAACAGAAATCCCCTGCTCCATGTTGAAAATGATACATTTTAGAAAGAGCTCATATTTTTACTTCCTTTTCTGTTCCTTTGTTCCAATATTCCATTTATTTGAATTGAAGGAAGCTTCTGGGCAAGCCACATTTTATGATGGCTTTGTTCTGCCGTTACTGGATTTGTCTCAAGGAAAACTGCTGACATATAGATCTATCCTTTCTGTAAGCACATAAAAACACACAAGCCACATGCTCAGTGGTGAGTCCAGGCTGGTGACAGCCTACAGAACAAGATCAGAATGATCTTTGATCTTGTGTTTCCAAAGCTCAGGGCAGAGCTTGCTTCATTTCAGAAACTTACGCAGGGTGACAGGAGGAGCAAGGCAGAAGTTGAGACCATTACCTCAAATTACCCTAGATTTTTTAATTGATAAAATTGTAGGGTGACAAGAACAAAATGTACCATAAAAAAAGAGACTATGCTATTAAACAGTTTCTTTGTGATGACCACCTGTGGGAGCCTGCATCTGTGTGAAAGGTTTAAAATCTATAATAAGTTTTTTTGCAAACTTTAAGGTTTTTTAACTTTTAACTTAAAACTTAACGTTTTTAAGTTTTTAACTTTAAATTTTTAACTTGTGCTCATTCTGAATTTTAGATATTCGTTATTGTCTTGCATCTCCAGTGTGTAACAGTTAAAGTTGTGTCCTCCCACATGCTTGTAATTTTTAAACTGGACCTGCAGCACACTTTCAAATGCCTAGGTTATAGGTTTCCATGTAATTTTCATGAAGAATTCTGTCAACGCTCAAAGGCCTGTTCCAGGGTACTGCAGATAAGTTAGCAGCAACCAGACAGTACTAACAAAGTTCTGTTTGGGAGCACAACGCTCTGACTTCTGCAGATGGTAAAGCAGCAATTGATACTACTCAGGAGTCCGAACAGTCAAATAGCTCACTGAAAGGCAGGGACCGATCCCTCCACTACGCAATCAGCTTGATCAAATGGAATGACAGGCTGAGAGAGATGGGGTTGTTCAGCCTGGAGAAGGCTCCGGGGAGACCTTATAATGGCCTTTCAATATCTGAAGGGAGCCTGTAGGAGAGCCAGAGAGGGACTCTTTATCAGGAAGTGTAGTGAAAGGGCAAGGGACAACAGTTTTAAATTGGAAGAGGGGAGATTTAGATTAGATACTAGAAGGAAATTCTTTATTGTGAGGGTGGTGAGACACTGGAACAGGTTGCCCAGGGAAGTTGTGGATGCCCCATGCCTGGAGGTGTTCAAGGCCAGGCTGGATGAGGCTTTGAGCAACCTGGTCTAGTGGGATGTGTCCCTGCCCATGGCAGGGGGGTTGGAACTCGATGATCTCTAAGGTCCCTTCCAACCCAAACCATTCTATGCCAATAGCAATTAAAAATGGATGATGAAGATTTAACACAGTGTGGCCTTCCACTCTGTCCTGCAAATGTATTGAGGGAAAAGGAGGGGGAGATAAGAATTGCCTTCAACTCAACTGAAATAAGCAAGGTATCTTTGAATTGACAAAAGCTCAGCATCTGAGATATGACACAGAATGGTAATAATGAAATATCCCAAGTTAACGCTTGCAGGATATTAACAGTAATAAGTATCTGCTTAGTATTTGCACTCAGTCTCACAATTGATTTTCTTTATGTGAACCTAAATATTTTAACTGTATCACTTTATTTTCCTACCAATCTTGAATTTGAAATTTAGCAGTGTTTCCTGCTCTTAGACACAGCCTCTCAGGAGATAAAGGAGATAAATGGCCACAGCATATTGATCATTACCCTTTAATTGGGACTTGCCTCTTCTCTCTTGTTGTGCTGCTCCTTCTTGGGCAGCTTCCATCACGTTCATCCAGAAGGTTAATGGTGCAAGAATCCAGTGCTTGCTCCTGGAGAAACCTCCTAGGTTTTTACAGATCTCAAGTTGTTATCTAATATGAATATGTATCTCCAAGACCAAATATGCCTCCTTAATTGAAGATAATGGCTTTGACTGGATGAGAATAACAAGAAAACAAAATAATAATAATGACTCACACTAACATTACAAGTAGCTCCCTGTTTACAAGCTGCTTTGGCTTGCTTTATTCTTTCTTCAGGTCATTGTTCCCAGAAGCGACTAACATTTTTGGCAGTTTTCAGTTTTCAGTTACAAGAGTTAGTAATGGGCAATGAAGGTGCCTGATTTCAGAGGGCAGAAGGGGTCTGTTTTAAAGTCATAATCCTTTAATGAGTCTCAAATTGAGCACCAAGAGTAGCTAGTTAATTTTTAAAATGCTTACCTGACCTTAGCTGCATCCAACTCTGAACACTCTGTCTTTCATGCACACATGTGGACCAACGAAAGTCATATCTCTGCATGCATGTAGATATTGAACCATCACGCTTCTTCTTGGAGATTAACTTTTTTATTAAACATTTCTAGCATACTGTATTTTAATTACTGTATTTAGTTAATGTACTTCTGTTTTCAAAGGCATTAGTGAAGATAGAGAGGTTTGTCCTTCTGCTTTATAAATTGAATGGGTTCCACTCCCCCTTTTCTGGTTTTCATTTTGGAATGGTACTTGTGTTTGCAAACCCTTAGTTGCCAACTTTTGTTGCAGGATTTATATAAATTGTTAAGTGCATTTCAGTGTAAAGTCTAACTTTTTCTAGCTCAGATTCAAAACAGTTTATCCAAGAAAAAAAAATACACTTGTTATCTTGCCCACTGTTTGTGGGCCTCACTGAAGTTCTGTGTGTACGTAGCAGCTGTGAATTGGCAGGATGTTCCTAAGTGACTGGTTTGATTAAAAATATGGAATATTGTAGAATTATTTTTTGGCTAGATTAAAGGAACGGATTTTCCACTTGAAAATAATCTGTGTATGTAAAGAAATACTTTCCTTAAAATCCAAAGTCAAAGTCAAACCTGTCGAAAATGAGACAAAGGAAGCTAGCAAACAAGATTGACAAAAGGCTTAGAGACTCCAGAGGTCATAGAAGCCAGAACTTAGTTTTATAAAGACTTTTCTGTACTGCCAAAAGAAAAAAGCAGGAGCATGATTGTTTTTATTGAGTATCTTTTAAAAAAAGACTTCTTTTTTGGTAACGGATTCTGACACACACTAAAAGTGAAACCTCTTATCTCAAGCTCATGGCAGAACAAAGGCCAACAAAAGTAATTACTAAATTCTTGAGATTCAAGTCTTAGAAAAATTGCTGAAGTTAGCAAGGGCAGTAGATTTAGTTGCTTGCAAGGATTATAGGTGCATTTGCTTCTCTGATTGGAATGCTGGAATTCAATTTAGAGTGATTCACAATGTTACCTTGCAAAACTCTTAGTGCAGATTACCGATAGACATGTGGGGTCTTTCTAGCTGTGCTCAGAAGGAAAGGACCCCACAAACAGCCTACCTGCCTAAAAGTGGGGAATCAAAGTTCAACAGGTTGGTTGCAAAATGTAGGTGTTCAGGTAGAAGTCAGCCTGCCAGGAAGAGGGCAGTATGGTTGTATTTCATCACACCTTATGGTAATATTTGATTATTCATGATAGCTAAATTCTTCAGGATTTATACATTTAAAATTTATATTTTTTCATAAAGGACAAAAGATATATCAATTTTAAGGAACTAAAGCAGGAAACAAATTGGGAATGATGATGGAGGAGTATGGAAGTCCTTCCTGCTCCTTCCCATTGGCCACTGGGAGGGCAGCATGAAGCCTTGGGGCAGGAGTATGTTGTGGTGTAGGGGTCAGAATAGCTGAGCAGATTATCATAGAATCATAGAATGGTTTGGGTTGGAAAGGACTTTAAAGATCATTGAATTCCACCCCCCCACCCCCCCCGCCATGGACAGGGACAACTCCTGCTAGACTAGGTTGCTCAAAGCCCCATCCAGCCTGGCCTCGAACACTTCCAGAGATGGGGCATCCAGAGCTTCTCTGGGCAACCTGTTCCAGTGTCTCACCACCCTCACAGTGAAGAATTTCTTCCTAACATCTAGTCTAAATCTACCTTCTTTCAGTTTAAAATCATTACTCCTCGTCCTGTCGCTCCACTCCCTGATAAGGAGTCCCTCCCCATCTCTGCTGTAGGCCCCCTTTAGGTACTGGAAGGCTGCTATAATGTCTCCCCAGAGCCTTTTCTTCTCCAGGCTGAATAACCCCAGCTCTCTCAGCCTGTCTTCATAGGAGAGGTGCTCCAGCCCTCTAATAATCTTTGTGGCCCTCCTCTGGACTCTGTCCAAAGGGTTGATGTCCTTTTTATGCTGGGAGCTCGAGAGCTGAATTCAGTACCTTTTCAGCCAGCCCTGATTGCATGTTATCTCCAGAGTAGTGCTGCTTACATATGGAGCTTCTTGAGTGTGGCCCCAGCTTCCACTATGAGGCCTGTCTGAAGAGCAGGCACCCGGAAAGCAATCCTGGTATTCCCATACCAGAGATTTAAAGGCATTGTCAGGATGAAGTGTAGAGTAACAAAGAAGATGCCTGGTAACACCAAACACTGTCAGTGTCATTTCTTCCTGTGGGTTGTTTTTTGGTTTTGGTTTTTTTTTTTTTTTCTTTCTCTTTTCCAAAGGTCCTCAGAGCTCTGGTTTGTGCCTCAGAATCCCAGAGAGGATCTCAGCTGTTGGTAGGGTAAGGTGAAGTTGAAGGACTAGGACATCTTAGTGTCTCTTACTGTTCAGATGCTGAGGTGATGGTATCTGCATTTGGTAGCGTCCTCTCTATTCAGTTATAGCTGGAGCTGTTAACTCCTGCTAAGCAGGAGTTACAGCTGCAGTTCCTGGTTTTCAGTTTTTCTCAGTGCTGTTGATGCTAAATTTCCCCTGCCCTTGAAGAAACAGGAAACAGTTTCTTAAATGGTTAGCCATTTTTTTCTTCCTCCTTTGGAAAGGTTATCATTCCCCATTAACTCGCTCACGCTGGCCTCTGGCTTGTATGCATGGCACCTTCCTAGATTGCTGTAAATTTTTTACAAGACCACCACTGTTTCCTGTGAGCCAGAAAAGTGTGAATAACTGTGGACACAGCAGGACTCTTCAAAGATTCCCAGCTGACCTCTGACTTGACAGGTTGTTTTTTTCTTCTCTTATCGTCAATTTTGCCTTTTCTCTTTTGCTTATCTGATTTCAGATTTTGCTTGAAGACCCTCCCATTTCCCCATTAGAAGTGTGATTCATCTAGGCAACCTTAAACAAAGAAACACCTGAGCTGCAACTGCCTGTTTTTAGAAATATGGTTGCATTTATCAACCCTTCTTTCTCTGCTATTTTTGCTTTCCTTCCTTTGTCTCTTCAGATTTGCTATCATCAAGAGTTTTTAAAATATATTCACTTTTCAGGCTTAGATATAAACTTAGATTAACTACCATTTAACTAAGATAACATCATCAGGATAATTAAACTTCCTAAGATGGAACAACTAAGCCCTTGTGATTTACAGCCTGTGCCTTGTGATTTTTCTGTTCTGTGCTGGATACCCATGCATGAGTGACATCAACTTGAGAGGGTGCATTGCTAAATGCCACATCTGGTCACAGTGTGACCACCAACCTGGCTCAGTTGTGGGAGAGATGTGGGGTTGGCTGAGGCTCAAGCCTCACAAGGCAGAGGCAAGGCTGGCAGAGGCAAGCATCCTCAAGAACTTCACAAACTCCTTTTATTAAGAATGCACTCCAAGATCTTACCAGGACTTTGGTTTGTAATGAGCTGTGTTTTGGGCTTCCTTGTGATGAAGGGTTTTTGTCTAGGAGCACCCAGGAACAACATCCTCCGACCACGCCAGCTGAGACTGCCCTGCCATTGATATCCTTGTAACCTTTCATCTGTAATGCAAATGGTGGGATGTAGCAGGGTATGGAACTGGCCGTGCACAGTAGAAGCTGAGAGCGTGACACAGCCCTTCCAGGGCAACTCACCAGGGCTGCCTGCTGCTCTCTGCATTGCAGTTCCCCAGCATTTTGAAGTGCATTTGAGGGGTTAAGTATTACCTTCTGGCCTGTTTGCATGTAGGAGAGTGCTTTACAACACAGGAATGGGGGTCAGGGTGAGCGTTTCTATCTCTGATGCAAGAGAATTTTCTGCAGCTGGGGTAGAACCTGTCTGCATGGGAAACAGTGCTTTTCTAGAGCTACCATAAGCTCTGAGCTTATGACTCATGAATGTCATTATTTTCCACTCTGCTTGTCAAAAAAAAACCCCAATATATATTTTAGCTGTGTTGCTTCCTAAGCTCCTAAAAAGCTCTTTGGATACTTCCATTTTGAGTTCAGTAAGGTAACCTGTGTGGAAGAAAACAGAATAAATTTCTGTGCATTCCACAGAGATTTGTTCCTGGCAACATTTGAAACCACTTATTAAAAGAAATATTTCCGCATTTGTAACTAATTGTATAGGAAACAGACTTTGGTTAGCAAATGTGTTTTTATGAGGACAAGCTGATTCATACTTTTCTTTCTACTTCATAATCTATGCAGATGAAAATGACTCTTGTCCTTTCTGTGAAGCTCTCTTAGAAATCTTTTCTAGTCAGATAAAGCAATTTTTTCAAATGTAAGAGTAAATTGAGTCAGTGGCTTAAAAATTAATGTTTTATTCTTGAATAAAATGTTGCACAAGGAAATGAAAAACCAAGACCTGTAAGAATTTTTTTTGCTAATAAATACCATAGCTAAGGATTGGCTGATTTGAAAACTTTTGCTTTTTAAATCAAAAATATTCTTTCAAATACATTGACCATAGAAGAAATGGTTAGACAGATGGATATTTAGTGTATGTGGATCAGATTTTTCTGAAGTTCTTGATTTAGCAGATGTACAGTTGAAGTTTGTAAGATAATATTGCTGAGCCAAGGCAAAGTTGCTGAGTACAGTGATTTTTATTTTTTTATGACTCATGGGTGAATCTAAGCTAGAACTATGTTTAATATTAATACAAAATTCAAAAGATGGCTTTCATGGCAGGCACTGGAAACATGTCTTTGGATAATCTTAAAACAGTCTTTTCTTTCCTCATAGTTCTCTGGACATTCAAATAAGATAACATTTTGCAGTGGAAGGGAAACTTTAAAACAAACAAAAACTGGCAGAATGTACCATATTTTTGGCATGCTTGTATGTAATCAGCAACTTTCTGCATTTGCTCCTTTTGCCTCATCATACCCAATTCCCACCGGTTCTTCAGTATTCAGTGCCAGCGAGGAGTTTAAGCTTTTGTTTCCAATCCCTCAGCATGTGTTTTGTTCTTCCACTGGACAAAAGCTGCATAAACACTTTACCTCTCTGCACGGGTCTGTGCTCAGCAGCCTGCAATACCATGCCCTGAGAGATGCTGAATGTGTGAGAGTTGTCTTGTTTGCACTTCCCCAATCTGTCTAGCTTTTGTAAAGCACTCCTAGCTGAGTACAGACAGCGCTGCTCTGTGTTGTGTTCAGCTGTGCTTGTTCTAGATAACTCTAATACTGCTGCACACTTGTTCTTAGCAGGAAAAAAGCAGAAATTCCCACTAGCAGATCTTCAAGTAAACTGAGTGATACCTGGACTGGACAGTAGTTATTCTGAGTCAGCTTTTCTTCTCCAGCTCTTTTCATACTGGGGAAGTAAAATAGAGGAGGGTGTACTTGGAAGGTTTGTTGTTTTATTAAGATTTTTGATTGGAGCTGGCATGTAAAGATGCAGTTTTAGCTGTTTGGAATAATTAACTACTAAAACATAGCTGTGGTATTTGTGGCTAAGGAATTGTGACTTTATAGGTCTATTTTATTGCCCCTTTCCATAAGGAAGCGAATCTCAGCATCTAAGCTAAACCAAAGCCAGGACTGAAACCCTAGTTGTTCTGCAGTTTTTTCAGTATGATCCATTCACCCAAAACTTGATGAGCTGCTTAAATAATCCTAGTGCATTCTGGAATTTGCTGTTGCAGGCTCCATCGGTGCCTTTGAGGAGGAGATGAGGTCTGTAATGCTTCCAGAGCTCTGACAATGCAGTCAGCATAATGGCTTTATTGAAGTCATTCAAGTACCTTAGCAGAGCTGTTTCCAAGCAGGTATAAGCAGACTTCAAGGACAGGATAGGAGCATATCCTGAGCCCTCGTAAACAGTGACTTGAGCTGGTAACTACTTAAAAGCAGGTTTTGGGGTTTGCCTTTTTTTTTTTTAAAAAAATTATTAATTTATGCATTTTTCTTAAACAAAAGCCTAAGACTCCATCATACCCGAGTCCTGTGAGAAAAGTTGGGAGGCAGGAGGGTTCCTGCAGCCCCTGCAAAAGTCAGCAGCTGGTGGGCTTCAGCTGTGAGCACCTCAGGCTACTGCAAGACGTGTTTGTGCCTAATGCACTTGGCATTACCTAGGAGTAGGGAGCATATGTAGGTGCCACAGTTCTCTTCACGCCAAGGGTTGATTCTGAGACGAGGAGGTATAAACAGAGAAGAGAGCTTTCTGTGAAGATGCTTCCGCAGGCTAAACAAATGCTATCCTATGTACTTCACAGCTGAGGCTTAAAATAGAGATAATAAATCGATACATGTTGTGTTTTGTTTTTAATCTGGTCTTCAGTTTCCAGATTGGCTTTTAAGTATCTTGTTGCTATGGAGAAAGAACAACTCTCTCCTGTGCAGTGAGTGCAGAGAGCAGCACTCCTCACAGCATGGTGTTGTGCTGCCTCTTCATCCTGCAGCTTTTTTTCCCCCAAGGAAATACGGCTGTTACTGGTATGCTGCCGTTTGATGTTGTCTGTACTTGTGATTGATTTCCTCCCCCCTTTCCCTCTTGCCCTTTATGAATGCCATTTCACCATCTCTGATCTTATCTCCTCTGCCTTTTTTTTTTTTCTCAATGAGGGCTCCCTTCACTTCCAAATGAAAATTAGACTGTTAGCAAAGCCTTATCTTCTCTCTCCCAGATGCTTTCTTTTCTGTATTTGTGGTTAGAGAGAGAAACCAGATTTGTAGTAGGCACAGGAAAATGTTTTGCTACCAATGCATCCACTCTTCATTATTTTTTTAAAGTAAACGAGCCTGCACTCTGGTACTACAGAAACAGCAGAGACAAAAGGTGTTTCTGGAGATTGCAGCAATATTATGTATCTGCTGGTGAATCCCTGCTGCAGCAGAGAGAGTGTATGTCTTGACATCCAGTCATGTCAAGAGCTGTACATGTCTGTTGTTCGTGTAGCTCTGTTACATGTTTCCCTCACCTCGGTCTCAGTTCCCAGCTAATGCAGGCTGCAGTGCAGTTTGCTCACAGGGCATCTCTCTGATGATGAGATGATGTCTGTGCTTCAGGGGAGCCAGGAGAAAGGCCAGGCCAGTGCAGTGGCAGGGAATACAAATGCACAGACCAGTGTACCCTGCTGTCCTTGAACACCAAGGGAAGCAGCAGGCTTTTTCAGTGCTGCTGTGTCAGAGCCCTGGAACTGCAGATTCAGATGCATTTCTGAGGCTAGGTTACTGACTGCTTTTGTTTGTAGTCTTTTTCTCCCCTGCTGCTAACTGCAAGACCAGTTAGGAAAGAAAGAATGTTATTTTAATTGAAGATACACAAATGAGCAGGGAAGACTTGGAATGAACCAGAGGAAATGCTGTGAAAGTAAATTCACCTCTTTTGCTGGTGGTTGCTTGATAGCTAGAGACTGTTCCAGTTATTTTGAAAGGTCTCAGCTCCCACTGGGGTTCTGAAGTGAACAGGCCATTTTTTCAAGGCCATCTGCTGAGCTTCTGGGTGCTGCTCATTTCTGGAGACCTCTGAAATGTAAAAATCTTGGTGTCTGTTTGTCAGTGAGAATGCCATGTGCATAACAGGTTGACCCCAATTTTTCTCTTGGTTTCCTTTTAATATACTTGAACTTGAATGTGTCTCTGAATTATCTCTGATCCTCTGCAGTGTGCCATTAAGATGATCAGAGGGCTGGAGCATCTCTCCTATGAAGACAGGCTGAGAGAGTTGGGGTTGTTCAGCTTGTAGAAGAGAAGGGTCTGGGGAGACCTTCCAGTACCTGAAGGTGGCCTACAGGAGAGATGGGGAGGGACTCTTTATCAGGGAATGTAGCAATAGGAAGAGGAGTAACTGTTTTAAACTCAAAAAGGGGAGATTTAGACTAGATCCTAGGAAGGAGTTCTTTACTCATGAGGGTGGTGAGGCTCTCGAACAGATCGCCCAGCGAGGTTGCAGATGTCCCATCCCTGGGTGTGTTCAGGATCAGGCTCTACGGAGCTTTGAGTAACCTGGTCTAGTGAAAGGTGTCCCTGTCCATGTGAGAGGGTTTGGAACTTGATGATCTTTAATGTCGCTTCCAATCCAAACCATTCTGTGATTCTATGTGAAGAAAGCCTGCTCATCTCCTGCTGCTGCTCTTAGCTGATATTATGTTGTTATACTTCTACTTACTCATTGTCAGTCCTGTGCACGTCTGTCTCCAACCAGGGAGGTCTAATTGTGAAGCTGTCCTGGCTGCCCCTTATCCCTCCGTGCCCATATTTGCCTACCACTGGCTTCTTTCACCTCCTTTGTATTTGGCCATCTCAGATTATGTTTCTTTGTGCTGTCTGAATAGCCCTGAAAGCAGTTCCAAGATCAAGGCTCAGATTAACCTTAGAAAGGAAAGCTAAGGGAACAACAGCAATGCCAGGAGGTACAGGCCAGCGCACAAGACAGTGAAAGATCTCACACGGCACAGGCTCTGGAGAAACATGACACTGTGCTCTCTGCCTGGTCTGAGCCCCCTGGCAACCCAGCCCTTGTGTCAGTGTGAAGTGCAGCATGAAGGCTTTCTTGCTGTAGTAACATGAAAGAGGATTCTGAATTTCTAATGCTCATCTTTTGCCATCGATTGTTATTCAGTTACGTTCTAGTGTTGGGTATTGGGAACACAGGGTAGGCCAGTGTCTGGTATTCCTGGCAGGGGTCCTTTTGATGCTACCAAAAGAGAAATAGTATGAGTGCTGTTCTGGTATGACCTTTAGGACACAATAAATTGAGACTGCATGAGCTGTCTGCTGTTGTGGTCTGCTTAGGAGCTGATAGCTCAGTGATCAAAACGTAAAACTTGACAGAACAACCTTGAAGATTCTTCCAGATTTCTCTGCTTGTGTCTTCGTGCTGACACCTCTGTAAGTTGCGGGGCTACTTTTTTTGGGAAATGAGCTTATTAATGAAAGGGTTACATTCAGTGTTTCCTCCAATGAACAGAGTCTGCTACATGGCTCTTTTTACAAGACTGGAAAGGGAGAGGGGAACAGTTTAGCTATCAAGTAGTAAATGCTACAAAGGGAACTGCCTGCCTAGGAAAATTTTCATTTTACATTTATGAGCAGATTTAAGTACTCCAGAACCAGCCTTAGAAAAAAGATGTATGTATATATAGCATAAAAATAATGGATGTATTTCTGTAAAAACAGAAATCTGCTGAAAGGAATTATGGAATGCAAATGTTACATCATTATCTCTGCTGGCAAGACCAACCCAAGCATGAGGCTGGAGGTTGTCAGGCCCTCTTGTTCCTGGGAAACAAATTGTCATGATAAGATTTCCAAATAAAAGCGTGAAATATCACAAGTAATGCAGATGTGAAGCATTTGAAGTTTCTTTTAAGGTAAATAAGATGCTATACCAAGGAATAAGGGTTTGATAAATCTATTTTTTTATTAAACTTATATATATTTTGTATGCATGTGTATATATAGAGGAGTGAGCAGGTTGTCCCTTTTAAGTTTGTTTCTCTTCCTGTTTGAGATCACAGACATTTTTACTGTGTCTTGCACGTTCCAGTCCCAGCTCCTTCACTGTGACTATGTATGTTGTGATCATGTGCTGGCAGATTGGTCATCAGGTTTTTTTCTGTTAGGATCGGAGCTTGAGCAGTATGGTGATGAAGGGTGCACTGTGTTGTTTAAGCCCTTATGGATGGACAGGGTACCAAGGCAGAGCTTCCCCACACACATATATAAAGGCCAGTTAAGCTGGAGAAAGCAAACCACATCCTACCATACAGCAAAGTTTTGGATCATTTCTCCATGAAAGCCCATGAGACAATCTGTTCAGCCATTCAGAATGGTTCCCAAGTTCCATTTGACTCATGTAACAATTAGTTGCTGTACTGAATAAAGGGCAAATGGCTTATTTTGACAAGGAATATAGCCTTTGTTTCTATGTTTGTTTGTTTGTTTTTTTCTTTCAACATAAACTCATTCTTGCAAACATTTGTGGACTTGCAAGTTTGTAAAATTGTAAAATTAGTAAATGCATACAATGTGGGTACAGCAGTTTCATCATCAGTGATAAGCCAGTAATTGGGTAAAAGGCAGAGAAGGAAACGACCTTGACAGACTATCTTTTAGTGGCTCTTTGCTAGTACATTTTGAGGCCGTAACCTGATGGCTCAGCAGCTAGCAGGCTCAGTCCCTCGCTCCATGGTCTCTGTGTCAGCAGGGTGTTTAATATGACAGTGCTTTTTGTGATGCGAGTTGCTGACTTCTGGGACTACCAAACAGATGGTGACTACGTGAGAACACATGTAAGTGGCTGACACTGTAGATCTTGTTTTCCCCAGTTGTTGCACTGTTCAGGTTGCAAAGTTTAAGACCGGGATCAGCATAAAGGTTTCTTTCCTTAAGAAAGGAGAAATACCCACCCCCAAACCAAACCCAGACACATTGAGGTCTCTTACAGTTCTGATGCTCTGACCTACAGGGAGCTTGTCAAATCTCCCTGTTTGCCGGGTCTGCCAAATTTTAGGGAAGACAAAAACAACGCTGCAGAATAAGTTTCCTGGGTTAAGTGGTATGGTGCTATTGGAAAATTTGAGTAGTAAATAAATGTAAATCTATGTAAAAAGAGTACATTTAAAAGAAAAATGAGAACAAAGGGGCTCTATGTATAAATAAAGCAATTTGCGATTTCTTACATTTTCCACCAAAGAGAAAGGAATTGACAGTATAGTGTCTTCTCATGATCTCTTGAAAGCCACATTGTACTGTTGGATTCTTCCTTGGCAAGCTTTTCTTACTCAAATGACTGAAATCTGTCAAAGTCCAATAAACAGAAACAGAACCTGATATCAAAGTGTGTGTTTGACATTCTTCTGACACGGATCTCTGAATAGATCAACTTTCTGATGTTTGTTCTTGTATCAGTGTATCTGTAGCTTGTGGAAATTTAAATACTAAAGCGTAATGTCTGAATCATAGGAACCCTTCAGCATCCAGTGAGAAAGCCAAAGCCAATCTGCCTGGTTCACGTGGTACATTTTACTCCAACTGCAGAAATTATCTTTGTGCTTTAAGTTAAAAAAAAAAAAGCTGAAAAACCGACCTTTTGAAAATTACATAATTTGGGAGCTCACTAGTGCATAGGATTTTTTGCAGAGTCACATTGAGGTTCTCAGCAAAGAAAGAGGATTGTTGTCTGCACAGAATTGCTAAAGGAGGAAAAGCAAGATCCTATGAGTTTGGAAAAACAGGAAATTTGGTTGAGATGAGCAAACATTAAGCTGCCTCGGATTACCCAGTTGCAGCCAGCAGTTTCTCTGCATACAGTGGCTGGTGCAAAGTGTATCACAGCAGTGTAGTAATTTCAAGGCATGAGTAGTTTAGTGGTGAGCACTGAAGCAGAAGGCTAGAGCAGGTGATCTCCAGAAGTCCAGCCTAAATTATTCCATGTCCTGAGGCTGTTCCTCTCTAGGATCCATGGAAGTTCTGAACAAAAAGTTTTGTTTAAAATACAGACAGGGAAAAAAGGAGAACCCACACACTAGCTGTTAGACAGTAAAACCTATATGAAGTAGCTAAAGTATCATGCCTATAAGTATCTCAAGGGTGGGTTGAAGGAGGAGGGAACCAAACTCTTTTCAGTGGTTGCCAGTGAGAGGACA
>JAOQGH010000040.1:51498547-51513370 GCA_025769975.1 Gallinago jamesoni
TGGACTAGATGATCTCTATGGTCCCTTCCAACTCCAAAAAAAAATTCAGTGAAATTCAGTGAAATTCAGTGAAAAGGAAGCCTTTCTGAGGAAGGCAGGCTGCTGGCAGTGTATTCCAAATGTCTCTGTGTCATTCTCTGTTTTCTGTAAGCTGTCTCCAAAATTTTCTGTTGAAAGCCAGAGCTAGCCCTGTTGCATCTGAAGCATTTATTTTGTGATTCATAACTGTGACTGATGCTTAGGAGAGAAATGCCTGGATGGAAGGACATTTGAAAATAGTTTAGTAGCCAGCACAGATGCCCAAGGAGCAGCCAAGCCCTTGAAAACTAACAGGAATGAAATATTGTCCTTTTAACCCTCTGAGTCAAGGGGAAAAGTGTTGCTAAGATCCTGTTTTTTATTGCTGAAGGGGTAAATTAACATACTTATTTAGCAAAATACTCAGAGATTTGGTTATATTTTACCCTGCTGGGTAATGGATAAAAATGGATAATGATTGTTTTCAGGGTTGTTGGTTTTTTTTTTTCATGGTTGGAGAAGGAACCTTATGTGTGTACTGTGTGTGAATCTTTCCAGACAGCGGATGACCCTGTCCCTGATGTTGTCCCTAGTATAAGATGTCTCCTAAGGAAAGAGCAATTAAGTAATGCCAAAGTTGTATGACAGGAGTTTTATAATGTGGGTAAATATCATCTGTTTAGCTGTAAGCAAATAAATCCTTCAAAATATCGCAGCGGATACCTTAAGGTAAGAAACATGTGCATTGGAATGAAAGCAAATGGGAAATATTGTAGCCTTTAAAAAAAAATGTTATTTTTGTCTTCTCTTGGAAAAAATGATGACTTTTCAGTGATATATCAAAAATATGTCTATGTTCAAAACTAAAACTAGAAAATCAAAACAATTATAGTTCCTATAAGTTTCTAGATAAATATATTCCATCAAGAACTGAATGTTTATTCTGAAGAGTTTTGATGGAATGCATTTTTATAAGCTTCTCTTTAAAAAGATTTATAAAGGTAAATTATCCTAACTTACATTCAACTGATATTATATGTTCTGTTATAAAAACAAAATAAAATTTCAAAACAGATTTCTGAATGTACTAAGCCATTCCCAAGGTGGGCAAAGTGCAATTACTTCTCTTTTTGGAAATGCTGGTCCTGAAAGGTTTTGGATTTTTTTCAAATACTTTAGTGATCTCATGAAAAATGGAAACATCTCCAACTTCAGGTGCAAGCTGAAGCTCTGTATATAGCTACTGCATAACACCTACACAGTGGGATCCGGGTTTGGAGGAGGACTGTGGCTGCAATTATTTTGCCTTCATATTAATTACAAGGCCAGGAAAAGGAAATGGGAATTTTTGTTCCTCTTTTTTAAGGAAATCAGTGTGTTTCAAGTTTAATTTAAAAATAACAAACACTCAATCTGGTACAGTGGAACAGGAGATTAGCATCAGGGTTTTTCTAGAAAACTTCAAGTCTGAATTTACCAGCAGACAGACAGATTGCCGTATTCTTGAAAATGCCAGTGTACTCTGGGAGTAGAGTGTGGAAAATCACCCCTACTGTAAATCTCTGAAGCTGAAACTAGTTAAGTGTGTCCTCTTTAAAGGACATATTGCTTCTATTGTCACTCGTATCTCTTCTGACACTGGCATTTCTAATATTCTGGCTCAGTATCTCAGTGCAGTAAAGACTCAGAGTTGGTAGGTATGGGAGTTGATTTTCTTCCTGTCAGAACAGACCACTGGAGTCCTTCTGCCAGGAATACTGAAACAGAGAAACATTGTATACCTTTAAGGAAAATAAATGAAATTTTAAAAAGCATAATTTATAATGTATGACTACCTAAAAAAAATCTGCTCTGCACCACTTTTATTCACAGCATGGATTTCTTTTCAGCTTTGCTTTATTGTTTTCATCCCGAATACAAAGCTTGTTAACTGTTTATTAACAAACTCTGATATTCTTAACATTGTACTTAGTTATTTATAAAGAATCTGTTAATAGATTAGTAAATATCTTTAACAAAGTCTTGCTTTTTGATTTCCAAAAGAAATAAGAAATAGGTGTTTTGCCAGCAAGTAACTTGGCCTGTTTTCTGTTTGGCTGTCTGGAAATGCATTTTTACTTCATACCTGCCAGTGTTTTGAAAGATCTGTCTGCAGATAAATCTGCAGGTAAATCATGGTAAGACGGAAACTATTGCTTCTAGGAAATAGCAAGTGTTTAGGGTGGTTGGTGAGTGAAAACTCCAGTATTGGGCTAATTGTCACATTCTCAGCGTATCCCTATTAATGGCTTTTAGCTGGTAATAACTGAAGAATTTATTTCTTTTGTTGTTTGTTTGTTTTGAAGGGTAACACATAGCACATCTATTAATCAATGTAAAAGCGCAAAATTGGGAAGCTGGTATCTACTGTTGGGTAGAACAGTCATTTTAAGTAGCTGTACCAGATAAGCACATGTTGACATTTTTGTGCATAAATTCATTCTTAATGCTGTAGGGTGTAGTTGGATGCAGGGAACATTAGAAGAGCTTGACAGTGTCTGAACCAAGATTCTGGTGTCAAACAGGAGGTGAAATTCACTTTATTCTAATTATTGATTAAAATGTTATTAGCAGGCTTTAAAGATACTGGTGGGGCAGCTCTTCAGGGATGAGAAACCTAAACATATGCCTTCCTGTTTCCATAGCAACACATCTTTTTCATCCTTTACAGGCAGCCTAGATTGTATTGTGTACTGCAAGAGTATTAGATTCAGAAGAGGTATATTGACAGCTCAGTAGTTTTCCCTAAACCTTGCTATTAAATATTTTTGGTTTGGATGATCATTAGAATAAAAGTGGTCGGGATCATTGTGCTTTTTTAGAGAAATAAATCGTGGCAGCAGAACTGCAAATGGGGAGTAACTGGCAACCGGGGTGAATTCATTGACTGCAAAACTGGCTATTCCTGTGACCATGCAAATGCACTTTGTCAATAAGGCCAAGATTTTAGCAGGAATAGTTCTTGGTCTGGTGGTTATTGTTAAAATCTTTGGAAGTGCATTTGGTTCATATTGTTTGAGCTGTTAGAGAATTGAAGTAATGTAGTAAAGGTTAAGGCTATAAATGGCGGCCATTATCAAGGACCAATTTTCCAGCGCTGTGGATCACGGCCTTGGAAACTCATTTAAAGGTGGCATTTTCAAGCTCAGTGCAAGTGATTTGGTAGCTTTCCAGGATACTTGAGGCCATTTCAGACTGCAACATATTCATGTTTTGTTGTGAGCTTGACACTGTTTTATTGGATTTGGAATGTCAAGCTTGTCTATCAAGTTATAGATTTCTAAGATTGGGACAGAGCATCTCGATGTCACTTTTACACAGTTCTCAGCTGCTGTGAGCACAGGAAAGTCCTTCTAAAAGAGTATCTTTTGGATAGAGAAATATCTTCTAGAAATATGCATCTTTTGTCTTTTCTGTAAGAGATGAATAATTCAGTATATCCTTATGCAAATGTTTATTACTCTGTATGAAAAAAATGTGTGTGCCTTACTTCATTTGTGTAGTGTCAGTTTCTCAGTGATGAGTCTTTGTCAAATACAGCAACATGCTACAGTGTCTTCTGAGCTGGTTGCATGCATATCTTCTGTTTTGGCATTGTGGAGGCTTAAATTACTGTTTAAACTGTGAATTTTAAAATGCTATTTTAATGTTAGCACTATACAGTAAAAGAAGCAAATTACCATGGGGGAAGTATTTAAGCAATGCATGAAGATGCAGCTCACCACAATATTTTCCTTTGGCCTTCGGGATGTTTAATTTTCTGTTTCTCCATTTGTATAAATTTTTCCATGAGGTTATATGAGGCATGTCAATAAAAATCGAGAGCTTTCACAGTAGTTGTTGCTATAGTTACGTGGTGCAGCTCTTAGCCTCCTGCACAGAAAGTAAACCACCTGCAATTCCATAAAATCCTTTCTTGGCAGAGAAAGATTGAAAGAGACAGTACTGGTGTGCAGCTACAGAGTAAATTCTAGGTTGCTCTGATATCATTGCAGGTACCACTGTCTTCATGCACAGGTCTGCAGAAATGCTTTATGGATTAGGACAGCATGGAAAGGGGACAAAAGGTATCCTAAGGTGCTGCATGTAGAAAATGGAAGATAAAAAATAAGTACTGAAACAAATAAAAAGAACCTCAGTTCATAGCATATCTCAACTGCAGGAAAAGAGGGACTAAGTTGCCTTTAAAGTCCTCTGAGTCGTACCTTTCCATACAGACAGAAATGTCATGCTCATAGAATGCTGCTGTTCTCTTGACTCCACAATTCAGTGCTTAACTTAATCCTCAGGGTCTGTGCAGCACAAATGTTGAAATCAACACTGACTCTTAGGAATAGCTTTTTCTCTCAACAGATCTCATACATTCAGGAACCTAAAATGGATTTTAAGATGGCTTCTCTGTACTGAACTTAACTGAATTCTACTTTCACTACATGTTACTGTCTTTTCTCTTTCCTATAAGGCCATTAATTTAAGGATTTGGTATGAAATGTTGCTATAAACCATAGACTTTTTTAATCTTCCCTGGGATAGACGAATATACTTGATCTGTAGATGGGGAAACAAAAGCACTGAGGAGCATTTGCCTATGGAATCGCTCTGTAAAGACAGCCTATAAAAAGTCATCTTTACCTTCACGGTTCACTGCCTTGAGTTCTTTTTATGACTGAATAAAGTAGGACGGGTTTATTTCATATCAGTCATCATGTGAGAAGGGACAGTTAAGTAAGTGCATGATGTCTCATCTTATGTTAAATTTGAATGTTCATTTTCCAACTTTGTTCTAAATATACAGATGAGCCAATATTCCAGGACCCAGTAATGCCTTCACTGCAGGGTTTTTATTCACTTTTTCTTACAAAGCAATGTGAATCTAATCCCATGGATGATTAAATGAAACAGGGATTTTTAGAGGTTTTTTTTCATTATTTGTTTTTATTACGCAGCATCCATGGGCCCAGGGTGAGGTCAGACCATGTAGTAGGTGAGGTGGTGAAAGATGTTCCCTGGCCTAAAGAGATAACAATATTAATAGCTAAAATAGTCAAGACAAGGTGGGAAAATGTAGAAATAGCAGTCATTGAGTAGCCTTTGGCCAGTAATGCAAGCAGCACTCAGAGGTTTAGTCCCCTGCTGTCTGCTGCTTGTGATGGTTTCTGCCATTTATTGGGAAGGAAGGTCTGACCAGATCACTTCAGACGGGAGGATTATATTTTTGCTTTGTGTAGGGTAATTCTCCCTCTATAATGAGAAGGTTTAGAGTCACAGGGCTAAGAGTAGCAAAGCGTTAGTAACAGAATGTGATAGCTGGAAATGAAAGAATTAGTCATGCCTTGGCTTTTTGCTCTCAACTACAGTCAAACTTTTTCTTCATGGCTTCTGTTCTCATTTCAAGGAGAAGCAATTGGTCCCCTTGACATTCCCATCAAGGCTTGCCTTTGCTGCTTAAATCCTGCTAAGTCCTTTGCCAATTACCAGTTGGAGAAGCAGCTTTGAATCCATCCATGTAGTCAGCCTGAAGGAGAACTGGTTACCTAATCACATTGTCAGCTAAGTAATTTTTGCACCTCTTGGGACTTCGGTCTAGCCAGTACACACTGACATGAGGCTGAACTTAACTTACATTGCCTTGTAGATCAAAAGTTGCGGTCGGTGTCATGTTCGTCAAATGAAATCTTCAAAAGTAGAATTACGCTTTGGAATTAATGCAAAGTTGTCATTGTTTAATTTTCCTCTGGAGAGCCCAAAATTTCTCAGTAGCAAAAACATCCAAAAAGTGTATCTTGCAGAGAGAGCAAAAAATATTGCTGCCTGTGAGAGCTTTGGGAGTTTTCTAAACCAAACAAAAAAATCCAACCAAACGCCCTACTCCTTCTGCCCCCCTAATAAAAAAAGAATGAAATAAAGTGGTGTGGGAACTGTAGAAGAATTAATTAGAAGAAATTACTGAAAAGGAAAGCCTTTCATGCTGGAAAGTAAACAGTTATGTCAGCAACCTTTTAGCAAGACACTTTGGTTAGGAGAGAAGATATTGAAAATCAGAGCTGCTGAAATTAATGGAACCACATTTCAAGACAATTATTTAAAGGCAGTTCTAAACAATAAAGGGCTACTACTTAGACATAAAAATAATTCCTATTTCCTAAGAAATTACTGAAATGTAATGTTTTTCTTCCGTAGTAATAGGCATTCTTATGCAGAAATTGGGAACAAACTTAATCCATCAGGTACTTGAATAAACGTATGAAGTCCTCTTTAAATTTAATCATGCACAATTTAACTGCCTTTGAATCAAGACTTTGCTTTTTTTCCTTTCCATAGTGTAGATTTGAACAAACTAGATACCAAAGATGCAGTGGAACTATAAAAACAGAGCCTGGTGTTCACTGAAATGGCACCTAATGCAGTGCTGATCGTCATGCTATAGAAGGTTTTGTTAACTGGACAACATTTTGACTTGTCTGTGTATAGATGACATTTTGGAAAATTAGTTTACATCTTTATTCTGAAAATTGTTTAAAGATCTTGGGGACACTTGAGATCTCAGTGGGTTTCTGATTTTGCCTTTGAAGTATCTGATTTTTCAGAAAGCTCAATGTCTTTTGAAAATAAACTTAAGCGGTTTGGGCTGGGCAGCTAGGGCAAAATTTGTCTGCTTTTACTTTAAACTATGCCTGAGCTAGTCAGATATCTGTAGGCAGTGGAGAGGAAGAGGTGGGTAAAAGGGGTGGTCCAAGGATTCTTTTGAATTCTGGTATTTGCATTGGATGAGATGAATCGCACTCTGAAAGTGCCTGTTTGTCTCTTGAGTATGAAATGAGTTAGGTGCATAGGTGAAGGATGCAGAGGTGCATACATATGTACATACTTTTAAGTAGATGTACCATAGATGTTTTGAACTTAGGCAAATTAAATCCCACTTCTAGAAACAGAGGTACTCCAAATCAATAGCATCTCTAGCGGGATGTGTGCAGAGAAAGAAATTGTGTTATATGTTGCTACTAATGCAAGGTCCGAAAGCATGAAATCTGCTAGGCAAAGAGTTCTGCAAAAGATAGCCAGGCCTCGGGCAGGCATTACTGGCTGTGAAGGGTGATGGAGTGAGATGTGAGTGGGTAACAAAGCAGTGGCAAATGGGCAGTGCATCTTTCAGTTTCGAATTTGTGTTACTTCACTGTTGAAAACAGGTTTTTACAATTTGGACTTAACTCTTCTGTAGCAAGAGCCAAGATGCTGGTTGCTTCTTTACATCTGCCTATATAGATACTAGATATATGTCTCTTCTGTTTGCCTGTGTAAGATCCATAATTATATGCATGTTTTCTGTAGAGTACATGTCTGCATGTGTGTATATGTACATACAAGTACTTTGCAAACACAAATGTTAAGTGTAGTATTGCCAGTTGTGTTGTAATTCTTTTTACTCTCCTTTTTTTGGACAGTAAATTGATAAAAATAATGGGTGGCCCTGGTCATCCTAAAATACCTTTACCTGATTGGTTCCTGTATCCTTTGTGGTATATTTAAATTGAAGTTATTGTCTTTATTTTTAAACTTTCTGTATCAAAAGTTATATGGAGAGCTTTAAAATGCTGATGATCACACACACACACAAAAGGCTCTCATTTGGGGAAAGATAGCATTTTTAAGTGTTTGAATGATTTGGGAACCTGAGTCACTTCTGCAAAGTTGATTGGACACTTAAAATTCTTATTCTTGCTTTGCCTATTTCTGGGTAGATTTAAGAAGCTTCTAGAGTCAAAAAAATGGCATTTTGGATCACCCATGAATAGAGACAGTTCTGTTAGTGATCTTGAAGAGTAAAGTTCTCCCAGCTGTACTATACAAGACATATTTTCATTATTGGTATTCAGCAGGCTTTAAGTTATCACAAGACCTTTGAAGCAGAGTGAGAGAAAAACAGTTTTAAAGTTATTTAAGGAGACATCTCCACATTGGCTGACTTTGTTGTCTTCATATTTGGTTGTTCTGTTTTCCAGCAAATTAAATAATAAATTCATCTTCTCTCATACTCATATTGCAGGTTAGTGAGAACTACTTTATATAGCATTCATTTGTTTGTATTTATATATATAGTCCTGTGAACATGCATGCATATCATGTACTGCTTTTCTCCCTGCAAACTGAAGCTTGCTGTTTCAGCATGAGTTTGGGCTGATTTACTTTTAATATTTTACACTGTTTTCTCAGTAATATTGTCCATAACTTAAAAACCTTTCATGCTACTACTTTATCTTTGGGAGCAATAATAAATATATGTTGCAGTGGCAAATGTGGCTTCAAACCTTAACTAATTCTTTCTGTCTAGGTTGGTTTCTATAGCTGCTCCTACTTTGTGATTAGCCTAGTGCCAATTGTAAGATGGAAGCAACTGGCTTTCTTCATGGACACAGGAAAGAACAGTGAGACCACTGCATGAAAGAGACCTCATATTTTCAGTGTTTCTACTTCCTCCAAGAGAACAAAGCTCTTGAAATCTTAATTTGGTCAAATATTCTTTCAGAGATACAGTTTGGGGGAGGAAAGGTTGTTTCTTTTGTTTTTATTCTCAAGAATACTTTGTTATCACAGGTCTCTGGCAGTTATAGTTCTTCCAAAATGGTGCCAGATATTCCTGTCTTGATTCCAGCTGTTTTCCTCTTCTCCCTGAGGTTATGCAGAGGATCAGATGGGGTAGCGCCAAACGGCAGCTCAGGGACTCAGCTTGCGTTGTCCATTCTGGTCCTCTGACCTTCTGGAGCTGGCATGGCACCTCTGAATCCCTCTGTCCATCAGCTGTTCTTCCTGTCACTGTGCCAAAGGCAGATTTTGTTCTCCAACCTCAAATTTCTGCACCTGATGCATGAAACACTGTTTTCACTATGTCTATTACGCCAGGCTCCATAAAAATGCACTAGAGCATAGCACTAGAAACTTTAAGAAAACATCTCTGCAGTATTAGTTGCAGGATGTTTTCATCTCAGAGCAATCTTTTGTGCTTACATTCTTCCAAGGGCTGATTTCATACATTCCCTCTATGTGAGGAGCTGCCCTCAATTCAAAATTCACGTGCATCTCACACTGATGGAGGCAAAGTGGTGAGTGTCCCTAAAATGTACTTTGAACCCTATGCAGCAGAGCTGTTGTTTGCCTTTCCTCATCAGAACAACTTGAGTGGTACCACTTGGCACCCAGTGGCATCCCAAATTCTGCCTGCACTTCTTTCCCAGTCTTGCTTGCTTCTAGGGAAGATAAGGGCAGGAGTGGTGAGAAGAGTAGGGATATGGACATCTGACCCAAAGAGGAGGCTGAAGGTAGAAGTTTGGAGAAGGTGTTGCTGCAGCAAGGTTATTCCCTGACTAAATGGCCTGAGTTTGTAAAAGGTGAGATATGTACTCCATTCCACTTCAGGGCTAGGGTCTCTTTATCCCTGTGTGTTGCTTGAAATGCTTGGGGTTCTGCCAGCTCAGTATTGAAACTCATCAACTCTTTTTTTATGACAAGAATTATGGGTTTGTAATTAAATAGCTTAGTGAATAAAAGTAAAGGAGAATAGAGGGAAATTTGTCCATACAGATATAAAAAAGTAAAAGTTAGCAAGCTGTCCTTTACATCTTGCCCAGAATTTCTGTTCTGAACCAGAAAACTAAGTAAAAATCTGTCTTTATCTAAGCAAAGCAGTCTTTGCTTTTAACAGATATTGATGGCAGAACTCTTCCTTTGCTTAATATCACTAAGCAATTCCTCCAGACTTCACTCAACAGTCACATATGATCTTGAACTGATGTTTGGAGAAACAGATCCAATCCTGCCTTCTGGGCACTTGGTTTTTTTTTTAAGCTCTCTGCTTTGATTCTCTTCCTGATCATTTTTGATTCTTATGCTATGATGCTTATTTTTCAACTATAGCTGACAAAGCCTATTCTCCCACTACTACTTTTATATCCAATATTGACCATTTGCTTATTTTTTTTTCAGATCACTTACTAAAATAAAAATTATTGTTTTAAAAGTGCAGCTAAAAAAATACAGGTGTTACTCCTAAGGTCCTGGTCTTTCTGGTTCCATGGGAAAGGAAAGAAAATTTGTGTCTTCGCTCTGGTAAACATTATTTGGCTCATGACTTTGCATAAGTAACTTGATCAGGTGATATGGCTAAAGTTTCAGATCTTTTTCTAACTTTAAGAAATGGGAAGAGCTAGAACACTTGGGTTCTGCTTTAGAGTAGGCTCTGAAAACCCTCTCTGAAATCAGAGAAATGGCTTAGCCCTGTAGGTAGGTCTGACGGTGCAGTTTGTGGTGGTATTACTTTGCAGTTTGTTTGCTTGGTTGGTTGGTTTTTTCCAAGTGTTTTTCTTCAGTCTTCAGCCACTGTTTTACTTGCAATTGAAAGTTAACACAACCCCATCCCTACAGAACCAGCCTCTGGTAAAAACATTGTGTTTCATCTGCCCCTTTGAGCAAACGTGACTTGCCTTTGGTGCACACACGTGAAATAAACCTCTTTAAGGTCTATGTTTGAAGTTTGAATTGTGGAATGATTTTTTTGGTCTTGCTTTCATCTTTTGTCACAGCTCTGTCAACTATCTGTTTTATTCTTTGAAAGGAATGCTATTAGTTCACAGAATTATGTTACATGAGACAGAGGGGAGTGATCGTTTTAAGTGGCAGCAGTGTTAATGTGGGGATATTACCAAGTCATTTACTTTTTGCTCTTAGAATTTCTGAGTGTTCGAATGACCTAAGCGTTGTTGTATCTGAGTAGATCTTGAGTTGTATTTGAGTTGATCGTTTAGACCTCAACACAGTGGCAAGTCCCTGTAACAATAGGCACAAAAAGTGAGACAGACAAGGCATGTGACCCATAGGATTTTTATTAGATGTGCACTTGCACTACAGTACAGTGTGGTATAGGCACACTCGAACCAAATACAAGTAGGTACAACTCAAGTACAACAGTTGCAGCACAGAGGAAATGTGATCCGTAAACCCTGCCCAGAAAGGAGGGTTAGTTCTTCCTGAACTCTCTCCGACTACAGCTATGCTATAGCTTGTATCAAGCTAGGTATTTTAAAGCTGTCATGGGTACACATGTGTTATATTGCTGTCAATGTTAAAACTGCACTGTGATGCTTGCAGGGGAGCTGTCATGTGAGCCATTGTGTTATGCTAAGATTACAATTTGAAACTTTGCAAAGTAAGGCATCCTAATAACGTCACTGCTGAGTTGCAACTACTTTTGTTCTGAGGCGATGTTCACGTAGCTGTGAGAAAATCTACTAGTTCAATCAGTAAGAAGGAAACTGAGAAACTCAGTGACCACCTGTTTCCTTGATTTTTCTCTTTGCATTTCTAACAGTTTAGCTTAAGACTTTTGGATTTCACCTCAGATTACTTGTTAAGCATGGGAAAAAAGCCCTCACTTGTTAAATATCAAGAAGCAGTTTTTTTAGGCTCCACTCAACAGTAATGCACATTCATATTGTGTCTTGTAACTTGACCAAAATGCAGCCTTGTAATTGATAAGAGAAAACGAAAGGGAAAAAGTCCAAACTAAAGCCCATTTAAACACAAAGCTATTTTACAGAAGATGTCCATATGGAAGGTTTACACATTTCACTTCTTGGTTCTGAGTTAGAGAATTGTGTTCTGCTTAAAGGACACCTTCAGAAACAAACTCTAGAACAAAACACTCACTTTCCTTCAGTTCAAACAGCCCTTCAAGGGAAGTGAATAGCATTCAGAAATTGTAGGTAAATGTGGCCATATGGAATATCTTTTTACCTTTTGTTGCATTATGTATTTTTTATAAGCTGCCAAGGACGGACAACCGTATACAATCTGCATGATTACCTTAAAACTCTGTACTTGTAAATAGACCAATATATGTTGCAAAGAGTTGCTGTATAAAATGTGTTGCACACCAAAGCATTTCCGAAATATTCTTTTCCAACCTAGCTGCTCTTTCTCGAGGAGAGAGTTCCTGAGAGCCCAGTGGGGTCTCTTGTTTCTGACTTCAGCCACCGAAGAAGGAGGAAGCATCATTTCATCTGTATGCTGCTGCTCATCTTGCCATCTGTACTTTCTCCTGCTCTATGATTTGCTTAGTGCTTTGAAAGCTACATGTAGTACTGTAATGTATTTGGAGGGGTTTGTCAGATTCTTGCTTCTGCATTCATCACTGAACTTTTTATCTTCTTTTACTTTTCCTAGGCCTCTGCTCTAGGTGGTCTTCAATTCTAGGCCCAGGATGTAATGTTCTAGGTCAGAATAAATCACAACTGTCCCCTCCTTTTACTTATATCATCATTTACATCAGTTTAAAGTGTGTGTAAATTTGAAATGGTAATGCTTTGTACCCAGAATACATGGGTGCAAACAGCCATGGCACCATGTGGTCCTATGGGACACTTGAATGACTTGCACCCTTCTAGATGTGCTTTGACATGCTGCTTTATCCATTTTCTTTTGCATGGATGACCTCTTACTAAGCACTCAGTATAAGGTATTTTCTGTATGTCTGTTTCACATCATACAGAGGGTCATGAGACTGCAGTCTCTGGCTCTGTGATGAGATCATGATGATTGTCTAGTTCTGGTCATACAAAGTTAAAGCACTATGACACATTTAATGCCTATCATTTTGAGAGACAGGGATCTAAGTTCTGAATGAATGTCACTCTCTGCTGTGAATGATATTCTGATGGAGCAGACATTAGTGCCACATTCAGAGCTTCAAGAAAAATCTCTTCATTAACTAGTTTCTGTCAGGTATTTTTTTTCCTGTATTTGAGAGCAAAAATTTAAAGATTTTCTTGTCTTCTACAGGTGTAAAAAAAAGCATCTTTAATGCTTAATCCTCTCTGCACTGCAGCTGCTTCATGTATGATATAATCCTCATGTATTGTCAGTGGACCAGATACGTTCAGTCTTGCACAAAGGCGTGAGCCCAGGTTTTGTTCTGTCTTGAGTTGGAGATGCTTTCCTGTTGGGAAGGAATTGACATGTTTGAGTAAAACCAAGAGGAAAACCTTGTGCAGCACCCATGAACTTTAGTTATAATAAGTACCAGTTATATTTCCCCATGAAAACAGAAATGTGAAAAATTAATCCTTGCGATAGATTTCCTTGCTATCTATGCACAGCAAAGAAAATACCTCCATCTTACAGGACTTATTTTATCACAGAAACTAAAGGTGCCACGGCCCAAGAAATCTGTAGTTGCAAGTATATTTTTCTAAATCCTAGGTTATCGTTTTGTGAATTACTTCCTCATGTTTTTGTCTTCGAAGTGGCAATGCATACCTGAGAAGGAAGAAATAAAATCCAATGTAAACTAGCCTGAATGTTAACCTGGACCATGGTTTGTTTGATGTAATGTGGAATGATGCTTTTAAATAGATGCATATTCATCTGTGCTGGGAGCCATTCGGCTCCTGCTTTGAAGTGCCCTGTGAGAAGAGAACAAAATTTCTATTATTATGTATTAGTAAGATAGCACTACCTCTAGTGAATAGGCTCGGTTATTTACCTGATGCTTAAAAAAGTGCATAGGAAAATACACAGCATGTTTGTATGAAGCTGCTAAGGTGTTTTTTTTTTTTGGTAAGTGCCAGTCTTACTGTACCTTTCCCTCCTATGCATTGCTGTATGTTGGACTCCCTCCCCTTATACAGTGTTCAGGCTGTGCCAGATGTGCTACATTGCCCTTCACTGCACACTCAGATATTGTATTATCATAAACATGATTTTTCCCCCTTCCCATTTTGTAAATTCTGGCCATTCATATGCTGTGGAAATGAGGCTAGAAAAGATTAGATGTGCTCTGTACTGCTCTTATGTTTGCCATTTGTAGGATAGATACTGATGTTAAAGGAGAAACTAGAAATTAGACTTTCCCAATTGAAATTAATTTCAAAGGAGATGTGTAGACTTATTGCTCCATTTTACAGTACTTCACTTATCAGTGTGGCTCCCTAAGCCATACTAGGCATCTTGTATTACTCAAGTTGATTTTCTGGCTCTCTTCAATAGTTGTAATATTGTAATTGGATATTTTGATAGTTGGGTTGGGATCCTGACCCAGCTTGAAGGCCCTGCAGTATTATACAATATACAAGTATAGGCAGAGAGAAAATTTGACTAACGAGACAGTGCTTCTGCTGTAAAAAAATAATAATTTGCAGAAGATGTTAATTTAGAGCAGAGAAGTCCATACTGTGCAGGATTCATGTGTTTGTAATGAGTAGCTGTTTGAGGCCGTTGGAAGTTTTTCTTCCCAGGTACCAGGATGGATCACAAATACATGACCCAAAGTCATCGGATTTTTTCACTTATGTAAAACCACTACTGGGGAGGGGATTGAGTGGCCTAGGCCTGCTCTCTGGGGAGAGTGGCTAATGATGTAAAGGTGGAGCAAGGACAGATTGTTTACTGGAGGCTAATTTTGAAATCAGCATGTCTTTAGCACCATGACTTTGTACTTCATATCAAAAATGTGTGTTGTTTCCTATCTGTATATTGTGTTAGCACAGCAATGCCTGTGATTTTTATCCAGCTTACTCACTATAGAGTCAGATGCGTATTTCTTTGGGTTGTGGTCCTGAGCCTTCTTAGTGGTTGGAAGGGACCTTTTCAAAGGCTGAGGTACTGAATGCCTTCTTTGCCTCAGTCTTTAGCAGTGGACTAAGGTGTCCCCCAAGTGCCCAGACCCCTGAAATAGCAGTTAGGGGTGGGGAGCAGGATGAAGTCCCCAAAATTCTAAGG
>JAOQGH010000040.1:51514343-51532011 GCA_025769975.1 Gallinago jamesoni
TTGTCCCGGCTTCAAAAAAAAGCCCCAAAAGAGCTTCTCGTCGGCCTTTTTCGCTACAGATCCCTTCCCCAGCGCAGCCTTACCTGCCCTGAAGCTGGTCTCCGTGGCAATTTCCCTTGCTTTACCTTCAGATCAATGTTAAGGATGTGATTTATCTCAGCTCTTTAAAAGTGATATGCCTAGGCTAAGACAATCACTTGGTTTCCCACTATAGCGAGATATATAGTGAGATAGATTTGATTTTGACACCACAGTGTTTGGATAAGATCAATTGCTTGTTGGAGAGGTGTAGATGATCCTATTGCCTCTTAAGGAAAACTAGAAGATAATGATCTATAGCTAAGTCGCTTGATTTTTACGTGGCTGAAGTTAAGCGCAGTGAATCTCACCCAGAACATCTTACTTGCTAACAATGATTCTTCTCACCTGAAGAACAGAGTACTCAGCAATGAAGAGCAACTCTAAGTCCTCTACTTTCCACAGAATCCTGTCCACTGTTCAGTATTCTGCAGCTTTATTTTACCTAAAAGTACTTTTCACCAATTTAATCTATCTCTTGATTGTAGTTGTCTCTTCAGTTACCTTGAAAAAAGCCTAGATAATTATTGCAAATGGAAGGAGGGCAGTAGTCCCTTCTTGTTTTGTGTGACCAAAACAGACAGATTTGTTAAGGTCTTTTTTTTTCTCCCTGATTTTTATATGCTTACTGTTTGGGGCACATAGTCTTACTCTAGACTTTTCATTAGTGTGGTTGTGAACTCAAGTGAAATTTCCTTGAGATTGTGCTGTGTCGCTATGTGAGTGCTGCGGTTTCATTTGTACTTTGAGTATTTATGTTTTAAAAGGGAAAAGGTGAATGTGATGTATTATGCTGTTTCATTTAACCAGTAACATGGAGCAACTTTCCTTCCTCAACTCACCAAACACAAATCATTTGGTTTAATAACATGCTACAATGCTTATTTTAAATTTAGTTAGAAGCAATTTGTGGCTGTATTAATACACATCATTCTAATGGTCTTTCATCCTGAGAAGGTCTGGCACAGGCATAAAAATTGAATTTTCTCATGAAAGCATGTAAGGCTGCTGGGGCCATGTTGAGGTTTTTATCAGCAATAAACTGGGAGTAGAAGCAATCAAAAAGAAAGCAAGCAAAAAAGAAGGGGGGGAATATGGGGAAAGGACAAAGAACTGAAATGAAATGGTGCCCTTTGTCCACAGGCTAGCCATTAGTTCCCATTAATTGAAGGCCTTTCCTTAACTCTGCTTCTATGACATTCCTTCTGTGTCATTTTTTTAATAGGTACTTCGTTATCTTTGATTTTCATTGAATTCAACTTCTGTGCCAGTGATTCACATAGCCACCTATTCCCCCCTGGCCAATGTCACCACAGTCATTTTGCCTAGCCCTCCTCCACGTTTTGTTAATATGTTATTACAAAAAAATGGACTGTGTGTTTTCTGCAAATTCTGTTTTCTCTGACACAAATCTAGTATCTGACTTTTTATGTACAAACCTTTCTCTAAATCTTCTGCAGGCAGATGTGGTATAGCACCCTTGTATTTTCACAACAGTAATTCTATGCCTTTTAGCTTTCCTGACTTCTGACTTGATGGTGATGAGAATCATTTTTGTGGCCTGTCACTCTGTATTTGTCAGCTGCTCCTTCATCCTTTCAGATTTCTGTCTGGTTTTCCATATATGTACGAGGCATTTTTGTATAAGGACATTCATAAATCCTAGTTACTCTCTCTTATTCTTTCATCAGTTCTCACTCTCAGCAAGTTTCAGTAATTTTGAAGCTCACCGGAGTCTGGTAGAAAAATCTATTTGATGGCCTTTCTACATGCTTGGAGAAGTAAAGGCTGGAAAAGACTTGGTGATCCTTATTTTAGGGGAGATGTTCTTGTCTGGGGGTTTCCTAGCTTGTAAATGTTTCAGTGATTTTTTTATTTCCAAAAGATGTTTGACTAGATACCAGTTTGATAGGTTAATATTCTACTGTGTTGTTTCTTTAAATATTTATTATGCCATTAATGTTCCATTGAGCAGTCCGTAATTCAAGGTGACCAAAAACTTTCTGATTTCCTCTCTCTTGTCCTGATGGGACAGAATGAAAAAAAAAAAGTAAAAAAATCCTTTAGTCGGATGTAGTGAGTCTCCATACAAATAGGCAAAGTTGTTGTACTAGTTGCTAACGGCCTAGTAACAAAAAGCTTACCACTGTCATCTTATTAATATAAGGACGTGTTATATTCCCTTTTCATTAAACTTGGAATTTTTCTCACTCCAAGTAAGCTTATTATGCAGGTTCCACATATTAACTTTGCAAAAGAATGCCGTTTCTTAGGCACAGATGGTTTTCTTTCTTTGAATTTTTTCCCTGAATAGTTGTTCAATGATGTGTCTTTAGTCTCGGTTTGTGATGCCTTTTTCCTGCTTGCTTATATTTACAGAAAGATTTATATTTACAGAACCTTACCAAAAAATTTCCAATTAACCTCTTGAGGTGTTCTGATCTGTTGATGTTTAAATGGGTTATGTTGCACCTTTACTTTTTGGTACTTTTCTGCTGCACATATATGTGTATTTGTGATAAAGTTGGTCTGTCAGTATTATGCATGCATAGTCAGGAGAAAATCTGATGCCTTCTAGGATAAGCATCACAGAATTGCTGTATTTGGGGGGACCTGTATCTAGCCTACTGTGACATTCTAGTGATGTTTTGTTGTGTTCATTGCCTTAAAGATTGTCAAGAAAAATGAAGGTCCTTGTTTAATTACATCTGACTTCAGTAATGTTTACATTTAATTAAAGAGGAGGAGAACTTTAATGTAGTAATATGTAAAGAAAACAGACAACAATGAAATGTTGTTGGATATGCAGGTGAGAAAGATGGTCCTGCTAGCTTTGCAATAATCTATCTCTGAATTTTGAAAAGTAAAATTATTTTACAATTATGATTGGGATTGGATTTTGTGAATTTTGGCACTTTTCTTCTCATTATTTGGACTTGAGAATGGTACTTCATTACTTCATGCTGTTAATACCTGCTGCTTTTCAAAAATAACAATGGCATCAGAATCAAGATTATATTTCAGGATGGCTTTCTTTTTTATTATTACAGAAATTCACAGGCACAGTCTATGACAGCCAAATAAAGAAAACAGGGAAGAACTATCTCTTGTAGTTGAGAAGGAGAGGGGTTTTGGGTGGATTCTTTATTATGCCAGCCATTTATAGAACGGAATTTACATATTGTGCTTCAAGAAAGAGTACTATGGGGTGATAATAATACAGAGATCATGATTTGGGATATAAAAGAGTAGATGTTATACAAAAAAAAAATAACGATGAGGGAAAATAAGGATAATAAAGTAAGTGAAATGATGTCAAAGCAAGCAGAAGAAGTAGAATGATTAACAGTAAGGCAAGCTGTCAGAGACTTGCATTTAAAGGGAAAAGGTGAGATGTAAACTTGAAAGTAGGAATGAAATGTAATTTGGCTGTTCTGTGTTCCCCAATCCTGCAGATCATGCTGTGAATGGTTACAGTCACTAGGGTTTCATCATTTCAGGGAAAGTCCTTAAAATGCAGAGACTTCTGTGGGTTCTGTATAAATACTGAACCATGTATTTACTAAGTGATTTTCAAATGTCTTTGTTATTTTAATCTCTCCTAATCTGTTGTTAACAATATGGAACAAGATAGAGAATAATTCATTTGGGTTTATTTACACTTTCAAGAGAACCAGAACATTTTTCCACACCTTAGCAGAATTTCTTAGAACCTAACTGGAAGATGACTTGACAAATCTGCTCCCTAAAGCTAACTAAAGCTGTTGTGTTTCTGTGGTCTTTATTCTATATTTTGTATCTTCTCTTTTAGGTGGCCAGTGCTTCTCTTGGGGATGGAACGAACATGGGATGTGTGGTGATGGCACAGAAGCAAATATTCATGTCCCAAAGCCAGTCAAAGCGCTTGGTTACGCAAAACAGATCTTAATTGGATGTGGAGCAGGACACTCCATGGCTCTTTGTCAAACTCCACATTAGACTCAGCACACTAGAAATGATAACGTCGTGGATGTGGATGGATGCCTCTGGATTGCGTAGCTCTGAAGTGCTACAAGAGGATTGCCCAAAATTAACGTAATAGTTGGAAAGTGCAGTTTTTTCTAAGACTAAAAGGAATAATTTAAAAAATTGTTTCATGTGTCCTTTTCACAGGAATTGACTTTCTTACCCACAGATAGAATCATAAACGTTTTGCCTTAATGCAATGCTATTGAAGAAATGATGACTTGTTCTTCTGAGCAATCTTTAAGGAAGAAAATGACTGTTTAATTCAGCCTGAGGAAATGATCTGAGAAGGTGGAAACATAGGGACCCTTCTGGTCTTTTATTATTTTACCTTTACATCATGATTAGCGAGCATGTGTTACACCTGCCAACTTCTAGTGGAGTTGTGAGCTCCCAGCGTCTCAGAAAATCTATTTTGCATCGCAGAGAATTGCCACTGAACGTAAATAGATGCATACACACATTTTAAACAGAAGACTAGGATTAAAAAAAACCAAACCAACCCAGGAGATACAATTTAGATGGCTGGCAAAAGGGGAAAATGAGGCCCTTCTGAACTAGCTATATCTTGATTAAACTGTGAAAAGAGCAATATTTCTGAATAATTATCTTCTGTGCTAGACAGCAGTTTACTAGGGATTTACAGGGATGCAGATCTGCATGAATTATCATTAACTTGCAAACCAAACCTGAAGTTTCTGAAGCCACTGCTTAGGGAAGAAAAACTTCTAAGAGCTTTCTGAAACAATAGAAGAGTTTTCGTCAAAGGGCTTAATCCAGTTGTAGCTATTGAGGACAGTTCGACCTGCCATGACTCCTCTATTTCCACCTGCCTTTGAATATGAACACCTCAAAGTCTAAGCAGAATGTTTTTACAGGTTCTCCAGCCTAAAGGGCAGGCCAGAATGTTCCTTATAATTTCAGGTTAGTTCTCACATCTGTTTCACAGACCAGCTGAGTTACTGTTCAGAGCATGCCCACAGTACTTGTTCCAGGTGAGTGCATGGCAGAGAACGTAGGCCTAATGCTTGGTAGGAGAAATGAAAAAGTGTAAATTATCTTCAGATATTATTAGCTGCCAATATTGAGCAGAATTTTGGAGGCTATTTTTAAAACTGTTTTTCACACAAATACAGTGGATGCCATTAAACTGGATGTTTGCCACCCACGATAGTTACATTTGGTATGGTATTTGATGTATTTCAAGTTCTAAATATAGAGAATACTACTGTGTGGTAAATGCACGTTTTGATAAGAACTACACTTGCTAAATAGTGGTTTAGTTTTTAAAGCAGACTTGCCAGGGAAGAAGCCTTACAGAATTGCAAAATATATCAGCTTACACATGAAGGGGAAAGAATTAAGGTAGTAATATGGTCTGCGAGGGTTTTTTTTCCCCCATTGGTTTAACAGCAGTTACAGTTCATGGCCTAATTTTCAAAGGCATTTTCTTTTCCTATTCAATGAATGCGAAACTTGCACAGACTATGAAGCTGATTATAACAACCATAGTACAGATGGTTGTTGAAAGAATCTTTAAGAAAAATCAGATGGGTTCTGCAAAAAGTTCAGAAGTGAGACTTCTGTTGTAAAGTGAGGGTTTTTTTAATCTGTATGTTGGTTGTAGTTCTTCATGGCAATATACTGTTCTGGGCTGTGACCTCTTGCACTTTTTACTTATGCTAGTTGCTATTTATTGACTCTCCTCAATGCCATTTTCTAGATGCTGAGCACTGAACAGTTTCTCATGGGTTTTTTGGCAGTTCTGGCTGAGGATTCTGCCTTTGTTTTCCTCCAAAATCTGTATATCTAATAAACATGTTCTCTTGATTCAGTAATCATACTCTCTAAATGATTCTGTTCCTTGATTAATCACAGCTAGTATCTGTGCCCTATAACATAGGAGTTACTGTACTGAGCATATTTTGACTCTGTGTGCTGTTGCAGCAGTTCATTTCAGAGGAATTGAAAAAATTATGTAACCAATAAATGTGAATTGGTTAATTGAAATGCTGTTTGCTTTTTCACGTCTGTAACACAAACACACTTTTGGAAACACAAAGAGTGATTTAGTTTGATAAGGAGGAAAGAAGGATTTCTTTGATTACTTGATTACTCTTTGATACTTTGTTTTGTTCCTGGTCCTGATCTCATGTTTCGTATCTGCATCTCATCTTCATCTTTGAAAGAGTGAGAACTGCATTTTCTCTCCTTTGTCTTGCCTGGGAAATAATGACTTGTCTTGAGAGCTTGACACAGTAAATGCTTTGTTGTCGGTCAGGACTTCTGGAAGTTGTTGTAGTATGAAGACTGAATAATAATTCATTGTAGATGGTACATGGTTGAATGTCACAAACAAGTTGTTGCTCATTCATTCAGAAATGAATGCCCTGTTTTGTATGTCAGTGTGCTTTGTTTGCAGCATAAAACATTGTACAAAATCAGCTAAGGCTTTCTACTGTAAGAAAGGGAACAGACAGTGAAAAGCTCCTCATCAAGTGAAGAAAGCATCTTTCTTGCTGGTGTCCAGAGCTTCGTTATTGTTGCCTGTTGGTGTCCCGATGGAGAAGGTCAGACTCTGCAAGGCAAATGCAGAGCCAGTGTGCTATGCCAATGCTTCTGCAGTGCATGTGAAGACAAACTTCTTTATGCAGGTCTTCAGTGCTAAACAAAGAAAGCCTTTTAGGTAAACACTCTACCTTCATGCTCAGATGCAAATATACTGATAAGGTTTGTAATATATGTAAAAACCACTGAAACAAGTGTCTGTGCTCTCCCCTCCCATTTTCTGAAAATAAGCAAACCTGTGAATGAGCTGACATTCATGAGTAGTAAGAGGTGAACCTAATATCACAGCTTTGCTGGAGAACAAGTTGTGAACTGTTGACTGTTGGTCCAGAGACGTGTCAGGCTCTTGGGTGGAGGCAGAGAAGGAAGCTGTTGTGTGTACTTCTGCTGTCTGAAACCACAGGAGATCTGCAGTTGTTACTTATGCAATGTCCATGTGCACTTGTGCAAGACTCTCCTGTTCCATTTTAAAGAACGTCGATGGGAAGATGTGTGTGTTGTGTCGGAAGCTTCTGCCTCTTGGAGGATTTGTTTAGGCCATTTGGCGGTCACTGATGTTATTTGACTTTGTGCAGCATTCCTGAGTGACTTGATGCTTTTCAGCTTAAAATGCCATGCCCTTTATTTGAAGCGTGTTCATTTGAAAAAAAAAATTCAATCTGCCTTTCTGCCCATTTGCCCAGTCGCCAGTTCTTACATGAAACTGGCTTCCGTCCCCTATCTGTATGTTGGTGACTAACTAGTTCTTGCTATCTGCAACTGCCATAAAGGTCACTTTTGCATGAGTGACAGGAGGTTTTGCTGCACTATATGGCTGAGCACAGGGAAATTGAGGGGGGAGGAAAGAATGTGGTTTGATTTTCGTTTATATGACATTTTTTGAGTCATAAGACTTAAAGATGAGGTTGGAAAACAGACAAAGTAGAACAGTTTGATTTTGTGGGAGAAGGGTGACCATGGAAAAACATTTAAATGAATGATGGTAGAGAGTCTGATGTAGTCAGCTAAAACACGGGGGAAAAGGAGGGCAGAGGGAGAGATTCAAGATACAGGTCCTGTAGACTGAATAGTCACACAGGTGTAGCAGCATGGTGAGAGTGAGGAGAGGCAAGCTATTCTATTTCTTGGAAGTTATTGTTCCTCCTCTCCCACTGTTTATTAATAATAACATGAATTGTTGATCTGCAATGGTTTTTCTTTCTCATTCGTAGGACATCTTGAAATTTCCAGTTCTCTTCAGAGGGAACAGCAACATCTGTCTTTGCCTTTCGGTCAGAAATCTTTAGATCAAGCCTATGACCTAGTTCAGCACTTAATCAGATATTTACAATTTTATCTATTAAAGTCCATGAACTCTGGATCTGATTTAAACAAGACTTAAATAATTTTGGGAATTCCACTTCCTTTTCCCCTATATTAGAAATCAAGATGATGACAGAAATTACAATGTTATGTTTTGACCAAAAAGTCCCCTGTTTTCTCTTAGGAATTTTGATATTTTTATGGCATATGGCAAATCTTGTGGTTTTTCCTTTAGCTAGATATTTTCTTTATAAAAGGCTCCAGAATTTTTCATCAATATTTAAGTCATGGTTTTGCTATTTACTACCAGCTTATAGTTCAGAGCCTCAGAAAATTCTGAAAAGGGAAAAAGAAAATACTGAAGCAGAAAACCTAAGTCTTGCTTTCCAAAGGCTGGGAATGGATGCAGCCTGTGATAGAGAATTATCTTCTAGGGTTTTGATTGCACTTAAAAATGTGCACAATGGAAAAGTGGGGCTTGCCTGAACTTGCTGAAAACTCTGAAAACTCTTTTGCTGACACAAAAATAACTGGACATTTGGACTTTTGACATGTCATTGTCGATTTATGTGCAGAAAAGGAGGTAGTACATGCTTTGTGCTTTTCTTTTAGCTTTTGTGCTATTCTTAATTCCTGGTAAGTGCTGGTCTTAAGTGTTAGAATGCTGGTCTCCATGTTAGAAAGAAAGATTCAATAGCCTTGAATTAAAATGCTTTGGTTGTGTGGAAATGGCCTTCTGCTGGATGAATGTCCCAAAAAATAACTGTAAAGGGAGGTGTTTACCATATGTGTCTTTGAAGTTAATTTGGGAAACTGGATGTGTAAAGCCATTGTTATTTTGTAACCCATTAGAGAGGACTCAAGTAAGGCCTGGTCTTCAGCTGTTTGTGCATTTCATTCAGATTCATCTGTCAGTTGTCTCTACATTCCCCTGTTTTTAATTCAGAGGCAGTTTTTGCCCATTAACATGAAGAAAGAGTATGTGACTGAAAATACTCAGCAATGAAAATGGTCTCTGTATTTGAATCATGACCTGGATGAACCATGTGTTACCTGTGCAGAGAGTGAGGAAGCATAAATTTAGACTACTGAGAGAACACATTTTTCAGCTTGGTTAGAAACAAGAGCAATACATTAATTATTCCTGAATAAGGGCTGGCTGTGGGCATGAGAAAATTCAGAAGTGATGTTTATTTTGCAAAACTTCCTCAGGCATTTTTATTTTCTGACATATTGGATTTCAGTTCATTTTCAGATGAGCCTTTGCAGGTTGGGAAGGGGTCGAGTCTAAGTTAAATTCCTGTGTTGACTAGCCTCACAACTCATTTTCATCTTTCTTATTTATTTCTAGGTTGGTTTGCCTATGGACCACCTTCTTATTCAGATATAATGAAATCTTGGAGAGAGTTCTGTCTGCAGAGTTTAGGGATCAAGACTTTGTCAGTGGAAATTGCAGAATTTCAATTTCATATGATCCAGTACTCCCTGATCATCACAATCATTTAACTCTATGTGAACACTTTGCTGTAAGACTCTGTGTTTTTACATTTTTTTTATATTTAGAAGTAGGACTGAGAGTTAGGAGATCTTTTATGTTCTGACATGATTTTATATTTTTGCTGCAAATGTCAAATGAGTTTAGCTTTTGTTTTGTTTTTACTGATTTGAATGCATTAAGACATGTGGTACCTAAATTCGGGCAGCAGAGGAGTTGCCGATCAGTAATGAAGATGCTCTGTCATTTTAACTGTGTGGGTGCTTATTCATTTTCCATAATAATTCTCTGCTTTAAAAGTATAAAAGAAAAGGGATTCCTATCGAGGCATTGTGCTCTTCTGCAGACAAGGAAACATGGCATCTTCTGAATAATGGAGGGATGCTTCTCTCCTGTGGTGCCTTAATTCTGAGTAGGTGGATTCTAAGAACTATTCCTACTTAAATACTGCTTTTACTCTTTTGATCTCAGAACACTTTAAAAAGGGGATAATATCACAGAAACAGAAGATGAGGCATAGAAATTTGATACCAAGGTAACCCAGCATGTCCAGAGCAGAGCCAAGAATATAATTCCTGTCTCCTGAGTCCCAGTTCTACCTTCTAGGCCTAGTGGTCTTTGATGTTTTTTCAGGTAAGCCTCACTGGTACTACTCTCTCTCTTTGCTCTTCTTTTACCCCACCATTGATTACTGTTTCCTCATATGCTTCCCTCCCTCTTACTTGCATAGCCCATTTTCCAGAAGCATCCTGTGGCCTTCGCATTTCCCACCTCTTGTGCTACTGCCACCTCTTCTCTAGACACCCACTTGCGCTGACATTGCCACCACAAAGCATGGCTCCTGCTTAGCTTATTTGCTTGGGCTCAAGACGTATCTCCTGTTCGTGTTGGTGTGACTCAAGGTCAGCAGCCTCTGCATAGGCTCTGTTGTCCTTGCTAGGCCTTTTGAGCTCAGTAGCTGTGCAGGTACCTTAGAGTGATATCTGAGCTAATACAGCTGCAATACTTTGCCTTTTGCTGACCAAGGAATCTCTAACCTGTGCTCTGTGGGCATTGGTAGAGGAACCAATGGAAGCCTTGGAGCTTGTGCTCTTTATTATTTAGTACCTGGAGATGTTTGAACCTATGTACTTGCATACAGTTTTTTTAAACACTCAAGGGCTAAGCATTATGAGGGTTGAAAACCTAGCTTTTTCAGGCTGAATGAGGAAATATATCTTTCCATGGGAGCAGTTGAATATGTTTAGTTTTAAAGCATTTACTTTGTCAGATAAGGAAAGAAAGTCGAGAGATGCAGTTCTGGATGCATTTTCTAACTTGAAGTTCAATTTTCATTTAAATATTGTTCTTGACTACAAATAAACATTTTTATTCCCCTCTTGGGGGGGGAAATATTGTGCCTGCAGTCCTAGGTGAATGCAGAGACTTTGGGACTTCTGAACGGACAGGTATTTTACACCCAATCTCAGATAAGTCGGTGACTTAAAAATAACCAGCATAATTTCAGTGCATTTTCATTAAGTGAAGTTAGTTTGTGTGTGAGATCAGAGACAATATTGCTTCCAAGGTATATATGGAAAGCAGAGAGGTAGGCTGCCTTGTTTTAAAACTATGAAATGGATATGCAAAATGGCAGGGTAATAACTGCTCTTGTTATTTCTTCAGGGTATCTTTTTCATAAGCGGCTCTGTGCTCTATTCCTTTCTGAATGCCCTTGCCTTAACCCTGCTTGCTCTCTTCTGTATTCCAGTCTGCTCATTTGTCCTGGCAGCCATTTGTTTCAGTGATGTATTTTCTTTTTCGCCCTGAAACTTTAAGGAGAGAGGAGGCAATTTATGTGAAAAATCACTTTATCGAGATTAATGACTGCTGCTCTTGACTGTTATCACAGTGGTATTAGCTAGATTTTTTGTTGGACTGAGAGAACAGAAACCACTTCTCAGATCCTTGCTGTCTGAAATTGTTGCCGTATCAACCACATCAGGTTGGTCCAGAAAAAACGAGTACCTTCATGCAGTCAGAGGAAAACCTGTATGTGTAGAAGGTGTGGTTGAGGTGTGCTTTCAATGTTAGCAAGTAATAAACCACTAATTGTCAGTGGGTTCAGATGAAGGACAGGCATCGCATTCTACAGCTGAGGGTCTATTGCTGAAAGCTGAGTTTGCAGAGGAAGAAACCCAGATGTTCATTTCCGGCAGGAAACGGGCAGAGTGTATCTGAACTACAGAACATGTTTCTGTTCTTACTTACGGTGTGAAGTCAGAAGTAGTTGGTGGCAGTATTGCAAGCCCGAGGTCAAAGTCTAGCCATGTGTGTAGTTGTAATGCTTTAATCAAGATATATACCTCCTGTGGCGCGAGTGGGCAGGCTTGAAGGAATTAATGTTTTAATCATAATACTCCAGGAAAAGCTCCTTAAATGTAAGGCAGGTGGGATGATGTGGTAAATTTCTCTTGGGATTCAAGGCCGGGATTCGGTGCAACAGCTCTTGAAATTTTCCGGTTGTCTCCTACTTTGCCTGTGTTGTCAGAGCTGCCATTTTTGTGCAATGGGAACTCTGGGGTCAGACAGATCTTAACCTTGAGAGCATCTGCTGAAGGGTGATGGGTGGGGAGCCCTGTTCTGTTTCTGAAAGGTTTATAAAAGTCACCTCAAATCAGAATAAGCTGAGCGGAGTACCTAATTGAAAATGGGACTGCTAGATGTAAAAAGTAGCACAGAATGACAATTGCCTTAGGGCCTGTGTACCCGACCTGTTAGCTAAGGCTTATATATATGCATAGCACAGTGGAAGCAGAAGACCTCCGTGGGATTTACAGGGCTGAATCATTAGTATTCCTTATGGTAAAGCCTTCATGCTGGGTCCTTGAGTTACTGTGAAATAAAAAAAGTGGCAGATAAATCTATTTCTGGAATCTTAATACATTCTAAGAGGAAAAGTTTTTCATTAGGCTCCTTTTGGATCCTAGATTAACCTGGATTTTACCTTTGGAGGTAAGAAATTGCCCATTTATCAGCTGAGAATAGCAGCTGAGAAACAGTGGAAAAAAATAGTTCTTGGAAGAAAGTAGAACTGAAGTAGAAATCAAGTACATAAATGTGACATCAAGGACTACAAAGGAGTTTGCTATTTACATACAAATTCAGACTATCAGCCTTTCTTTTCTATTCCCAAAACACAGCTTGAGGTCTTCCTTGATTTTTCCTTTTGGAGTAGAGTTTTGTGAAGACAGGGTCCAGCTGCAGTTGGTTTTTTGTTTATAATTTAGCACTTACCAGAGTCATGAGTGTTTCTTCTGTTTTGGGGGGGTTAACCTTGCTTCCTCCGGACCACAGAGATGCTATTCCTTTACATTTCCATTCTCATTAGTAATTGCAGATGCCGTACCTTGTCTAGAATGTTGCCAACCATTTTGAAGTTCTTCACATGAGAATAAAGGTGTATCCTTCCTTATAGAAGTACTTTACCAAAAATGCTCAAGCAAATAGATTGCTGTTGGCACATAGTCCATAGTTTGTCATTTGACCTAAAATGAAATTTAATTCCATTGTGTTTCTTGGTTCTTACTGCTGCATGTTTTGTGTGGCAAATAAAGTGCGCGTCGGACACCTGGATTCCTTTCTGAGTTTTGTATCAGGTGTACTGCCATAGCTCAGTGCAGAACAAGTGAAGGACAGGGACCAAAGAAGTAAGAAAAACTGAATTCATTTAATCAGCTAAAAAGACAAATTTTTATTATTGTTGAGAAGGGAAAAGGAAGATACCTAGATAATTATAAGGTTTTTTATTCTTCCCTCTTAAAATTACTAATGATGTGGATTCTTCAGACATTGGTTGTATCAAGTGTTTGCAGGCTTCATTTATTATCTACTAACCAAAATTAGCATTGTAGAACCAAAGCAATACCAAGCTTTTCTCCTACATTTCTGTTGAGAACACTGTATTTATTCAAGATTTTAGAAGCAAGTCTCTGGAAACCCCTGATCGCTTCAGAAAAGGATTCCCCTTTACACTATACAGCAGGCACTGAAACCATGATACAAAATTTATTTCATGCTAGAATTGTTTTGCATAACATTGTGCATGCATTTTACTCAGTACTAAATTGCATACAATGCTGTTGTCTTGTTTCTTAAACTTTGAGACGATTTATACTTGAGTATTTTCCTGATTTTTGTACTATAAGTCCCAGTTTTAAAATAACACCTCTTTTGTTTAAAATTCATACTGTTTACTTAATATGAACAATTTATGAAGGGTCTTTACGTTTGATCTATACATCAATAAAATACAACATAACCAGAGCTGGAAAATTAAACCTAGACCAGCTGTTACTGTCAGGTCCGAAGGAAGGTCCCATGTGTCACAAGCATGCCAACAAAAACAGACAGGAAAGTTTTTCTTATTTTTATACACTTCTAGTTGGATTAAAAGTTCTTGATTTCCATGTTGGTGTGATGAACTGTGAAGGCGTGGTCAATATGACCGATGACTGCCTGATTGCACTTTTTAAAACCGTTACTCTGTATCTTGTATACAAAAAGAAGCAATCCATAGCAAAGAAATGTACAGTTTTATGTTTTACATTTTGGCTACAACAATGTATGTAAAAGTAAAGAGCTTTGAAAGAAAATATATAACTTTGCTTTTTTTCTCCTTAATCATACATCTGCAGTGTTTCTTGGGTTTTTTTATTTTTTTTTTGTTTTTTTTTTTTCATTTTTGTCTTCATGCAATTCATGCTATGGAACAAAAAAATAGATTAAAAAAAAAAGGATCTTCTACAGTTTTGTTACATTTTGGCCGTAGAAAAAGCCTGCATCTCTAGTACATCTTCAAAACCACAAAGAATCATCCATAAAACCTGCATGGAGCGAGTTAACTTTGTCCAAATGAGAAGGTCTTCTATGCCTGCACAGTTCCACACAGATGTTTATTAGCCATCAATGTTCATCTCCATCTTGTCTTGTCAGGTCACTCTGACTGCCTCTGTTGGCATATATTTAGCAATGACTGGACTTTCTTTGCAAAGATCTGCATGTAAAGAATACAATCAGTACTTGAGCTTCTTCCCTGTGCTTTTCACATCAAGCTTGGCATCTTAGTTTTAAAGGAAGGAGGAAAAGGTGAAATAGCTACATGCAGAGGCAGCCATATTCTTCTTCAACAGGATTTTTTTCCCATGCAGTCAGCCAGACTGAGACCTCTCTATAGTGTGTCTGAGTATTGCTTTCAGCTTAAAATAGGCGCCCATGCAAAGTTTCATCCTACTGTGCTTGTTTGCTCAAACTCCTGCAGGGTTCCTATGGCTCAAAAATATCCTGAGAAAAGCAAAATCTTCCATCGTTGGCATGTTTCAGCATCGACTAAATGCCTAACCCATTCCATACAGAGCCAGTAGATCCACCATTAGCCAAAATAAGCATATACTAGCAGGATGCACCAGGAAGGAAACTATCTGGTGCATCTACCCTTCATCCTATGTACTGATACCATGCAGCATGTGTGGCCCACCAGTACTACATAAATGCCTGCCTATTGTCATCTGAGTGCTATTTAGGAGTGTTGTCACCTAGCATCGGTAGTAACACCATTCCCAGCAGGTGCTACTGTGAGACATTGCATCTTCAGACTTAGTCACCTGGATTTTATGCAACACAGCATAGGCTAATTGAAAATAAAGCTTTTTAGACCATTCTCTGCTACTGATCCATGCTACAAAATAGATGGGATGGGAGACCAAGAACGTCTCACTGGACTAGGAGAGCTGTAGGGCGCAGACACTGAGGATAATCCTATCGCTTTTCCACTTATGCCAGCTATGCTGTTAAGGCTCCGTGACATTTCGTAACCTTCATTTAAAAGAAAAATGCAAAGTACAGCATTGGATCAATGACAGAATGGACTAAGAATGAGGTCAACATTGTAGCCAGTTCAATAGCATCTGCATGCACAGACATGCCGAGAGTAGTATCACTTGCAACAAGACTCAGAAGGCCATTGAAGTACTGAGCAAGTTTAAAAAATATGTGTGTTAAAAATAAATCATCATTTCTCAAGGATGGTCAGGCTATGTAATTGATCCTACAGGCAGCAACATGGTTGTACCCTAAAAAAAAAAAGAATCAGTGGGAGGGATTTTCTGTATCTCTATCATACACTCACACGTACCCCTCCCTTCTACTTCATGCATTTTAATCTCAGGCAAAATGAAGGTTTCTGGTATCTTTGGGGGTGGGAGGGGGGAAAGGCAGCAAAATCCATAGAATTTATTGTGTTGCTATAGAGATACTACTCCTTTGTTCTCAGCATTTAAAAAAAAGGAAAACAATTGCCTGCGTTCGGGGGGGGGGGGGCGACAAGGAGGGCTGCAGCCCCGCAGCCGAGTCAGGAGCGGCGGAGGCAGGTTCCCAGCACCAATCTGTGCTTCAGCGAGAGATCACATCAGCTCATCAGCGCGGCTCCAGCTGGCCAAAGGATGGGGGGGGAGGGGGGGATGCAAGAAATGATACTGCTTATTTACATTTTTCCCCTTTTCTTGATGTAACTTCTAGATCTAATCAGCACCAAGCTGTGCTTTAATTGGAAATGCAGAGCAGACGTGCGTTTCCCCGCAGCCCGTTCCTTCCTTCAGCGCACACACCAAAAAAAGTCCTCAGCCCGGTGGGCACGGTGGCACCCAGCGTCCCCCTGCCTGGCTCGGTGCGGGTCCTCCCGGGGGGGGCTGGGGCCGCCCCGAGGACAAGAATCCCCCCCCTTGCCTCTCAGAGCCCAGCAGGCGGAGGCGAGATGCTGGGAGGGACTGGGCCAAATGGGAGTGGGGGGTCGCAGCGTGCCCGTCAGCGGGCTCTCCGGAGGAGATGGCATCGCTGGGACTTTGAAGCCCCCACTCTGACACGGGGACTCGCAAACCCACCCACCCCACCCCACCCCCCGAGCGAAGCATCCTTCCCCGAAGAAGAAGAAAAGCTGTTCCTGCGTGCCGGCGGGGGAGGGCTGCTCTCCCTCCCCCCCGATGCGACCCGACAGGCGCGGTACCTGCCCCCCCGCAGCTCCAGCTGGAACGGTCCACAGATACTGTGACCTTTTCAGAAGGCAGAGCCCTGCGGGGTTGGAACGGCACGGCACGGCACGGCACGGCGGGTTCCCGGCAGAGCCCCTGCCAGGCAACCCCGCCACAAAGCGCTGGCAGAACCAAAGCGTTTCGAGGTCGGCGGAGATGAAGGCGGAGGAGTGACCCTCCCACGGGGGGGGCCGGGGATGAGCCGGGAGCCCCACCGCCCCCGGCAGATGGTCCTGGAGGTGCTGCCGCCCGGAATAGCGTGAATCCGGGCTGTCAAGTGTCACACCAGCGGGCACAGTAGCATTTGCCCCCGACGGTTTTGAGCTGCAAATTAGCAGCCGAGACCTGTTAAGCGCTTGGATTCATCCACAGGGATCAGAGAGGGACGGGGGACAGGGCTGAGACCCCCCAGCCTGCTCCCCAGAGAGAGAGGGCTGAGACCCCAAGGCTGCTCCCCAGAGGGACAGGGGACAGGGCTGAGCCCCCCAGGCTGCTCCCCAGAGGGACAGGGGCTGAGCCCCCCAGGCTGCTCCCCCCAGCTCCCCGTCAAGGCAGAGATAACGCGGGTCAGCAGAGGACAGGGATGTCCACACTCCTCCTTTCCCCCAGCCCTGCTGGTGGCTCAGCCTGAAAAAGCCCCAAGACAGGGCAAACGCTCACACGCTGAACTGCGGTTTGTGTCACCTACAGCGTTTTGCAAAGTCTCAGTGATCTGCGAATAATTAAAAGAGAAAGCAATCAATCTCGCTGTTCAAAACAGCGATTAGCCCGGGAGAACCCAGCATTGTCATTGCTCCAGCCCCCGGGGGGAGATGCCGCCTGCATAATGAGAGCTGCGAGTCCTCGCAAGTTCAAGGACCACAGAGGGTTCTCCGCTTGTGATGGGAATTTCCTAGTCGTCTCCGAGGCTGTGTCAGCCCGTGTTTCACAAGCGCTTTGCCAAAGGAACAGAGAAAGGGCTTTGCTGCTTGTGGGGCACAGCCCAGCCCGGCTGCCGTGAGGACAAATGCGCTCGGAGGTGGCTTTTTCCAGGGGCACAACCCAGCTGAGATGAGGAGACTGAGATCCAGGAGGTAGAATCACAGACTGGTTTGGGTGGGAAGGGACCTTAAAGCCCCCCCAGTGCCACCCCCTGCCCTGGGCAGGGACACCTCCC
>JAOQGH010000040.1:51532111-51554687 GCA_025769975.1 Gallinago jamesoni
CCCCCCCCCCTTCTTTTTCTGACATGCACGTAAACAGCTCAGCAAGTGTACAGAGAGTTGCACAAACTATGGATGAAATTCTGTTGGAACAACAATTAAGATGCTCTCAACGTGTTTCAAACAGGCCAACAATATGCTGACGTATATTACTCTTTAGCCAACCGGCCTCTGTTTCATTCAGTAACGAGAGGCGGTTGCAGTGCATCGTGAAAACCATACATTCCTCATCCCAAAGGATGTGCCATTTGGAGTGTTCCCCTGATCCACTGGAACCACCCGAACTCGTCCAGGCTGAATGAATGTGACCGATGCTTATCCAATACAGAATCAAGTAAAACACTTTGCTACAAAGGTAAATTTTAGAGGATATACTTTCATATGAAAGTCTTGTGGTCCAACTGTATCTTTGTTGATGATAAGCTTTAAACTTATAAATACATACACTATCTATAACTGGCATTTACTATAACTATTGCCCATCATACAATGGCACATGGGAATTCTATTCTCCATACTCAGTGTATGGTTACTTCGTACATTCTTTGCAGTTTTAAAATATTGACTATATTATATACTATATACAGTACACCAGTGATGAACACTGATTTGAAGAGATTTCTTTTCCAATTTTCCCATTCCTTATCAACTTTAATGCATATATATGTAACTCTAATTTTGGTTTCTATGGTTTCTTCATGTTAAATTATTTAAACAAAACCAGCCTATTTTAAGAAGGGAAGATTTTTTTGTTTGATTTGACTTTTGTTGTTAAATCGATTATTCTGACCATAAGCAAACAAAAAATGCAGTTACTTCTGAGAGATCTATAGCTGTCAGAAGTCTGAGAAATTAACTAGCAATGATTTATTTATGAAAGGAAATTGATTTTAGATGAATTATTTTCCAATTGTAAGACACCTGCGCTAACAGATGTTATTGTATGCTTCTCGTTCTCTGTTGAACTAAACAGCTACGAATATCCAAATAATTTTTTTTAGTGCTCTGTTAAGGTAGCCAAATAATCATTTCATATTTCTTGAGGATGTTTTTCTTTTGTGTTTTATCTTTTCTGTCTGCCACCTCCAAGTCTGTGCTCCTCAGAGTCTGGTAAGATCTGTGAGCTTTCCAAGTGGCAAACCTTCATTGCTATAAATGTTGATTAGCCTCTCCTTGGAGGATGGGCTAATTCAAGGATTTTGTAAAGCATCCTCCACTAAAGGTTACTGCACCAGCTGGGGTGGAAGACTCGACTGCCTAACATAGCTTCATGGGGTAGTTACAGCTCCTCAGGCTTTTCTTTCTGAAAGAAATAGGTTAGAAACTCCAAATGCAGACATCAGGTGGTGGTTTCCAGCCCAAACGTGCATCTCTACAGCAAGCGCACTATTGCGTGCTACAACTACAGCTGACTTTCTCTTATTGATTTAAACCGGTTGCTAACTACGTGGTTACAGGACCCCAGCTACATACCCTTTCTTATTCCTCCATCAGGCGGGCAGGGATATTCCCCGGTTGATAAGAGGAAGCAGGGTCCATATCTCTCCCGAGTGCCAGAGCGGGTAAAGGGCAGGCCCTCATCAGGCGTAATAGCCTGGTCTATGTGGGGACAGTCTTCGTTTGCCAGCGCCGCCTTGGCCACCTCACCATTCAGTTTCGAATCTTCAAACATATAAGCAGAAGGCTATTGAAACACTATGCACTGTTTATTAAAGTTCCAGCTGCAAATTAAGGGTTCACAGCTAAAGAGTTCTATAGCGACACTACAAAAGGTAGCACATCTGTCCTAGACACTGCATTCATGTGCACTGCACCACAATAAAATAAAGTCTGTTAAGTGGGAGAAGAAACAAAACGTGATCATGTTAGGTGTAACAGCAGCCACCTGTGCTTCCACATAGAGGGGCAGTTTCAGAAACAGGCGTGCATTGGTTCCTAGTCCTGTGAGCAGAAGACTGCAGTTAGAAATCGGATTATGTATTTGCATGACATCGGATGGTGCATGAATGACCTGTTGGTCATGAAACCTACTGTTGCTCAGAGCTTTGGAAAGGCAATGGACTGTGAGTTGTGTTTTAGTATTTGAGTATATTCTGTTTGTGCTGATTTATATGTGTGCGCAATATTATTGAGAGGAAAATTCTTGCTTTTCCCCTCCTCGGAGTTTACCCAGATTGTTTTATAGCATTTCCCACATCAGTCGTGCAGAATGGCTGTACATGTTTTAGACACACAGAGTACATTACATATGGAAATACGACAGCAGAATGTGGATTTTAAAAAAGGCAATCCATTTTCTGATGTTCTGTTCTGAAACACATACAGTATTTGCAATGCCAGCACAGGACACTACATACAGAAAACACTACAGAAGGCCATGAATTTGGAAAATAGATAGAGTAAAATTTACTCTTGGCTGTAAATAATGAAAATAGGTTGTCAGATTTACCTATTTTGCTTCACACATTCCCATGAGGATAGACTGAGAATAGTATGTTTTCTCTGTGTGACTTGTTTGACATTTATAAAACAATTTAAAGTGCTATTTAGTGTAGAATTTATTTTAGGGTTTTAAAGTGCAAATTAGTTTATTGAGAATATACTCGAAATATGGCACAGCTTGATATGAGTATTTTGTTTGAAGTGAGGAAAAAAGTCAGAATGTGCTTTCTGAAGTTCCACAATGGTGAGTTATGTTAACTGGGAAGTATTGGCAGCATCCTACACCTCGGTTGCACAATGCTTATTACCTAGACACTGTAAGGCAATGGGTGGTCCTGCAAGTCTTTACGGAAAAACAAATGCAATGGACGGACTTAATTTCAATGCCTCTTTCATATTCGCATAATACCTTGTTCTGAACACTACATGATACTGTCATATATTTTTCAATGGTTTTGAAGCCAAGTAATAAAACAAGCCCAAAAGAAAAAATACATTATGTAGGGTTTGGAGGTATGGTTCTGATCTTCTGGTTTCAGATGGACAATACAGATAAGTAGTAGGTAAAAGCCTTTTAAAGTTATATTTGTTGCTTTTTACACACATACACGCATATGATACATACTGTGCATCTATCCATGCACCAGAATTGCATTCTATGCCTTTTCTCCTATATAGATGTCACTGGTTTGTGACAGCATAAACAGCCTTTTCTGCAGATCTCACTTCTGCCACCTTTCTTCTCTGTGCAGAGTTAGCCAATTATTTCCCCAAAGAGGGAAGGAGTAACGTTTTGTTTTGTGAGCAATAGAGTAATTAAGTATCTCAGTACATTTTTAAAAAGTAGTAAAAGCTATAGGTGGATTTTAACACTTGTAAGCACTAATTTCAATAGGATTCTAAAGTTTTAAAGTTGTGTTGATGTGCAATTCCTTTCTGTTCATAATACTGCTATTTAATACCATTCTTGGCATGAAAACCTGGCACGGCTGCCATAGTAACCATGCCATTGCAGGTACTGAGCTGTTGATTTAAACATCGCTTAACTGTGTTTGGGGAGTGCTGCTGTCCTTATGGGGGTGAGCAAAGAACTGGGCTCCTTCATAAGCCTCTACTACTACAAATTGAGGGCTGTAATCCTGAAATGGTAGAGGCAGCTCTGTCAGCAGAGCTCTGCATTGCAATCTCTCCCACTGCTACACCTGAGTCTGGGTTTGCAAACTAAACTGTTAGTGATGGAGAGGGCACTGGTCCATTTCTGGAGCTGAAAACACTTCTGATCGGAGTGGTTGTGGGTCAGCCTGCTCACTGATAACAGTCATTGATCCCTTTGGAAGCAGCTTGCAGGCTCTGTTGTGCTTGAATGACAGGAAATTTGACCTTCTTTGAATTAATTTATTAAATTACATTATACATCCTAGCAACTTGAACTGGAACTTGCTCTTGGAGCCTCGTCAGGGTCCCTTGGCACTGATGGATTTTTCTCTATACTTGTTGAAAATCCACAGCGTCATTGTTTTATTTCCATTCAACAGGAAGTGAACAGAGTAGCTGGACATGTGGAGAAATCACTGAACTGTCCTATTAATGTCTCTTGAATATTCCATGCATGGGCCATGCATTAGGGATCACATTCAGAATAGCAGCACTAATCCACAATGACAATTTTGCTAAGTATTTAGGAAGCAGAGAGATTACCAGCACAGAAGACACAGAAGACTGCATCTGTTGCTGGTGTATATAAGTAATTGTTAAGTAGAGACGTGTTCCAAATCATTGTCTGCAGCACCTGATTTTCTGAAGCAGGACTTGGCAATCACATAGTATTTAATATGTGATTAGTCTGTTGTGTGAATAAAGAAAATATCGCTGCTGTCATCAGTCCACAGTTAGAAGTTTCCATTGTTTTCATTAGCAAATCTACGTGCTGAACAATTTCAGGAATGGGGTCTAAAAGTGGAATGAAATAATGTTATTTTCGGTTGATTTCTTAAGGTTCAGTTTGTGGGTTTACTTTTTCCAAGATTGACCTTGGGTTTGAGAGAACTCCAGATAAAGCAAAACTACTGAAACCATTACTGTCTGGTGACTACCAGTCTAGTTACACCAATGATTACTACTTCTAGGTGCTTAAAACTCGTAAGGCTTGATTCTGGCCTACCAAATTCACATGAGTCTTTCCACCTCTGCTAGCAGAATCTGAATTAGGCTTATACAGCACTTTTTGTTCTGTAGGTTCTGTTTCATGAAGAAAAGTTAATGTTACCATCTTTGGTTTATAGAAGGGGAAAACTACCATGCAGTGAAGTGACTTGCCCGCTGCTATGTAAGAGGTTATTTACAACAAAATCTTCTGATTCTCAGCTTGGCACCTTATCTCCTAATTGTCCTATCTGTTAATACCTACTTAACTGCACCAGCTTTAAACATTCTCCTGCAGAGATTTGGCTGAGAAGCTAAAGAAAGTATTCAGCAGATCTCCCAGGTGAGTCGTTTGTTTCACAACTACCTAATTTGTCTGGTTTCCACTTTCTTTTTTTTCCTGTCTCATCTATCTCCATTTGCAGAAAAGAACTATTAAAATGCCTCAGGTGTTTCTAAGCAAACACTGAATTTCAAATGGAGGGAGGGGATTCTGAAAAAAAAACAAACAACTTGGAAGAACTGCTGGATTTTGCATTAGTCTGCTCGGTTTATTGTGGAGAAGCACAGTAGAGACTGTCTATGTTCTTCCTGCATGGCTCATCTCTTTTGTCATAGTGAATAGTTGCACGCTGTTGTGGTGACTTTACCGGTGCTGCTGGTTTTGATTATAAGCTGGAGTTTGGCACTGAATCTCCACCTATTTGAACTGCATCATGCATTCAGAGTATCAGTCGACATTATTGTATGATACATTCACTGACCTCAATCTATACTTGTAAATGTGATTCTTATACTGAGAAAGTCACCCCAGTCCTCTTCTCTTAAGCAAAAATTGCCATTGTCTAACAGCTGCCAAGAAACAAGTTCCGGGCCTACCCTTCTTATCTTAGATGTCTTTAGAAATCATGTGTAGGCCAGGGATGGTCCTAACTCACTTGAAGTACATCACTTCCTCTTGGGGTTGTAGCTGCCTCCCTTCCTGCCTTGTCTCCCATGTGTCTGCAGAGCTGTGAAGTGGTCACTTACCCCAGAGTGGAGTCTGGATGGGTTGAAAGGCACTCTCAGGGTGGACCATTTTCAGTCTTTACAGGATTGGAAATCCAATGCCTTTTCCAGTCCTTATAGGAACTTCTGTAGGTTGTAACTACTTTGGAACAGAGCTGAGAGAAACTCCGCAATTCATAGCATGATATTCATGCATGTTTACCCACAAGTTGTTATCAGGCTACATGAACCATGCCAGATTCTTTGACATATTGTACTAAAGAAGATGAAATCTTCTCAGCCTTAGATCAGAAACACAGCAACTAAGAGACATAATGCTGTTTCCTTTGGTCACATTAGGTCACTGGCAAGCTCTTGCAGAAGAGCACAAACTGTCTTCCTCCCAGCTACCCTTGTTTCAGGATTAAAGGAGACAAGGACCAAGCTTGGGTACCTGCAACTTCCCTGAATAGGCCATTTGCCATTCCATGAAGACTCAAGGGACTTCAGGGTTCTGCAGCCTTGTTACAAGAGAAGGAGTTGACAAGCAGGAAGGAGGTAGGAGCAGCTGACTGCAAAACAGGGCTAGAACTGAGAAAGGAAGTTGCTTGAAAGATGAAGATATTCCATTGGGGAGACCATGTCTGAATAGTTACATTCCACACCACTACTCCATGTACACCTAAAAATGAATCTACAGCTTGTATAGATCTCAGCTGTGCTCTTATAGCCCTATCCCAAACCTGGAATTGCCATTATTATTGTCTGTGGGTAGTCCCTCTTCTGACCAGTTGAGAGTGTCCTTTGATTCTCATTCAGAGCTTGAGGGTCATTTTCATTTGCTCATTTTAAACCCCTGTTGCTAATACTAATATGCATAGTAGCTGCCTGAAGTCTCTTATGAAGAAAAATCTCCATGAGGTCCCTCACAGTAGAGACCTTTAATCCAACTCTATCCCCGAAGAAAGTAACGGTACGTTGTCCATTGAGTGAATTAATTACTCTTCTGTTTTTCAGTCCTCTGGCACTTTTCTCGTGATATAAAAGGGCTGTTAATGTGGCAAACATTAGTGGTGTCATACTATGCTGGCAACAGGAAACTCTCTTGGTATGATGGTTTTCCATGGCTTTTGGGCTACTGACAGAATAGTACAGGACCAGAAGTGGCATGGCCAAGGTGAGGGTGAAGAACTACTGTGCTCTAGCTTTTCTTAGCTACAAGTCTACTCACTGGAAGTGGGAAGTAGAGCAGCTGTGAGGCTGCTGTGGTTGCTGGCGTTGCACAGAATTTCCCAGCTCCCTTTATTCTAGAAAAAATGCAAAGATTTTTGCATTCCTTTTTGCATCCTATTTTTGCATCATCACTTTATCCTGATACTTCTTGTGCTAGGCAAATTATTATGATGAAGAGTATGAATTCAAGTATCCAAAGACATTTACTCTGATTTGTGGAGGGTTTAAGAGCTGCTTAACATCTGAAAATACCCATTGACTTTACATCCCTAAATTTCTCTCTGAGATGTTGCATGGAAAGGAAATTCTTACAGTTCAGTTCCCTACTCTCTTGAGGGGATTCAAATTTCACTCCTGTTAGCAAGTTGTTTCTGTTTTAGTTGCCTGGGTAGTGGTTACTGTCCATTAATATTCATTGGCCACTCATCAATTGCATCAGTATAGATCACTTTATTTTTTTTTATACTAGCCTCCATCTAAACTCTGCTGTGCTTCTTCACTGATTAAGGGACGGTCAGAGCATAATAGCAAATCAGTAATCAGTAAGTAAAGGAACTGCGCATTGAGAAAAATATGCTCTTCTTGAGTTAGTACATGGCTATAGTGATTTCTGAGTTAACATAGAATTTGCTGATAATTTAGAACAAGGTTAAAAATGATCACAAATGTCTATCAGCTGTTTTTTATCATTCTTTCAAAGTAGTGTTTTGGGGTAACTGGGGGAGATTGTAACAAAATACTTTGCTCAGGACCTGATTCAGCAAAATAAGAATTATGTTTCTGTGCCAGACCATCTTTGGCTACAGAAAATAATTTTTGGGGGCTCCAGAGCCTCATGCAAGATTAAGAAACATGGATCCCATGGGTAGGAGCTCATTTTTTTGTTGTTAAATCAGGTCCTTAGAGTGAAAGAGATGTAACTATTAAATTAGAAAAAGAATTATGGAGAAGATATATTAAATCACAGACAAAGTATGATGAAATGATGAAATTACAGTTTGGAGAGTATGGAAGGAAGTATAGCATAGAGAAGAACAGCATAGAGAAGAACAGCATAGAAAATATGGGTTTAAACCTTTGAAAATGAGTAATGGTGCATCAGCATGGGCATCACTGGTTTTCAAAATGGCAGTGAAAAAAAATCCTAAATTGGTAGGTTTGGGAAATTTTTCTGCTGGAGAGTAATGAAAATTAATTTTTCCCATGCAGACTATCTGAAAAAAAAAAAAAAAAGGTAATTTAACTAAGTAGTTCTATTGTCATACCAAGTACTTACTCTTTGCATTAATACCTCGCATCAGGTTTTGTGTCACAACCTCAGTGAAGTTACCTATAGTCTGTGACATTCCTTGTTCTTTTGCATTAAAGAACTGTATTGTAATCTCCTCGGCTGCCCAACATGGAACTCAGGTTGATGGGAATTGGAGAAAAACTTCACAGAATAAAATGTGACAGTCTGTAACATACACAAGTCGCAAGCAACGTACAGTAATAACAAGTAAATGTTAACAAACAGAGCGAAAGAGAGAAAGAGAAAAAGAGAGAGAAAATGCGAAGAACATGTAAAAGAATTTAGATTCCTATATAACAACTCAGTTTTAGTTACCCCAATATTCTAAGGCCATTGAAATAAAAATCTTTTTTAGTTCTAGGTATCTTGAATAAGGTTTCCTGATTTTTATATTACTACGTATTTTGAATGTTGCTGTGAAGCTCCTCTGAGTAGATATCACACTGATGGACTTCATGCTGGCACAAGAGCAGAATTTAGTATGCTACAGGAATACCAGAATCCTTCCAACCCAACCTACCTCTTCAACATTTACTCACCACCATGTTGACCTGCGTCCCTCCAGGAAGCCGTGTCCCCCAGTAAAGGTACTCCAGTGACGGTGGTGACCGTCTTTCCCAGTACTAACTGGGCCAACATAGTAATATCACTCCCGGAGAATATCACCTTTGAGAGCTACTACTTCTTGAAGTATGCTGATAGTATGTTGGCTGTCTACCTATTGGTACCACTAAAGGAAATACAGGAGCTCTAGTTAAGTAGAACCAGTTCTTCTTGCTATTACAGGTATCATTGGATATGTGTTTAATGCAGTGCTGAGAACTGTTGCTCCTGGAAGAACTGCATTGCAAAGAAGTCTGGAAGATCCTTCCTAGTTTTATCCTGACACTTCTGGGGTTGCACTTATACCCATCCTGGACTTCTGAGAGTATTACTAAGACCATAGTCTGTAGAGCACAGTGGGTCCTTGACAGGTCACGTAGAGGTTGCAGGAAAATGTAGTCAGGTGAGTCATCTTACAGAGTCATAGAATCATTTAGGTTGGAAAAGACCTTTGAGATCATAGAGTCCAACCATTAACCTGGCACTTCCAAGTCCACCACTAAACTATGTCCCTAAGCACCACTTCCATACGTAATGCATTATATTATCAGTCTGATTGAGGAATACAGTATGATGATCTGTACAGAATGGAAGGTGTCTGAGACATGGAGCATGGATGAATACAGAGAACAATGATAGCAGGAATGGTAGATTACTTATTATTTTGGCCTTGTGCTTATATACAGACAAGCAAGTAGCCAAAAGGCTTGGAGAAAATTCCCAACAAGTACAGAGTAGGAGGGATATAAGCAAGTGGACTGGGCACACACAGAACTGGGACCTCACACCCTAGACCCTTTTGCCTCTGCCCTTTTGTAGTAATGGGTAAGTTATCCTGTCTATTTAGTTCTGCTGCAGCAAAGATGTAGTGCCTTTTGTTGTATCTGTACTGCAAACACCAGTCATACTCAGTCCAGCAGAAGAGAGAGATGCCAAGAGTACTTCTTTCGTATCCCTGGAATGCATTCTGCACTGGATGGCATGGGAGCTGCAGTGGCAGGCACGTGCTTGAGAAAGAGGATTTACCATATTTACATCTGCCTTGTGCTGGGGTTGGCACAGATTTGCTTTATTTGGCGAGAATGCTCATATCTGTGTTCTCCCATCACTAAAAGGGCCTTGTGCTCATTAAGTTGTTAAGGCATGAAAAGTCCTAATATTTGTTATTTAGTTCTGTGATTGTTTTTCAACTTAGTTCAGTCCTGCTGCTGCACTCATCCCTGGCTGTGGCCAGACTTCAGGGGGCTGTGTGGGGAGATTTTTTAAATTTTTTTTGATGTCTCATATAGTGCCAGAGAAAAACAGGAAACCCAAAGCAATGTGCTTGAATTCATAGCTCCTCCTTTTTGTTTTCAAATGACTTGGTACAGTTATTTTTCACTCAGATTCTGAAGTAAACAAGCACCATAGTACAAGTGACAGCCACCAATTGTATCTCTACAGGAAATAACACATGAATAATTGTACAACAAAGCATTACATTATATTAGTTAGAAATTTTGCTTTGTGTGTGATCCACAGCTGTGAGATTGCAGAAGTGCCACATAGGGCAGGGGACAAGGAATAGATCCAAATTGCTTCCACGTAACTGTAGGCACTTAACTGAGGATCTTAAGTTAGAGCTGCAGTCACCTGAGATCAGTTATGGAGAAAGCCACCTTCAGAGGGCAATTCAGATCATAATGAGTGAATTGTTCTATGACACTGCTTGACTCTTCTTCCAATGTAAAGGGGACCTCAGGCAAACGCACTTAAGTTAGATGAGAAGAACTGAGTGGTATTCCTTTTTGAGCTGTTAAAACTTCTACATTAGATTCAGAGGACTCCACCTTCAGTGACATTAAGATACAATTGTTACCTCATTTGCTATTTTGGAATTTTAAAGGATAGGAAGGCTAAATGTAAGGAGGAAAGAAAAAGCTTCTCCCTATTACCTTTTCCACTGCCTTTTTAATATATTTTTATGTCTTACATATTTAAACGTCAAAGTCTTTTGAGCTAAAACAGGCCTTAACTCTTTATAGTTACATGGCTGTCTACTGTCCATCTTACAGAGCGGATCAAAGGTTTTATGACACTAAAATTAGATGAGGTTTGGAGGTTTTTTTAAACTTTCAAAGGCATTTGATCAGAGAATTTTCTTCCCTTGGATTGAAGGACCATCACAGTGACTACATACCTATGGCTTTAACAATGCTTTGCTATCCATAAAAGCCACTGAAGTTCACAAACTACAGCAACGTGTTAGGCAGCATAGTGGGCTTGTGACAAGACCTGCCAAGAGTCCCCAGCTCCTACTGAGCACTGGCACTGGAATTATAGTGCTCAGCACACTTCTGACGTTAGAACCGGTGTGTTGCACAAGGAATATAGGTTACTTAGGTTATGGTGACAGAAGGGATGAAAAATGAAGCCCTGAGAAAAGAGCAGCTCCTTCAGAAAGCATGAGTGATAAAGCTGGAATGGGTAATTCCACATTATTTCTTTAAAAGGAGATCAGCGCTCTCTCAGGATATTGTATTGAAATAATAGGTTTCTAATCTCACAGCTTGCTCTAGTTCATTTGACCATGGAGTACACGGGAGTCTCTATAACTATGTACTTCCCTTCTGTCAGTGATAGCCTTGAATTGCTTTAACTATTCAGACATAGGGATAGTCGAAGAGTGGGTTATTGAAAATTGGGTTTTGGGCAGGTAACTAAAACAACCACAGAAGTTTTTTCTGAAGCTAAAGACGCTGTTAGTAATGACAGACATTTTTCCTCTCAGGCACTTGAAATCTAATAATATTTCTTCTGTATTTTATAGCTATTCAACGAATAGATAATTTTGCCATCAGTACACTGTGAAAAAGGCTGCATGATATATTTGTATGAAGATACGATATGCTTGGAGTATAGATTAAGTGAAGCTGCATGCAGAGGGGATCAGAGAGGTGAGAAATTCTTATTTTGGCCATACTGAAGTCAATATAAACACTGTATGTGCTGGTGTTGTAAATATACATACGAAAATAGTAAAAGGTTGGGGTAGATCTCTCAACAAAATCAAAATAACCCATCATCTGTGCTTAGGTATTATGGATGCATTCTTAAGAATATTGCTCTGTGGCACCAGACAGTGCTGTAGACATCAAATGAAGTTATGAATTCCATTCATATTTTAAATTTCTGTTACAGTATTGAAAAATGGTATTCACCCCTTCATCCTATGGCAACTTTAAAATGTAACCACGCAGTCAACCTGTTGTTCAGGTAAGCACACAGTGCACAGAAGAGGGCCTGAAGAGCTGAGTAACATTTTCAAAACAAAACTGGGAGCTTTCAAGATTTGTTTTGCATGTTTTGAGATTTTCTTACAAACTTGTATGTTAAAGAATTTCACTATGTGCACTGAGACAAATTACTTGTAGGAGAGAATGTGGTTTAGGACAGAAGTCAGCAAAGTTTAAGTGGTTGAATCTGGCTTTTTCTGTTTTACTTCTGTTTGAAGCAAATTTGGCTTTGCTTTTCTCCTATTTTGCTTCTGTTATCGTACTCACTGTTTCGAAGCCTTTAGATAAAGGACACTGCAGCACAGCAGACTATGGTTATGACTGGTGCTTATTTAGTTATGTTCAAGTAATGGCTTTGCCACAGACCTTTCAAGTGATCTTGCTCTATTAAATTAAGCCCTGAGTCAAATGAAAATACTGGAGATTACTTCCATTTTCTCTTTGCTGTCTACTTAGCCTGTCGGGTATTTGATTGTAATATAGCAGTTGTCACATATACGGCAATGGCAAAATGAAGCCCTGATCTTGAATGGGGCCTGTAAGCCAGACTGCAATATAACAAAGTTAATAGTTTGACATTGTGATGCTAGAACTTGGCGTGTGTATTTTAAGTGAGGGGACACCTGGTCCACTATAGTCCAAGATATCCCTGGGTCAAGAAGTTTTAGTGAAATTGATCAGATGAGATCTGGTTCTTTGTATCAGGCCCAGTTCCTCCAGGCACTATACAAGCAGCATATATGAGAATTTATGGGCATCAGAAACTGCCTCAAAGAAGATTTTTTCCATATAGAGGAAGTCTCTACTTTCTTAATGCTGCTGGTGAAGGCCTGCCTGCGGCTGTAGATTTGCCATCCTCTAGTTTGAACTGCCTTTCCTCCTTTTCTGCTGCTTTCCCAGCCATCCATTTACAGGACTGGATGAGATGGAGAGCAGGAAGGGTTGCTGCAGAAAGGGGAGGCATAGTAGAATCGAACTCTGACATTCTTTATATCAAATTAAAATTAAGTGCTGTTGTTTAAAGATACCCTCCTGCCAAGTGTAAATTAGCCCAGGACTGAGCTGCTGAGAGTTGAGGACAATTTAAAAATTTAATTCAAACCTAGCAGAATTTAAATTCAAACCATCTTTGCTTTGCTTGCAAATGACCATAGCATCACCGGCAGCAGCTGTGCAGCCTGTGGGCAAAGTTCTGCTGTTTGCATGTCTGTGCCAGGAAAGTGCTCCTTAGCCTGAGAGGAGGCACTGGGAGGTGGCTGTGCAGAGCTCTCTGTAGAGCCCCCTTGGCCCTGCGTGTATGCACCAAGAACAGCTGTGAACTGCTGACTTGGCACATGAGAGAGCTATAAAGAGAGTAATATATGGAACTTTTTCACATTCATCACTGTTTTGTAAAGTGTTTAATCCTTTCACCACACATAATATATGGAATTAATAACTTCATGTGATACTCTTTACACCCAAGCAGCTAAACAGGTTTGGTTTTTTTTAAGGATGTATTAGATATACATCATATGAACTTACAGCACTAGACACTGCCACACTGAACCTTACTGGTTAAAAATTGCAAGAAATGTCTTGGACAACTCAGGCATTATTTTAGAAATGTTTTGCACCCATTCTGTGTTACCAGTGCAATGTTAACTGGTAGTTTACAGTTCGATTCTGTTATCCAATCCAAATATTTTACAATATGGGAAACATTCACTGCTTGCAAGTCTCTGCTTTCATATAATGTGCAGGTTATAGTTACAGGAACAAGTCAGTGCCTATGAATGCTTCATATTACTGAAGTGAACCTTAACATCCAAGACAACACAGATCTTGTTTTAACAGTTCGGTTCTGATCTTATTATATTTTACTTTTTTTCTTGCACACATATAGATCTTTCCCTATTAGGAAGCTAAGAGATGCAGACAATATTTTTTGCATAATAATTACCAGAAACAGAACTCCAGCAACAGTGTTACCAAGTCCATTTTGTTAGCTGAAGTATGTGTGCTTTGTTACTTCTTAAAATATATATGCTAGTATACATATATAAAAATAGTCTCTCTTAATTATTGCAGAAATAGGTAAGTTGCTGTTACTAAAAATACTTCATGAGTATTGTGGTAACAGCTGATTTTAGAGTACTGATGGTGACAACACAGTTCCACAATGAACCAAAATTACACGTATTCTCAGGATACCAGTGTGGAATTGCACTGAACTCGTAGAGTTCTTAGTCCTCTAGGACCAGGGTAGGTAATGGAAAGAACTTTACAAAGCAAGGGATTTCTGATAAGAAAGTCACTCTGTAGCTGGCTGCTAAAGTACTTAACAATCTGGCATCTCTTGTGCGTTACAATTGGGTAGTTGGCATATTGCTCACAGTAGGAGACACGCAATATTGTTTGTGCCCTCTTTCCCTCTTGATACATGATGCCACAAAGACATCTACTTATGAGGTTTGCTGCTTGGACATGAGTTGTGATAAGCATTTGCAACCTGAGGGGAATGGATGATAAAACCATACGCTTATGCGCCCAAGATACAGTAAGAAAGAGACAGTCTATCAGTCACGTGAATTGTGATTGGCCTGTTGCAATGGAATAGCCTTTAACAAAAAAATTAAAGCTATTTACCTTCTGAATGGATTTTACACAGTTGCACAAAAGGGAAAAGAAACAAGAAAAGAAGAAAAAAGAGAATAGAAGAGAAAGGTTCCCACCAGCTCTTCCCCTCCAAAATTAGCATTGGCATTGGTGAAGTCACACACAAAGGAAAGTCTCACTTTCTTTGTGCCTCTCACAATGACATCAACATGCATGACTATGAGATGATGAGAGAATACCTACTCACAATGAGTAACAAATTAGAATTTTCTTCAAAGTAAAAAAATGACAACACGAGACCATCATAGGTATGTGCTATATATAGGTATAGCTCTTTGAAAACATGTCTTTTGACTAGATGTCAGTTAAAATCACTTGACTGGCGATCTGTTCTATCTAATACAACACAGGGGTTTTTTCTGAATGGGCTGGAGAATGTCTACTATGCAACTTGGCTGGAACATCTGCCAAAAATTAAATTGCCTTTGTTTTCAACATGGTTATCTACTTTATAAACTCTTCCATAGAATAAATAGTGATATTCCATGGGTAGAGGTAGATTATGGGGTTTAAATAATCAAATTGGAGCCCCGTAACTATATATATTATAGGAGGTTTCTCATAAAACTGAGATATTCCCATAATTAACCACTAGCCATGGGATATTATAATATATTCCATGGTGACTAGTATTTTTTCCATTTCCCTCCCCCCTCCCAGTAGAATTAGTATGATTAATTTTGCTCTGGTTTCATTACTAATGTGAATCAGTATAATTAAGAATAAGAGGTGATCACTGTTCAGGCCAAACTGGCTGGTAATGACCAGTCAGACCTTTTCCAGTTTTCCTTTGCTGCTAAAAGGTTGAAAGAGCTGTAACTCACCAACCCATACTTGCAAAAGGAGCATGTTTTAGAAAATGTGGTTCAAAACTCTTCATAGTTCTAAATGCTAAATTCTAGTGGAATATTATAGAATAGACTGATTTGCATGCCATGGAATAAACATCCTTACATCTAGTCTTGTCTCAGAGTGAGTCATTTTGCATTAGTGTCAAGAATTTGAGCTGTTGTTCTACTTTGTAGTTAATCATCAGAAAGAGACGGGACTGTCTCATGAATATGCATGATGGTATAGTTGTCCCTTCAACTTACTAGGCACCTAGTTTCTGTAATGAGATGTACAATATCTGCCATTTAAAACAGCTGAAAGGTCCCAAATGGGAACAAATGAGAAAGCATCTGGCTGTTTCAAATTCCAGCCCTGTTTTGTCAGAAAGCTCTGTAATTGCTGAGTACTTGGCTCCTACTCTGTTCTATGGAGCATTCAGCTCTCAGGAACCTCTGAGATGCATTACACAGTCCAGCAACATAGCTGTAGAACTCTCAAAATTCTTCCACTAGGTGTAACAGCTCTTCAAAATATCTTGAGACTTGTATGCCCTTAACCAGGACCAAAGTTTGGGCTCCTAGAGCGTGCTCTCATCCTTAGTTTTGCTGATCAGCCTCCACTATACCATTTGTCCCTGCAACCTAGACTTCACACATATTATTCACTGTGTGATGGTGGGACTAGAATGGATAAATGTGCTACCCATTGCTCTAAGAAAGCAGTCTGGCTGAATCTTAAATCACTACGCGGGATGAAGGTTAACGGTCAGATGGACATTCCTCTAAGAGGTTTCCTACCTGCTCTGTTAATTTCTAAAATTTCTTCTTGGGCCAGTGGGCAAGTGTCGCTCTGAGTACTGTGGTGTGGAGAGTTTACGACAGATTTACAATAATTGGGGGATCCCAGCTGGGGTGGCCTCGGGATATGCTTCTTTTTTTTCTTTGGTAGCTTCTGCTTAGCCATAGCTAAGGAGTAATACATTCCGAAATTGTTCACAATGACAGGGACAGGCATGGCAATGGTCAGCACACCAGCGAGAGCACAGAGGGCCCCCACCAGCATGCCTGACCAAGTCTGAGGATACATGTCTCCGTAGCCCAGGGTCGTCATGGTGACAACAGCCCACCAAAAGCCGATGGGGATATTTTTAAAGTGTGTGTGTTCACTGGCACTAGGGTCATTTGGTTTAGCACCTATTCTCTCGGCATAATAGATCATCGTGGCAAAGATTAAGACGCCCAATGCCAAAAATATGATGAGCAGCAAGAATTCGTTTGTGCTGGCGCGGAGGGTGTGTCCCAAGACCCGCAACCCAACGAAGTGGCGGGTCAGCTTGAAAATTCGCAGGATTCGCACAAAACGGACTACGCGGAGGAAGCCCAGGACATCCTTAGCAGCTTTGGAAGACAGGCCACTGAGTCCAACCTCTAGATAGAAAGGCAGTATGGCCACAAAGTCAATGATGTTCAAAGAGTTTTTGATAAATTCCACCTTGTTTGGGCAGAAAGTGACTCTCATCAAGAATTCAAATGTAAACCAGACCACACAGACACCTTCGATGTAGGTGAGAAAGGCTTCAGTCTCTGCTTCCCTGTAGTGCCGCACCTGGGTGTCATTCCCGATGAATTCAGTTTCTGTCTTGTTCACAATGGGATTAAATCTCTCATGGGTCTCGAGGCAGAAGGTGGTGATTGAGACCAGAATGAAGAAGAGGGAGGCAAATGCCACATACTGTGGAAAGAAAGATAGGAGAGAAATGTTACACAGTAGATAAATATACAGTGGCTTTGATTCTGAGGCATCAGGGAGACACAAGAGCTGTATTAAAAGTAAAGATAATGCCAAGACTTCTTCCTGTGGCCTTAAGATGCCAAGTCTCACCTGCAAAGACAGCCTAACGTTCAAACTCAGAGGAAGAGCAGTATATAAGTGCATGCCAATATCCATTCCTGTGCAGACTCTAGTGTGAGTGTAAACTTAAGCTTTCTGTGGGATTTAAGGTTAAGGAAATTCTATGAATTAAGAATTCATAGAGTTAAGAATTAAGTAGAATTAAGTAGAATTAGGTAGAATTAAGGAAATTCTACTTTCCTAAACTTGATCTTCTGTAACTTCCTGGTTTTAAAGATAGAGCACACCTTCTACAACCACTGACACAATGCTGTGAAAAGAGTCTTGCATCCTGGGATCATCTCCTGCTCCCAGTTTAGTGACAGTTGTGGTATTTAAGATCTCAGTAAGGTGCTAGTAAATACTAGTGGCAGCCTCAGGTGGGCTCTGCAGCAAGGGGCAGAGCCCTGCTTGGCACTGTCAGACTTTCATACCAAATCCCCGGGATAGGTTGAGGAACAGTCACATATCAAACCAAGCTCTCCTAGAGTAAACATCTTCTCTGTTCTCAGTTGACTTCTCCAGATCTTTCAGGGATGGGGACAGGGAGAGGAAGAAAGAGGTTTCAGGTTTGCCTATCAGCTGATCCAAAAGGAAACAGATCTATTGAAGTTTAAAAGACAAAGTTTTCTTGAAGAGATTCTCCTTACAATGTAAGACTTGTATCAGAACTAAGTGAATCTTTTTAAAGATTGCTGGATTACAATTTGGTTAATCAAGTTACAGTGAAGGTGGTAGCAGCCCCCAGAGTCAATGAGTGTTTGTTTTAGGAATATTTGCCTCTTCTGCTACAGTTTCTGCTTTTCTCAGGCTTTCCTCAGCGTAAAGGAGATCTCTTGGTTGTATTCCAGGATAATTGAGGGGGACAGTCAGGCCAAAATTCACAACCCTTGTAACCACAATTCCTTTGCTTATTCTTCCTTTAATCATTGAAGTAGTTTGCATATACGTAAGAATTCTCTATGTGTGTTGGAGTGGGTACAGTAATGGTAATACCTCTTTCCATTTCACTCCCTACATCTCTTATCTTCCTATTTGTCTTGTGCGTCACCTTGACAAGAGACTTTACATAAGATATTATTTCATGGTCTTTATGAGCATGAGAAACTGTGGTAATTAAAATAATATTAAAATTATCTTATAGCGTTCCGTTATTCATAATATCCCTTTTTCAACAGTGTAGCCAAAATAGGGGTTAAAAAGAACTGGTTTCTTCTAATTGTTGCCAGTTAATGCAATGCAATATTCTAAAGGATATTGCTGATGCAGAACTAGACCAGTTAAAAGTAACCTATACTTCAAGCTACCAAAGCTGTCCTGCAATCAAGAAGTTCCTCCTTCTTTCCTGGGTAGACTTAGTGCAGAATTACACTTGACCTTCCCTATTAGCAAACAAAGTCAAAACAAGGAATTGCCACATTTTGAGGTGAACTATTTAATAGTTTAATAGAAACTGGCAGAGAATAAAATCACAGAGTTGCTTCGGTTGGAAGAGCCCTCTGGAGGATGTTTGGTACAACTTCAAAGTTGGACCAGGTTCTTCAGGGCCCTGTCCAGTCCAGGTCTGAGTACATCCGAGGCTGGAGATCCCAGTGTCTCTCTGGGCAGCCTGTACCAGTGTTTGACCAATAAGAGTAAGTAAGTTTGGAAGGCTACAGAAGCAAATATCATCCTCTGCTTTTCTTTTTCTGATCTCTTTGTTTTCAAAGAGATCAGAACCTAGCCATTGTCACAGATTTTAAAAACGCCAATACTTTCCCCTAAATGCTTCAAGCTGTCATAGCATTGCTATGTGATGTGATGATATGTGCTGATATGTGCTAAAATCAATGTCTAATATAAATAGTTGTCTGGAAGATAAACTATCTGGAGGTTAGGGAAATTGAGAAGCAGGACTGAGGATATCTTTTTATCAGATTCTCCTGTTGACAGGGAAATTTCTCCATGCAGTTTCTCCATCTGTAAAATAGGTTAAAAAAATACCAGCTGATGTTTTTCATGTGCTTTGTGATCCTAGATAAATGTGTACAGGTTCTATATGCTTTCATTTTCATGTAACTGACTTTAGTATATCAACACTCTCCCTGAAAAATAAATTTAAGGGTCTTTTAACTGGTCAAAGTCAGTTTGTGTATGATATTGTTAACACGCAAAGCTTAACTAAGCAGAGATTAATACCCTAACTGTCTGAATCTGAGTAAAATGAGAAACAAAAGGCACCTTTGCACCAAGAAAATGTTCCTAGCAGACTTGCCATGTCTGCTTCATTTCAGCCTAGAGCAGGTTTTGACCGTAGAGTTGTAGAGCCCTGGGAATTCAAGCTGCAGAAGGAAATGCATGCTAATAAGTCAGGTAGTACTCACAGATAAGAAGCAGAAAGGGAAATAAAATAATTTTGAATTTTAAGGGGTCTGTGAAGAACCCTTTCTTTATGCTGACTCAAAATACAATTCTCTTGATGTATATGTCTATCTCTCCTGAGTGAGGTTTTCCTGCTTAGAAAAAACCTTCAGGCTGACCTTGCACAGCAAGTCTCTTGAAAAGTGATGTTTTGCTGTATTAAAGGGAAGAAATAACCAATTCTGACAGGACATTTAAGTTCTCTGCAGTGGTACATCTAGTAGTGTTAGCAGTAGAGAACATCACGCCCGTGATTTCTCTTGTTGTTAGCTGTTTTGTGTGCACACCTTGGCTTAAGAAGGGAATTGAGAACTTTTAGTCCACAGTTCAGAAGAGTTGGAAGCACCTGCTAAATGAATGTAAAGCGTTTGCTTTCTCCTATCTGTATTTAACAACATCCAGAGCCCTTTCCGAAAGATGGGCATGTTCTGAATGCTTTTCAGCTTTGGAAGTGTGGTTCTGCTTTCAAGATTTCATAAAACCATGTCTGAGCAATGTTATTGACAGAAACAATCCCAGTATTTCTTCTTCCATTTAATTTTTTTTTTCTCTGTTGAATTACTGTATAATCCTAAAACCTATTTTATACTTGGGAAGTAAAAATGCTCCTTAGTCATTCCATGCTGCAATATTGAAATGCCCTTGTTTTTTCTGTTTTAGAAGAAGGTCCACACAGACTGAAAGGAGGAGACAATGGAGAGTAGCCTTTTGATAAAGGTGCCATTACAGTTCCCCGGTCTCTTGGCTGATCCAAAGAAGTGCAGAAATGCCTGAGAATCAGGCCTGCCAATACGTTCCCTGGCACCCATCTCTGGTAGCTGCTTAGGAGCAGCAGTTTAGCAGCTTGCTGCAAATGAATGCATAATGTATCATTGGCATAGACTGATGTTTGTGATCCCCAATTTACGTTGCCCCCACCCCTTTTCCTTTTTGCATACTTTTCTTTCTTAATTATCTGATAAAAGAGCTAGCACGCTGCAAGCAAAATCCAACAGCACCAAATTCAGCGAGTATGTTTTTCTAAGGAGACCAGCATTCATTCATTCCAAAGGGGTCAATAAAAGAGCACACTCTGGCCCACCATGAGAGGCCAACAGAGATCAGCCATCATGCCTAACATGACAGCTTCTCAAGTCCAGAGATGAGCAACACAGGTAAAATCTGGTGAAAACTATGGACTCGTACATTTTCTAATGTCTTTGAAAATAAGGCTGTCTCTTTTTATTTCACTAATAATGGCCTGAACACTAATCAAACCAATGGATGCTCTAGTATTATTTATTGGTTCTTATCTTCTTTCTACTTAAATTTTACAACAGAATATCTCTTCTTCCTAGGATCTGAATGGACTGGGGGAAAGGAGTGAGGATTTTACGAAGTGATGTCACATGCTGTTACATAATGGCAGCTAAAATTTTCTATCATTAAAAAAAATACCTAGGTAAAGTGTTGAAGTGATCAAAACTCTTTTATCTGCTTTGACACATGTGAATGATTCCTATTTCACTAGAGATACAGCTGCCATTGCTCTTTTCTAGCTCTAATACCAACAAAGAAAAATCTCAGATTGTCCAAAACTACAGAAGCCATAAGAGAAAGCAGAGAAGAGACTTCAAAGTGGTATATTTTGATTAAAATATCAGTTACATTAAAATGTCTTAATTCTGGAGAAAGAAGAAATCACTCCTGCATAGTTTCTGTTAATACCAGATATATTCTAATAAGGTTATTTTGAAAGGGTCTGAAAGACATCATGCCCATACGTTGAGAATTTCATCATCCAATATACATTGTCTCTGATTAAATCTATCTATCTATCTATCTATCTATCTATCTATCTATCTATCTCAAAAGCCTGCTTCTCCACTGTCCTATGTCTAACCTAGCCATTTTTGCCAGTGCAGTGTGATTATGAAATGCCAATTAATTCAGAATAGTAGTGTTTCACATCAGCTTTGCATAGCTGTAAAATGAGCAAGGTAACAAAATCAAACCTAGTCTCTCATGAATAATGAGCCAGTATCTTTCCACTCAGTGTGGAAAGAAAACAAAAGTCCAACAGCCTTAAAAGCATAAAAAAACCTTCTAATACAGGATTAGGAGGCTGGGCTTACTCACACTAAAGATCCGAGAACTGGAGACCAGGCAGTATTAAATACACAGTTGTAGCTGTTTACTGCTGGGAATCAGTTTTTAAAAGAGCACTCTTGGAGATAAACTCCCTTTTTTATGTTTTGTTTTAAACAAATAAGCCCAGTAACCCATTAGAACTCATTGATACAATGCCTGGAATTGCCAGACTTCAATACAGACAGATAGTGAAGGCTGGTTATGAAAGCACAGGGACAGAAATCAGATGACTGAGGCTGTTTTCCAACCTCACCTATTGACACATTCGTAGCCTTCAAGCATGTGTACCTGCATCTTTTGCACTATCCTTTATCTGCTTTTTTTTTTAATTTTAATTGAGATAGTAAACTCTTTGGGGCTTGAGACTGTCTCCCAATTTATGTCTGCCTAGTGTCCAGCCCAATGTATGGCTGGAGTGGGGACCTAGGAAGGGAGACTTTGGCTGAATCTTTGATGAGAGAGACACTGCTCTTGGACCATAGACAACAAGGAAAGTGTGTGGTGGCACTGGAAGCAACATGGCTTTTGCAAGTCAAGTTTCTCTAGAGTTTGTTTTCTAGGAAATAGTGGTCAGCACTCCATTCGTTATTCATTCCAGGTCACACGTTCAGAGTGGGTTAGTAGAATCATAGAATCATAGAATCATAGAATCATCTGGGCCGGAAGGGACCTCCAAAGGCCATCTAGTCCGACCCCC
>JAOQGH010000040.1:51554787-51586844 GCA_025769975.1 Gallinago jamesoni
CGAACCATGTCTTGAGTTATAGTAGGAGGGACTTTGTCACCTGAGTCCTCAACTTGTGGGCCATCAACACGAGAGCTTCACACTGTGGACGGGTGCTCTTCTCCTTTGATACTGCTCAGAATCATGTAACAATCCTGACTCAAGCTAGAGAGGAGAAGAGAAACAGATCACACTCGAAGATGAGTCCCTTTGCAACTGCTAACAGAAGTATTTAAAAAGTGATTCTAAAGCCCTACTCTTTTTGCAGGGAAATCCAGGAAATTCTACCCATCCCTGAACCTCTGGATTAAAGACAGAGGAAGATGGCATTTTATTTGAACTCTGTCTGTTGAAGCATCAGGAAATTTTCTGTAGAAATGGCACCCTGTTTACTGGTCTATTCCGGTGAGTTTTGGTTTTAATGAAAAAATGAAAAAAGCACTTAAATCACTACATGATAACTCTTCTGGTCCTGTTGAACCAACAAAGCACAGGACCTAAGTTGTTGTCATCTTTGTACGAGCAGGGCCTCTGAGCAGCATGAAGTTTGCTGCTTCTCCCATAGGCGAACCCAAGACTGAAATGGGAGATGAGAACACTCTCACTATCCATCTTTGTCTCTAAAGGAGAAATGATGGAGCTGTTAGTGCTGTGGGGCTTCCAGAAAAGTATGTTATGACTCTAGTGAGATCCAATATGTTGGAATTAGGGTTTTTTGGTTTGTTTTTTTTTTGGGGGGGGAAGTAGGGGACAGTGGAGCAGATGAGAATAAAAAAATCCCAGGTCTAGTAATTTTTCAGTAGGTCTACAATTGGTAAATGCTGTTTATCTTGCAGGAACAACCCAGAATCAGAAGAGTTTCAAATCAGTGCTGCCAACCCATGAGCTGGTGTTCTAAAAAAGTATCAGTAATTCAGATATAACCAGAGCCCTGTGCTTTTTGCTAGACCAGCATAAAACTCTATGATTTCCTTTCACAATATATCTCTTTAAATACTTCACCAGCTTTCTTTTACGGTAGTTCATCTGTTTGAGGTTTGCTTCTGAAAACACCTGCATGAAGCTGCCAAAATTTGCTGTGAGTTGAATGACAAAACTTTGCCTTCTGAAAACTGTACTTTAACCACTCTTCATTTAAAACTTAGTCCATGTATCACCAAAACATTTAACAATAGAGGCGAGTCTTTTTGCTGCAGCTTAGCCAGTTTGGGCTAAATGAAAGCCGATTAAAAATACTTGGCTTTATAACCACTTTATTATATGTCAAGACCAATTTTCCACGCTTTCTTAGAGATATGGACTCTGATTCAAAAAAATGACTCATTTTGAATGTGCAAGTAATCTGCTGATTTTTTTGAAAGAAATGTTGAATCTTTATGACTGATCAAATGACTAAATGTAGACACATGATACTAGCAACCAGCTAAGGCTGTGGAACTGAGCAAAAGCAAGGACACTGTCAGAAAGCATCCTCTTCAACATTTCATTAAGAATCCTAATGTTAGAAGTTTTGAGATCCTTCGAGCAACGATTATGAAACTGAAATTATTTGCAAAAGGAAAAATCCAGTTCTACTTTTGTAGGTGAGAAATAAATATATGAAGGCACAATCTGATGTCACCACCAAGTTTTTCTCTGTGAAGGGAGAGATGACCATCTTGGCAGTTTGTCTGTCTTCTTTCAGGGAGATAAGACTCAATACAGAAGCTCACATCAGCAAACATTCTGGTTCATTCACAAGACTATTCAAATGAATGTTTCTTAGCTGAGACAAATGGAAGAAGTAGGCTTGCAGATAGACAGAACTTGCTCCAGAGTCAGATAAAAAGTCCAATAGCAGCTCATGGATGAAATTGTTATGTAATGCCAAAAAATATATGACAGCTTGCAAAAAAATCTTGGAATACTTAGTGGCATGCAGACATGAAGCAGCGTGTTAAAAAAAATGTGCAGTCAAAAAATGTGCACATTCCATGTGCAGTGGAAAATATGCTTAAGTTATTCAGTGTTGACATTGCAATAAATAAATTAGAAGCAGATCTCTCAAATGTTAGTCCTAGCAGGCAGCCATGTGCTTTGACAAGGTAGTTACTGGAATAAGCAAGACTGCATCAGAACTAGAAGTGTGGTATGTACAATATTTCTCTGTGACCGCAGCCAGCTGGTCATCAGGCAAAGGTTGGGATGGTTCTTTGGAGGTCACAGGCAAGTTTTCCAGTTTCATCTAGAATAGATTAAATCTTGTGTTTTAATAGGAACACTGCGCATTGTCACAGATGAGATATAAATTTATTTCACAAGCTTCCTTGCTAGCTCCCTAGTTCTGGCTGGTAGTGAGAACTATATGGAGACAGTATGGTGGGAGTAAGTTTCATATTGCTCAGCAACAGCTCAATGGGAAAGTCTTATCTAACATATATAGATGCCTGATCCAAAAGAGCTCCAAGACTTCTGCCACTAGGTATATGGGACACTGCACAAGGAGCTTTAAGTGTTGAAAGTAAGTCTTCTGTCTCCTTGAGAGGCTGTGGAAATGTGCATCGGATAGGGACCTCCAAATTTCATTCCCCTGTCTCAAAGCACAGTCTTTGATCATTCCTGAAAGGCAGCTATATTAACTGTTGTTAAGAACATCTAATGGTGAATATTGTAGAAATTCTGCAGGAAATTTATCCTGGTACTTCACCATTTTTTATCTGTATTTTTTGCTTCTTAGTGCCTCACCAAAATCATCTTTGCTGCATGTTAAGCTTGTTCACTTTTGTCCCATCCATTACAGACAGCTAAGCATTTAGAAATTTGCAGATGTTTTCCTTCTTTCGTAAGTTAATAACCACTAAACATTCAAATGTTCCATGAGTCCTAGACTCCTGTTTTCATAAGCTCATGCTTTTGCTGCATAAATTCATCATAATTATTAATCTCATTTTCAGATGGTGCCACACAATTTTATGCTGTCAGTTCTGTCAAATGCTCTAGAATTAAAGGTACTGAGAAAGTCATGTAACATCTCATACACTGGTACATAAACTGACTTATGCCAAATGAAACCAGTGAACTTTAATCACCCAATATTTATAGGGTTTTCAGTCTTTTTCTGGTAGGAATTAGGTAACTTTTTTTGGACTCTGCACACTTTCTGTAGTAAAAGGAGAGCTTTGTAGCAATGACTGGTGGTAGTGCCATACATTAGGATTTTCAGGATCTCACCTCACCACCTTTGTTCTCGATGTTATTTAATCTCCTGAGAAAATCACACTTTCTCCCTCTCTAACTTGCTGCCAGTTCTGGTGGGAAGACAAAAGGCATTTCTTATGCGATTCCTTGACAAAGGGGAGTTCCTGACGAAAGTTAGGCCAAATCCAACTGGGAAAACACAAAGGCTTGCAAAATCTGCTTAGTCCTGAGGCTTCCTACGGTTTAGAAGTAATTCTTATTTTTCTCCTTCCAAATTGAATAAAAACTCCCACACATGCTCGTGGTTAGGATCAAGTGCAGCCAGGTGAAGGGAGGTATGCACCTCTGACCAAGCCTCACATTTCAATTTTGGAAATGTGAAACTACAAAGATAATCAATTGATAGGTTTTACTTTCTTGCGTGCATACACGCATGCATGCACACATGCTCCCTCTTAAAGGTGCTAACTTAGGTATTCCTTTGACTTGAATTTAGCTGGAGGCTGCATATGTTCTGGGACTCTTTGGGGGGCAGTCAGACTGTTTTTCTCCCCTCTCGGTTATAGCTTCTGCACTGTGACTTGACCGGACGTGGCTTAATTCACATGCTCATGCTTATAAAGATGCACAGCCTCTCTCAAATCTACCTTTAGAGTGGTGATAGAAGCTTTTTGTAGAACAGGAAATATATTTCTATAGCCTTTGAGGGCCCACCCACAGTGGGGTTTGATTCACTAATTTCAGCTGCATACCAGCTCCGGAGAAATGAAACTGGTAAAAGTATGAAGCAAGCAGAGGGTGCTTGGTGGTCTCCAGCTCCATTAGAAAGAGCGTACCCTGCTTGCTTATTTTTTTGCAAGAGGAAGAACTCAAATATATGGATGTATTGAGTGCAAACTCCACAAGGAAATATCTGGAATACACAGTGAGGCTTTCTTCTGTATGCAGAACTCCCTAACCTAACATACAAGGCTGACTTTCCTCTCTGTGTTTTTTAAGCCAAGATGTTTGAAATGTGTTCCAGATCATGTTTGTATTCAGGCAATAATGCTTCTGCTTTGAGACAAATTAAAATAAGCAGCTGTCAAATCTCTAGTAGTTTAAAATGTGCGTAGGCTGGCCACATAACCAGTCTTGAACAGGGTGTGAAATCTACCTGTGCACCTTCCACATGCACTCACCAATAGCTGGTAGGGTGTGTCAGTCATTAGGAAGCTGACAGCTCCTATGTAGGACTATGGGAAGATCCAGAAGGCATCAGTCCCCAGAGGTGAGCAGTTTGGGTTTGCAGTGCCTGCGATGGTGGCATCCTTAATCCAGTTTCTCTCCCAAAGCAGTACTGTAGCAAAAGTAATTGTGATAGAATTCATCTTTGGAGATGCAGGCCACCTTTTATGTATTTGACCATGGATTTTGAAACCTCAGCTTCTGACCCCTCAAGAGCTTTGAATTCCAGGAACAGCTGAGAGTTTACCCTCAGCTGAGCACCTCAGAATTGTACACCTCAAAATAATTCCTCACTCTGAAAAACTGGAAGCCCTGGGATCCCTTTGATGCCACTATGTGTTGAGCTCGAGGCTTCTTGGTGTTTATGAGGATGGATGTCACAGATGATGTAGGCCCTGAAAGCCAGGCTTCTTCACAAGGTGACTGAAATGAGGTGTTAAGCCCCAGGAATTTCAATGACTGATTCGTTTTAGAAAATTTCATGTTATTCAGTGAAAAAGTTTTTCATTAACTTTTTTGTTTTCCAGATTATGAGTAGCAGTGTGCTGTAGACACTTTTCCTCCCATAGTGTTAGCTTAGCTTAAGCCATAGCTACCATTTTGTGCTTTTAAAGCACTATGGCGACAGTTCTTTCCTTACCATTGTGCATTGTGTAGCAGAAAAGTCCTGTTAAGCTCCTAGATGGCACAAATATGTTACAAAATACTGAGTCCTTTTGTGCTTTTGCTCTACAAAACCTAAATATCAAATATCTAAATAATCTTGTCCCATCATTTTAGTCAGTTGATATAAAGCATTAAGAATACTCTGGCGACTATTAAAGCTGGAATGAGAAAATATTTTGGAAAATGAGAGAATTATTAATGAGAATATTTGGAAAATATAATGAGTTTATTTGGAAATGAGAAAATATTTTGGAAGGCAAAAAGTGCTTTCATTCTCCAGCTAGGCAGAGTCTATTGCACAGTTTAATTTATGTGAGGGTAATGCACAGGATGGGAGCATCCTTGCTCATACAAAATCTCCATTAACAACAATCTTTGCAAATACTAGGTTTTGACTGTCTATGAGCCATTTTAGATATCCAAATTAGGGACAAAATAACTTACAAAACTGCATTGGTATCTTTTTGGAGGCAACTTCTAAAAAGCCTTTGTCATGTAGTCTGTTGTGGCTCAGACCAGCAAGATTGAGGGTATTGGACTCAGTGAGTGCTGACTGTTTTTTTCAAGACCAAGTTCTCAGTAAGGTGTTGTATTATTTACAACACGGGATCTCTTGCCCTAGGAATGGTAATCCATATATTCATGATAATGCCCCAAAATATGGATTTTTTTCCCCAGTACTAGTACCGCAAGCAGCTGAAGGGTTTAAAAATTCACTTACTATGGCAGAGTGGCTGCAAATTTCCACTCAAAATCCTAAGTGTATATGAAGATGTGTGTCACCAGTGGTGCAATAAAGAACATCAATCTTTTGTATATGTATAGAATAAGATTAATATATCTAAAAATTATAAATAGACATGCATATATATTTGCATGTGTATTAGTTATACTGTACTCTATTACAATACTATATGGTATATATTACATACTGTTTCCTATAGACTATTTATAATGTACATGCAATAATAGTCAGTAAATATCATACTATTATATAATATACAGATATAAACTAGAATATGCTAAATTATACATAGAAATATGTTAAGCATAAATACATGTTTGTATATTAGGTACTACCTGTCTCAAGGACTATGGGGATGCCTGGCTATAGCATGCAGAACTGGCAGAGTGGCCCATTCTCCCGTCTTGTGCACAGCCCTGCCAGGGTAGCTACCATTATTAGAGGTGGCCTTGGATTAAGAAGAACCCCCTGAAAGGGTGAGACTTGCCACCCAGAGAAAGATAGATGTTGCCTGGGGGGACCAGAGGTCTTGCAGAGATGACCTCAGTGTCATGGCACCTCTGCAACTTCAAATACCTCCTCTGACTCTTTTCACAGCACTGTGTTTCTAGGACTTTTCCTCGCAGAAGAAAGGAGAGGCCTTCCTAGTCCTTGACTCCTGTTGTGTGTCGCCTTCTGCTAGCAACAGCCCCCATTCCTTTCTTTCCAGGTCTTCCAGGGCTGCTCCTCCCAGACAGAGAGGCATCATGCTGGGGACACCATTCTCTGGAAGGAGGCTTTACCAGGAGGACAGACCAGGAGACAGCCAGGAGGATCATCTGCCTCACTCCCAGCACTCGGGATGCAGTGTGGGCTTCCAGGTATTTTGTCCTGTAAAGTAACCATGCCATGGACAGTACATTTGCTTCTACTGTCTGAATGCAGGTTGATCTCCTGTACAGTGTTGCTGCACAAGACCCACTGTGATTCCTACTCCAAAAATTGAACACAGATGCAAAATCTTGCCTCAGCTTTCACTACTAATAATTTCCCTTTGTGGAACCCTGCTTTGCTTGTTCCCATGTAGAAGATGCATACTTGCTATAGTCTCCTACCTGCAGATCCCTTCTCTGCTGTGTTTCCAAATCTACCATGCCAGCAAAGATATCTCAGGAAGAGACAGGACAGCTACAACCAAACTCACAAGGGCACCTGCCATCCCATGAGCACCTATCATGGTATGAAGTGTAGGGCTGTTAGTGCATCTTCCCACTCCCCTTGATGACAGGACTATCCTGACTTAAAGGACAGGGTTGTATCATCCTTTCTTTCCGTGGTAAAATATTTTCTCCTACTGTGTATATTCACTGTACCCAATCTAGCTACCTTAATGCATATCTGCAGACATGTATAACTGTGCTTATATGCAGGACAGTGACTAAAACAAGTTGCCCTCATTATGTTTTTAAGGCTAAATTGATGAGTCACATATGACATCTGTGATACTAACCTGGCTATCAGTTACGCATAGTGACCACTGCTCCCCTTAAGCCAGTTCAACATTAGCAACTGTGAAGTTCTTGTAGAGGGTATTTCCAGGGGTAGTTCTTCAGGGCTCATTGCACTGCACTGTTGTCTTGCTCACAGGAGTTCAAAAGGACTCTCAATAGCCCTTTGTAGGTTGCTAGGGTGAGAACCGCCATCTCATCTGATCTGGGGAGGTGCACTAAGTAGCACTCTCTGTTAACCCATTTTAGTTGGGGCTGTAAAAGTCTCAGCATTTCTGAGAAAAGGAGACCTTCAAACACCTACTGTGAGGTATATAGCATAAACAACAAGCAAACACTTCTAAAAACGACCTCTTGTGGAGTAAAGATTAAAAGAAAGATGGAAAGATTGGAAAAGAAACACAAGGCATAGTCTGAACATAGAGGAAAAATGTTTTCTACATAAGATGAAAGGAATTTGCAATATTTTAAGATGTTTGCTAGCAATATTATGCAACCGTGTTTAACTTGTGTCCTGCTGCACACTCAACATCTCGTGTGATAATAGGATCTTCTCATATTTTATTGTTTGCTGCATTCTGGCTATATCATCTGTGGTTTAGTTGCATTTCTTTGGTTTACTCAAGTGCATATGCAGGTATAATGAGAACTGAGGTTGAAGAACCAACTGAATTGTATCCTCCAACATAAAGGAAATATCCTTCATTTTTTAAATATTTGAAATAGTTTTGTTTGAATATTATGCATCAACCTATGCTACAAAGAACCTGAAATATTGCATAGCATTTAACAGTATGGAACTCTTTATGCCTTGAGTGTGCTGTTAGAATGTTAGTGTAGGTATCAATCTCTGCAACTGTTTTGTAAGGCAAAACAAGTAGATGCTACTTCTGTTCCATAGACAAAGTGATCGTGAGGCCTAAAGGTTAGAGCCTGTATTTTTGAAGTATGCTGTTTTAACTTTGACTACACAGCTACCAGTAGTGAGGTCTTAGATTGGGGCAAAATTAGGGGATATAGTTCAAAACATGTGTCAATATCCAGACTTCAGAGGGCTGGATAGGACTGTCGTACTGAGTGCTGAGCTGTTGTTAATATACTGTCTGTTGGCCAAAATACAGTCCCTGAGAACTTGTGTTTGCAGAGTTTTCAGAGCCATCTGGTTGTGAAATTCCAGCTCAGTCTACTAGCCATGCTCTTCTATTTAACCTTGCAGTGCAGTGAGTCCCAACACATAGCAAATGTGGTGGCACTGATGGGGGTGTGTGGGTGTGTAAAGGATGGTGGGGATGCAGTGCTATAGATTCGGTTAGTCTCTCAGGGTTTTGTTCTTGTTTATGCAACTCTGCTGCTCCTAGAAATGGCCACTCTGGGTTAGAGAACAATGAGAACTTTTCAACTACCTTTTCTAGTGACTTCAATATTTTGTCATGAGACTCTGAAGTCCTCAACACTAAGATTTCTTATCAAGTATTTTAACAGGATTGGACTGCCAGCTTATGAAAATCTGGCCCTTAAGGAGATTTTGGTTTGCAAACTCATTAACTGCTAATTACCAGAAATCACTAATCACTTTTGGAAATCTTTCCTAGCAAGTATTGCCATATAATAGGCACAAAACTGCATAAAAAATTAAGGGTGAAATGAACTGACATCAGATATGCATTGATTCCAATAATGTAATTTCTCTTTGGGAATGTCTGGATGAATTGTATTTTCTCTCCTGAATGTGAGACAGATTGCTGTCCCATGTTCTTTCTGCAGCATGCCCTTCTTTGCTTAAAGTGGAGCTTGGGCAAATGGTTACATACAAAAGTCTATTTAGAAATAAGGTCTTTAAAAATAAAGAGTGGTCTATGATGCTGTCTTGTTTGAAAAAAGCAATTCATAGACTTGTGGGTAGTAAGTATGGTAATCTAGTTTGATAATTTAAAAGGTGCCAGAATTAAAGTTTGTCATTATTTTTCAAAAATTATTATTTATTTCTCAATCAGAGTTTGAAGCATTTTTATATTTAACTTGCAGTATAACCTCAATGAGGAGAAAGAGGCAGCTTCCTGTTGTGACATCTTCCTTGAATACCCTGTTCTTCAAATCAAGACGCACAATTTTCTGGAAAGGTGAAAAAGCCCTTTTCTTTCCTTTATGCATTAGGTGTAAGTTACTTCCCTAAAGATACTACTTGAAACTTAGCAAAAATAAATGTCTCTCTGACCTCAGAATAATTCAGAGGATACTGATTTGCATGTAGTAAATTGTTTCCTGCATAAAGGTGTCCTTTCCGGACTGTATAGGAAGCCTATCGTTGCTACTGTCTGGAGTCAGAGGAGGTGAATGCACTCTCTGTTGCCACCTCCTTTGCCTCAGAAAAAAGAACCCAGGATTTCTGACTCTTTTGTCCCATGTTTCATTAATCAATCCAGGCAGCCACCCTGTTGTGGGAAACCTCGACACACAGAGTAATTGCAACGTGGTATGGGTTAATTTCTGCACTGTTTCTTCCGCTGAGCAGTAGAGCTGGTTTTTGATGTGACGTGTTGCACTGAGTATGTGATGATCAAGCTCTTCATGACATAGTCTCTCAGTAAGCTAAAGATTTGCAGCAGAAAAATTAGCTTATTCTTAACACGGCCTTGTGGGCTGAGAAAATTCAAATTTTACAGACCTTTTGTCTCCGTGCAAGTGTTGACATAGTACTAGGACTTTTTTTTTTTCCTTTTCAAAATAGTCACAAAAGTTGGGGAGTGAAGAATTGAAAAACGTATTTTAAAGGAGCTGTAGCCATGGTAACTGAGGTACCTTCAGTTACCAAGGTAACAAATGCAGCTCAACTGCCTTGCTGTAAAGCCAGACAAATCTACTCATGATCTGTTGATTTTAAGATGCTTTATAAACTGTTGAGCTATTTTAGGCACTTAAATCCGTAAATCAAAATGTCTGTTAAAATGACCGATACACTGTACTATTTATGAATTATTCACCCCATTCGTATTTCACCCACTGTTTCCCCCCCCTCCCCCCCCCGTCAACGTATCTAGGTTTTTTCCATTCCTGGTTTTTCTTATTTATTGTTTAGAAGATGGTTCTTCTCTCTGAAATAGATGATTCATATAATTGCTGGTTGTAAATCTTATCCATTGGAGAAACTTGAGCCCCCTTCCAATACCCCCCACTCCAGTCCTGCAGTCTGTAAATGGAGCTTTACGTACTTCTGTCCTGAAACTACAAAATATATTTCACTAAAAATTTGCTAATGAATTAAATCAATACAATTTGGAATGAGTTCCATCTCAAACAATCAATACAGGCCCGGTGATGTACAACAGGCGGGCAGGTAAATTGGTCTAAATAAATTTACAATTGATTTTACTTTTAAAACCAAATTAGGACATTTATAGTCTTACTAAATAAGATCAACTGCAACTTATGCAAACAAGTGTATTCCTAGGTTTGTCTTTTGTAATACTAGTAGTGGACCTGTTGCTACTTAGAGCTCAGTAACTTTTATTCTTGGGATAATACACATAATTTTTTGGCCCCAAAGCATGATTTGCCTACTATTAAAACAGGTCATGTTTGTTCAGGATTTCACCTTATTCAATTGTTTTCACTAATAATTTGTGGTAGCATCTGCTCATTAATGAACAATTAAGGATTGCATAATTTGGCATAAGTTATGTGATAGGTTTACACACCTGTTTCCTGGTATGGATGTGTAATGAAGGCCAAGACCTCCCTTCTGACCATGCCTCTGGGGGCATTGCTAGTTTGCGTGGGTGCACCAGTGCTACATGTCTTTGCTTTCCTCTCCCAGATCTGGCCTCCCCACCTGGCAGATTTTGCCACTGGTGTCTGTGCACAAGGAAAAGGAGACCCTCATATGAGAACCCATTTTTGTCAAAGCAGAACACTCTGCTGAGACTCTGAGCTGCTTGACTCTGGAACGAGGACATGCTGGGATATGCAGTCCAAGGTCATCAGAGCTGCATAAGCATAGAGAGCTTGGATTTGGAAGGAGTGTAGCCATGACATTGTGCCCAAGTCTATATGATCTGCTGTTCCTGTTCTGCTAATTTGGAGGTATTTCCCCTGCACAGATGACTCATTCAGGGACATGGAGTGGGCATATCACTGGCAGGGGAGCAAAATATAGCTCTTCAGAAATATGCAGTGGCTGCTGCATTCATTTCTTGTGTTTATAATCATATTGTTTCAATAGTTATGCAAAAGCTTATGGTCTGAAACCAAGCAAGATTCTGAGTTACTGAAAAGCTGAGTAGTAGAATGTTCCCTCAGATCTGTTTGGTTTGGGCAGTGGCGTTAGCAATGCTGTAAGACTGGCAAGGCTAAGAAGCTGCCTTTAAAAACCCAAAGATATTTAGGCATATGTCATGGGTTTTAAGACAGCCATTAGATTTTTCAGGTGCTTAGCTTATTTTCCCTGAATGATGTGTTCTTGCTTGTGAGCGTGACATTACAGTCCTCTCAGTGTTCTTTTGCAATGACCATTAGCATGAGTCATTCTTACTGCTTGCTCAGAAAATCCTATTAAATCTTCACATGCATACACAATTCCCATTAGTATTAAAGATGAGCAAATCAGTTAATAGGTGTTGCTTTAACCCTAGGTTTTTGGCGTATCAGAAGAGACATCATTCTTACAAATCTTGGGAGTGAGAAATGCTAAAAGGTGTATTATGTGCATCATGCTGCGTCTGGGAGGCCTTTCTAGGGTTATTCAGGGGATTATAAGGGATGAACTTCTCTGCACTTAAGGGAGAATTCCAGAGTATATTCCAGAATATATATGTATTTTTTTGTTGTTTTTTAAGCCTCGTCATGCTCTTTCATTTCATTATTCCTATTTACATTCCACTTTGTTTTGCTCAGCTTTTCCCTCTTTGGTCAAAGTGCCTTTCAGATTATTGCAAACTACTTTTTTATCTAAATGAGTTTCTTGGCAAAGATGGGTATATTGACTTGGTTCAATCTGTCTACTTAGTTTCAGGCACTCTAGGCTGCAGAGGCATCTTTTGGATTTAGTGGTGATTGCCTAAAAACCAAAGAAGGGGAATGCTGGGATCGAGAGCATTGCAGGCAGCCCAGCAGGGAGGATGAGGCAGAGGGACTCCACACCATGTGGGGCTTTGGTGAAGGCTGGACACAGAGATAAACATCAAGTGTTAAACAGAAATAGCCTCAGTCCAGCTCTGCAAGAAGCCCCTGCCCCAGTGCTGAGTATGCCATGCGCCTCTAGTTAGTGTAGTGTGGCTCTAGAGGAGGCCACTCTGCATTTCTATGGGTGATTTTGGCCTTGTTACTGACAATATCCCCTTACTCTTTTGTGAGCAGGATAGTTACTTTTCTGACTACTACCCCAAAGAAAAAAAAAAAAAATGTCAGGGGAGTAATTTCTGGTTTGATTCAGAAGTGCTGTGCTGGTCCCAGGTGGGAATCGCTCAGGTCCTTTCTGGAATGCAGGGCGTACACAAAACCAGTTTGTCTTATTTTACTGTAGGATGCCACTTTTTTACTTTTTTTTTTTTTTTTTTTGGTCTCTGAGAGACTGAGTGTAGTGATAAGATGAGGGGTATTGGTTCTAAGATGAAAGAGGGTAGGTTTAGATTAGATATTAGCAAGAAATTCTTTACACTTGAGGGTGCTGACTGGCACACGTTGCTCAGAGAAGTTGTGAATTTCCCATCCCTGAAGGTGTTCAAGGCCAGGTTGGATGGAGCAACCTGGTCTATTGGGAGGTGTCACTGGCAGGGGGGTTGGAACTAGATGATCTTTAAGGTCCATTCCAACCAAAAAAACGAATCCAAAACCTTTCTGCGATCTCTTCAAAGCTCAGTTAGTTTAGATCAGAGTATTTTTAATTTCAATCTTTATCCTATCCCTGATACTTGAATTGAAGCTTAAATATTATTGTTGTTATTGATGGGAATAATTTGGTATCATGCACAGATATGTTTAAGTTGATAGCATGTTATAAGGATTTTATTTCTCAATACCACAGTTTAAAAAGATCTAATTAGTCTGCCAGTTTGTCTGTCTTTCAAACCTCCTCAGCAAGCAGCTCAAGTACAAAATGTTCTTGTCTGCTTCAACTGACAGATAAGCATCACTTACCTAGCCCTCCCCATTGCCTGCCAGACAGGGAACAGTATCGAGATAGTTGAGCTGCCTCAACATAAAGAATATCTAGACTGATTCAGTAGCTCATGAATGCAAGAAGTATCATGCAATGCTTTAATTATGGTGTTATGCTTTTGTAAGTGGACTTGACTTTCTTAACTTGCTCTCTGGGATTAAATATTTTCTTTCCCTTCCCAGATCTCATTTAGGTTTAATGGTAGCCACATGGCTGAACTTTCCTCTCTAGGCTTTGAAAATGCCAACTGGCATTGTTACTTGGAAGATGTTTGGAAAGTGGCCTAGTTTCATTAATCCCATGGGTCAGGGACCGTGGATGTGAGGTGGTCATCAGGTCAAAGATGGGGAAGCAGACAGGTATTACTTTGTAATATCTGCCTTTGTATTTTTCCAAGAAAGCTCATGTAGTGGAAGGTGGTATGTGAGCAATTATTTAAAAGAGAGGTTAACTGCTGATCTCCTGCTCAAAGAAGCACTGGAGTTTCCTTCCACTCCCAACACAATGAATTCTATAATTGATGATTTTTCTAAATTATAAATGGCTGTTGCATTGACTCTTTAGGCCATAGTCTTGTAAGCAAAAATTCAGATAAAGCATCTGGTTTATCATAACTTTCTAGCATTTGGCAAAAGTGCTAGGGGTGGAAAACATGGTGAAGAATGGTGCTCATGGGACCTGGAAGACCACCTTTCTTGATGTGCTCTAACTAGATGATCTCCATCTCCAATGCTGTTAGTCTCTGCTTGGCATCTCCATGGCTGTCTTATTTTGACTCTTTAAAGCCCTTCTCTTGTTTTTGATTTGTATGTACAGTCAGTTTCTGCATTCTGGAATCCCTTTCTCATCTGTGAATGTGTATGTGAAAGGGGAGTAGTTGTTCTTAGGTCCTTCTACTCTTTCAAATACAGAAATAGACTGGAGCCTTCTGAGAGGGCAGCGAATCTTGTAATACCAGGGACATGTATCCCAGGGTTAAAAAAAGAGTGCTGATGCAAAGCTAGCCTATATATTGGAAAACAAAATCTTTTTGCTCTCTCCTACTCTGAAAAAGATTATGTTGCAAGGAAGCAATGAAATACAAAATGGGGAGAAGGTAGAGTATCTAAGTGGTTTATAGCGGGTAGCTTTGAAATAAAGCATCTCTTTCATTCTAGCAAATGGATTGACTGAAGCTGCTGTTAAGTTTTTCTGACAGCCTTTTTCCTATGTGCACTGGAGCACAAATACTAAATTCTCTAAATTGCCCTCAACAGGAGCTTCACCAGTACTGCAGTGACTGCATCTCCTGTGGGAATACCTGCTGTAGCTTTCAGCTGGCTGGTTTGGTGGGTAGGTTAGCAGCAGAGCCCAAGCCCACCAGCTGCTTTAAATCTTAGAGATTTTAATGTGTGTTTTGAGGCCAAGGCTTAAGTGGTGATTTTTACCAATAAGAGCAAGTGCTTTGAGGGAGCAGGTATTTCTGTAGGTTGAGTGCAAGGCTGTGCTTTGAATTATCTTGTTTTTTGCAGCCAATTTCCCTTTCTCTTTTTCATCCTGTACAGCTGAGCTGAGGAGCAGTGTGCATGTAAGTGGGAAGGAGCAAGAGATGAAAACAAGGAAACATGACAGTGCACTAATTAGCTCTCTGCTGCTTGGCAACAAAAAAATACTACTTGGGAGCAGCACGAGTAATACTGAAAGGAAAAGCAGGTAGCTGAATCGAGTTAGGATTTGACACAAGTATTTTTTAAAAAATCTAGCCTCCACTCCTTACTCTTTTGTTTTGTTTTAACTTATAAATGGAAGAATAAATAGCTGAGGGAGATTATTGCCTATCCTGGCATGTTTTGTTTGACAACATATAACTTCCAAATAGTATGTGCTCAATAGTATGCTAAGTCTTGTGCATAGGTGGACGTGTGATGAGATGTGGTTTTCCTTTCCAGAATGATGGATAAGTCTAGATACAGATTACTTCATTAGCATGATAGAGTTTTGCTTGTCTTTGTCTACCCAACCTTATTTATTTATTTGTTTTCATTTTTCCAGTAAAGCTCATTAGGTAAATCTGTATTCTTCTATACATTGATCAGAGAGACCTCTTTGCAGAGCCTTCAGCTAAGTCTAAAAGAGGAAAATTTGCCATATTTCTTCCCCCTGAAATCAGCAAGGTCAGGCTAGAAATGACCAGGTGCTCTGTGGCACTGGGAAAAGAACAGGAAATGAAATATAATTATTTTGGATATAACTTACTTGAAAAGAGCGATTGTCAGAGTAGAAAGCATATTAGAAGAAAATCTTCACCACTATTTCACATAATCATCTAGATACGCCACTGAGACTTAAAGAGGATTACAGAGAATCCCTGCTGCCAGGTTTGAGCCCCCTGGCATCTGCATCACTTGCTGGAATGCCACAGGATCATCCTCATCCCACCTCCCCTATAATGCCCCAGCAAAAGATGTGGCTGGCTCTCCCTTCACACCCCTTGTCCTCAGTTGCTCTAGTTATTCCTTGCACCATGGAATGACATTAGTCTGTTTTACACCTGAGTCGGTTTTTTCCTGCTGGCACTGAAAGTCACATTCTTGCTGTTGGTTTCTGTACCTGGAGAAAGGTGTAATGAGGCAGCAGGATTCCTGAGTAAAAGTCCAACTTGAGACACTGTGTCTGAAAGTTCAGTAGTAGTGCATATTAATTTATATTAATGAGACCTATTACTTTGTCTCTTGTCTTGCATGCTATTAGATAGGTTCTGATCTGCTCCCACAAACCTCAGTTCAGTGGAACTTATTTCTACAATGTTGAGTCAAATTGCAGAACTGGCCTCTCAGTTTCAACTAATAACTTCCTACACTTGACTGCTCGAAAGTTTTTGACCTAATTTAAGCAGGAGAATGGCAGGTAGTTGGAGAACGGAGAAGAAAAAGACAGCTCTTTCTTCCTTAGAAATCAGTGGCAAAAATGAAGAGTTTTGTGTTAAACAGCTTTTCTCTTGAGCACATCTCCAAATTATTTACAAAGGAGATTGGCTGCCATTAATTTCCTTTTTGTGGATGAGGAGGACTAAGCCACAGAGATGAAGTTGGTTTTGTTCATTAGTGAAGTGTACATGCTCCTAGAAAATAAATAAATAAAACCTAGAACTTATTGGGGAACATAGATATAGCAAAAATGTCCCTTGAGAACAGGTATTGCTTTTAAGCTACAATGTCAGTGAGTATTCAGGCCTGACTAAACATGATTCATGAAGTCTGTTTCTTTGAAAATTCTGTTAAGACAGACGTTGTAAGTGGTGCAGGAACCAGTCAACTTCTAAACACCAGAGCGGTGTGGCTTATGGTGCTTCTATTCATTTGCTGCATGCAAACATCAGTCTTTAGTAGCTTTAGCCTGTTAGACATGTTTTGAATCCAGGGCTATTCAGCAAACAAAGTAATATAGTCTATTTCATGCTTTTGTAAAATTAGAACAAGAACACTCATGCACCTTCAAGGATGTTGTGCCTCCAAAAAAGGATAAGGCTTGCTGGCTTATTTTTCCCTGACTCATAATTTAAAGAACTGGTAAAACTGGTAAAAGACACGGGCTTCACATCACAATTTCATTTGTAGGCTTATTGAAAAGAACATAGTTATCCAATGAAGTTGGTCAAGACGTAACTTTTTTATTCTTATTATGATCCTAAATCCAGCAGATTTCAGGAAAGCACTTTGTTGTGTTTAAGGCCTGACTCAGGGTGCAGTTCTCAACTGTGGGCTTAAAATTATGTACAGTGTGTATGTGTTATCTCCCCAATGTCCATATTAAACCAAATTATGGTGACAAGGAGGTTGGTGACATAACAGGAATATCACAATTGAAGGTAATTTAGCCCCATAGGAAATAAATGCCCAAGTAGGTATTAGTGAGCAGTGAGAGCAAGGACAAACTCTACACGCATATGCTGTGTTTGTGAGTCTGCTCACTGGCTTTGTTCTGGGAAAATTCAAGTTTTGCTAGTGTACAGAACAGATCTTATGGAAGTAGTTAGAAACTTTGCAAATGGGATGATCACAATTTTCTTGGCAGGCTGTCCTATTAACTTGGGCATCAAGATATTCATAATAGACTTCTTTGTCATAAAAGGTTATATTTACAAAACAGTGCACACACTTTATATTTATTTTTTTAACCTGGAAAAAGAAGTTGTTCCCTCTAAAGTGGCTGAAGAAAAACCATTACGGAATTTGTCTCCTCATTGCACAGGACTACATGGTTAGAAACATAGAAAGACAATTTAAGGAATGCTTTCTTTTGTAGTCAATTTCTTCCTATTCATATGGGAGAATAAGAAACCCATGTATGTCATTACTCTTGCACTTTATCAGGTTTGTTTGGTTTTTGTTTTTTTTTTTCAATTGCGCCCTGGGGGAGGTTACTTTACTCTGAAGTGACTTGCCTGAGTGACATAAGAAGCGTCTTGCAGTGTCAGGAGCTACACACAAGTCCTTGGAGTTTACTGCTTTAGCTGCAACACTGTTATTCTGGTCATATTTTTCTGCTTTCAGAGAAAACATCCATCTAGGCCAGAATCATGCTGTTGTAGAAATCGTTAGGTGTTTTGTGGCTTGTTTCATTGTATGGAAAATTCAACTTCTGCTGTCCATGGAGCAGTGAATTGTATGCTCTGTCCAAAGCTGTTCTTAACTAGAACAGTTAGATGTTCTTAACTAGAACAGTTATGAACCTGTTATTATTGAGCCAGACTCACTCATAAAAACTCAGTCTATAGCTTTTCTCTTTCTCAGTTTCTTGTTGTCACGTGTTTGAAACTGAGTTTGCAGTGCATGGAAAGTTTATCCTTTCTACCTGTAATCAATTAACTACATTTTGTAGCTGCTATTGAATTGACACCAAAAATGTGAGTTTCTGGGGAGGTGGAGAGACATCTTTCTGTAATGCATTTGGTTGCATGTTGCTGATGCTTCAAAAATCAGACAATTTATTTGGGATAAACCTGTAATAGAGCCAAAGCTCTGCATGTGCAAATGTGGCAGGGAACTCCAGACACCCCATGTCTATCTCTTGAAATAGAAATTTGGTATCCTATGAGAACAGAATTAGTCGAATATCATTTGTCATTCTTTTGGGTAGGATAGCAAGGGAGTACGGAGGTATCCTTCTGAACCACAACCTAAACCTAAATTTGGTCAGTTCCCTCCCTTAAGAGCAGCTGTCAAATATTTGGTTTTACCAAGCCTGAGGACCAGAACATCAAGTAAGTCCTGGTCTCATCCCATCTCCACTGGCTTATTTTTGCCAAGGAGTATACACTCATACATATAGCCGGCCAGAAATACTGCCCCTTTATGGTAAGGGAATACCTATGCGTTTAAACTAGGTTCCTGACTCTCGTGCTGTGGGTCTCCTGAGGGCAGAACATGATGTCCCATATTTATGAGGGACTGCCAAGAAATACCATCAGTGAGGCAGGCAGTGAAATTCCTGGGCACAGTCAGGACTGGGTAATGCCAGTAATGGAGGCGAGTGGCCAGTTCCTGGCGGGAGGGAGGTGGGGAATTGGCAGTCATTGATTTTTGCAGGGTAAGAGAGAGGCAGAGTTAAAGCAAAGATATATATGCAATATGTGCTAACAGTTCCCACTTCACAATTCATATAGCAAGTTGGCATTGTTGATTTCAGCTTCAAAATACTGGATTTCATGTGTTTGTAGGTCTGTGCAACAAAGATACCTTTATCTTCTCCTGTTGTTCTCCATTTTCTGCTGAGCTATATATCCTTGAGAGAACAAATGCTGCAACAGCAGGGTTATAGTGTCATTCAGACAGGTTTTGGTTATGGATGCAAAGTCCAAAGCCTTTTTCTTTTTTAGGTTACAGCTGGTATTAGGTTTTTGCTAGCCAAACTAGGGCATTTGACAGCAGGTAGCAGCGGTCAGAAACTTCATAGCTAATACTTTGCCTGTGTACCAATCATCTCAATAAACTAGGAGAAATCTCTAACCTTCATGATACATGAAGCTCTATGTAAGTTTATATATCCTTTTCCACTATTGAAACGTCACAAGAACAGGCTGCACTGATCTTCCACTGAGTCTGGGGCAAGTCAACCCTCCTAAACATTACCTGGAGAAGTCCTGTATTTTTCCAGCATGCTGTAGCCTTGGTAATCCTTGTTAAATTGGAATTGGTGATGGTGCAGGGAGAAGGGGTGATTGAAACAAGACCAGAACTGCTGCAATTGTAGGCACAAAAATTAATATTTGATAGTGGAAACAGCAGCCCCTCAGACCTCCTAGAGTCCATCACTCAACATAGAGGTTCAACCATGTACCTCTGATCCAAAATTTCTCATTTTGAATGCCTTCTTCCTGACACCATCCACCTTCTCCCAGCATCCTGCACAGTTGCAGATATTGTCACAGCACGTTGATGTCACACAGTGATGTGAGAAGTTTTGCGATGGATAAATTGTTGTGTGACTCCATTTGACAAAAACTTTCTCTCCTTAATTTTCCTTGAAGCCACAGCAGAATTTCTAGTAATATGGCCTTCAGCAGGGGGTTGACTAAGAGCTAGAGGGGCTCAGTGTGGAAAAGAAGTGGTGATTTCTGTGCAGTGTGTGGTAGGGGGAGTAGCAAAGAAAGGTGGGCTATCTAGAGCAGTGGGTATATACAAGTGAATTGGAGTGTAAATGAGTGGTGGGACATATCCCATTTACTTGTTTGTTTTTATTATAGCTGGAAAAGCTGCATTATCTTTTTATGCAAGTCTTGTGTTTGTTCGTAGTTCAGCTTCCTGACAGGAAAACAAACTGTGGCTGGATTGTGTTTCGCTCAGGGCTGTGCAGTTCTGAACAATGATATACACATTCAAGCAGCACTGTGGTATGTGCACCTGGTGGCCCATGTACCACTCTCACGCTGTTCTTCGAAAAGCTGTTCTCTGCTGCTAAGCTATAGGGTGAGCAGCACTACAAAAAAAACCTGCTTCACATGTAATAAAGCAATGAGCAGGCCAATTAAAAAGGGAAGTAAACTCACCAAATAGTGGAGTAATAAAAAATAACCCAGCTTGCTAAAGAAATCTACAGTAAAAAAATTACCACCTGGTAACCCTGAAACGAGATTTCTGTGTAGGTACTAGTTTTCTCTTCATCCTCACTTTCCTGTGATTATGATGGGGAGCACCCAGAGCAGACCATGTATGTGCTATGGAGCAGTTAGTTTTATATGAGGATGTTTAGGGATAGAGACTTTATTTTACAAGAGTTTTTAAACAACTTTTATGCAGCCCATTAAAAACAAAACAAAGCAAAACCACAGCAAAACAACAGAGCTCTCATCCTTTCTGCATCTTTATAGATTGGCAAGACATTGTAAAGATCCAGTTTGGTATCACAGCAGTGAAGCTGCTCAGTATCAGTGCTATGCTCCAAGCAATTTACAGGCATTTAGGTGAGTGTTGACAAAACTGATCCTTATAATTTACTGCTGAGATTGCTGGATAAGAAGTGTTACCTTATGTGACAGATCAGGAAAAAGAAATAGGTGAGGAGCAAACTGAACCTTGGATTAAGAGAAAACCAAGAGAACCCAACTTATCTTCTGTTACTTCAAATGGCCTTGCATTTTTTTTCAGTTCTTGGATTTAACACCACAGAGCTTCACATACAGTCTAAGCATTGACAACCAGATAATAACAGCAAAACATCTTTGGACTAGCTAAAATCACAGAAAATTTGCAAAACAGCCTATCAGAAAAAGTAAACATCCCCAAAATCAGTAATTGCAAAAAACACAGAAAGTATGCCTTGCAGGGTCTGCAGTAAAAACGGCTCTGAGCTTTGTGTTAATGTTGTGTCTTGTAAAACTAAAGGAAGCTTTGAAAGACCCACAATGGCTGTTTTGTGGTCTGACCTGCACAATTTACACTGTCTTTATAATTACAGTGTTTCTCCCTTCAGATTGGGCACTTTGAACACGGAGACCACACGGAGGTCCACTATTGCTAACATCAACAGCAAATTTCCTTTGTTATTGACAAAATAACTACTACTACTTAGTAAACGCACATGGTGACAAGCCCTGACAGGAAGAACATCTCTAGAGAGGTGAGTTGGAAGAGAAGTCCAGAAAAGCAAAAAGATGGCAGGACAAGAAACCTAGATGTCTGGAATATATTTAGTTAACACAAGTTGAACTATTTTTTTAGCCTTGCTGTCATTAAAAGAGGATTTAATCTGAGGTGATGTGGCTTTTTGTGCAGAAAGAAGGGAGAGTTATAAATAACAATTTCTTGCATTATACTGCACCTTCTCTCCATGGATATTGAAGCACTTGACAGATTAATTAAGACATACGACTCTCACAGGAGATCCGCAGAGCATCAGAAGCTGTGCAGTTACCAAACCCCTAATGACTTTTGTGTGTCATCTGAGCAGCTCTAGGTGACTGGGAGTATCCTTAACCCATTGCAAATGAAAAGAAGGGTTCATTGGTATAAATCCACTTGAGTATATTTAAATCATAAAGGTGGTTAGTAATGACTTTGCTCACAAGTGGTGAGACACTAAGCTGTGGTAATATTATGGTTTGGAGGCACATTCAGATAATCACACTGCAAGAAGTGTCCTTTTCCTGACCGAAACGATAGCTGCCAAGCAACTAAAGATCGTATTCTAAAATGAGTCTGTCTCTGGTTTCATTCTGGCCAAATTTTAAGGTTGCACCCAGAACACTAGGGGGTACTCTTAACTTTTCTCCTGCAAAGGAAACTGAGTTTTTGCTGCTCCCAGTTTTTAAGGATGAGTCATTCAGAAAATTCTGGCTTTGTCCAAATTTACAGGTGGTGACAGCCACAGAAAAAGACTTGATGGTATTAGCTGCAGAATCTGGTATTTTTATAGGTGAACCAAAGTAGATTAGGAACCCAGCACTCTTCCCAGCTAAATGGGATTGCACATGTGATATTTCAAGATTCCTTGCAAAATCGGACTCTATAACTTTGCAAGATGCAAATGGATGCATTCAGGTGTTTTGAAATAATGACTGGAATCTAATCTGAGAAGCCAGTCATGTGTTTTATTCCTCTATGTCTGCACTTGTCTTCTGTGGCAGACTACAAGCAGCTACTTCTTGGATGTCATTTCTAAAGGTTCTGTGAGAAAACCTGGCCAGAAATAGCACCAGCAGACAGAAACATCAGACATCCTCTCCAGCAAGTAGTGAAAGACTGAGTAACTTACTGACATAGGATTCCAATTTCCCGTGAAAGGATACCTGCTGTGTATCAAAAAAAAAAGAAGGTGGTGATGGTGGGGAAGCTCAATTTGCCTGAGTAGCTGATGATCAGCATTACTGGGAGTTATGTGTGTGCATAAGAGGGAGAGTGTGTCCTAAGGTCTTCAGAGCTGTCACAAAGGAAGTGTCAGGGTGCCCAGGCAAGCAGAATGCACAGAAGGGGATCTGCAGGGTTGCCACTCTGGCATAACGGTTGACTAGAGTTGTCAGTTTGGTGTACTATGATGTATGCATTAAAAAAAAAAAAAAGCTACAACAAAAAACCTTCATAAGACCCTGTCAGCAGCAAACACTTATCTTTAAACCCTGTAGAATATGCAACACAACTATTTATAATTTTAATGCCATCATGTCCTCCCATATCCCCACTGCTCATGCCCCCTTCTTTCCTGGCTGTGTCCACGGAGAACAGCACTCCCAACTGGCTTGCATCTGTCAGATTTTCCTGTCCTGGACTCCCCCTTCCCTTTCTGCCATTTGTTTGCATTTTGATCCAGGGCAGTTGGAAGCCTTGCCCCTCACATGTTGCTTCTGAGTGCCAGGGACATAAGATATGCTGCAGGCTGAGGGTATGATCCAAAGCCATTTGAGCTTTTGGATCAAGTCTTTCTGTTTTAAAAACTGGCAGCAAGGCTGGGACTCTCTGCTGAGCAAGCGTGGCTTCAGGTCACTGATTTATTTGTTTTTATGAAGTACTAGTCCATGTAGCTGTGATGGCAGTAATCTCTCAGGCATGTTGGCTTTCTCAAGGAGAATGCAGGCAGAAGGCTTTTTAAAGAAAACATTTTCTCTCTTTCCCTCCTTTTTCTTCACAAATTGGGGGGGGGGGGGGCAGGGAGGAATTTGCATCCAAATTACAGCCAGGCCAATGTGGCTGCTTTAGAAGGATGAAGAAAATAAGCAGCAAGAGCAGGAGCTTGGGGCTCTCAGACTTCTGAGAGCGCCCTATGAGCTTGCAGTTCTCTTGTCTTCCTCCAGGTCCCTCCTTATTGCAGTCCTCTTTTCTTTTCAACTCCTTACACTTTTGCGTATTAGGAAATGGTTCTTGCTTCTATTATTTCAAAATATAGCTGGTGACCTTTTTCAGGCTTTTCTAGGAGCTTCCCTAGAGGTCTAATTGCTGTGGTATGGGAAGCCAAAACCCAGAGCACCGATTGGCACCCTCTGTGTCCTCGTTACTGTGAAGTGGGGCTGGGCATATTTAATTTCTGGGCCCCCTCCCCAGCCCTGCTGGGAGAGCATGGCAGAGCTCACTAATATCCTTAGGGGACAAGGCTACATTAACAGGACTCCTGGGGATTTCAAGCACCCCCTATATGATTTAGCAGAGCTGTAGCAGTGTGCTCTGGGCCTGGGGATGGCCACAGTTTAGAAGGAGCTCTGAGAGCATCCTGGCTACTGTAAAGCTGCAGGAGTCATCTGTGGTGCCATTCCCTCTTGTCCCCCAAATCCAAGCAGCTTCTACTGCTTGAGATGTGTCTTCAAGATAGATAGAAGATTCGCTTTCTTCTTAATTACATTCAATCCATGTAAGAAAAAACAAAGTAGGCAGGATACTGTCTGGCTAGGCTCAGGAATTTTGCAGCCAGACTTCAGACTTCAGTTCTCCTGCCCCTTTCTACAAAACTGTCTCACTTATGCAGTATTTCCCCCTTCTCCTCTGACTTTTGTAGAGATTGCCAATGCTAGCAGATTTTTTGATGATTAAGGGCCTGGAGCATCTCTCCTGTGAGGAAAGGCTGAAGGACGTGGGTCTTTTTAGTCTTGAGAAGAGAAGGCTTAGGGGAGATCTAATTAATGTGTACAAATACTTAAAGGGAAGGTGGCAGGAGGATGGGGCTGGTCTTTTCTCAGTGGTGCCCAGTGACAAGACAAGAGGAAATGGGCACAAACTTGAGTATAAGAAGTTCCACCTAAACATGAGGAGGAACTTCTTTACTGTGAGAGTGGTAGAACAGGCTGCCCAGAGAGGTGGTGGAGTCTCCTTCTCTGGAGACATTCAAAACCCACCTGGACAAGTTCCTGTGCAACGTGCTCTAGGTAGACCTGCTCTGGTGGGGGGGTTGGACTAGATGATCTCTAGAGGTCCCTTCCAACCCCAGATGATTCTATGATTCTATGATTTTGCAGTTCTCTGGAAAAAGATATTTTCTCCCTTTTCCTTCCCACCCCTATCTTTTTTTTTTTTATTATTCCTACAACTAGCTTAATAAAGACCTCCAAATCTTGGGTTCTCAAAGGAGTAATGAAAGAAGCCAGTTGTATTTTTTTCTTATGTAGTAAGGCTGTTCAGTTTGCTTCATTTTTCCATTAGCTGAAGCCCCCAAATAGACCAAATAATTTAAAATTAATAAATAAATACATCTTAAATCAAATCATGAAAGTATCATGAATAGATATTTGGCATGGGCTATCCATAGCAAAGATAATGAATCAGAATAAAGAGGAGAAATCATTGCTTATATTTGTCTGTGCTATTCATATGAACGTGACTGATTAATACGTTTTACAGGATTTGGAAAGCTTTCAAAAGCCAGTATTGCAGTGGGATCATCCCTATAGCAGTATTTCAAAACAGCTGTTACTAGACTGTGGATGAATAACATGAAGCATGTTTTCTAATTAGCTGCAAGTTTATCTCTGTTCTACCTAGCCACCTCTGATATTCCATCTCAGCATTAAATGCTTCCTCAGATTGATAAAGGCAGAAGAACTGAGCAATTGCTTATCTTCTGAACACATTTTGGACTCAAACTCTTCTCTTCCCATATATTTATAGTAACTCTTTTCACATAATTAGAAGATCTGTTTCATTTTAAGAGTAGATATTCATATTCAGTTGCCTTAAGCTCTTGTAGGGGAATACGAACATTCAGTTGCTTTCTCAAATCTGACATCTGCTCAGGCAATGCAAGGACTTGAATGTTCAGCTCTCCTTTTGCATTCTCAGCTCCCAAGCAATCACAGATACTATTTTTACATGTAGAACTGAGTCTGGTATATTAAAACAATAAAGACACATTAAAGCTAAGCACTATAAATTAAATTCTTCTCTTCATAAGGCATTGCTGCCAACCACATGTACATCACTGAAAATTGACCAGCAATGTTACATGACAGCCTCTTCCACTTCCAACAAAATGATCATCAAGTAGAAACACATTCATAAAACTGCTGCAGTACATATAAAAGATCAAGACCTGTGAACTGGATTTTACCTACAGTAAGATGAGGCATCCAACTGACAGAAGGAATATGGATGACACAAAAATTTCAGGTTCACCTTGCTTTGGATTGTCATGCTGGGCATATGCAATGGGTAAGGACTTTTGCAGCTTTTGGCCAAAATGCTTCTGCCATTAATAAGGCAGAAACATTGCACCTCACTTCAGTATGCAAATTAGAGACAAGTGCAAGTCATTTCAGATATAATTAATTTTTAGTGCGTGTATATCTTCATGATTCATATTGTGAAGCTGCGTGGTGTCTACCTCCATGATACTAATAAATGCACAGATATATTCTAGAGTAGTTAGGGCATTTATTATTTTTTTTGGAAAAGCAGATTCCATTTTGAAAATTCAAAGCTCTCTTTTAACTTCAAAAATACCTTTTTTTAGAAGCTTTTTAAAAATTGAAACATATTGAAGGTTTACTGAAAAGTGTGTTACATAAATAGAAAATGAAGATGGTTCTTTTGCGGTGAAACCAAATATGGTAAAGTCAGTACTTATTCTTGCAGGTTTTCTTTTCCTGACCAAAGCTGTTCTTCTTATGTTTTCCTAATTTTTGAAGCTGTCTTGAAAGGCAATTTTAACATTAACAGAGGGCATGGGGAATATCTAAGTGACAACAATATCTAAGTGACAACATTCTTAATGAAACTGCTCAGAGAGCAAAGATTTTTAAATGGATTTGAGGAGTTCATAATCTAAGAAGGGGGTGGGGAGTGCTCAGGGTAGATTATTTGTGTTGATTTGGGGTTTTTTTGTGTGTGTGAATGGAGCTCCACTGTGATGACTTATACTGGCTGACCATCTGATTTGGTGCATTTGAAGATTTACTTCTGATAAAATCACATCTTCAGTCAAGCTCCTCCTTTATTTGCACTGTCCAGTGAGTAGGGTTGTTTGTAGAAATGATTGTTTCCCCCCTGCTGCCTCTTTTTATTCTAGAATTTGGGCTTTTGCTAAATATATAGTGGTCAGCATATTTTATCCTGTATTTGATATCCTCTTTCCTGCCTTATGCTTTCTTGGGTTCCATCTGGTCTTTTGTGCTGATCCCCTGGGTCCCCTGGGTCTGCTAATCATAGCGTTGCTTTTCCTCAGTGTTCCCCATCAGATTTTCCTGCCGTCCACCTGCTTAGAGAAAGTACTGCAGCAAAAGCTGTCCCTGCTGCTTAATATAAGGTTCAGTAGTGATTTCACCTGGCTTTCAACACCTAGTTAACAGTCTTCTAAACATTTCAGAACATGTAATGTAAAACTGGTGCTGACAATATCTAAATGTCTTTCTAATTAAAAGCCAGGTGCTACATGGGGCAGTCTAGGTGACAACAGAGAATGAATTTGAAAGTAAATTTGTAACCTTCAATTTTTAGATTGTATTCTTGTATAGGAATGTTAAGAATTAAAGCTAGCATTGATAGCTTTCATCTTAACTGGCAGGTTTAATTCTTATGGTTCAGAATGTACTTTTCAGTTCTTACATGGATTTCACTGCTAGAGATAGATTGGGTTTTGAAAAGCAACTTTGCCAAGCTGAGGACACAAATTCAATTACTTGTTTGGTCTCCAGAATGACTGCAATACCTTGGTCATGAACCTCCCTAGAACAATGGAAATGAGTTCTTTAAACAAAGAAACAAACTTGAAATGATCCATCCTCTGCCCTTCTTCCCGTGAATTATTTGGCTACTCAAGGAAGAAATTGAGGCACAAGGTCAGTACCATTTCCAGTTTTTAAATACTGGAAGTCTAAAGACAGCAGTAAGTAAATTAACTGAAATGAATGTGGTCCGTTTATTTTGAGATGCTGAAGTGTAAGATTAAGTGGGAGTAAAACCAGATTTTCTTATTCGTGGCCTTGTGATTTAATGACAAGATCTTGTTTCCTTGAAGTATGTAGAGATTTATTTATATTTATGTCTGCACATCTGCTTCTGTGTACCCTGGAAACAAAGATACATTTCAAATGCAATCACATCTAAAATGTGAATCTGTGCTTCTTTGTTGAGGTCATCCTGGGTCTAAAAAATGTTTATGAGATTCCCAAATCACTGTGGCTTTTTAAAAGAAGCTCTCGATCCATTCCCCTACATGAAAAGGATGTATTTTATAAAGGATACAGCCCAGTCTGTTACAGTGCTGTCCTGTTCAAAGAGAACTCTTAGGGCTATGACTGGCTGCTATATACCTTTGTTTCTCATTGCATACTGTCTTTAGTATCTTCTTGTTGGTTTTTTTGTGTGTGTGCATGAACTTCTCTAAAAAAACCTCCACAAACACTGGTTAGGTAATGCTGTTATAAATTACTTTAGCTAGGGCCGAAGAAACAGTGCATAATGTCTTCTTCCATGCTGCTCTCCTTACTTCAAGATCCTTCTGCCCACAAAAGCCTCCAATGAAGTAAGTACACAGAGTCAGTCAAAGTTCTGGGCCGAGGCTCAAATAATGTAAAGTTTTTTTCATAGCTCTGCAACAAACTTCCTTCTGGCAGCGTCTCGATCTTTTTCATTACTTAGTGCTAAACTGTGATTCATATTACTCCTGTTTTTCTTACGTTTTGACAAGCCTAACCAGACTTTAGATATAGTCCATGTCTCACTATGTCTTGCTAAGCTTATAGGTGCATCTGTCATCTGTCTGGAGAAGACATTGTCAATAATAAATGCAGAAGCTAATGTAATTGCCATTACAATAAAATGTCTCAGTCATGTAAATGGAGGGATAGGTTCATGTCATAAGCAAGCTTGATGGTGACAGAGGAAGAAGCAGGTAAAAAGCTAGGAAAAGGCTCTACTACCTGTTGATGGAAGTGAATTGCTTACTGAGAAGTTGTTTCCATCTGAAGCTTTTTGTTACACTTTGATGATATGTTATCATCAGCCCTCAAAAATGCAGTCCAGACCTTTATAGCTCTCCAGGCTTTGAGCTTTTAGGGCAGATGCTCTTGCAAATTAAAACCAGTTGACAAGAAGAGATTAGGTCTGCTTGTGGCAACAGGATTTTGGAAGATATCAAGCACTCCTTCTAGCAAAAAGGGAACTATAGCAAACACTTAGAACTGTGCTGTCATCAGTTTTTATATCCACAAAGTTTCTATAATAGTTATTGTTTGTTCCCATTCACCATAGGGGTGAATCAATAATAATTGATATGTGTTAGTGTTTGCAAGCATTTTAAGGTTTTTTTTCATATTGAATTACTAGGAAAGAAGGCTCTTATAACAAAGAATAACAAACATCACCATAAAGCCGCCCATGTTTCTTGACTACTTCTAAGAGTTCTGTGTTTTGAAAAAAAAAAAAAAAAGGATAGCACAATATTGGTCTGACAGTGATGTGCAATTTTCCCATCAGTATAACACTTTAACGAAATTATACGTCTGTGAGAAGTAGATCCAATAGACATATCACAAACATGGTGGTGTCCCCTTGAAGAACAACTTCACTGGTCTTCAGCCTAAGCTTTGTGTACTCCTGCCTCCTTCCTGTCCTTTCCCTTTTCTATTGTGCTTGTGGTCTGAGTATGAAAATAGGTCCTAACGTGGCTCTATATCATATGGTTTTGAATACAATTGTTTTCTTCAGAAGTTGAGGCAAATGGCTACATCTTTTGCTGAATATCTGTAGACTGTGGTAAAGACAGAAGACTAGCTTTCCTCACGTTACAAATTAACCTAGTTCTACTTTCTTCAGCAATCACAATAATTTAAACCAGAGCCAGTAACTTTTTCTCCTTAACTTTCTGTCATGAAAGCTATTGAATATCCAGATACACTGCTGTCCTGAAGACTAAGCTCCTTATATAGTTCTTCATATCTAATGGTTCGAAGGGGAGAGAAATGTAACTTGTACATTGTACTGTCTTGGTCTTTCTGTTTCACCCATTACTGTAAGCAGATAATTTATAGGAAACTGTTGACAAGACCATTGTAAATTATCAATTTCGTTAATGAAAGAAGTGTAAATTTAGATTTTTGAGAACAGTAACAACCAGGAGGCTGTTCTGATGTAGAGGGATTCCAGGACACTGCTAACCTAAGTTTAGGATTTTGCTTAGGAAAAATATCTGTTCATGGAAATGTATCTGAGTCTGGGAAATGCCCCGTGAATGGGAGATGGTAAGAAATTGTGCCTCCATGGAATATTTTGCCTCTAAGAAATACTCAAACTACAGGAGATCAAAGCTGTAACTGAGTTGTTGTTATTAATGTTTTTATAAGATGATAATAATAATGGTATATTTTGCATCTTATGTTAAGATGACCTATTGCAGATGGCCTTGAGGTCCATTCAGTATTTATACCCAGAGGTTCTACCTGCTGGAGTGTGAAGCATCTTTTGGAAATGTCTGTATTCAGATTTCATTGGAAATTAACTCCTTCCAAAGAAACTGTGGCATTGTTAAATTCAAGACACAAGGGGTTTTTGTCGAAAAGTTAAGGAAGGATTACAGAGAGGAATTTAAAGAACTGGCATTTAAAGGAAAAATAAAAAAGAAGAGTGGTTCTTGACCAAGAAAATACAAGCTGTTCTAGTTAAAAAGCAAAGGTGGAAGACATGGAAGCAAAAAAAAGACATGGGATGTCAGTAGCAAAGATGAGGAGCTTAGGAGAAACAGTACAGGTAATGGTCTGAGTCACAGTCGGGGAAGATTCTAGAGAGTGTGAACAGGCTCAAAAGCAGGGCCAAAGTAAGGGACTTTAGGAAGAAAAGTAAGCTTGAATTTCATATTGCTAGTTGACAGTGGAAAACAAAGGCAGCTTAATGTGCAGGGCAGAAGTAAGGGGACTGAAGCAGTGGAGTAAGACACCTTAAAAGAAGTAAGAATCAAGAGTGGAAGAGTCCAATGAAAATGACAGTCAGAGGAGCAGAATTAAATGAGAGACTGAGGAGATGAAGGGTAGGAGATGATACCTGTGTTGTGGCAGATTCAGAGTAAGAGCACTGTAGGTGTATTTGGAATGAAATGAAAATAGAGAAGTTGGGCAACATAGTAGGATATGTCTCAGGCATGGTTGGAGATAAATTGGGAATGCTGGTGCATAGATTTGAGGAAAAAGATCCAAAATAATAGGTTTAGAAAGCAAACCTAATATGTTTACCTCACTTTTCATAAGGTTTATGCTTCTTAAGATTCTGGGAAAATTCCATGTATTATCCTAATCATTTGCATAAAGGTATCAATATGAATAAAACATAGGAGAATGTAAATAACGGAGGAAAATACCAAGAACAAAACTCTCAAAAAGTTAAAATGGAGAGGGGAGGATGAGGATATAGAAGAACAAAAATGAAAATACACAACATAGCACAGTTATTGAAATAGAAGTAGCAACTTCTAGAGTTGTTACATCTTTTCCAGGTGTAATCATCTTCATATAGATGTGAACTGGCAAGGTACAAAATTATTGTAAATGATTCTAAATTGTCATTAATTTGACAGTATAATTATATTTGATTGTGTTGATTGTGGCTATTAAAATAATTTTTCTTTGATGAAAAAAATATGTCCTCATAGTTTAATTGCAAGTATACAAAAAGTAGATTTAACAAATTGTGTATGCCTTGTGCTTAAAAGTTCTCTTTTAAGTGTGAGGGGGAAGAACAAACAGATGCAAAATGTGAATATTTGTTATAGGGTGTTTTGAAGGAACTCTTTTCTGGAGAATTTATGTTCTTCCTTGCTCATCCCTGAAGTAGTGTAGTCTACATATCATTCAGAGGAAACATTCTGCTCTCATTTTGAACTAAATACTTAGGTAGTTCAGGTGAACCTTTTAAGTAGTTTTACCAGAAATCTGAAAAGTGATCTCTCACGTGAGGAAAAGCTGAGAGAGCTGAGACCGTTTAGCCTGGAAAAGAGAAGGCTCGGGGGGGATGCAAAGAAAATGGAGCCAAGCTCTTTTCAGTGGCATGCAGTGACAGGACAAGAAGCAATGGCACACACTGAAACACAGGAGAGGTTCCCTCTGTACATCAGGAAACACTTTTTTACTTCGAGGATGTCTGAGCACTGGATCAGGTTGCTGATAGATCACAGAATCACAGAATCACAGAATTGTGGTGGTTGGAAGGGACCTCAGAGATCATCGAGTCCAACCACAAAA
>JAOQGH010000040.1:51586944-51644540 GCA_025769975.1 Gallinago jamesoni
TGCTGGCTCATGTTCAGCCGACAGTCAACCAACACCCCCAGGTCCTTTTCTGCCAGGCAGCTCTCCAGCCACTCTGTTGGGGAGTCTCCAAGCTTGGAGATATTCAAAAGCCGTCTGGATATGGTCCTGCTGAGTTGGCTTCAGGCGGCCCTGCTTAAGCAGGGGGGTTGGACCAGGTGACCTCCAAAGATCCCTTCCAACCTCAACCACTTTGTGATTCTGTGACTTGTGTACTCTGGTCTCTCCCTTGCCAAGTAAGTTCTAGTGACAAGATGTGAGCTGCACTGTTTGTCCCTGAGTGGGAGTTTGGCGGTTCCCAACATGGGAAGTTTTGAGTTCATTCTTTGGCTGGCTTGTTGTGTGCCAAGAGAAGATCTCTTTCTGTCTTCAAATCTGGAGCCTTGTTTTGGTAGGAACCATCCAAATACTGTATCCAGATGCAATCTCTGCCCTCCAAAAAATTCAGTTAAAATAAAGGAAGGAAAGAGAATGACCTGGAGATGATTAAAAATCAAGATAGCTGCTAAGGTTAGGGCTGAGATTTCCTTTAAAAAGAAAGAAAGGTAATTTTTTATGACTTCTCTGTGTTAGAATCTCAACAATTCTTCTTTGTAGCTATTTTTCAAGCATGTCCACGTATGCTGCTGCATTGACAAATTTGATGGCTCGATGTCCAAGTACAAACCAGTGATGAGTGGCATTCCTCAGGGGTTGGTATTGGGACCAGCTCTGTTTAACATCTTTGTCAGCAACATGGACAGTGGGATTGAGTGCACCCTCAGCAAGTTTGTCAACTACACTAAGCTGTGTGGCACGGTCGACATGCTGAGGGGGAGGAATGCCACCAAGAGGGACTTGGACAGGCTTGAGAGGTGGGCCTGTGCAAAACTCATGAGGTTCAAAAAGGCCAAGTGCAAGATCTTGCATATGAGTTGGGGCAATCCCAAACACAAGCACAGGCCGGCGATGAAGGGATTGAGAGCTGTCTGTGACTGTATCCAAGATTAAAGAAACATCTGAATTTTGTCTTGGGACTTTTGTTGCATATGTCCTGAGCTTTTCGACTGCAAGCAAATGTCCTTTTTGCAAAGAGTTTGAAAATCAGTGCTATTTTGCAGTGGTATCCAATGCATTCATTCAGATGGAGCTGTGGATCTGTCATTTTGAAAGGCTGGTTGCCTTCTAAACCACTTGTATAAAATGAAAGATTCTTTCATTATATGTAGATGGGCCATAGTGCTGGAAATCATGTTGGCAGTTCATTCAGTGGTGCTTTCTTCTAAAATTTGTCCACTATAAGTTGCCTCAGTGGCGCCCTTTGGAAGGGTAATTTGAGATAAATATCTCACTCAGATGTGACAGTGGATGAAATGTTGGGAAAGGGAGAGGAAGGAGAAAAAAGTCACAGCTGAGTGTCTAAAATCTAGTACCAAGCTTCAGGAAGCTAGTAGAATTCCCAGCTATGTTGACTCTGACCAGTTGTTGGAGTCAGTGTTTGCACCAAGCACCTGTGCAAGTCACCCATGTTACAGATGACATGTTACAGGTCTGACTTTGTCCCTTGGCTTTGAAAGTCTTTTTCTTTTGATAGGAAGAGCAAAAAGGAGAAAAATGAGAAAAAAAGAGTAAAGTGAAAAAGAAAAGGCAGGGAAAATAATGACTTAAAAGAAATGAAAGTTGTGACAGGTATTTCTTTGGGAAGAAAAATAAATGGCCTGTGGACTATAGATGAAAATGTAGAATATTTATGTGTATTAGACACTACCTGACAATGTTGACAGGAGGTGGGAGAGAGCAGACAATTCCTGAGTGTTTCTGTAATTATTCATTCATGAATGTTTCCCCCTGTGATTTTGAAAGTCTAGAGTATTTTTTGTGTATCCAGCTTTAAAACGTTAAATGCGCCCAAGTGACTTAGGAGTGTAAGAGCAATTTCAAGAAGACTTGGGACATAATTCTCTGAACATCTGTGGGATTAGAGGTCTGTCACTTTTTGATAGTTGGACTTTGACTCTTCCATTATTTCAGTGCTTCTAGAAAACATTCTAAATCTTTACAGAACTATTTACTTTTCTGTTCACAAATTGCAGTACTTTCCCCACAATTTTGTTCAAGAAAATGAAATCTTGTGGTTTAATCCCAGCTTTATATGCTAAGCATGACATCATATCATATGGAATATCCCTTTGGTCAGTTGGGATCAGCTGTCCCAGCTGTCCCCCTCCCATCTTCTTGTGCACTCCCAGCCTTCTCGCTGGCAGGCTGGTGTGAGAAGCAGGAAAGGCCTTGAGGCTGTGTAAGCGCTGCTCAGCAGTAACAAAAACATCCCTGTATTATCAACACTATTTTCCAGCATAAAACCAAAATATAGCCCCATAGTAGCTACTGTGAAGAAAATAAACTCTATCCCAGTGAAAACCAGCACAGATTTTCTCCAAATATGGTTGGCATTTTCTAGGATGTGGAAATGACTGGATTATATAGAAGTTATGTTTTATTTGGATGAACCTGTTTTCATTCAGAAATGATCCTGGGCAGCAGACACTGAGTGGATTTCTATCCCCTCGGTTACTGCCTGGGCGGTTAGCTTTATTTAGACTTGTGGAGTGTGAGACCCTAATTAAGAAGTATCTCAGTGATTTCTTTAACTATTTCTTTCCTTTTCCTGCATAGAGCTCTAATTCTTATTAAGTGATACATCTAGCTTAATGAATTCCTTTGAGCCATAATTTAGTACATATACCTGTAGAAAATTATCTAGCCCCATAAGCTATCTAGATTTGTATTTTCTTGGAGGCTTGTGTTCCACTTTTTCCTTTTATGTGAATTTTGGTGTGTTGTATTTGGTGCATGTAATAGCAATTTCACGGCCATGGGCCAATGCAGTTTCATTAACTTTGTAATGAAAAAATGCTTTTGCAAAAGGTCTGTTGGACTTCAAGACAAATGTATGACAAGTTTCATTTTTTTCTTAAGTAGCTAAATAAGCAGGGGGCTGGAGGTTCTCTAATTACTATCAACATTTTCCAGTTGTTGCTGTCTAGAGAGCTGCTTGGATAACCATGTTTGTTAGGAAGTGCTGATGGTCCGTGACTCTACCTGGAATCAATAGGAACAGAAAACATTTGGCAGCTCTGCTACTCAAACTCAGCACCTTAAATATATGTCCATTTGAAGATGTTGTCAAAACGTTTCATTTACGGTATTTTTTTGCTTAACTGTTAAACTATGGGAGATGAGAGGGTAAAGGGCACCACAAATACCTGTTTAGATCTGTTAGTTTGCATAGTGTCAGTTTACTGAGGACAATTAATATAATAGTCTCAATTTTTAATAATTAAGGTGTTCTCAGCCCGGCTTGCAGGCTACAAGGGAAATTGTCCAAGCTTCTAAACAATTATGACTTCCATGAGCAGCTAACTCCCTCCCACAAATTCAACAGACCTAAAGATGAATACTAATTAGAAGAAAGTATGTGCCAGACACTCAGCCGGTGGAAATAATTTTTTTCCCCACAGTGCTGCCAGGTTCACTTGCATCAGATGAGAGTCTGACCAAATGTCCCGGAAGACAGCGTAATCATAGAGAAGATCGGTATAGGACAGCCTAAACCTTGGGACCATAAGTGAATACTAAATCTGGCAGGAAAGCTACTTTCAGAACTTCATCAGAAATGGTTTTATCACTGTAATTATATGTCTGAACCATCCAGGACACATCATCGTGTGCAATAAATGACTGTAATCAGTGGTAGTAGGCAAGGGAGAAGTAATTAGTGGTGCTGAGTATATGGTTAAATAGCTCTTCCTTTTATCCTCTACCTATTGGTTCAAGTTAATATTATACATGTATCTTCTAAGATCAAATTACCTGAACTAATAGGTAACATTTTCCCGATGAGCATTCATGAGCAGGCTGTTGTTCTAAGGCAGACCTGAGACCATGAAATGTTTGCTAATAGAAAAGTTAATTCGGGAATGAAGAGTAGGTGTTTGTAACATCTGTGCATTCCCCTGACTAATGTCTTCTTGTCAGCTGATTCTGCATAGACTTTGCCAATCATATTTGTACCCTAAAGAACTGGCTGAGCAGACATACCCCAGCAGAAAACAGAACTTGGCTGCCTATTTTGCAATTTCTCCTTTATAGTATTGAAGTATCTTTAGAAGGAAATTACTATATGTATCATCTTGTTCTTCTTACACTGGAATTCTGTGCCATCAAGAGTGAAGAAAGGCTGTTGCTTCAGTCAGGTAGACCTCAATCCTATAGCAGTTTTGCCCGAGGGAAGTTCCCTTTTATTAGACAATTCAGTATGAAACAGTGTGGCTTACTAAACCATTTTAATTACCACAAGCTGCCCCTTTGCAGGGTAGAGGACATTAAGCTCTATGGCTTGTTACCAGCTGTGCCTCTGTGTGTCTCTGTAGATCATGCTGGTCCTCTTTGCTGAGATTTGTGAGCTTGAGTTCAGTTGGAAATAGATAACGTACAATATGAAGGACAATTACAGGCAACTGACACTTAAATTCTAGATCAGTATTATTTCCCTGGCATTGTGATCATAAAGTAGTTATTTCCATACCTTTCACTAGGTATTTTATGTGAGGGATGGAATGAAAGGTGATCAGCTCTGGATATTGCTACGTGGACTCTAAACCTTTGCATTTATGTATACTACCCTTTGTTTCTGCAGTTGAGCAGCATTGTCATTTAACTTTTGCATCTTTGAACAGTAAAAACTACTTCCTTCCTAGTAGGTTCCCTTCCAGTAGGTCAGTCAATAATTTAATAGAAAATTTTGCTGCATTTCAGTGGACAAATCAGTACTGCATAGGCTCTATAAACAGCAGTCTATTTCTGATGCATTTCCTCTGGGCTTCATGTGTGTGACTTACTGACATCCACAAGACCACTTCTTCTCTTCTGCAGCACATACTGTTAATCCTGGAGGCAGAAGTGGTTTGGGCTGTACAGTACTTTGGTGGAATGGCGTTAGGAAATGGCTTTAAGTCAAGGAGGTAGAGCTTCCTTCTTATTCCTCTCCCTTTCCTTTTCAAGCCTCTCCTCCAGTGCTGTCAGACACTTGGAGATGCATCAGTCCCTGAGGGTCTATGTCATCTGCTAAGGAGTGCTCAATTCTGCACCCATTTTAGGGAGGGACAAGGCTTTCAGCCACCTGTGGCACTGTGGGAGAGCTCCCCTGCCCTCTGATGTGTGTGCTGTGACACCCATCCCAGGAGGCAGTAGTGGGGAGCTATTTACTTCTTGCCTACTTGCAGAAACTGCAGTCACTGCTGAATTATGAGTTGGATGGCTCCCAAGGAGGAAATTTTCAGTCTCAGCTGGGACCCTACTGTCTAATGGTGAAACTTGCTGTCTGTCTTAAGACTATTAAGTTTGTTAACAGTTAGCTTTTCTGTTAAATCACTGCTTTACATTGCCTGAAAGCTATAGTACTGGAAGTATCACACTCTTGAGCATCTTTACAATTGCAAGATCCAGCCTGTGCGTGTGTTTGGGTATATTACCTGCCCTAGAATACGTATGTTTTTGTTCTAGCTCTCCATGGTCACTGAACAACTGGTCTTATAAATAAACTGATCTGTAGATATTATGGTCATATATTTCATGTAGTGCTGTTTTAAGGGAAAACTTTGTTGGCTAAAGTAAAAAATTCTTGAGAATTTTTTTTTAGTCATCTGATTTTTGCAAACGGTAAATCTAGTGTAGGTTCAGGTTTGGCTACTCGAAAGACTCTGCACAATTAAGCGTTGGTCAGGAATTAAAAGGAAGGTCTGGCCTGAGTTCTTTGAGGAGTTGCAGGCTTTGAGTAATGTGCTTTCCACTGAAAATAAGGCAAAATGATTATATTCCTGGCAGAGCTTTGAAAATTCTGTCTTGAAATTCTGCTCCAGAGTGATATAAAAGCTTTCAGACAGCAGAGAGCCTGAATTCGCTACCCATATGCCACTGAATTATTGAAGAATGTGGAAAATTGTTTGCCTGGGTATAGTGGCAATCCACAGTCAATAGGGAATTTGGAAACAGGTGATAAGACTTCAAAAGAAGGCTTTGATGTAGAAAAATCAGTTGTATTTCTTTGCTTTTGTTACAGTTGATGTTGAAAACACTTCACACACACACCCAGACACCCCCATTTTCAGACAATGCAGAAATGACACGAGTCAATTTGGGGGGTAAATTGGGCCTGTTAAAAATTGCTGGTGTTGCAGGAGCAGTGACTTGGGTGGTCTTTTTAATTCCTTCCTGTTCTGATGTGATGGGTCATCTCTGTTATGCTCTACTTTCTGTCTCTTGTGTCAGTTTACAAATATAATGGCTACTGGTAATGAACACCTCTAGCTGGTATTTGTGCAGAGTCTGTCATAAAGTTTTGCCAGCCTTGCTTTTGAGGCCTGTAGACATTTATATGCCGAAAATAATAGTCTTGACATTTTTCTTGTTCCGAGTAGTTGCATTTCTGCATTAAGAAAAGTAAGACCACAGTTGTATTTTTTAAATAAGTTTTGCTTCATGACTGCTGTGAATGGTACCCTAGGTGTATGAATATTTTATATTATGAAGAGTACGCTAAACTGTAAAACTCCTCTCTACAGAAAGGTGCTTAATTTAGAATGTCTGCTTTCTAAAAAGTGGCTTTAATGTACAAGTCATTTATCAGGCAGGTCTATGAGATTTGTAGACCCCAATGCTTCTGTGCAGGGTATGCATAGAGGACTGACTTTATTTAGACTTTCTTGGTGGGATTCCAACAAAATCTTAATTAAATTATGAATTACACTAAAACTTTGAAATATTCACTGTGAAATAAAAATAAGAAAGCAGGGAAAATATATCTTTTTCTTCTCCCAGTTTTCAGAACTTCAAAAATGTTTGCACTTGCAAGTATTGTGTAGAATGAACTCTGCAATTTTCACGCTATCATACCATTAGAGGAAATAATACAGCAGTAATTTATGATGTACCCTTATGTTTTGATATGGATTGGTTTAGGCCATATGTTTATACAGTTTCTTTTCCAAATAGGCTTATACAGTCTTGTGGTCTTGAGAGGATAATAGAAAGTTTCTGAATGGAAAAGAGACTGATACCAGTGCCCTTTAAAGACACTGAAGAGAGTGACCTCAAAAAAATTGAGAATCTGCTGAGGAAAGGCCATTTCCAGGGAAATAGAAGCCTCCACAGTTTACTTAATCATTACAACTTTTTTTTTCCTCAACAGAGATACTAGAAATTTACTTTTTATGTAACATAAATGTTCCCAAATGTAGTTTGCTACTCGCATTCATATGGCTTTTCTGTGGCTTTTTTATACAGGCTTGCTTTTGCTGTAGGGATTATTTTATCCGGATTCCAAACTAGCATGGCAGCAAAGTGGGCCTGTGTTTACTGTGTGTTAAATATCCCTATTTAAATGGTACTGAAAGAGCTGAAAGCTTTATAAATATCCATACACTTAGTAGTTCTACCAGTGCAATATTTAATGCAAAACCAGACATTACTGCAGAGTGATGGATTCTGAAAATGCAAGTTTTTGATTTTTAAGCCCAAAGTTAAGAAGTAGAGTGAAACTTTGATTTCTTTCTCCCCATCCAAAGCTTTTGAATCCAGTAGTTCCCACAGAAGCCTCTTGAAAATGCTTCCATTCATTCACTGGGTGCTGAACACTTCAGAAAACCAGGTCAGTTCCTTAGGTTTCCAAATACAGATTTAGGATCCTAAATATAAGCATGTTATTCAAAAAGAAATTGGCTTCTTTTTATATAGATTGTGGAGCTACAATCAGATCCACTTGACTTACTCTATTTCCAGCTCTTATGGAGGTCAGCAACAATTGTGTTTAGTTCCTGCTTTGTGTATAAAATTGTCCTTCCTTGCAGGTGAGTAGGTGTGATTCTGTAAGTCCCTCTGGTTACTCGCCTTTTCTTATTAATATAACAGACTATTTCTCTTCACTCCCAGCAATCTGGGAAGAGTATTTGAATTTCCTTAGCTCTGCTTATGTGCAGAAAGCTGTACTTCCTTCCAGATCAAACCTTATCAACAGCCTTTCTCCAGGCTTCTTTCTGGGATGCCCTAAGAGGGAATATGCATTTCTTACCCTTCCATTCCAGTCACCTTAACTAAATGCACTGTTTAACAGCAGGGTTGTCAGCCCCTTTCCACCACTCCAAAAGCAGCTCTCTGTTTCGTCTCTATCCCAGCTCTAACCCCAGGCATCCACTTGGCCTGACACTGAGCCCAGGAACCCCAGAGATGACCTGGAGGAGAAACCTCTCCAGAGGCGATGCTTTTGACATTCTACCTACTCCGTGGTCAGCCCCTTTCCAGCCCCACCCTTAACTGCAGCCCTTGGCTTTGTCTCTGTGATTCATACCTGAGAGGAAAATTGCAATTCCCATAAAGGGTGATACACCTCCAGCAATTTATTTTAATTCTTGAAGTAACTCTATTTACCCTTGGGTGAGGTCTCTGGGGAGAGCTTTGTCCTAAATAGACAAAGTGGCTGTGAATAGCACAGTAGGCTCTGAAAGAACATGCAGAGACGATGTAGTTAATAGTATATTTAATCTCTGGCTCTTACTATTAAAGCAGTGTTTTTTTCTGAATTGTTTCCACATCATTGAATTTTTCTTTTACGTAGGAGGGCTAAAACAGAGACTAATAATAATGCCCATCTTTTCTGTACTGCCTTTTATCCTAAAGCCTCTATCTGCAAGAATTCTTTTGCCATAAATCAGAGAATCTCTAAACCTGCTCTGGTTTATCTCAACTGAGAACTCTACTCTGATAAATCTAAAAACTATATACAACATATTTGTATAAAATACATACACAAGTGATTTTTCTCATCTCTGGAGTCAAATAGAGTGAACACAGCATATGTTTAGCCACTGTAATTAAGGACTGAAAATTGTTTAGTATGTTCCACATCTAAACAAATCTGCTGGAAGAGCCGAAGTGAGCATGGTATGGTTACAGTTACCCTATAGGAATCTGGCGTGAGTGCAGACACTGTGCTCTGAGCCTTTGAAAGTATACAAATCAGATAGCTGGGTGCTAATGACCATCTGGGAATTTGGTTGGCAAAAAGGAGTAATGTGCTGGCACAGAGCTACTGGAGCTGTTTACTGCATTAGCTGTCCCACTGCTTTTCTGTGTAGAGGAGAGCAAGGGTGCTTGCAATGAAAATCATCTGTCAGTATAGAAAGCACGCTGCAGATCTCATTTCATGCTGCAGAAGCTTCTCCTGAGAGCAATCAGCCCTCAAAATCAGAGGCACACAAGTCTGTCTCCCTTGTGACTGCAGGAAAGCCAATACAGCTGCACTGAGAAAGCTGCCATGAGGTCTTTATCAATGGCAAATGACCGTTTCCTCCCTTAACAGTTACAAAACGGAGCACCTTGAAGAGACAAGCTCCAGACTGGATGAACTGGAGCTCAAGGCTGGGTGTGAAGTTGAGTCTCTGGAAGACAGAGTGCACTGGCTGAGCAATGCAGGGAAGTCTATTGCTGTGCCAAACTTCTGATAATTAAAATTTCATTGTAATGTACCACTGATTCCATCTCTTAATCTTCCAAATAGGAAGTTTATCCAAAAAAAATTGAATTTTTCTCCTTGCTGTCTGTTGCATAAGTAGGTCTGGATGATTTAAAACCAAATTAGTCATTTTCAAATTGTTGAACCCACTGACTGCAAGTCAGCAGCTTCCCTTTAACTGTCTTATAGAGGCATATGCCTCTTGGGATCACTTAGCAAGGAAATACTTTTTTTTTTTTTTCAAGTTTGCTCAAGGCCAACTTATTCCAAGCATTGAATCTATCCAGCTGTAACTGAAAAAAAACCCCCTCGATTTCCTGACTGCCAACTTACACTACTTTGAAGAATGCATGTAGAGAAAAGTGGATCACTACCAAAAGCTAGGAGTCCATTTCTTCAACTATGCTTGCACACCAATCTTTGTTGTTTTCATAAGACAACTTCTGACTTGCCATTAGTGAGAGGAAAAGAAGAAATAGAATCAATGGGTCAGATCCTTAATCACTATAAATTGCCAGAGCTTCGTAGCTTTTCTCTTTGAGTTTCCAGCTGGCTGTGCTGTGTCGACCTCAGCCCTAGGTATCTTGATATTCAGGTTCGGAAATGATTTGTGAAGCTTCAAGCTTATATCTCAAGCCCTATTTGCTCCACTCGAGCAATGGCAAGGGAGGCTTTATTTCTAAGGTGAATGTTGTTGTTTCATTTCAGCTTTAAGACAAAGGTCGTTTCTTGAAGTGGGGGAATCTGCAATGTAAAGGTGAAATCAGAACATTTGTCATGCCTTTCTTGGAAAGAGAATGCATTTGTCTGTTGACTCACACTATTCCTACTAATGGTAGGGAGGCTATGGATTAGCAGTCTTAGAAGCAGGGATTTGCTGTTGCTTAAGCCTGTCAGTTGTGAGTTAGCTGACTATTTCTTTTAATTTCCTGTTCCACAGTCCTATCCTGAGGTATGCTATGGCAGAGGGGAAGAAAGGTTTGGCTGCCTACATCTGAGCCCTGGAGACGTCCCTGGGAAGCAGAGGGCAGAGCTTGACAGGGACCCTTGTTTTCTGCACCCGTGTGCACAACGTGTAGCTGGAAAGAGCTCAATAGGCAGCGGCGTAAGGTTTGTGTCTGTCCTTCCAGACTAGGTGGCAACACTCAGGAATTTTCCATTGAAAGAGATTTCAGTTAATTAAATTTGCATGTTCTGGAAAATCTGATTTTTATTCCCCTTTGTATTACTCCAGAAAATTTCAGTTCCATTGAAATATTTTAATCTTATCTCAGAGAAACAGCAATTGAAGCATAGTACTTCTGATCTGTTCAAAATTAATTAGGCTTTATATGGTAGAAGTTCAGTGCTTGGTGGGAATTGTACTGGTGCTTCCTTTGACTCTTGTTTTCACAGTCTGCTTAGAGAGCTCCCATTGTCTCCCACAAATACACAACAGTCCCTCTTTAAACAATCTGTTCTGTGAGTTGATGTAATCCATATCAGTGCACAATTTCTCTCTCTCTTTGGAGCAGAGAAAAATGGCAGTGTTCAGTTTTACCAGGCCCCTCCTCTTTGGGTTCTGGAAGAGGATGAGATGCCTCAAATCCTCTGCACGTTTCTTGGTGTGTACATTCATTTAGACCTTAAGCACCAGACTAATGAAGACATCTACTTGCCTTCCTCTCCCAGGGCAAAAGTGGAAGTGACCCAAGTGTGCCCTTTTAGTCATGGTTTGGTGTATGTTGCATTGCATTAATTTTTACCAGTGTTCGCCAAGAAGCAAAGAGGAGCACTGAGAGCAGGAACGTTTTGCTGCCAGTGGTATTTCCTTCCTCTGGATTTTTATTCAGCACTGCATAATCATGCCCTTTGTGCTGGCATGGGTGGTGGTGGCAGATGGACTGGTCATGGCAGCACACAAACTACAGCTGTTGGTATGTGGCAAGCGGGTTTGCTGTTGTGCATTATGACACAGCCAACAACCAGCTTGCAAATAATTGGAGGCTGAGGTTCTGCACAGCTGTTCTGAAGAAAAGATAGCACTGAAAACTTTTGAGAAGTGAGTAATTAGCAAGCAAGTTTTGTTGAAAAGATCTGCAGAATTATTTCTGTAGTATTTTAATGTTACTTTCAATTTGCAGTTACCCATTTACACTGTTTTTTCCACTTTTCTCTTTGCTGTATTTGGCTCTGTGTTCACAGCCTGAGCCACAAAGTGGGTATTGCACAAGGCATTGAGAATGGATTTGACCCACTCAGCTGGCATCAAGAAAATTCATTTAAAACCCAGTGTTAAACTTAACAGTATGCAATATATCCCACAGCTTCCCAGTAAAGGGTGCCTCTTCAAATCCTCAGAAATAGCTGTATTTTATTGGGTTAGAAGGTCCATTGATGTCCCCAAACCTAGCAGTTTCAGCATTCTTATGGTGCTAACAATACAGGAGCTGAGTTGCAGAAGTGTCACTGTAAATTCAGGACTTAAACCATTTCATAGGAATAGAGAATGTGTCTATTTCTCCTATAGATGTCTGCCTTTCTTCCCTTGGATAAATGTATAACCTCTTCTCACCTTACTGTTCTTTCTTTAACCTTGATGCTTTTGCCTCTGTCCTTGTTTTGCTACCTGCTGAACTTTTGCAACTTGCATGGATCAAGACAGGCCCCCGCTCTCTGACCAACAAAGCTTCTTCTTGATTTAACCACAAGATTTTAGTCAAAGGCAAATCTTGACAGCACATAGACGGCTTGGGGGCTGGTGGTGTAAAGATCTTGTAAATATGGTAAAAGTTCCACCCCAGAATGAAGTGAGCTTTTTTTGAACCTTTAGGCTTAAGATTTGTAATTCCTATTAGGATTATTTTATTACTGGAGAAAATGAGAACTGGGGATATTCTTCCCCAGACCCTAAAGGTAAAAACTGCAGCATGACTTAGAAATGATCTGATCTGGAGAGCAGAATGAGACTAGCTTTCAGATATTTCTCATTGCAAAGGAAGATTAAAGCCAAATGTTGACGAATTAGTGATTTTACGAGCTTCTCTTTACCAGAGAAGTTCTTCCTTTAATCTCAACTCTGCCATTGAGTTTCAACTAAGTCATATATTCCCTTTAGTAAAATTGATGTAATATCTCTTATTAGTCTCACAAGTTCTAATCACTTATTTAAATGTTTGAAAAAAAAATTAAGAATTTTAGCTGAATACTTTTACGTAAAAGGAGTTTTATCAAAGATTGTGTTCATACAACCAATACTTCTCTCTCCTCCCCCCTCTCTTTTTACAGCACCAGCATTTTTACAGTGAAAGCATCTAAATGAGAAAAATCACTTAAATAAGGCCCAGATAAAGAAATTTTAAAAAATTGTGTGCCCTGATCTTTCTTCCCCTCAGTTAGCTAATCCAAGACCCTCTCTCCTGTCAACTCCATCTAGATCTGTTAGAAAGCTACATTGTATTTTCCTCCTTTGTAGTATTTGATCTATGGATTCCTTTTGCATGTTAAAACTGCTCCAAATTTCAGCTTCAAGTTTATGATGCTATTAATGACAAATGCTCTGTGCAGGGTACATCTGTAAGGATTGTCTTTCAAAGGATCTTTTCACTTGTATCAGAAACGGTCTTTGACATCTTATTTTTTTTTCTTTTATTTTTTATGTAAAGAATTGTTTGCAGTTGCAGAATGGTTCCCAATGTTAGATCAAAGGAGGAGCTGCTTGAAGGACAAAGCAAACCACTTTTTCCTTCACATTATTTAAGGATCAAACATCAAAAGCTCATCTCCATTACAAATCTGCATCATAGGAAAGTAAATTAGAATAGTAATAGTAATTGTATTAGATTCTTTGAAGTGATGATATTCCATAGCAACTTCACAACCATTCTGGTCGCAGTAGCATTGATCTGTCAGAAATGACTAGCTCTAATGCAACAGAGATCTCCACTCAGAGAGGAGCAATAATATTAAGAACAGCACACAACATACCCAACTTTCTTATGCTGATATCTTTTCTCAGTGCAGGCACTGAGGAAGCAATTGTCTTTTAAGATAAATGGTATTTGTGCAGGAAAAGTAGCTATTGATCATTTGATCATGTTAATTTGAAGCTCATTTATTACCATACAAACAGGGGGAAAATGTTCTCTGCTGGAATACTATTCTTCGCAAACAGCCCTGAGTCTGGGCAGCTGCATCTCCTTAGAGATGAGCTTAGAAGCTCATGTTTTCCACAAAACCATATTCTGCCCATGTTCATCTGCATATACACATCATAGTTGTGTAAATGGAAAAAAAACAACAACCAACACCAAAACCTTCAGATTTATGAAAAGATGAAGCTGTGTACATCGATAAGACAGAGTATATCTCCAGAAAAGCAAACTATGAAAACTGCCGTTTAACTACTTATACCTGCAGAAGAGCTACCTGCTGCTTTATTTGACTATCAGTTACAAATTGTTATGCCAGCTTATTTGTACTCTTGTCGTGGTTTGGGAAAACTGTCTTTCTTGCTCTGTTTATATATGGGGCAATACTCGCCCTTGTCCTCATATGTGAGTGTCAAGATGAGGAAAACAGGGAGGAACTTCTCTATTGCTCATGTGTCTGTGCCAACATATTGAATTGGTCCATGATTTTCTGATTTTAATGAGACTGGAACTCAGCCCAGACTTAGTCACTGCAGTGAATTCTGATGATTTTTCTTTCCTGCACGTATTTTATTTTCTGTAACCTAGGAAAGTAGATTAAATCACATCCAGTCATGTGACAGAATAATTTTATTGATGTGAAAACCTTCTCAGTTAGAGATGAGTGTGGAGACACCAAGTCTGATTTGTCATTCTTTCCATTTAGATCTTTAAGAAATGAGATTTGGATGTTGTGACCCACACCTGCCTTTCATATGGGTCCTAAGCTTCATATCTGAACGCTGCTGAATTTCAGAAGTTCAAATTGCAACAGAGATTTTTGACAGAAACTCCTCTCCAGCAGTACCCTCCTGAAGAAGCATAACAGATTTTCAATTATTCCTAAGAGCAGTGGACAAGGTATATTGTCTTAGCGTAAACCAAAATGTTTCCTCTCAGTTTTAGGATCCTTAAAGAACCACTAACAGTAGCAGTGCATAACACTTTTTCCCTTTCAGTGACGATGTGAATTTCCACTATTATCTTTGGCTCCTGCTGTTTTCCATTCAGGTTGCATCCCGGGAGCAGCAATTGGAACACAGAACAAAAACAAGTAATGACTTGACAGCAGCGGCTTCATACTAAATAGAAATACTGGGGCATAAACTAAGAGCTTAGTATTAGCTCATCCAATATTGAACTTCAGTGAGGTAGTACAATGTAGAAGAGTGAGGAGGGAAACCTATTTTCTTCCTAATTAAAAAGAAATGCATTGCAAACTCCGGAAGCATAAGACTGGATCAAGAAACTACAAAATATTTCATGAATAATAGGGGTTTTTATTACATTGGAGGGTTTGGAAATAAAATTTCAAGTCGCTTTGTTGTTTCTGTTTTTATCAAGGTATTCTTTGTTGTACTGGAGCTTGTAATGAGCAGTTACTAGATAATCCTGTGATTGCACCGAGATCTCTCAGAGCGATAACAAAATATTTCTCACCATGAAAAATAAAAAGTAAAAGCTGGGGATTCCAGTTAGGGCAGTGTGGGGGTGGTTTTGTTTTGGGGTTGGCAATTTTCTGTTGTTTTGTTTGGTTTGGGGTTTTTTTTGAGCATTCACTGTCTCATGTTTTCCACCAGCAGATCTTTCTCAGGTATCTTCATCAAACAAAAAGATGCAGAGTTCTTCCAGAAAATAACTGTCATTAATGCACAGGCACGTGTCCAGCAGAGCTTTCATGATGCTTGGTTTAAAGACTGCCCTTGATTTCAGCAAGCTTAAATCAGACCAACTACTCTGTGAAATCACAAGCCCTTGTGATAATCTTGCTTCTGCTTTCTTTTCTTTTCTTAAATCACGCTGGGTTCTCACTGTCTTTATCTGTGTGTGGGGCAGAGCATACCTTTCTTACAGTGCTGTTGCTTATAGCCCTGGGTAGCTGCTACCTCCCTGCATTCAGCTGTGGATGCTACAGAACTGCATTGGTAAAATACTGAAGCCCAGGTTAGTTTCAGCCCTGTTTCAATGGACCTTACCATTACTTAAATTCATAGAAAACTTCTAATATTTAAAGCCTTAGCTGCTGTAATAATGGGGAAGTTACAGGGATTAGTTATCCCCGTTTTGTAGCAAGGAAATCAAAGGACAGAAATGAAAATGTCCTGTATTTCTGTTTTGGATCAATGTATTAAGACATGAGATATGGAAATTATTGCCTCCTCCATTAAATTTTTCAAGTTAGATAATTTTACCTCTTTTTTTAGAAAGTTATTTTCTGCCAGGTTCTAAGATCTCAGGTTCTGTCATCTCCTCTGCCTAACTTCTTATGACTAACAATAGAACCATTTACTCTGAAAGGACTTTTTATGCAATTAAGTTAAGCATGTGTGTAAAGGTGTTGTTTAATATGAAAATGGTCAGCAGCTGTTAGAAACAAGTCCTTAAGCCTTTATTAGAATGCATAATTAATCTAAAGACTTGATGAGAAGGGAAATATTAATTGGTTTCTTTTCTGCCAGGTCTTAAGTGGCTTCATTTTGTCTAAATCAAAGTAATTAAAAGAGACTAAAAATGTAAAGTTTATCCAATAGAGAACTGCATCTAGGCAATTCTGGTCTGCCAAGTGGATGGATTTCAAGCAGGAAGAGCATTCTCTTTGAAAGCCAAGAAAATAATACTGGTAGGTTATTTCTACTAATCTTTTTGGGAACTGAGTGGTTTCTTTCTTACCTTTTGAATGTCAGTTATTCAAGTTTTTTACTAGATGCTGTTTTTAATTTTAGAGACCTGATTGGGTTCAAAGTAGGTCTTGGTACTGATAGTAGATTAAGCTGGAAGGACCTTTTGCAGTTTGAGTTTGATAGAAATTAAAATCCTGTCAGCTATGTTTTGTGTGTAAGGGCTCTGCATAAATAAGCATAAATCTCTTAAATTGTTCAGTAAATGTAGGTATGCTTCCTTGCAGCTTTAAATGGGGAACCTGGAAGCAAAATTAATATTAGTTATGGATTTGAATTTGGAAATAAATGTCAAGTTTCTTTAAAAGTTAAATGATTTGCACTTGAGGTTCTACTCCTTCTCTTTATTGTTTTGGTTAAAATGATGAAGTAAAAATACCTTATAAGGAAAAGATGATTGCTTGGCCAATCCAATTAATGGACAGTTGATATAACATCTAACACTGTGGATTTAAAGTGATTTAGTTGACTTGCAGATCCCATGCCTTACCTCATCCCCCCTCTTGGAGTATCTAGAAAATCTCAGGCTATCCTTAAGGCAGATCTCCTTCCTCCGTAACAGCTTTGTCTCCAAGTCCTTAATGCTAAGCAAAAAGGATTACTTTGGTTGTGCTTGGGAAGTAATTGACTAAAGATATGAAGTAATGATGGTGTATTAAAACATGTATCATGTTTAAATAGCACTTCGGTGACTCCAAAGGGAAAGAATGGAGATGAGGAGTCATTCAAAGCCTATCTAGGGTTTATGACATCCTGTTTAAAAAGTTTACATCTAATGGTTTGGCAAAGTAGCAGCATTTTGCAAATAACACTTTGCGGAGTGAGGGTTGGCTTTCTACCAAAACCAATGGAGGGAAACAAAGCTTACATTTTAGTTTTTATAGTTGGTTAAAAGCAATAAATGTGCAACAATGTTATTGCATTTCAGTGATTTTTATGGGGTTACAATATATTGAAATAATCTCATAAGCACAGCCAAGAACACCGATATTCCTGTGCCTAAGAATAAGCAGTAAGTGGTGTTGGCCATACTGCTGTGCTAGAGGTGAGAATGAAGCCTACATTTTGTATGAAAAATACTGACCAGAGCACAACCAGAGTGTCAGGCCTATCGCTAGCCTTGAATTTTCACATTCTTATAAAGAAGCCACACCATCATGCAATCCTTATGCATGTTTAGAAATTAGCCTCAAGACAAGAGATGAATTGAAATACTGCTCTGGCTTCAGATCATTGAGTACTGTCATTGATTTCAGTAAAACCTGTCTTTCACTGTAGGCCTTCTGAAAGGGGAAAAATAGTTGATAAAATAAACATAGTGTGAAAAATCCTCTCTGAATTGCCAAAGGACAAAGGAATATAGTGAACTATAGGATCGTGAATACCTGCCTTTGAAATTAAGAGTGCAGAATAGGATGCCACTTCAGAGAACATTGCCTTTAATTTGGCTTTTAGCGTTCTTAGGAATGCAAGCCCATATCTGACTGAAAATGGAACCAGTTTTTCAAAACTATTATCCTCTTTTCTTACTGGGATCAGAAAATAATCTTACATGCCTATCACTGACTTTTAAATGGGAAGAAGGGCCCCATCCCAGGCTTTTGCCCTTAACTGAAGTTATGGCACCCAAGAAGAACAGCTGTATCTTTCAGAAGGTATAGGAAGGATTAATTGTAAGAGAGAATTACAGGAAACTGGTTGGGTTCCTGTGAGGCAGATGGGCACAGTTTGAGCAGACCCCGCTGTGGGGTGTAGGTGGGTAGGGTAAAGCAGGGAGGACAGATACCCCTCAGCTTGGGACTCTGCACTCCTGCCAGAGGTGGGCTAAAAGTCTGTGAGTTTTATTTGACTGCCAGTGAGGGTGAGGGACAGGCGGATGGCTGAAGCAGTCTCAGCTCTTGGTGGGGTCGAGGCAGGGGCCGAGAGTCTGCAGTGAGGAACTATGGGTCTAAAACCAGGCAGACTGAGACCTGCCAAACATGAAGGCTGTTTCCAAAGAGCTGAGGGTTAATCCTTACTTGCATCACTAAAGTATAATTAAAGCAGTTTTCAAAATGAAAGGGAGATATAGTGCATATCTCCTATTTCTGGGCCCTGGTCCAGCTAAGCAGAAGTACATGTTTAATTCCAAAGACTGAATAACTTTGATGCCCAGTTCACATGGGTTTAAGTTATTTCAGCCCTTTGGTAGTTTGCGGTCATTTTTTTCCCTCTCTCTTTATAATTAGTGCAACTGCTTAGCAAAGATATTTCCCATGACTTAGTGGTAATTTGCCACTTTATATTTCGCCTTTTAACATTTCCAAACTGATTTCTTTTCAAAGATCTCTACCAATTAGCACTAATCTTCCTGTGGACATTGGCGGACTTTCAATACTTTTTGATGCATATGGACTACACTGAAGTTAAGTTAGTTTTAGAACTGCAGGACAAGGGTCACAGGGTTAGGGTTGGTTTTTTCTGTAACATCACAGTTATGTATCTTTAATAATGGTACTGAAGACGTTTCATAGGGTCAGAGCACTCCAGTTATTTCATTAGAATGAAATGGAGAGTACAGATAAGTCATTAAGTAGCCTGTAAATCCCCACTCTTGCGTGCAGACTTTTTTCCATAGTGATTTATACTAAGCTTAGAATAATCTCTTTAGAACTTTAAGTACAGTAAACAAGACCAAATTTCATGTCACAGTAGAGCTTTCAGATGAACTTAGTAGAATTATGGTAGCGCTAAATCTGACCAGCTCTGTTATGGATTCTCTGGCAGTAAGATATAAGAAGGGGAGATTAGTGGTTTGGTTTTGATCTCTTGGGACTCCCTGTAAATCAGTAAGGTAATAATCTAAAATTAATGCAGTGACCATGGTAATAGTGGTGTGAGAACATACTTGGATCCATTAACTCCTAATTCCAGTTGCTATGGAAGAGCTGAGACTGGAGTGTTTGCTCAAAACACTGTGAAATACATTGGTGCGTTTTCAATTGTAGTTCATGCCCAGCTGGTCCAGCCAACACCATCAGCTCTCACTTCTCCATATTTGTCTGCTTACCTGGCTTCCCACCTGCTTTAAATATTCTACTTTTTTATTCCTAAAACATTTCTTCCTGTTAGATTAAAATCAAGAAAAGTCTCACTCCTAATTAATTTTTTTCTCCTGTTGTGTCAAAAAATCATCACTAATGTGTTTTCAGGATTTTGCCCCATCACAAAGCAAGCTCTGAAAAAAAATTGTTCTATGATCTCTGTGTCAAAGTGGTTAACACTGATCCCAGTAGCACAACTCCTGATTTAGAAGTTCTTTGCAACACGCGCAGAAGGACTAACAAGTCTTTTGTTGCTACTTTTTTTTGTTGGATGGTCCTAATGAGAATTAATGAGTTTAGCATCTTGTTTATCTTTGTAGCTGGAAAATAGAGTATCATGTTTTTCCATCCTGTCCCAGCAATATAGTTGTTCTGGGGAGGCAGAAATGTTAGAAGTGCCAAACGTGGTAGGAAAGCTGGATTGGGGGTGGGGGGAGCAGAAGGGAAGACTTCCAGTACAGCTAATAATTTCATTCTTACTAGCTTAGAAGTCCTTTTAGTTTTCTGCCTTAGCATAGAAAACCAACAGGGTTTGTGATTTTTGTGTCAACTGGAGCCAACCAGGAGATGTTGGGTGAGCAAGCCCTAACCATGTGAGCGTGATAGCAACCATGAGCAAGTCTCAGTCTTGTTTACCAGGGCGTTCATCCAGTGTAGAGCGTGATCTGTCAGCTCAACTGTTGGACAGCTGTACCCACTTTTAGTGGTCACCTCGTGCCTCCTGGAGGTCCACCACTGGGCTGTGTCTCTGGCTTCTGAACCTCTCTGTCCTGTCATCCCAGGAATCAGCTAGACTCATCCTTTGTGTTTATAATCATCTGCCCTTTGGTATACCTGCTGACCCCAGACCCACAGCCCCACAGTGACTGGTAAGAGAAGACTCCATAGTTTTCTATTATACTTCAGTTTCTGATATTTTAGAAATGTTTTAGGAGAGAAAAAGCTTCTAATTCTGTGTGCAGTATTTCCCTCCTTCCCCAGCCAGGAGGAATCAGAAATATGATTTCCATTTTGCAGAAATGTGCTTTTCATTTTGTGTCTTGGGGGAGGATCAGCAGAGTTTGGAGTATCTCCAGATCTTTCTGATACAGCATTTGTGGAACATGTGACTGTCCATCCCCTTCGTTTGGCACTTGCTGGATGCTAAATGCATACCTCCACATCTGGCAGTCCCTGAGCTGCCAGTGTCTCTCTACATCTGCAACAAAAGCTGTGTTTTCCCAAAGTGCAAAATACTTTTCCTTTCTCCCAAGCTGAGTTGCAGTGGCTACCTGAAGCAAAGCTGATACAAATGTGATCTTTCTGGAGAGTCTTTACCTCTGGAGGCATTAATGACTTTGAGGCCTGAGGGCCAGACCCAATGCAGGAGGACTTTGTGGCTATGTTCCAGGTTAGTACCCCTCCAAAAGCACTTGGCCTGAAAAGGAATAGCCTAAGAGGGGAGAGACTGCACGACTCTTCCATTCCTTTCATGTTATTCAGAGGAGATTTGTCTAAATGAATTGGTTCTTGGAAACAGCATGGTTGTGCTGCTTCTCTGTTTGTTTGTTTGTTTGTTTTTCCTAAGGAAGTTAAATAATTATTAAACAAAACAGCCCTATTAAATCAGAATGAGATTAGACTAGCCTGGTTCATTCTGACTACATTATATTTCTTAGCTGTTTCTTCATTTTTCTTGTGTGCAGCATTATTTTTGTTTGGTTAAAGGGTAAGCAGGAGGGAAAATGAACTCTCTCTGTAAATATTTAGAAGGAAGGAAAGCAGGCTGTGTGAGAGAGGGAAATATTTGAGCTATGTGCTTTCAAATATTGCCATCATATCCGGCTGTTTTTTACCTTATGTACCACAACACAAGAGAAGCCTGTTAGGATTCTCCTCACTAGTAAATAAAAGGTTTCCTGCTTCCCTACAGGCTACCTCATTTTCTCCCAGCAGTTCATAAAGCTGTGGCATGTCAAAAAAAACCCTTGCTGTATTGACTTGATTTTCCATTAAAAATTAATTGCTTCTTGTTTGATGAATAGTGATAAATAATGACCTTTGAAGTGTGCTGCAGTTTCAAGTATACTTAAAGCCTTTGGTTGAATGAACTTTATGGGTATCTGAAAGTCATGGCTTCACAGAGGTGACACAGGGAAGAAAGCTTTCTGTTGTAAAGCACTGCGCAGAAGTTAACGGCCTACCTGCTAACTCTTAACTGTAATTTTGAGTGACTTTCGCTAACGAGTTGTGTATATGAAAGAACCATTGTTGTCCTACTCAAGTTAGTGTCACATCAAGATCTAGCATCTGTTTTATTTACTAGAAAATCTGAATTCAGTGTGTATTAAGAAAAAAACCAACAAAAAACCCCACAAAAACCCAAATCAAAAATCATGCAAAAATCACGTGCCTAATCCAGACATTATTCTGTTATTCTATGGGCAAATTAAAACACTGTCTAATGAATTTCATTCAGTTAGTTGAGGGAGCACACACATGTGACTTGTACTCACAACTGGTAAAACTGCACGTAACATTTGAGCGTGCCCTTCTGTGCCCACCCTGCTGAAAAGAACTGGCTAATGGTTCCCTGTTACTGTCAACTGCAGCAAAATTACAAACAAGTTCAGTTATGTTCTTTTCTTATATCTGGCATGTTGCAAATTGTCTCTTTTTTTATTCCAGCCTGTCCAGCAAATTCAGTCTAAATCCACGCCTGTTCTGGTTGTCCTAAAATGGACTTAAGTCTCAGCTGTTCCACATGATTCACGGCTATCAGCTCCTGTCATTTGTATACTCTTTTGTGTATTTATCTTACTGATTTTTGATTTCAGGTTGAATTTGAACTAATACTCTGTTGAATTTATATCTCTTTGTACTCCTTCTCAATCTCCTTGTTTTTTAATATTATTTTTCAAACACTGCAAAGCACTTCAGAAAATATTAATAAAAGAGTCCATGCAAAATAATTTGATTTCTTAACCAGTCAATGTGCTCAAAAGGCAAAAACTTCTACTTCCTTAACCAGTTTTACATTTCTCAGTTCTGTTCTCCCCATCTGGTTCTTTTTCTAGTGTTGCTGAAAGCTCTGCAAGTGGATGAAGCAGAAAATATGAATGGGGAGTGTGGTGTTTCCCTAAGGAGATAATTGTCTGTAAGTGTCATAGTGGTAACGTCTTTTTCTCCCCCCTTTAATTTCTTATGTTTCTGGATGGTGTTCAAGGAAGTCAAACCTCTTCTGTCTGAAAGCAAAGCAGCATTTTTTATGTAGAGAAACTGTATAGTGATTCCCTATGCAATTTGCAAAGAAACTGCTGGGTTATGTGTATGTGAGGTTGGAGGGTACAAAAAGGAAAATCTGCATGTAGCACATCAAATTATTATTTAAACAATTCTGGTAGAATCTGCCAAGGAAAGTAAGATAAATCAGGGTGAAGGCAAAAACAATTGTGTAAGTTAGTTTATACAAAGCAGATGCCATTATAAATAATAAAGCAAAAAGGTACCCTCTGGAAACTTTCCAATTCCTTTTTACCAATTCTGCCCTAAATAACTGACAATTTTGTAGTACTTTGTATTCTCACTCATTGCTCTTCCTTTGTGATGGGAATCTCCACAAGTACTCTTGGCTTCTTGGTTTGGACCATGAATCTAGATCTTTGTTTCTTGGTCTTGTTTGTTTGTTTTTGTTTTGCATCCCACATCCTAGGACCTCATCACTATGGCTACAATCTTTATATAGATCTCTTGGCATCCAAGGCTTGCTTCTAGCCAGAACCCTCCCAGCTAAACAGAAATGCAAACCTTTGGTCATTAATATTATGTTTTACTGAACACCTTTGTTCCCAGAAAGAAATAGTTGCCTACACCAGAAGCACAGGGTAAGAATTGCTCTGAGCAGTGCCCATCCTGGTGAGCAGAAAAGGTAGATTACATGTCTTTAGTACACCTGAGGAGTTTGTTTATGGTTGACCTGCCCACAAGAGCATGGAGTGTCCCCATGTGCCCTGGTATTGCTCCATGATGGAGTGTGGTCAGCAGCAGCCTGAAGCAGTCTCCTTTTCTGATGATGACTTCTGAGCACATGAGAAATTGACCATCCACTAAACAAATTATAATAGTTGTGGCAGTGGTCTGTTCCTAGCTGGCACTGCTCTGAGGACCTTTCTTCCTTACAGCACATGAAGGAGGGGAGGCTAGGGACATTGTCTTGAAAGTCTTTGGGGATGTTATGCTGAGGATATGTTATCTTCTTCATAAATCACAGGGAACTGTGGAGAGTATCTACATTAAGGAAAAGTTAGACTGCTAAGTGATTCTGAACAAAACTGTAAGAAAACATTGTCATCAACTTGTCGTTCAGTTTAGGAGCACGGAAATTATTAATACAGACTAAAAACTTGGGCAAAATACTCAAGAAAATAATTCTTCCTGTCAGGAAGAGTTACAGAAATGCTGTATCTGATGGACCAAATTCACTTGGCCTGAGACAAAGCTGCCAATTGCTGTATTTAGCATCAGTGCAGCATAAAAGTCCTGCTGTCCCAGAGAACTGTCAATACTAGATGAATTGTTTGGTTAAGTATGGAAATCAGAATACAGGTGAGGTTCTGTTCCCATTGCAGTCAATAATGAAATACATGCTGATCTCCAAGGGCAGTGTAATTAATATCTGGGAAAATGTTTAAACCTGTGGTATCTTGAAATATTCATCAGTATCTTGAAGTGCCTGATTGTTTCACACATACCTTGCTCCTCCTTTCTGCTTGCATTGGTATAATGGTCTGATTATTTAAGTCTGAGGAATGGCATAGATATTATCACTGTTTTAATTCTAGGATAAATATTAGACAATCATAATTTCAAAACATTTAGCTCCTGAACCAAAGGGTAGGTTATGGTTTATGTACTCAAGCAATGAGATATATTTCCCCTGTAAGTGGATAAAAACAAGGAGTGGTGTTTCTCTTGATATAGTGAGATGCTGGCCAAATAACTAGCAAATTTGTATTTAACCTGCAAATGGCATTAATTTCGATTTGAAAAAGTTGTCTTAACTTCAGTAAAATCATAGTTAGTAATTCATCAAAGAATGGATATTAATCTCTTTCCTTTGTCTAGAAAATATCATCTAGAAAGTTGTTCAACAGTTAAAAAACCTAACCAGAGGATCATTTTTCACTGAATTTTTAAGGGAAATCCGAAATGGGATTTATTAATTTAGGTACCAAGTCCTCTTTAAATCATTCTTTATTACTTAAATTTGGGAAACGTAAGCACTGAGTACGTTTTAGGATGCTTTAAAATTCTGTTTCGGTATCCATTGCCTTAAGCATTGCCTTTCGGCATTTACCAGGCACTTTGTTTCATGGAAATGGGTGCCTGAACTGAGCACTGAATTCTTCATTCAGAATTAGGCCTCTGGATACACAAGCTGCCAATCATCCCTTTCCAGGAAGTGGATTGGATCCTGGTTGCCTTCAAACATGGGGTTATCTAAAAATTCTGAGTATGAACAGGCCCAAAGTGAAAGTGCATTAGGCCCAGATTTGTCCCTCTGACCTGTCAGAGGAGATTATGTGATAGCAGTGACAGATGAAGGAGAAGCTACAGTGGGAAGAAATGAAGGCTCTGTTGACATATGGCAGATGTGTAATTTTAACTGGTTAAAACAAAACGAATCCATGGGGGACATCTTTAGTGTGGACTTTGGGACATGGCTTTTTTCCTCCTCCTTGCCTGTGCCATAGTACCAGGTAGCCTTTGTGCCTCTGGTGTGAGAGTATCTCTGGGTGACTTGAGGCTGTCCCCAGTGGAGCAGCTGTGAGGGCTGCTGCCTGCCTTTCAAGGGCCATCTCCCTCTCTTTGAAGCAGGGCTGACTGCAATACGCTTGCAGCTCTGTAGTGGTCCTGGTGGTGACAGTCTGATATGATGGAGAGCAATGACAAACAGCCAGGAGGTGATGGGAATAGCTCTTGCCTTTTGTGAACAGAAATGCCAGAAGTCAAAGAGCAGCACTGCGGTGGAGGATTCCCCTGTGAAAAGCAACCCAAGGTCCACCTCCACTCAGAAACTGAAGTAATATAATATTAAAGGATGTGCTGTAACAGTTGTACAGCTACCAGTTGTAGCACTGCTGAGTCTGAGTGCTGCAGGATAAGCTGGAAACCTCCATTACAGTGCCCTGGCTCATGAGTACCACAGCCAAGTGAAGCCATGGTTGTATCTAACAGCAGAACAATTGAGGTTTTCAAGCACTATATGTTGTTCTGGGGCTGCTTCTTTCCAGCCATGTAACCAGTACATCAAGTTATATTCATAAATAGCTCCATTCTGCTTCTGCTACCATAAATCTATTATTGACTTCAATAGGTTTTGGGCTGCAACATGGCTGGTATATGTCAACAGTGTTCCCTGGGATGTTTAGTATCACTATTACCCTTCAGGTAAGACAATAATTTAATTGAGAATGCTGTGATTATGGCAGCCTGAAATCTCTGTGTTAAAGAGCACTCTGAAGAGCTGGACTGAGAGAAATGAATGACACTGCCCCATTTTTTCAGCAGCTAGTCCTGCCTTCTAGCCAACACAAACACATTTCATAAGACATATGTGGATTGTGAGAATCTGGTAGAAAACTAGTTCAGGAGTTTCCATCCTTGCAACTTGTTTGTATTCTGTTCTTCTGTTATTTTCATGACTAAACAAATTGGTCTGGATGCCTTAGTTTCTACTCAATGAAACTTCAGTACTCTGCAGGTATTCAGTAAACCAGAAACACAGCTTGGTGCTTGAGAAGCTGCTTCCATTTTGAGAATGTGTTTCTAGAGAAGTAGGGTGTGAGTAGATGTGGGTAGTGAAAGAAATGGCACCAACCATTGCTGTCTTAATTTCTAAAGGTCTTTCCTGAGTTATTTTGAAGGTTTTACGTATGGTTATTGAGACCTTAACCCTGAATACAAACTGTCTTTTTAAATGAAAGCTATTAAGCCTGGTCATTGCTTCATTTCAGTCACTTGAAGTGCTTACACATACTTGGTGTTCTGATCTGAGTTTGCTACCTGAGATTAACACACATCAACTTCTTCCATGAAAATGGAACAGAAAAAAGCTTTATCTGCTCTTATCTTTCACATCCTGTCATCTTCTATTTGTTTTGATTTGCTTGTGTCTGTATGTGTACACATTTTATACTTTTATACTCTATAATTATATATTTTCTATTTTGTGATTTTCATTGAGAGAGTTGACATCTGATTTTCTAGGCTGGACTAAAAAATTAATTCTTGTTATATGGACAAGAATCAACTGGGTTTTATCCTAAATTAGATGTTGCATTTACTTATTGGCAAAGTATGGCATATAAAGTACGTCATATAGGACATTTATTCAATGGCTTCCAAAATACAAGTAATAAATATTGTAGACATTAACAATTACCTTCCAGAAATTGAACGTAAACTGAGTCAAAAAAGTATGTATGTAAACCAGACCCTAAGGTAGCCGTTGTTTATGTGCTAGCAATTTACACTGACTTCCGTGCCACCACATCTTTCTTGATGCAGGCAGTCGTTACCACAGAAACTGCAACAACACATGGTACTGGGAGAGATAAAACTCCCTCATTAAGAAAGACAATCACTAGCATGCAAATTATTTTCATCTTATCCCTGCCATTCAAAGGGTGTAAAATACTGGTATGCCACAGTCTCATTGCAAATAATGTAAATTTAGCCTTTCGTAGGGAAATGCTTTTGGTTATGCCTATTTGAACACCTTGGACAATGCAGATTTTACTGAAAGCTTGTCTTTGTGCTGCTGCTGGATTGTAAGCAGCCCCACAATGTAGAGCTTGAATGGAGCATGGAAGAATTGGGACAGAATTAGCCACCACCTCCAGATATTCTTTTATGAATTAAGGGGAACGTGTTTTGATTTTTCCACAGGAGCTACATAAATATGCATTCGGAAGCTCTTGTGTAGGTCACTCCTGAACAGAGGGTTTGAAACTATCTGGGCTCAGTTTCCATGAGAGGGCTGGTGAAGGTGGAAAGGACCTAATTCACCTTTATCTTTTTCCTTAAGGCAGAACAAGAGGTTGGCTACAGACTAAAAATGCATTGTATTAGAGGGAATTGTGGTTTTAGTCAGGTTGTGTCTCTATGGCAATCCAAGGGTGGACAGGTACTCTTCTGCCATCAGTTTCCCTAGAACCAGCTGGGCCTAAGGAATGGAGAAGAAAAGGGGCCACAAATTATTAACCTGATGTGCTCTAGGCCCTTAAGAAAGGAAAGGAACAGACCCTCCTGCTCCCTTAACTCAATACAGCCAACCTTTCCTTTACATGAAACCCTACCTTTGGGCTTTGACTGGAGACTTATCAAGAGTGGACTTTTTATGGCATTCCCTGTGGGATCCAGTCTATCCTTCTGGGATCTCCAAGCAGGAGTGCCATGAAGAGACAAAGAGACAAAGGCCTTCCCAAGCTTTAATTATGGGTATTAATATGCAGGAACCACTCTCTACAGGAGCATCTTTATATTTCCATCTGTGCTTTTGGCGCTTGCTGGCTTTCCTCATCTATTTGTAGCAAATGGTGGACACCAAATTTGCCTCAAAGGCAAAGGATTTGTCTGATTCCCACTTGCATGATATGCAGGACAGAGTTGAGACACCGAGCATGAGCAGTGTTTGTGCGTGTACATGCTTCTTGTCAGACAGCACCAGCTTTGCTGCTGAGGCATTAGAGATCACAGCTAAATTACAGGTAGCTTCAGTAAAGAGGACAGTATTCCTTTTGGTTACCATAGTAGTGGAAAAGCAGATTCTCACCATAAAGGAGGAGGAATGATAATTCTCACTGTAATCTCACTGTTAAGTATCCTGTGAGATGCTGGTTCTCTTTTCTTTAAGAAATGGGTTTGGGGTATGTCAAGTTCTTTTTAGGAAAATGATTTAGTAGACTGTATAAGCCACTTGCATGGATACCAACAAATTTAGGCAGAGCTCTACTCCTGAGCTGCTTTAGACCTCTGTCTGATGGTGTTGTATAGCTTTAAATGAAGAAATTGCCATCAATCAGCCTGTCACCTACCTCACTACCCACTTCTATTAAATGATTTCACTATCAGCTAAGATGGAGCACACCAGTGAGTGGCATATTATAAGTGTCTAGAGAGATTAGATACTGAAATTAGATGGATAACATCCAGGCTGCTGCACTGGATATCTGAGCTCCTAGCATTGTGGTTGCCAATGTGTCTTGCCTCGGTCAGATAAAACAGAAAGCTGCGCTTCCTCATTCGTTTCCTTCAACAGAGGGTGCAAACTAGAGGTGTGTAAAGCCAGTCTCCTGAGAAAGTCATAATAACTGTGTGCACTATATAAGCAATGTAGCATCTAATACTTCTATAGAAATAGTGTAGTGCATTACAGTAAATGACTGAATTCATTAGATGCTTTAGCAAGCTCTAACCCCTCTGTTTCAATATCTTTAACCAATAGCTTCTCAATCTGTTTTTCCTTGGGGTGGTCCTTGACAAAAGATGATTTGAAAAAATAATTGGAGTATCAGAAAAAACTCATCAGCTAAGAGTTCTGAAAGCTGATGAGACCCAAGATGACAGCCATCCTTGGGGAAAATAACCTTCTCACTGGGAAAATTGGTTTTAATCTATTGGAGTAGCATGAGATTTAAAATTGGATACATGAGCATTAATGTACTGCCTTAGTTTTTGTCTTCCTATGATAGGAAAACATTCTGCTGAGAAAAGGTATGGTATATAGGCAATAAATGAAAATACAGCTACAGGTACTGAGAAATAGCATTTAAATGCCTGTTTCCCCTGGTGTTATCCTTTTCTTAGATAGGGCGCAAAGTTAGGAATATGCGGAGGGAAAACTGGGTTGATTGGTGGACTCTGATATAGGGGGCCAAAGGCATTACCACACATGGCTGTATGGAATATGTTAGACAACTCTTTCATGAATGCTTTAGAAATATTTAGAAATGTGTAGGGATTACTTATTTTTCATAAACCACACCTATAGAAACAAATGAATAGGTGCTACCGGTTCATCTTTTCAGGGCTCAAGAAGAGTATGAAAACTTTTTAAAAATCCCAGTAACTTTCCTAAATTTAAAAATGTAATGACTTAAGATCCTAGAGGTTAATGATGGGAGAGGACCTCTACTCTATTTTCTGTAGAGAGATGTCTTTTCTAGTCTCCAGCTAGGCTCCACGTTTGTAGAAAAGAAGGAAATGTTTCTCAGAATTTGAAAATTGAAGTATATATCTATTATATATCTACATAAATTAAGGTCTTTCGCTCATATCAATTACCATTGAGCACAGTCTCAGTTGCCCCAGTTAAATGAGCTAGCATAACATGGCCTTGCTCTTTACTAGGGCCTCTTGGTGTTCCTCCAAGTAAATACTTAGTAACATTCAGGATGATAAAGTAATAAAGGCTGTAGTATGTAATTTAAATAATTGGGGGGGGGGGGGGATTTTGTGTGAATTTTTCATGGTAGAAAAGTTATTTTTGGAAATCTCTATATCTGTCTATTCCTGAGCAGCAGCATTTGGCAATCTTGAAACAGAATTTAGGTTTATGCTGATGGTGCCCTTAATTTATATGTTATCTTAAAATCATTCCCTGTAATTTGTGTTACAAAAGATTGGGAAAATAAAATTCTCCTTTCTTTTTATTCTCTTTTATTTGGGTGGAAAGTGGAAATAGTTGCAAAATAAAAATTTCATCCCCGACAAGATCACAGATAAGAATTTCAGCTCAGCTACCCCAGCAAGTATCAAACAACTATGAAACAAAACACAACTACTCCTCAAGAACTCCAGAAGAGCCAAGCAGTACTTGATTTAAGAAACCTACCTCAAGAGTTTAAGGTAGTTAGAAAGTCATTGTCCAGACTTCTGTTTAGGAAGGAGCATGAGCTTTAATGTTCCATGGATGATGGCTGATGTCAACTGATTAACCAAAGTATTGCTATAAGCAAAACAGGAATGTGAAGGGATGAATTCCACATGTGTGTGATTTAAAATAGGATCCTTAGGCAGGTGTACTGGTACTGTTTAATATCATTTGTTATGGGGCAGATGATGTCTGACTATGATGGAAATTCTGCTGAGTGCCCCTGAGGTTCAGAGTAGAAATAAGAATTTCAGTTTATTGACAACAGTTTTAAAGCGAGCACCTATGGCCAAGTCTGTAAGTGTAGCATCTGCAGAGGAAGGTGGGAAGGGCAGCTGCTGTGTTGCTGCCAATGAGACTGAAATGTTTCTGCGCTGTGCTCCCCTCCTCTCTTGAGGGATTCCTCTCTCTTTAGCGTCCTCAAGCATGACCAGCTCTGTTGACTAAGATGGTGCAGCTTTTATTTTCATCGCAATAGACAAAACATCCTCTCTCTCTCCCCTCTCAAAAGGTGGGTCTGGCTCACCTTGCCTGGTCTCTTTCTCTTGGAGGCTGCATTGGCCAGCAGCTCTTGGCCTCTCTCTGAGTGTGGTCAAGAGGGGATGGAGACATGTCTGTGTCCCTGCCTGCATCTTGGTGGCACTCAGTGAGTCTAGTAAAACATTTGTTTGTTTTCTAGAGAACAAAGAACAGTATTTGGGGAAGAAAACCAAGATGATGTGACAGATGCCAATCTGCCTTGAAAATACTGATCCTCTGCTACCATTCTCAAGTACAAGAAATACTAGGTTATAGAGCAGTGTCCACTGGAACCAAGTATGGCACAGTTGTCCTTGACCTGATTAGACCCATTTACAATGGTCAGTTTGGTGAAATCCTGTTTTTTTTTTAGGCAGTGTGAAGCAGGATTCCTTTCTCATTTCTGTTAATGATTTCCTTTGAATAGCTCATTTCTTTTTCTTTTGAATAGGAAAACTGGCATCTTTCTGAGCCTCAGTTTGCAGATTTTGTGAGAAAATAGGAAAAAATTGCTGCATATCTCACTAGAGGTACTGAAAGGATTAAGTAATTTTTGTGAAGTATTTTGAGTTTCTGGACAAACAGATGTTATTGGATAAGCAAAATATTCTCAAGGTGTTATTGGATAAGCAAAATATTCTCTTCGCATAAATATTAAATGTAGTTCAACAATGACACCTAAGACAATCTAAAACTCATCTTAAACATTTATAAATCCTCCTGTTTTTTTGGCTGTTCTTATAGTTCCTATATCTGATGATGCTCACTATCAGCAACTTTTAGGCAAATCACTGGAATTTAGGGATGCTTGGCCCTGATACCAATTATTTTTCTTTATCGCTATTCAGAATATTTTCTTTGAGCTCCACGTAGAAGGAAAAGTTCTCAACTGTAGTAAGTGCAGATAGCTCTGTTCAGCTGAACATCTCCATACCTATTTGTATTAGCTACAGTTCATGCCCATACTCTGATGTACAAGTGTCTCAGTTTGCAGTGTGAAAGCTATTGCTTTCTGTTTTCCCAGTAGTAAAGATACTGCAGAAGAAATAGGCTTCAAAATCCTGCTGGTCATCTGAAAGACAGTTTGGAGTTCATCCTGTTCTGTTAATATGTGGCATTTGCTGTGCAGGGTCTGGTGAGGGAAACACTAACGGGAGTAAACTGGAAAAAACTCATAGTTGCCAACATCAGCAGAGGCAACGGGATGCTACTGCAGGGCTTACTTGGTATTCTTTCAGAATAAAACGCTTGCTTTAGGGCTTTGACTCCTGCTGACTGTCTGAAATGCAGCTGCTGTGCTGCTGAACTACCTGAAAAATCCTATCATATGGATAATTTCAGGCTGTCGGCAGTAAAAACAATAGAAGACTACAAAGAATGGGTTAAATCACAGACTTCCTACCTCTTTGGTATTCCTGGATAATAATCCACCTACAGTGACTCTACTCTGTGGGTAGAAAATGCCTACCTCTTTTTAAACATAATTTATGCACTCCTTTGCCTTTTGAAAAGGATAGACACCAGCCAGATAGAAGACTGCTCTGCTGCATTAGGGCTCAAAATTAACCATCAAAATGTGCGCCTGATGTGCAAGTCAATCTGCCAAGTCATAAATGTTACAAACAGACGTTTGATTACAGTGTGGATTTTTAAAGTATGCTTTTGGGCTATGTAGCTTTAGCAAACACCATTTCTTCCAGTCTGTGCTAAAGGGACAGGGATACCTATGCTGTTAACCTGGTACCATATGAAATCTGCCACAAACTGATTTCCCTGGAGGATTTCTTTCTGCAAGAGCTGTGTGCTGTGAGGCAGTGTCTCCCAGATGATTCAAAGTGCCCTTGACTTGATCTGCAGTAAGCAGGAAGGAGGGTGCCTGATAATTTCTTCTGTGATGCAGTGGTGGCATCTGAGGAGGCTGAAAGTGTGAAGGAGACTTAAAAGGAAGCTCATTCCTTTTCATTTTTTTTTCTCTTATGAGAAAAAAGTTCTTGGTCTTGGACCTGAACAAGTTGGTTGGTGAGAATTTTCTGCTTTTGAAGTAAAATTCAGACCTAGAAAATTCTATGGTGGTTGCATAAGTATTGAAATTACAACGTTGGTAAAGCCTGAAAAGCAAACAATTGACTGGGGAGCATATCTGTAATATAACTGCTTTCTGACCTTTTTTATTGTTTCACTTTGAGTTTTGATTAACTTCACATTAATTATAATCAGTGAACACTGGGGAAGGAAGGGTTTTTTTTTTTTTTGTTAAAATTCCAGCAGCTTTCCCTTGTTCTTTCATTTGGAAGCAGATTAATTCCAGAAAAAAACCCAGGGAGGTCAAATTTGACACTTTTGATCCCTTGATCTAGAGAATCTGGATACAAGCAATTTCAGGCCATTACCATAAATAAACAAAACCATGGTAAATATGAGTTAAAATTAATTCTTCAAAAGCAGTGCATTTTTTGAGGAACAAAATATCCCCTGAGTAGTATCAAAGGCACCTAGCCGTTTCCTGCTCACCTATAGAAAGAATTACCAGACTATTACAGTGGAAGGAGGCACCAGTGAATGGGTCTTGTGCTGTTCACGCATTTCCAACACACTCTGTGATCTGCATCCTAGTCAAAGGGCATTTTCAAAGATTGGTATCTACAAAGCATGTGTGCAACTCTTACATCATGTGCCTTGCTCCTTGAGCCTTCAGAAGAATAACAAAGCTACTCCCTGTCCAAACATATTGCCAGGGACTGAAGAGGACCAAACATCATTCGGCTGTGTCTGGCCTGACTTCTTTGCCTCTCATCCTGATCTGTAATAATACCTCTGCTCCTTCTGGCTGAATGTTTCCTCAGGCTTATCTTCAATATCTGTCTGATGCTTTTGTCAGAGGTCTCATAATACAAAGATGACCCTGGAGATAAAGGCAGCCCAGCTGAGGAAAAGGTGTCTGCTCCCATTTTGCTTTGTGCCTTTCTGTGATTGCTTGGAGAGCTTCAGCATATGTCAGGCTTCAGCATATACAGCATCTGCTCTGGCATCTTATTCTGTAGGGTGTTGGTCTTCTTGGAAGAGACCCACTTTGCTAGACACAGCTCTCAGCTCATACTCAGCCTGCCTGTTCTGGGAAGGCAACAGTCTTGTGTGTGTTTTCTGACAAGAGCCAAGATAAAAGCCAAGGGTTCATTCTATTGCCACTTCAGGGCTGATGTGTAACTTGCTCGTTCAATTTGAAATCTCTATTCAGAATACACAGATTATGGAGACAATGGGTTAATTCACTTAGACTATTTTCTGGTCTTATGAAGTTGCTGCAACCTGGGGCCAGTTAAAATGTATGATTAATGCTGCTAGTGCTTTAATTTTATATGTTGTGTTGGAAAATGTCTATTTGAGGATATATATATTTCATTTCTAAATTTTGTTATTATTTAATTAAAAGTTATTTAGTAGATCTGTCAGTAACCTGTTACATGCATTCTACTGGCCTGAAAGAGCAAAAATTTTCTTCTGCATTTTTAATTGTTGTTTAGTACCATTTTTGTAGATGCAGTGTTAAATGTTCCTAAATTTTACATCCCTTATTCACAAAAGCTTTGGTTTCTCATTTCCTGTCAATCTTTTTGAGGAATGCTGAATAATCAGAATGAAGAAAATCTGATCCCTCTGATTTATTTTGAGAAAAACTTTAGTTCCTTCTGTGTCAAAAAGATGTCCTCACTTCATCTGCTTAAAGCAAACGTATGCTGGAAAATAAACTGGAAATTCATCCAGTATCTCAAATTTATCTACACATTACTGGGCAAATGTTAATTAATCTCCACAATACCTAGAAGAGGTAGATAAATAATGTTCTGTTATCCTGGTTATAGATGTAAATCACTATCAAGAAGTTGTGACTCGCTGGAGGTCACATTTGAAGTCAGATCAAGAGTTGGTACACTCCTGTGCTTCCTACACAAGATCATACCGCTTCTGTCTGCTACCTTATCTCTCCCTGTTGCTTCAGCTCCACCGCTGTACCTGCCACTGAATCTTAAGCATATATTCATATTGGAGTCCTCAGTGAACAGAATACATTAGGCAGCATATATTCTCAATTAAAGGTTGCCCATGTATTGTAGGCTTCTTTTTTTTCAATTGATGTGATCAAACAAGGGTGAAGGGGTGCTAATTGTCCCATGGATTTAATGCACAATGAGAGTAGCCCCCAGAATAATACCCATTTGACTGTCACCAAAACTTGCATGACATCTAATGGAGCAAGAGCACGTGATTCCCTCTCACTTCCACAAGTGCCCTATATATTTATTAGGCCATTTGTTGTTTTCTCCTGAAATCCCATTTAGTCTTGGATCCCAGCTGAAGGGAGTCTGTGTATGTGATGAAAGTCATAATTCTTGTGCAGGACTCGTAAGAGGCAAAGCTGGTTTGGCTAGATTGGAATGCTTAAGTCTCTGCATTAGAGCTCTTAAAGAGATTACGTTGGCCTTTTTTCTTTTCTTTTTTTTTTTTTCTTTCCCCATGCCAAGCTCTTATGCCAGCAATCAAGGTGTGCGACCTTCACCGGCCACAGAAAAAACAGTACATCAGAACATACCATCCAAAATCCTCAAATGTGCTTACAACAAAGGCTTCTCCAGTGCTAGCACTGGTGATAATACATGAGGCTTTTCACTGACAGCCTAACCCTTTTTTTTTTTATATTATTCTTTGGCAAGCTCAAAACAGCAAAATGGGCTCTTTTGACCACAAAATCTATCACTGCAAATTCCCTTCTTCCTGGGCTCTTGTGAGGGCTGCTTTCTTGCTTGCGGCACATAGAGAATGTACTGGTGTATTGCTAACTCATTTGAATTATTCTGATTAGGTTGTTCTCACCTTGCTGGAAAAGGATTTGCTGTAAATTGCCACAGACTGAGATTTCAAGCTCTTGACAGTCTTGTTTCTCCACTAGTAGGCTGGTGATCTGTCATCCTACATTCCCTTTCCAGGGTCTCAACACTATTTGTTCTTCAATGTATAGTGAACATTTAAGGGTGAGACTTCCCTCTCCCCACAGTGATTTGTTCTTCTAATTCTGAAGCCTCCTCCCATCTGCTGTTTACAGTTGGTACACCCTACTCCAGGCATTTTCCTTCTCATTGCTTCCATTGGAACTATTTTTCTGTAGTTCTGCTTCAGTGTCCTTCTAATGTCTGATGATGACTGCAGTTCGTCCACAGCATAGCATCCCATGCTCTGTGAGCAGGAGGTCAGTTATCCAACAATTAAAATGTTTAAAAACCAGAATTGATGCCACAGTCTCTGTGTGAAAGAGGAAAAGTCAGAAGGACAGGAAGATGTTGATCCTTCTAAAAGGAAGAGTACTTTCCTGTCCAGAAAGGGCTACAGAAACACAGAGCCAGGCTGAGAATCACTTGAAGAAAAATTTGTGAGCAAGCCTGTATTATTCTGATTTACATGGAAACCTGTTTTTATTATCAACTGATTTAAAAACAAACAGTAAAACCCCACCTTAAACAGGCTAATGGGCTGCAAGCAGAAGATGTGTATTTGTAAATAACTCAATGGAAATTATAAAAGCAATTTGGAAAAAAGAGTTTCTTTTTCCCTTGAAAACATTTAACAAAATTTGTCGTATTTGTCCCACAGACTTCAAACTGGCAAGGCTTTTTCCTTATCCAAACATTTTAGCAAAATTTTATGCAGAAAATTCTTTTCTTTTTATCTTTCAGTCATTCCCTCTTGAACGTTGCTAGCTTGTTCTTTCTTTCAGACTACCAAACTTTTTGCTTTTTCACTTTGTTATTAAATTTGAGGGGAGAAAAGGAAGCTAATACTGAGGAGAAAAAAAAAGCTTGGGATTTTTCTCATGGGGAAAGGTGAGAAGCCACGAATAAACGAGTAGGGGGAGGAATGGGAGAAAAAAACAAACCTTTTTTTGCCAAAAAGAAAATGCATCTACATTTATTTGACTGGCTCTAGATCTGAAATTGCAGGATACATATAATACTGTTGCTACTCCAAAACCTATTTCTTAGCCAAAAAGTCTGTGCATTGCGAGAAGGCTTCCTAAACATCAACTGCAAATTTTCCAAAAACACATCCCCAAAAAATTCATCAACCTTTTCCCTCCCTCGCAACCTTCATGAGTAGCAGGTTGTAAAAGACAAATAAGGCTGAGGAATAAATGTTAAAGAAGGGCTGGAGACATGCATAATGACTTTACTTTTGGCTCATCTTTTTCTATGTGTGTATTTAGAAAGTAAAATCACTGCTTCAGCATAATGGGAGATTGAAAACCACGAGTTACTACTGAGCAGTTTGATAAAGGTAGGTGTATTTTAAGAAAAAATTAATTCTACCCTGAGCTGCAAGCCTGTGGTGGGTTTTGTTAACTAGAAGACATCATAGTTTGGGCTAGTGAGTTGGCTTAAGAGCAGTTTTGTGGCCTGTAGGCATTTTAATAGCAGGACTTTGGTGAGCACTTGCAGTGAGCACTAGCAGGAATTATGCAGCTTGATACTTTCATGTCTTCTTGAAATTTTTCTTGATTACAGCTAGTATCATATGCGGTGCAGGTAGTGAATATGCGTATATTTTTTTTCCATTTGTATCCAAATCGTTATTGATATGTCTCTCAAAATAACAGCTTCTGGTCTCTCAATAAATACGGTACAGGACTTGTAAACGTAGTTGCCACACATAAATTGTCTGCTGCATCTTTCTGAATGTATTTCTGAGTGTATTTCTGAATGTGTTTCTGAGCCCTTTGCTCTTGTAGGAAGATGTTTAGAGCAAATTACTGCTGTATCTGGACAGTCACGTACAAGCTCATAGTAGAAATGTCTTTTTTTTTTCTTTTGCTAAAGTTGTCAAAGTGAGGAGCAAGGGATGCTACAGAAATGGATTTCTACTAGAAGTTTTGTAGTTACTAGAATTAATGATGTGCTCACAGCTACTGTGTGGGGAAATTACATCTGTTAGACTGTCTAAATGAAACCTGGTTGGCTATTGGAATGAACAATGTAGTCAGATATCCTTGTGGCAAAAAAAAAAGCTGTTGTTCCTAACATTCATGTCTAGGATCTCGGCTAAAATTCACTGCAATTCCTGTAATTACATCTTATGTCTAAAATAAATATGGGACAATCAGGATAAAAAGAGATTAGATTAAATTTCTTGCTGGTCTGGATTAGACCTTGCTGTTAAAGTCAAGAGCAGGAAAAACTTATATTTGCAGGAAATGTAATAAAATCAACAAGCAGGTTTGTGTGGTGTTTTCAGGAGACACACAGGTACTTTGAAATCCTGCCTGGATGAAGACAGTACAAAAAAGTACTTCATATTGGTGCTTATAAAACTGGTACTTGAATGATCAAAGCAAAAGCCCGTGGATACATGGTTGCCCTGTGGAGTATTCCATAACCATGTAGATCCAGGAAACAGAGTAGATGCCTGTTTTACCCAGTTTTAATTCCTGTCTGATGGAGATTGTGTAACGTGAGTCTCTGTATAAAGGAACAAATGGCTTTAATTGCTTCATAGCAGAGTTCTCCACCTCCTGTCAGAATGAAAATAAGGATGACCTCCTCAGATTCCTGCATGTGAAAGACAATTTTCCCCTATTTGCAAGAAACCAGCAGAAACTTTGTGGATGGGCGCATCCTAATTGTCTTGAGTATTTTGCACTTCGATATTGAATATGTGTTTAAAATTCTAACGCTATTTTGTTTAAATCTGGTCCTTTTTGTGTAAGTTTTTTAAAAGTATTTTCATAAATAGTTTAGACTCAGAATCTTCATGATGCAGGGCAATATTAGTACTGTATTAGCACAAAGCTATCATAACTGGCATTTTTAAAGTGTTCAATGTCTAGCTTAAAAATCTTTGGGGATCAACCTGAAGAGACCATCTGCAGCTGTCACTGACTTCAAGGGGAGCTATGACAATCAGGAACTGGTGCTGAAATTCCTTTTGTGACCTCCTTTCTTTGTGAGATCAACATTTATATCTAATGAGGAATTTTGCTACTGCAGGGTGCCCAATGCTTAGTGAGACCACTGACATGGGAGTTAGCCCAATGTCTAAAAACCTGCTTGTGATTAGCTTGTTTTCAGCATGTTTTCAGATGCAGTAGTGGCCCTTTTGGATGCCAAACACAGGCTTGAAAACACCATTCTTTTTGTTGCAAGACAGTAGTTAAAAAAATGTACATATTTAATTACAAAATAGGCTGGAATGGTTTTCATGTAGAACATACAAAGACTAAGAGCTCTAGGAACACAGCTCCAAACTTCCTGGCTTTTGCTTATATTCCTGCTATATTCCCCAGTAAGATTACACTTTCATCTACAATTGCCGTAGTGCCTCCTTTTTCCCTTTCTAGTAATTTAGGAGACAAGATGACAGAACAGATTAGAAAAATATCTATAAATAATACTGTACGTAAAGAAGCATTTACCCATTGAGTCTTAAAACTCATTCCCTGATTTGGTTCTATTTTTATAAGCTTCATTTTACTTGACACTGACGATTCATATAAATACTAAGTATTCATTTTTAGTCCATTGCACATAAGTGAAGCTAAACTGTAGTGTTCTTTGCAGTTTTTGCCCTGCAGGTCTTTACTTAGAATGGAAAGAGGGATGGGAAGATTCAGTTCCTGAGTACCATAGTTTGGTCCTATGGTCCTATATTAGATAGCACAGGTGCAGCATTTTTAAAATTTTCAATGTCATTTATATTTTAAAGGGGATTTTTGTTGATCTTCTTTTTCTTTTGCAGGATATAAAGATAGTATGTGTTACCCTAAATCAGAATCTGAATCCGAAGGCTGTGAAATATAACATGATTTCTTATTTATACCTCTTTGTTGTGTTGTAGTTATGTAGAACAACTCTATCATTATTCTTGTGCTGTATCTTGTTTTTTAATTATATCAGTTTTTAAAATGTTTTAGTTATTGTCCAAAAGTTTTGTTCTTTAGACTGCATAGCAAAACTATTTAAACAATGAAAGAAAATAATTTTTTCAATATTTGTCACTTTTAAATTCTAATACAACTGTGTTTCAGTTAGGGCAGGAGTAGATTTGACAACAGATGGTAAAACTACAAAACTGCCTCTGCTTCATTAGAATTCCTGGCAAGACTACTATATATAAGGTAAATTACAGTAGAGAGGGATATTTAACACTATACCCTTCACAGGTTCCACTAAGGTTTTGAACTAGTATTATTGTTTATTGATCAATTCTGTGTTGGTTGTTAATGCCAGGGCTAAAGCATATGTGCTGTAAAAGGCCTTAATCTTGCAAAGATTTGTTCTAATGCTGTTCCAAGTTAAATTTATCCTGGCAATAGTTTCATTTAGATCACTTTCCTTTAATGGTGATAATGCACTTTGAAATATTAAAAAGTAATAAAATGTAAGTGACCAATTTCCATTTAAATTAAAAGAATGTTTATGTTAAAATATTGATGAAAAGGCAGCCTTCAAAGATTTTAAGAATGCTGTATCTATATGGCATGACTGAAAAGTGACAGATTGATAGCCCAGGGAAACGTAGGTCTTTTCAAAGCAAATTATGTGCTGTGTTCTTACACTGACTTGGGGGCTTGCTTTCCAGTGTGGCAGAACTGCTCAGACTTTGGGGTGAAAAAGTGCTACTTCTGCATATCATCTACTACTGTGTATCGTCTCTTACTTTTTTCTATGTTTTGTACATTCCTTCTCCACAGAGGCTGCACAGCCATCACTAAATCATTGCACGTGGCTCATCCTGGAGTCAACTGCATGGTGACAACATACAGCTATTTCCTAACAGGAACCGGCTTCGAACTAGTGGGTGATTGAAAATAAAAAATTAGCATTGTCACACACTAAAGTTGCACTGTCTCTGACAATGTCACTGTATATATCTGTTTTCTGGTATTAATCTTGCTGAATTACCAGTAGCCCAGAATTACTATACAGCAACATTATTGGGAAATGCCACTTTGCCACATACCCAACATACTAATTTGTGAATTCCTCGTGCAACTTCACTAACTGCCCAGATTATACAGCTGTCTGAAGTTGGGAAGTCACTTGAGCAGAGATGAATGAAAATTTGAAATCCTGCAGTTGGAGGAAAATATTTAAACCTGACATTTCACATTCTAAGCAAAAAAATGTATTCACTGGATTATTGCATCCGGGGAACTGTTTCACTGTACTAATTTCTCATGTCTTCATTTGAGTCTGGTTTTGAAAATAGCTTATGCACAGTGTCTATTCGGCAAGTATACTTAAAGTGAAGAAAAATTACAGGCTTTAATAAGGCTTTGATATAAGGCAGTTGCCAACGATACTAAAGCAGTTCTGGGCACAGGCAGAAACAATACTGTAGTCACTGGGAAATTTTAATATGCATTTTAAAAAAAAATTACATCTGCAGGGCTAGTGTTTTGGGAATTGTATGTTTGAACTGACATGGCTACATCCTTTCATGATGTGAAGTGAAGATGTAGGCTTCAGAAGTGAAGATGTAGGAACTAACAGGGAGAGGTGGTTGGTGCCCACCCCTGCTGCCTTTGCACTGGCTGGCACAGCTCATACACATAACGCACCTTTTGAAGAATCATAGATTTGGATGATCTTCAGCTCCAGTCCAGGTTGGTTTGGAAACACTACATCTGAGTATAGTGTAAATTTTCCCAGAGATGCTTACTGTTAACTTGCTGGTTTTATGGCAATAGCATTTAGAGATGTCAAGAGAGATTATAACTTTATTGTGCTAGTTACTGCAATAAGCACATAGTAAGGGAGAGCCAAAATAATGCAAAGCAAGTAACCTGAGAAAAGTTGTTTTCCTATTTTGAATATGACGTACTGAAATTAAATGTCTTGTATGATTCCACACACAGTAAAATTCATAGAAAATGAGAAGGGTTGAAGCATACTCAAATGACATGGCTTAATGAGGTACTGTTTGTGTGCTTGTGCCATTGCAAATGTTCATTTGCTGAGCTATACGAATATGGCCTGCCTTCATACTGGCATGCTGTAGATGCTAGCTGAAACCCCTGAGAGGATGCTTCGCAATTAACATATGCAAGCAAGTGGGGTGCACAGATAATGATTTTAGTCAGATCTCCTAAGAAGTGCTCACTCGATGAACTGCATTAATTCAGTTGCTTGCAATCATCTGTCCATATCTCAGGTTTTGGGCTTCCTTTAGGGTTTTGGGTGGTTTTTTTCTGCTTTCTATTAAATTCATACCATGCAGATCTGTGTATATTTCTGTAGACATGTGTGAACTGTTCTGAATAAATGTTAAAGTTCACCTAATAAAAGCAAAGGTTTACCCCTCGGTCCTTGCGAAGGTACACTTTGAGGACAGTAAATGTGCAGTTTTAGTAATTGCTGTAGCTCATGGCACTGCATAAGTGAAGATAAATTTGTGTTTTGGAGTTGAAAATGCTATAGAATTGCTATTGAGTTTCAGACTTTTCATTTGCCATTAGTTCATGTCACTGACACTTAAAAGGTAAAATGAGCTTCTTTTCTTAGCAGAGTAGATTCTCCAAAACAGTGAATGCACTTTTGCACTATTGATTTTCTGATGTTTAGACATAACTAACATTTCAAGTAATCTCTACAGTTTTGAAATTTACATTAGGTCTTTTAATAAAATCACTAGGACTTTGGGGACTTCTTGGTAGGATAAACACCAAACTCCTATCAGCTGAACACAAAATTTCAGTATTGCTTAAGCAAAATTCAGATATAAGCTGATCTTCTACCACCCCCAAAAAAAGAAAACCAAACACTCCCACCACCACCCCCAGCAGCTGACTCAATTTGGTATTGGTTGAGCTATCATAGCATGGTTAGGTTGTTCTCGATTTGTCCTTACAACGTGCTTTGCTGAAAAAGCCTGAGTTAAAATCAGTTCTGCTGTATGCGGGACACATTCCCAAGAAGTGCTAAGACGTTCTGTCACTAGATTTCTTGCAAAACTCCACACTATAAGCAACGGGGAGATCCAAGCTAAAAAAAGAAACGGGAATAGCACGATGTGGCGGATAGCATGTTGTCATGTTTTTTAGAGTAGAGATCAGAGGCTGCTGTGAAGGCAAGCCCTTTTGCATTGAGTATTGTGGCAATTACACAATTGTCCTTGTCCTGAAAAATTTTGCTTGAAATAGGTCTGCATGGGTCTCTGGGTGGATCCCACTAAAGGCAGTGGGAGCTGTGGCAGTGGCCTTATGAGCTGGGGTGGCATTTTACTGATGGTTTCTTAACTCCTTGCCTATGTCCTTTTCTGCTACAAAACATAACCTCCCTTCCGCCGGAGGTTGTAGGTGCTCATCATTTTTAGGGCTTGCTCCCTATTTTTGAAGTCTGTTGTCAAATTAGAATCATTCTGATTGAAGGTTTTCATTTAATTAATAACTAAGTAAATCACAAAGCTGGCCTCCACCTACTATACCTGTCAATTGATCCAGCATAATGAAGACTACAAGAATACAAACTGAAAAACAGAACAGGGTTATTGGAATGAATTTTCAAAGTCAAATCTGCAGCTGAATTTCTGATGCATGTCAAATAATAAGCAACCCGAACTGACCAGATCTTTCTGCATTTGAATGAGGAAATGCAGGTAATGTTTTAAATGTGTTTTTGGAGGGCCAAAGAGGGCAGGAATAGGGATTCTGCTGCAGGTGAAATAAGGGGGGATATTTTTCTGTTGGTGTATTTCTGTGCACATTTTAAATTTTTTTGTGAATGCTGTGTAGATGATCCAGGAAATTCAGGAAAGTAGATGGATTCCGTTTGGTCATGCAGACCAAAATGGTTTTTTTAACTCATATTTTTCTCTGGTAAATTGTAAGACTAAGTAGGAACAGCTTTTGCCTTTGTTATTTAAAACAAAATAATCCATCTTTCTGCTTCTTGAAAGGGACATTCTTTCCCAGATTTTCAGGTAAAAAGCCAGTAGGATATTTTAAATCATTTCATGCGGTCACAACACCACAATGGTCTTGACCGAACATTTTCTCAAAGTAAATCTAGCAGTGCTAAGATGTACTGCTGCTCCTGAAGTATCAACAAAATTACATAAGTGTGTGCCAGCAGCGTGTGCCTGTGTTGGTAGCTCGTGTGCAGCACACACATCGCTGGCTGTCCGCAGTGCACTGAAATCAGGGATTTATTGCATTTACAAAGGGCCATTACAATGCAATTTTAACTTACTGTCATTAAAGGATCTTACATCATAAGCAATCACTGCAAAAAGCCTTGGACTGAGATTTATTCATAATTTTTATAGCATGATTTATTAGAGCCCCCATTATATCTTATAAATCATATCTGAAAGAAATGAAAATCAATTAGGACCTGGTCCTTTCACCTTTACGTGTGTGGGTTAGTTCCTTGTTCTCAGCCCAAAGGAAGTGGGGATATTCCTGGAGTAAGCTATCACTACAGGAGTAGGAGTGAAGATAGCAAAATCTGGGTCCATATTGAGCACAGAAGAGAGATGTAAAAATTATTCTAGAAATGACAGCATTTGTTTTATATTCCAGGGGGAGGGGGTGGTTCTCCATAGATTCATAGATTTCTCTGATTTCATCCGATCCTAACACTCCTGTGTACCATTTGGAGTGAATCATATATTTATGTAATGCAATATTCAATAGAGAAAGCCAAGTCAGCCTTCTAATACTGTTCTTTCCTCAGATCAAATTCAGCATATAGTAAGTGAGAAGCTCAGTGTAATACAATTGCAAAAATCTCAAAATGGCTGTTCTATTAGCCTTGTCCCCCAAGAATGCACTGAAATTTCATAAAATCAAGCCTATACAAAATGGAAACTCAGTTTTGCCATCTGTATTTGCATGAGAAATAATTACATACTTGATTATCAATTAGGGCCCAATTTTTCAATCTGAATATCCCTGCTTGCCCTTTTTATTATGAAATACAGGGCTTGGATATGATTTGGTTGAACATTAATTGAAGTCATGTGGTTTGAATGGGGATATATTCTGTAGTCCTTTGCAGTAAAAAAAACCCAGTATGTTCATGAAGAGCTCTGTCAGTATTAGAGCTCTATGTTTTGATGCAATGTGCTCAAGATGCTCATGTCTGTAAACAATTATGAAAATATATATTTAAATATGTATGTTCCTAATAAATTGCTAAGATCTACTGCACTTCAGTGCTTTGGAATGGAAGTATGCAATGTATCTATTAAAAAAGCAGTATGCTGCAGTTCATTTGCTATCCTCAACCATACTGCATGAAAATTCAGTTCTGTCCTTGAAGTTGGTGTTAATTTTGGCACTGAATTTCAGTAACCGTAAGGATGGGCCCTCTGTTGCTGATTTGGTGACATCTTTCCTTATGTTAAAAGAAAGGCAATATGTATAGACTTTACTAAAGTACTACCATAAATAAACACAGATCAGTCACTTATGTTTAAAAGTAAGAAAGATGAACACTGATGAATACTAGACTGCACAACAGAAGGAAAAAAAAGACAGAAAAATAGTTTTCCTAGGTATAGTCTAATATATCACATTTTTGTGAGCAGTTCTAAAATAGAAATACTATAATTGATCCATGGATCTTTTTGTCTTTTGTCTCATGATATACCAACAGAGGATATCAGTATTTTGTTGCCTCTTTTTCCTGACCAAAGCCAAAATAGCAAATGTCAGGAGAAGGGCAAAGAAAATAATTGAAAACACATAGGGATGGATTAAAGAGGGAAGGGACCAAATATCCTACCGAAAACAGTCACTAAATTTATGTCGATTTTAGTGGCACCAAGGTTACATTTTCAGAAGTATTTTGGGATGGTTTAATTTAAAGTCCTTCCTCATATGGAAATCCCACTCAGCATCGTAGGAGGTGGTAGTGATAGGAAGGCATATATATGTGTATGCATATGATGGTATGATCCATACAATCACAACCTTGGCTAAATCAAGTAAATTTTGTAACCTAGAAACATTAAAATTAAGTAAGATTAAAAAAAAAATATAAAATGGCGACAAATGCTGTTCTTTTTTAAGGTTTTAGAATAATAGAAATAAAATTGGAAATAGGCAAATGGATTAAAAAAACCTTTCTTGAATTAAAACTGCTAAGTCTGTACTAGCCAGCCATAGATTTGTCAGATGGATAACATCATCTCTCTCATCTCCCTGTGAGGTTATGACTTCAAAGAGATTGTAAGATGTTCTGGGCAGACATCATGTCTTCATACGTGTTTCTGAACTACTCAAACCAATGAAGCCATGATCCTGCACGGCTGCGATGATCTTTTTTTTTGGTGGTGGTTTTAAAATTTATTACTTCTGAAGTCAGAAGGACAATTCTCTTGAGTTATTTATGAGTGTGCCTGCTTCCGCTGTGGCTAACTTGATAGGGACTGAACATGGGACTTGGTGTGAGTGGTGAACACTTTGTGGCTGGCATTGCAAAGGCTTCTTTGGACAGGACACAGAGAAGACCATACCATGCTTACTAATGGGTTATATAAGGATTTGCAGTAACATGTCTCTTGATGGGAGAAAATAGGAATTAAATGGGATTTTAGGAACTATATTAATAATGAATGACAGAATGGTCGTTAATAGATGTCTGTCTGTAATTCCATTATACTACAAGCGCAGGGGAAACTTCATTTAATGTGGAAAGATTCTCATTTTTCCAGAGCTGTAATGCAGCGTGCAGTTAAAATTAGGCTGTCTCGTTAATTGTCAAAGTATACAGTGAGAATTACTGCAGCAAGCTTCAGTGCAGGATTAGATATGCCTCTGCAGGGGACACCTTGCAGAAAGGCCCAAGGTGGGAGAGCAGCTCCATCAGGGCCCCTTTGATGAAACCTTTCCCTGGGAATAGGGGATACCTGTGGGCAGGGGAAAGCATGTGGGGCAGCTCCACTCCTTTCTCTCCCTGTCTGCTCATGCCTGGCGGGACCCCCCAGAGCACTGTCCGCAGAGCACTCCTGTGTCCTGCATCAGATGGCTGCAGAATAGGCTCCCCTTGTGAAGACGATGAGTATCTGTTCCCACTCCCTGATACTTTCCCCAGTTCCTGAGTTTAGCTATACTGGGCCAGGGTAAAGGATGAGCAGAAATCACCCTAGATTCTAAGCCTTGAGACACTGTGGTTTTCAGGAACTAGGATCCCATAAGGCTTCTCATACATACAAGATGTAATTTATATAGAGAAAACTCAGTTTAAATGAACACAGCAAGATTGAAATGCTCTGGAATGTACAAAAGAAAGCTGGAAGAAATTCCTGGGGAATACATTTTTCTTCCTCTCTTCCCCACTATCCTTTTTCCTGTCTCCTTCTCAGTGTCAGAAACTTGTCCTTCAAAAATCACTCGCTAAGGAGAGCAGATCCTTCTGCAGGATGTGAAGGGAGAACATGCAGAAAGGGTGAGTGAGAGTTTTGCCATAAGCCTTTCCGCTTTCAGATGAGAGCTGTATAGCATATGCTAGGATGGCAAGTCAAGCTGTTGTGGACTTTCCATAGGACCCCAACCAGCTTTTATTTAAAAACAGTAAAAATGTTTATTTGGAAGGACTACAAAAGCTTTCCTGAGGGTTCACTAATGAAGCTTAGCTGTCCAATTTGAGTATGAGCACTAGCGCAGAATCTCAGCTGAAAGCTCCTGGTTCCCAAGCACTGACTAACCTAATGACTGTGAGTTAACACAAACACAACCTTTATCCTGCTGGGGAGGATGAGAAGGAAGGGGGCAAAGATGTTAGATACCTGCAGGCTAAACGCCCTAGGAAGTCAGTGGGAGCTTTGCTAGTGTAAGCACAGCATGACCAGACATAAATATAAAGATGCTAGGAAAATATCTTTCACACATTTGTGTACTGAGGGGCCTGTGAGGTAAGTGCGCAAGGCAAGAACTCTATTACAACATAACTCTCAGATATGCTGCTTTAGTGTATCTGTGTAGCTTTCTGTGTGACTCTGTTTCCCTCTTTCTGTCTGCTTATGAAACATAAATTTATAAAGTAGCTTGACCATGCATAAAAACACGCTTCTAATAAGCTTTAAAGAAATGTCCCATGAATTTAGGTGCACAATATCCATTGACATGCAGTGATATCTAGCTGCCTGATCAGATGCTTCTGAAAATTCACTTGTCTGTCTGCATATACACTCAGTATCTCTGTAAATCTGATCTTTTCTATCACCTTATCTGTTACTCTGTTCAGATCCCCAGGTACCAGACTTTGCCTCCATTCCCTAAATGTGGATTCTTTAAGTTACGGAGAAGTGCAACGCCCATTTATCTTATTAAGGTAGGTGTCAAAGATAATCTGTGATTGGAAAGAAGATACCTCTTCTTATTACTGATTTAGAAGACAATGCAATTTTTAAAGTATTTCACCTTGTTAGAAAGAACTACCTTATTTAAGACATTAGTGTTTTGAAAACTAGAATTTCAGTGAACCCAGCCACTATTGTTTTAACAAGAAACTGTTCACTGTGTTGCACCTAAAGACAAATGATTAGTGACTGGGAGCTTATGCATTATCCAAGCAAGTTTAGAAATAGACAAAATTTGCAAAGTTAGCTGATTTTGCCTGACATACGTAAATGCTCTTCCAGTCTCCCCTGGCCGTCTACAGTGAGAACAGATGTAATTTAGTATGAGTTAGGTGCTGGTTGAAATGTCAAATGTACTTATATTTGTAAGCAATGTCCATCAAAATGCTCCAAGAATGGCTAGATTTGAGTAAATGCTGAGCTTTCCACAGACAGTTCCTAAATATTCACTGAATTAGCGTACCAGATATAGTCCAGAGAAATCTTGCTTTATTCAGATATACAGCTTCTCATTTAATCTTAAAATTCATAGACTGTATTCCTTCTACTTGTCCAAGTGTATGATGGTTATGTAAATCTATGCTTATATTAAGATGTTATTTTGACATACATTTTGGTGCCATATGTAAACTCCAAACATGTGTAGGAAAACCACTGTTAGTGTAAGTCTCAGATCCAATTAGGATGACAATTTTTTGTGAAGTATTTTTTTTTACAAAATGGCAATGTGAATTTAAATTTTTGCATGACTGAAATAGAGTTTGCAATTGAAAAATTTAATTGTGCAAACACAATTAAAAGTGAGGTAATACTGGATTTGTTGCTCGACTCTGCTAATGATTGCTTTAAAATATCATTCACGTGTTAATCATGCTATCGATTATTTTACTGTAAATTAGCTATTGTGACTTTAAGGTCTTTATCAATGTCTGTGATAGGTTACAGGAGCATAAATCAAACTCCCATCTCTTTTTTACATCCATAACCATAACATATGGCTTTTATTAGAAAATGTTAAGTGTCTTATAATGTCTTCTTAATGGACAGAGTGTGCATGTGTTGATGATGAAAGCCATCTTCCTACATGCAAAATATTAATGCATATGGCCTACGTCTCCATAGAAACAAGTTAAAGAATCATATTTAACCCATGAAATATTCAGTATACACTTCAACTTTGCCCAGAATTTATATTTCTCTAGTTTAACAAATCTCTAATGAAAGAACAAGTTAGAGGTAAATCAGGGGTTTAACTCTATCAGGTATGCACACATAAGCGTGAATAAATGGTGTAAAATCCACTGCAAAAAAAAACCCAAAGCCAACCAACAAGCCCAAATTACTTTAAAAAATGCCTATTCCTAAATTAAAAAATGTGTAGAGAATTAGAAAATGGAGTTTATATCCTCCAGCTGGTACATCACAAAGACTTTAAATATTGGTTGTAGATTTTTTCCTCTGACCTAAAATACCATAATTCTTCCAAGAAAAAGGGTGTTTTAGCCTCTGTTCATATCCTTTTCATTGGGACAGCATTATCTATTTGGTTTTGGGACCATTCCACAAAGTCTGGGACAAGCACACTGCTTTGACTTGAAATGCGTTTTACCAACAGATTCCTGGACACCAGAGAGATCTGCAATTCAAATCAATGACTGCTAACGTTGAGCTTAATTAAAGGAAGCTAACCAAGCCTTCTGAAGGATACCCTCCAGCCTTCCCTTCCCTCCCTGTTTCCATGTTCCCTCGGCAGAAAGCAGCTGGAAAAAAAGCTGCAGTTCAACAGCATCATCCTTTCATCTCGTGGTAAATATTTTATTATTCCTTTATCCTCCATGCTGTTTAAAGGAATTCATTTAGAATATTAACTTCTTTGTTCAGGGAGGAAATCTCCAAAGGGTATGCAAACAAGAATCTTCAGAAATGCACCAAGATATAACTCCAGGCTCTGCTCCAGCTTTCCCCATTCATTCAGCCTGCAGACCTGGCGGCTCCCCGCTGGAGATCTCTGCTCAGACCAAAAGTCTCCAGCAGGTGCTGTTCCACCACCCATTCATACACGACCAGCTCCCCTGTGCCTGCTCCCTGCATTTCCACTTCTCTTTCTTCCGTCCGTCCAATTTGCTCCCTAATCTGATCTCACTTCTTTGATCCTCCTCAGGAATACTGATCATCCTCCCACACCAAAGCACCACTCATCCCTGCTGAAGGCTGGCAGCAATTATGTTGTAACAAAGGTACATTTAAGAGAGGATTAGAACCTATCCAAACCAATTTCTTTGCAATGGCACTATCCTTCATCTATTTTCCTGGTTATCACTATGGGTATCTTCGAGGCTAATCCTGCTGCTGCTCCTGAAGTCAAAAGGAAAAAAGTAAAAAAAAAAAAAGTAAAAAAACCATTTACTTCAGGAGCAGAATCATGCAATTAACACAATTATCCTCATATGTAATAGCACAAAAGGTGCCTATGTAGAGGAGTTGAGTGACTGTTTAAGACCATCTTTATCCACAGCTATGCTGTGAACTGCACCAGTGTGCATTCCATTTCCAAAACAACCGCAGGCACCGGGAGAGGAGGAGTTGTCCTTCAGTAGCCAAGCAAGAAACCTGTCAAACACTGTCCCTTCTACATGAATGAATCCTCTTCTCTGATTAATACTTTGCATTTCCCACAAAGGAGAAGACAGAGTGAGGTGGTAAGTAAGGAACTGAATTACCCATTCTCAGAAGAGCATGATCATAAATATTTAACATGCTATGTATGAGAAAAGAGAAAGGAACAGACTCCCTTCCCAGGCCAGGCTGAGAAACTCTCCAGATCCCCTGGTCTCCCAGGGACTGCCTGTTCCTGTGATTCTTTCTCCATATCGTAAAGGGGAGAGAGCCATAGCTGATAGCTCATAAGAGGGCTGGACAAGGTGTCTCTCTTTATTGGGGGATGACTGACTGCAAAATTCTGTGCATGGAGGGAAATTACCTGGTATAATGGAGATCTCCCTGGCCCATGAATGGTACCTTGCCCCAGGCTGTGGGTTTTTAGGAGCCTGTTAGAGAATAAGGGTCTCTGGAAGCCCACATATGAGTACATGAGCTCATGCCTTGGTGTCTTCTTGTGCCCCATGTATGTGGCCTGCTTGAGGGCCTGCGCATGATTTTTGTATGGCTATATACATGGATGGCTACCCTGTGCTGACAGTGGAGATAACCCCAATGATGCTGGGAGGAAGTGGGACAGAGGGGGGGTTCGAGTGTTTCGATGAGGGTGCTGATTGCATAGCTTACCCTTGCATATCTGGAGGAGTAGGGATCCTCAAAGAGCGCCCAGATGCGGGGCTGCCACCGTCTCCAGAAGCCCCCAGATCTGCCATCTGGGGAGTCACTAAGTGCTAGGCGTTTTGTCATCTCCAGCTCCTCTTCACCATCACCAGAGTCTCCGGTGCCATCTATGTCTCCGTCCTCAGCACTGCTATCCAGGGGCGCCCCACCAAAGCTGTCCAGAGCCTCTTCGGCGTCGCGGTGCTGCCGGTAGGTCATCCAACAGCAGGGCTCCACATCGGTCTCATCAATGCCCCAGAAGGCCAGCTCCTCCTCATACAGGGGCCCACACACGTCCGCGGGGCAGTGCAGCTTGCCAGTACGGTAGTAATTCAGGATGTGGGCAAAGACACCTGGGTGCCGGTCAAAGAAAAACTCATCCGTGCGGGGGTCATAGTCGAAGTGGCTGTGGGCATCGGGCTCGGCGATCCAGGCCAGCCGAGTGCCGGGCAGGGTGCGTAGGGTGCTGCGGTAAGTCTGGTGCCTAGTCCCTCCCACGTTGATCACAATGCGGTCGCTCTCGTCGCCCTGGCCCATCTCGTCTCTTATTAGGCATGTCGCAGACTCATCCAAGCAAGCACGGCAGGCAGCAAGCCCGTAATGGGACGGCTGCTCGGCGGCAGTCGGTACCTAACCCGAGCCCCGATCCAGGCCCGCGGGGGGCGAAGGGCCCTGGCCAGCTCTGCTCCTCGGGGGCCGCTCCGGTGGCTCCCGGCGCTGCACCGCCTGCGTCTGAAGTCAGACACTCGGGGGCCGTGGTAGCTGCAGCCGCGGCGGAGGGGCAGGGGCAGGGGCAGGGGGGGCCATGCTCCGGGAGCGCGGGCGCTGCGGTGCCGGGGCGCGGGGACGTGCCGGAGGGGGAGGGCCCTTCCCTGGTTGGACGTGGCCAAAAGCACAGAAAAAAAAAAAAAAAAAAAAAAAAAAAAGAAGGAAAAAAAATCGCGGCGCCGGCGCTGCCCACAGGTGCTCCGGGCGCGGGGCTGCGAGGCGTCGGGCAGCAGGAGGCGGAGGTGGGCGCGGGTGCGGGCTGCAGCCCCCGGGGGGGTCCGGAGGGGCTGCGCCCGCGTCCTGCCCGCCGGTGCTGAAGGGACAGCGCCGCGCGCCGCCCTCCCGCCGCCGCCCCTGCGGCCGGGCCGGGTGGAGCGCGGTGCCGGTGCGGGCGGCGGGGACCCGCGGCGCCGCCGCTGCCGCTGCTCCTGCTCCTCCCGCTGCCGCCGCCGCCGCTGCCGGGCGGCTCGGTGCAGCCCGCCCGCTCCCCGGACAGCGCCGCGCAGGCGCGCCGCTCCCGCCCCACCGCCGCTCGCCGGGTCCTAGCGTCGGCCGCCGCCCCGAGGGCGCCGTCCCCGGCTCCTGCCGCCGCCCCGATCCCCTCGATGCCTCGCGCGCCGCGCCGCGTAACCTCCTTACCGATGCCCGGGCGGGGGTCCCTGCTGCGGTAGCCCCGGTTGAAGGAAGAGCGCCCTCACCCTCCGCTCACGTCTCGAGTCACCGGCCTGTCGTTCTGTCGCACCGAGGACCCCCTGGGTGAAGCGTTGGGTTTTCTGGTGCTGCCCCGCACTCGGCCCCGAGTGACCCTCTTCAGCGCTGTCGGAGTAACTCAGGGCCGTTCCCACCTTTCATGGACTGGACTCGCTGAAACGCATCTCCCCGGGCATAAATTCCTCACGTCATGAGCAGGGTTGCCCGAGGTTTGCATTTCCTACTGCATCACACCTTTACCTGGTCTCACACACCTGCTCTATTTTTCTACCTATTTCTCTCTCTTTTTCTACTGCACCCTTGGTTCTTCTCTAAAAGGCTGGGTTGGTAGGGGGCTGCGATTTGGGTTTGTGTTGTTTTTTCTTTTTTATTCTCATTAATTTGCAAAGGGAAGTTTCATGTCTACAAAAAGAGCAGTTCCTGCCCTGGGAGGAGCTTGAAGAAGGGAAGCAGGGAGATGGTCATGTGGAGGGAAAGTAACAGAGGTATGTAGACATGTTCTGTATTTTGTTTTATTTGCTGCCAGCATCTCGGGAGGAGTGGGCTTATGAGAGAACCTTGAAAGCTGAGCTGTTGTGGATGATTCATGGGAGGTCATGTCACAATGAGTGGATGAGTTGGAGAAACATAGAGAGTCGTAGAATAGACATAGAATATGATTGAAGGATACATGATTGAGGAATACTGCTGGAGTGCAGAAGTGGTAGGGACAACATGGTGCCCAACAGAAGAGTTTAGACTGGGGAAATGCAGTTAGGTTGAGCCTTGAAGGAGGATGTGCTAGAACAGCAGGTGAAGAACAAGTGGAGGCCTGCCAAGGAGTGAGTGGTGTGGTCAGGTTTGTGTAAGAAGGTGTTTGGCCATGCACAGCTTCCTTGGACTGCAAAGGAGCATTGCGTATGTTTGGGATGCAGAGAAGAGAACTTTCTGATAGTTGTGGTAGGATACAACAAAGAGGCCTAAACAAGCAGAGTTGTCTGTGAAAATGCTAACAGATTGGTCTCGAAGCTGGAAGGGTTGAAGGAAGGCGCAGGAGCTGGGTGGAAATGGGGAGTGTGTTAGGGCTGTCACCAGTGAAAGACAAAAGGGAAAGTGAGGCTAAACCAAGGCAACCCTGCACTTCAGCTAGCATAAACTGATGACAAAATCTCCAGGGAGGGGTGCTACACAGCCTCTTGAGCACTGGGATTGAACAGAGGGAGAAAGGTTGATGACAGAGGAAGAAGCCTGAGAATAGCAAGTACAGAAGGGAGAAGAGGGCAGGTCTGTGAACCCAAGTCTGGCATTAAGGAAGGAAAAGAGGATGATGACTCATTGACAGAAAAAATACAGGTGACAATTATTTTGGAATCATAGTAAGTCACTACTTTTGATAATAGTAGTTCTGGGGATCAATGAGAAAGCACTATAGGGTAGTTTCTGAGAGTTATGGCGGCTGAAGAAGGTAGGTAACCCAGGAACAAAGTTTAAGGACCTGTGAATCCCAGACCAGTGTGTCCTTCTGGTCACATCCACAACTGCAGAAGCTCTTTCCCAGCTCACTAGCTCCTGTCTTCCATGGTACATTACCCCACATCAGTGATTCCTCTAGGAATTTCAGTGTTGAGATCTAAGGTGACTGTGGGGATAAAAAGGATATCTTGCAGCTTCTGTTGCTTTGGTTTCTCGTCTTGTCTAGGCATCTGTAGGAGGGTGGTATGGGACCTTAGAAGTCATCTGAAAGTATATGTTAAAAAACGGAAAGCTTGTTTAAAGATAGTTTTCATGGACTCAGGTGGAGAGGCTGAACTGACTTGTGAAGTTTCTTTGAAGATACTAAGACTGTAATTGATAAAGAAGAGTTGGTAGACATGGAAGAGTTGGATATTTCAAAAGAGTTGTGAAAAGACCTCATATCAGGGCAGAGTTTTTTGGGCAGGGGGGAGCTGTGAGATCTGGAGCAAGTTAGCTGCTGAAATGGGAAGCTCTCTTAGAAATATAAATTGGAAAATTAAGTTTATACATTGTTTTGATGTGGAAAATGAAGACAACATCATGTTTGAAACGTATATTGAAGTTTGATGGGGAAAGTATTAGAAAATATCTTTATTAAACAAGGAACATGGCACAAAATAACTGCATATTAAGACATCAAGACTTCACTTTGCAGTCTAGATTATAGGATGATTTATATTTGTTTAATTAGTGATAGTTGATACCACCAGATAGGTTGTTGCTGATTTACCCAGAATGAACATTTTAAGTCAGTCCAGCAAGTTCTGAGGATCAGCAAAGTTTTGCTTTAAGCCTACCATATAGTGATATAAAATTCTGGTTGAATTTAAATAAAAAAGTTCCATATTTGGAAATGTTTGGACTATGATAGACAAACCAAACCAAATAATTTTCAAATATCTAATTTGCAGACAAAAAAAAATTCCACAGAGGTCTGATTAGTTCTAAACTGTGTAGTGGCACTTCTGCCTCCCTAGTCTCACTGGAAAATAACTATAATTTAACTGGTTTTTATTCTGGTTTATATTTGACATCTTTAAAGATTCTTTCTGGCTGCAGAATAACTGCTTATGCAGACTTGATACCACGAACTAGAAGCCTCCATCTTCAGGTGCTGGGATGCTGAAGGCTCTCCTCTCACTCTGTCAAGACTTCCAATGCTATAATGAGATTCTGTAATCCCCTGTGTACATGAGATTAACATATGACTAAATTTGTCATAGTTAGACATACTCATATTCAGTATTTTTGGTTTCAAAATAGCTGTGTGTCTCCTCTACTCCTTTAGACTTGCCTTAGAGACAACACAGTAATTTGCAGAAGCAGGATCATGCATTTGGTCACTCCATTGACTTCAGTGGAGTTAAAGAATGAATGAAAGCTATGAGTGAAATTTTAGGTCTCTTACCAATGAACTGAGAACAGTCACCTCTACACTCCTCTGCTGGGTGTCTTCTCTACACTGGAAAGAGAAGTTAGGCAGGGAGGACTTAATGTGAAGGTGGATGTGTACATCCAAGGTTTATCTAATTTTTCTAGGATATCTCTTGTTGTTTTCAGTTACATTAGTAATTAACCTTACTAAATTTTACTTGCTAAAAAGAGCTAAACCAACTTTAATAGTGCTGGGCGACCTCTGTGAGAGGCATGGAGTTGGTAGGTTGCTCAAAGAGTTCACAGTCTGTTTGAAAAAGGATTCTGGTACAGGAGCAGCAGTAGGTAATGTTATCAGAAGTTCTTAAAATGCACTAAAGGACATTAGTCTTGGAATTACATTTTGTTTTCTGAGCTGATTCTCACAACTGGTGAGAGATTTTGATGATCATCTATCTTGAGCTGGGCCTGGACAAAACCTTTCACAAGTGGGGAAAATAAGCTGCAGAGTTTAGAAAGGTTTTTCTAAAGGTCTCCTTCTGGGAGCCTCCTGAGACCCTAGAGTTATACAGCTACTACCCAGTATATCTGCACTTTAAGCAGTCCTGTTAAAGTCATTGGGTCTGCTTATAACATTAGCTGTTCTTCTAAATCAACATTTTTAACGGTGGCAGTGGAAGAATAGCTTTAAGCCATAGATCTGTTTTAGTTTGTAAACTACTGTGCAGCAGAAAAAGAGAGTGGGGCCCCTTACTAATTTTATCTCTTGTGTTAGGTCATCCTACTGTCTCCTGTGTTCTGATGACACAGGAAGAGTAAGTCCTTCTGTCACCTCTGTATCTGGTGACCTGGGATCACCTTTGTTGTCTTAAGCTTCAGCATCCCCAGGGTAATAATATATGATGAAAGGTAGGTTGTCTTTCAGACAGAAGCCTAAATTCTGTCTACAAAGGACAATTTAACTTGTGGGTTCACACACTATTCATTTGTTAATCCCCCTGTTCTCTACTTCCTGCTTTAGCTGAGAATTGCAGTGATTTCTAATCTAACTCCAAAAAACCTTTCTTCTCAATTTGGGGATGAGCATATATTTCCTAATATTCCTCAAGTTAGTAACTCATAATTTTGGAGTGCAAATTTAACTTTTTAAAAAATTTTATTTTTGTATGAAGACCTTTTAGCACATATATGGAAGATGCTGGATTGACAGATCAAAATCACCGAGTGTCATATACGCACAGAAAGCACATTTGGAAGCTTCGCTTTATGCTTTTGTGCTTTCCCAGTATAACAAGAGCATCTCATTTTGCACAGCTCTTTAGCATCCTCATTCACTGAGATTCCTAGTGAGTAACAACAATGGTAACAGCTAACAAAGCACTCGCTCCTGAAATTTAAGCCTACCTGGTCTGAGTTCATCATTATATTCAAAGAAAAGGTTTGTTACTAAAAACTTGTTGACCAATTCTAATAAACACAACATTATAAAGAGGGAAATGAAATGTTCAGATACACCTGTGACTTTGTGTGCAACTATGAATACAACTGGATAGCACTTTGAAAATGTTTTAAAGCTGGAGGAGGAAGCTGATATATATATATATATATAAAAATATATACATATATATATACATATATATATATAAAAATATA
>JAOQGH010000040.1:51644640-51662802 GCA_025769975.1 Gallinago jamesoni
GGGGTATAATCTCAAAACAAAAGGCAGCCAGTTCTGGAACACCAATTTTGCAATGCTTGAGTGCTGTAACTCAGTCTGTGCTCTCTTGTATTAAATTCATGACAACTCAACAGTATTTCAATGCAGTTCTTTATCAGTTTTAGATTACATCATTCTGTGAATTGCTCTGTCTGTTGATATTGATCCTTGTAAATCATTTGGTTTGAGGTCTTCAAATGGAAATCTGTGATGCACTTCAGCATGCAATGTTCTTACTTTGTCCTTGAAACTCATTTGAAAACAAAGCAAGCTTCAATTGCATAGATAATATTACTTTTCTGAAAAATGGGATTTACCCCTTTGAACTGTCAATAGTTGATCCAAAGCCTTCCATGGAAAGAATGGGAATGGAGGAGAAAATAGTTGGTTTGAGCTTGATGTTGACTGAGGGAGTCATAGAGGTATTGCAAGTCTGAAGAGCTGTGTAGCCCAAAGCCTGATTCAAAGAAGTCATACTGCTTTTAATGAGTAGCCAGAGCAGCAGAAGTTATGATTGAATGCTCATTTCTGTACTTTTATCTAACTAGATTTTTTCCATAATTACCTAAGTTTTGCTTGAATATGTATTTCATTTTCAGCCATGTTCATCAACTTTGCATGGCTTTGCCATGAGCTGAAAAGCATTTGCTGCGCTTTGCCTGCTGGGTTGGATTTTGTTCTCCACTATTCATACTGGGCTGTGGTTGATTATGAATGAAGGTTCTTTTTGTTTTGAAAATCCCTTTAGGATCCTTCAGAAAGAGTGCTGGTGTAGAAAATTCAGTGTTGCAGAGATGTATATCAAAATGAGATGAATGGAAGTTGCTCTGGAAAAAAATAGAAATAATATTGTGATATTTTGGAGATCATCATTGGTCTTTACTTATTCCATTAATTAAGAGAAACTCCCACCTGAATCCATTTGGTTTTGCTGAAAAGGTATGGGAAATGGAACTGAGTAAATATGATGACTGGATGGTGCACATGAGCAGAAGTGGAAGGAGTGTTCTGCTGCTTGATAAAGGGCTAAGGAGGCTTCCAAACTGTCTTTCCTGTAGGGAAAGAGACAATAGCTCCTTCCAGGCAAGAGGGGCAGTAAGCACTGCAAACAACTTGAGTTGTTTGTCTTACACCCAGCACTTGCTCGAATCCAGCAAGTAGCTGGACTGGGTTAGGCACTGTGCTTCTCTTGGAGCACATATAGATCTGAAACATTGTGAGTTTCTAGACATACTTTAGTCAAGGCTGTAGCAAAAGTGTCAGGATTTTTCTTTGATGAGGCATTCCCCAAAACAGAAATAATTGTTCGTCAAGAAATCACAGGGGTAAATCACAGCAAAGGTACCTGAAATTAGGCATACAGTTTGGTTAATGTGACACTTCGCTACAATGTGTAGTTATAGGAAGGGTATAGATTTGCCTCTTGTCTTCTTCATGCTGATCTAGGCATGATCCAGCAAAACAAGCAGCTGGTGACAAGGAAAATTCAACTTACAGGATTTGGAAGATTCATATCAATGCATAAAAAAAATATGCTTATGGAAGCTGCTAAATGTGTTACTGTGAGCTGAGATCAGTCATTCTGAAGGCTTTAAATCTACATTTCTAAAAGTAAATGAGCACACATAGATCTCAACTATTTAACTCCTACCATGTGCTATAACTGGAGTTTCAAAAATGGCTTTATTTTATGCGATGATTTGTTTTGGGCAGTCCTAAAAGATCCTTGACTTTCTGAGACTGGCCTAATCAGCTTTTTCTGAAAACAAAACTCTACTAATGCTGTCAATACGTTTTTAAAGTCTCAGCCAATTTGCAGGTGCGTGAACATAGCAACAGACACAAACATATAGATACAGACATATGTATTTCACATATACTGTATACAGAAGATGGAACAGGAGGTGGTAGTCTTTTCTTGAATAAGGCATGCATTTTTCAATGCCTCAAGTAACTGAAAAAAAATTAGGGTCTGTTTCTGACTGAGGAGTGTAGAACATGCTCCATTTTGTATAAAATATATGCTCACCTCTCAGCTGGCTATTTCTCTATATGCCAAAATAATTAGAACATTTCTTTCTTCTCTTTTTGTGTTTAAACTGAAGTGACAACTTTATTTTTATTGAATGATTTACTTTCCACAACTCTTATTACTTCTCTAGCTTACTCTGAGTTTGCAATGGTGACTGAAATATTCTCAGGCAAGCAGATGGGAAAACGGCCTGAAAATCTTTATTGTTATAAATGGTTCGTAAAACTTTGAATGTTGAAAGGTAAGAGTAGTTCAAATAATTGTCAACAATGCTGACTCAGAGGTTTAAAGTATTGCTTAAATCCCTTGATTAACCCAGCTTCTTGGTATTTGACATGAATCAGTAACTCAGAGATGTCTTTGCTGTTCTCTAGCTTTGTAAATATTTATGCAGCCAGTCCCATGAAATATGAGATTTAATCCTGTTGAAGTAATTCTTTGTATGCTGCATATGAAGAGACATAAAGTGTAATAGTTCCGGTGATGCTAGTTAAATAATTGGCACTAAGGATGAAATCTGCTCCGTTTCTTTTCTCAATAACCAGGATTTATACAGTATGTGTGAGAGAATGGAAAACAAAATCCACCTTCTGTTACAAATCTTGGGCCAGCTGCTGGGAATACAGATTTCTTGATCCTGGCTTGTGCCTGAGCCTGTGGTTAAGCATTAACAGCAGCCTTTTGTTCCAGTTAAATGAGGTGTTGAGAGCTAGATCAAGGCAAATAATGAAAGGATGGCACCTCTGTTAGCTTATCCTCAGCTGTCTCTTTCTGGGATATGCTATAATGAATGGTCCGTACACTCTGGGAACAGGAAGATGCACTACCCAGAGTTTCCAGGACCTGGGAGAGCCTTCATAGGAATCTCAGCACAAAAGGGTTGACTTGCAGCAGGTTTGTATTTAAACAGTTTAGCTTATGAAGCACACTGATACACTTGTTCCTAAGACTTTTAGTCATTATTGACTGATTCAGTCTGATTCATCTGTGGATTCTGCCAGATTTTGCAATTGTAGTCCTTGCCTTTAGGTATTCCTGAAGTAGAAGAGGTTGGGGAATAATGAAGAAGCAGGGAAAGATCACAGTGACACAAGATACTCAGTTGGCCAAAAAGAAATCAGAAGCAGATCTTCCCTCAGATATGCTCCATTCTCATGTAAAAATTGGACCTTTCTGTGCCTCTAGAATGGATTCCTATTCTATAAGAAAGTCTACCATAGCATGATTATTGGCTTTCCTGTCAAGGGATGAGAGAAAAGGGCTGCCCAGCTCTCAAATCCATAATAAAGGCCTTCTTTCTATAGAATTTTTCAGACTGTCATCAAAAATAAAATACATTTCTACAGCTTCTTTTAAAATTGTTCTCTATCTTATAGGCATCTGCCTGTTAAAAGGTGGAGAAAAAGATTACATTCTGTGTTATATATTTAGAAGTATTGTAGTTTCTTATTTTCTTTATCATGCTAAACCCCTTAAGAACCCTTCAGTATATGACAAGGTCTTCATGCAGAAGTACTACAGTGCTGCTCGGCTTCTGTAGCCCAGTTTGACCACTGCATAATCCAAGCAGAGATGTATGCTCAAAAGGACAGTGCACCTCGGAAATTGTGATGTGTGAAGTCAATGAAATTACTGTCAGTTTTTCTGAGTGTATGCTTATACAGCCCTTAGGAGGTCGTTTTGCTTATATATTCACAAATATATATAATTCTCATTGGACAAAAATTGAGATGATTGCATTTGGATTGCTGATGGATTCTTCTTCAGCTTTGTTTCCATATTATGGATTTCCATATTATGAATTTCCATATTATGGACATTGCTTGTCTTATTGACTGTTTCTTCTTATTGACTATTTCTAGTCTTATTGACTATTCCCTTCCCTCCCAAGCTAAGACTGAGTAAGATCTGCAGAATATCACTTATATTTAGGGATGTACTTTCAAAGCAAAAATTATGTTTATACACAAAGGTCTTCATTTTCAGCCACATCTATTTGATGGCCCAGGAGATTTGAAGAGGATTTGGTCCAGTTGGAAATCAGGCTAGAGGTGGTACATCAAAATATGAATTAAAACTTTCAGAGCTGAAAATGTGAATCATATTATCTTGGTTAAGAAAAAGTAAAATCTTTTAATTCAGTCTGATGAATTAATGTTAGTCACTAGAAAGCAAGTTAACAAGTGCATAAATAGCAATGGGACAAATCGATAGAGGAGTCTGATGTGCATAGACATCTGCTCAGCCAACCAAAATTCCTAAAGGTTCAGCTGCAGGTCTGGAAACCTAACCATTGGTGTCTAAAATAGAAGACATGGAAATAGATGTTTGTTGGGTTTTTTCTCTTTCTACATTGTGTAGTTTACCACAAACACAAACAAAAAAGGCCACAGGTAATGGTCATGGAGTGCTTGAAAGGCATATGCCTTCACTCACCACAAAGTGAAGACATGTCAAAGATATGTTGCTTCGGCTACAAAACGTACATGCAGGAATCACTACATATCTAGCAGTTGTGAGAATTAAGTGATCTGATCAATATTTTCTGTATTTTTATTTGATAATAATTATTTAAACTTAGGGAATAATACTTTGTTATGCACATCTGAGGAATAGCTTTCTTTTGGCCTTTGATGCACAGCAAAACTCAGATTTCTTATTGCAAAAAAAAAAAAGGCCAGAGAGCAGACCCAGCAAAATGACTGATTCAGGTAAAACATGAGCAGCCAGCTTACAACAAGAAAGTTCAGTGCGTGGCAATCTTCCTGCTCTTCCCTAGAGACCAGGCAGGACTGTTCAAGAAGGAGCAGATGGAAGCAGCTGCCAACAGATGCGTGCTGGAAACGATTCAAGCCACGGTACTTGCTGGAACATGGGAATTTGTAATGGCCTGAGCTCACGTAATAAGAGGTATCTAAGACTTTGAACTAGAGAGCTATCAGTCAATTCTTAGCTATGAGAACCAGGAAAAAAAAACTATTGTGGAATAAAAGCATGTACAGGGCATTCTCTGACCAAGCCACCAGAGTTTATTTCTCAGAGAAGTCCTATGGTGAGAGGAATCTTTAAGCTGTGGTTGCTCATGGTACTAAAGATAAAAGAACACTGCTAGTGTATTTTTCTTGAATGTGCCTATCCCATAATTCATTCACTCAAAATGATAGTTTCTCTTGACCTTGAGCTAAGATTTAACAGGTGGGGAAAAGATAAATTTAGGAAATCCAGTGACGCAATGCTGATACTTTTATGCCTTCTCACATATTTTTACTAGCATACCATGAAGAATAATAAATGGCAAAAGCTAAAGTGTCCATGGCAAATAAACAAAGAAAATAGCACCCTGTGATATTTTTACCTTTGCTTCCCCTCACCACACACAGTGTTTACTCCCACAGAGTTTGAAATATTAACCCAGCATGTTAATTTATTTCTTCCAGAGGTGCCCTGGCCATTGGATTTAACATCTCTCTTGGAAGTACTTCAAACCAAATGGCTGGCTCCATCTCTAGCTTTGTTAATTAAGCACATTACTTTGTTGCTTTTTTCATATCGTTTAATGTAATTGGCATTTCTGAAGCTTTTGAAAGGCATGTTTGGGACTACATTTTGTGCAGCTGGCTTTAAGCTGCAAACTGCTTGAAGTGTCTAGTTCTGTAGAGGACAGCCTTCCAGAGCGTGGAGCCATACCATTCTTCCTTTCCAAAAGGAACAAAGTGACAAGTATGACACGTTTCCCTCCTGCATACATTTGTATTTCTTTGGTATTATATTTGTAACGGGAGCATTACATTCCCACATGTAAAGGTGCCAATACTATGTCAACCACCAACAAGATAGATGAATTTACACTAGGTAGGAATTCAGCTCATTAATTTAAGTTGCCTTAGTGGGAAATGATACTCTGTACCTAAACTGAGGAAGAGTTAGATATAAAAATTTAGAAAAGTATATACATGTATGTATGCACTAAAGAAATGATGTCCAAGTCCTCGTTTTCATAGCAATACTGCCCTCCAGTGATCTGAGAAAAAAGCACACATACTGCTTGATAGCAATACTGTAGTTTCTACTTACACTGCTTTCTACTTTCTACTTACACTGCAGCAAGTAGCAATCAAATGTACTTCTTAGTATCACAGGCGCATGGATTGTCTAGGCTCCAGCCTTGGGAAAGGCACAGGTGGCATAAGACCAAGTAAAGACATTTGTAGCAAAAAGGATTGCTTTACCAGTACAAGCCCACTGTCTGTCTTCTGTAAAGAACTGAAAAATAAAAACTCTTTCTCTCAAAGGACAGTGGCAGACAAAATCTCTGACTTCAAAAAGAACCACGTGTAAGGAAATGGTCACAAGTTGGATGAACATCAGGACGTTTGTTCCCAAATGCAATGGATTGCAGCAGAAAAAAACCCAGCCTGGATCGACATTCAGAGTTCTGCACAGAGTGGTTGTCAGGGAACCATGAGGATCCTTCACAGAGCATGAAGTGCAAGCCACAGATGAAATACAAGTTCTCCAGGTGTTGTCTTTCAGTCATTGCAGACAAGTGCATTTGTTTTAGGATTCAGAAGTAAAGCACCAATATGAAAGAAAGGAATGTTTTGTGGCCAAAATATAAGGTATGTGATCTTTAGGTTTTTCACCTCTACCCTTGCTTACCTTTCCCTTGTGTGGCTTCAAATGGTGTTTCCAAATGTGCAAGACTGTTTCTCAGCTTGTCCTGTTCTACACCTGCATGTGAGGTGAGCGTTACTGTGCATACTGATATGATTTGAACTTTATTGAGGGACTCGGCCACCAGAGAGTGGCATCATGGTCTCACCATCATATCCTATTCCTGTGCACCTGCCCTACCTGTCTCCTGGTAAGCAACCTATCTCCCCCTGGACCGTTGCTTGCAGTACAAACCATACAACGCTGTCAAAGACCTTCCATCTTCTTTATCCGTTTGTCTTTATTTTTTCACTTAAAACAAAGAAAAATAGAGTGGATATTTTTGCTGTTTCCCCACCAACAAATTTTCCATTATAGAAACTCAAGAAAACAGGACATTGAATTCACCGAGACAATTTCAGAAAGAAATGCAATTTACATCTTATCCAGCAGATGTTGCTGTTGGACCAAAATCGGTTCAGGATCGGTTCAGGTGGGTTAGGGAGGATTGTATTTCAGGTTTCAACAGTTCCAGGAATTTATCCAGCATCTCCAGAGCTGGTCCCTTGAGATTGGTGGACCGCCTTTTACAGCCATGGTCTTGCAACACTAGGTGACTGTGGTGAGACACAGGCCTCTGACTGAATCTGACCCCAAGAAAAAAACCACCACCACCCCAACCACAGTCTTCCCTCAATCTTCTGATTAAGTGGGTTATTGTCTGTCAGAGTTTTTAATAAAATTTTTATAAATAGCAGAAAGCTTCACTTCATAGACAGCATTTACCTCCCTATTGATGAATGTGGGGTTATTCATTGAGTTTTACATAAATAAGCACACGTTGATCTTGCGAAAATGCTTGTAGAAGACAAAAGTTATTGACATTTTAGAAAGAAAATGTGAGTTCAATACCAAGCTGACTGTATTATTGGGAAGCCCCTGAGGTTTTCTATCACTCTGTGGTTACAGGATAGGTCATTTTTCACTATTAACCTTACGATATTAGCTTACAATATTAAGGTCTTCAGAAGTGTCTGTGATTGCAAAACATAGATTTCTGGGTCTGCAGGGAAATTTCTGGGTTCCTTTTACTGGTCCAGGTGGCTTTTGGCTGGATGTTCCTAATTCCTGGTGGGACCTGGGTGGGAAGGAACTATCTGGAGGCTCGTCTGTATTACACCATGGACCGTTCTCTCCCTCATGAGCCCTAAAATCTCCAATATTGAAAGGAGAGCCATTGGTCCCCCCATAATGACATTCCCAGTTGTGCAACAAACTGTTTGAGAAGGGAGCATGCTTCATAGATCAAGGAGAGAAAGTAATGACTGTTCAACAGATTTACTGGAAAACAAGTGATTTGAAAGGCTGAGGAAGGGCAAGCTGAGAAGTATTAGTAAATAGCACTTAATGAGGTACTCGGGTACACCTCACGAGATGATCTCTTAGATGTTTGGGCTATTCTTTGCATCACACACTCTTTCTCTCACACTGAATGCGGATCGTGTTGTTAGAGATTTGCACTCTGACTATATGAAGACCATTTTACTTACTGCTAGTGAAGTCAAGATTGCTGTATGTGAGTTAAGCAAAATGACCTTCATACCATCTCCTGCTATTCCAGTCTCTGTATCAGCCACACAGTTCAGAAATGTTGTAGATTTTCAGCACAATTATGGGGATAGTTTCTTGTTTGTATTTTCAAGATGAGGTGAGCCATAAAGCCTACCAGCTTGTTCAGCGCAATTGTGGTCAAAGAATCAGCATATCTCAAGGGGTTGGGATGGAAATGGGCCAGTGAGGAGAGCACGAGTGGAGGGGCATGGCAGGGAGTTTGTCATGGCTTTGCACCTCTTCGTGAACACTATCCCAGGCAGTATTATGTGCAGTAGCTTGAAACTCTTCCTAATGAGGTTTGAAGTTTTACCACAGATTTCAAGAAACAAATTAATAACTTTCAAACAAAAGGGAATTAAAAATTTCTTCTCATTAACAATTGGGTGATAAGAGGTACAGGTGTTTGCTTATCTGTTCACTTTTGCTTGTAGTTCTTCTGAAGATGATAATACCACATTTGTGAGTAAAGGAGCAGGTTTTTCCCTTTGCAGAATTTGACCCTTTTAAATATCTCTGCCAAATGCAACTTATAAGATGAAAACTGTTTTTCCTTCCACATTCAGTGGGGGTTTTGTAAGGTCTTTATCTTGTGTTTAAAATTGCAAGTTATTTTAAAGGAGCAGCATCTGATGCAAAGGAACTGCCAACTTAATATTTCTTTGATATTTTTTGATAAAGATGATAAAATATTTTAAAAGGACCAATATACTAGGAATAGTACATTTGTTTCTTTTACCTAAAATGGAATTTTCAGTACATGAAAAATTTCTGTAGCAGTTTCAATGATAAGGTGGGAAATTTTGTATAACGTTACTTTTAAAAAATAGTAACTTTAATGCACTTTTTTATTGTGAAATATTGAAAGTAGGAAAAGGTTCCTCTTCATTCTCATGTTTGCAAATGAGCTAATGAAATTTAAAATCAAAGCACTTAGCATATATAAGTGAGATATCAATTTATTCCTTTTCACTTTTTCCATAGCAATGGTTTGAATAAGATAAATCGATAACAGGGTTTTGTTGTACGGCCCCAGTAGGGCTTTTGGAATTTACCAAACGAAATCAAACAATCCTAAGATACACATTTATCTTTGTGTTCAAAGACGGCTACTTTCTCTTGTTTGTAGCTGCATGACTTTCCCTTTGGAGGTAGCGTTCCATAGGAAACATCAGACAATTCTCATATCTTTAGTGAAGAGCTCCAAACCCACATTCAGGAAGTCTTTGTCTGTCCTGTCGAGGCAGCCTGGGGAAAGGAATGGTGTGGTTTGCAATCACCACCAGTTTCTCCCAGGCTCAATAAGTCATTGCAATCTGGGGGATTCAGGATTTTTTTAAATTCAGCTGGTATTTCTTTAGGTGCCCCATCCTGCAGAATACTGAACTGGAACTATGTGGTATAAATCAATGATTTCAGGTTATTGGTGTGTGTTTGTAGCCTATGCTGGAGAGTTTCCCAGACCAAGCTAACTCCAGTTTGTCTTGTAGGATCAACCCTAAATGCCCAAAGACGCCTTCAGGAGCCCAATTTAAGAACCAAAGTTTGTAAATGTTCTATCACTCTTGTATCTGTCCCTCAGCTCTGCGTATGTTCCCTGCCACTTTTGGAACTAAACTAAACCTCTGAACTTCAATATTTCCAGCTTTAAAATATGTGCACATAGACTGGGATATACTTCTGTCAGTAACATGCCATCCTCTTGATATACAGGGGAGTAGAGTAACAGGCATTTGTTTTAAATATATTGCCTTAGAAATAGACAGGAAGAAATTGCACAGGGAACACATTTTCCTTATTTAAGTTCAAAAAATAAATATAGCTGTAACCTAAACGTGTATTTATCAGCACTGACGCCCTTTGGCCTTACTCCAGTGGACTTTTCTCACTGACATCAATGGGAAAAAAATGGGCTCTGCATAGGAAATCTATGAATGTTTTTTTTCTTCTTCATCCATCCATCTATTTTGGGATGTGCTAAATGCTTGTTCTCTGTTGTAACATTAACATCAGTATGTGGAAACTTGGGTTGCTAAAATAAATCAGTGAAATGCAATATACATGACTTCACATGGAACTGCATGTACATTGTTGAGCACAAGCACCCCATGCCCACTGTGCCATGCCAGCTTTACAGCCAGGTAAAACCTATTGTGCCCCACAGAAGTGGGCGCTGTAGTGAGGTGGGCATGAACTTTGTGTATAATCTCTCTAGTTGCTGAGATGGCAAAATATTTCTTGGTTGCCTTTTACATGACAGTAAAATTGATACTTTTACTAGCCTCAGTGTATGGGGATGGCAAGCTCTATAGCATTTCACAAAAGCATTGATTTTTCGCATTGTGAGCCTGATCGAGTGTTTGCTGGAGGCAAATGAAAATGTTATCGTTGATGTGCGAGGCATTGGTTCATGAGGCTCTAACTGTCTCCCTTTAGTTTTTGTAAGTTAGTGTATTGGCTTCAAACTAACCTGGGGCATTTTTCTGGCCTTACTATACATCCTCCTGATGAATGCTAGTATGAATTAGCACATTCTCAAGTTAATTTTATTTTTAATGGAAAAATGAAAGGAGTAAGCTCAACCTTTATGGGCCGGACTGTTTTTTGCCCACAGTGAAATCAATGGGAGACCTTTTATAAAGTTGGACTTTCATACAGGTGTTGAGAGGCCAGTCCTGCCTTGGAGTCCCCTCGAATCAACAGGAGCCTGGCCTGCTCTGCAGTGGTCCTGTGCCTCCATACCAATTTATCATCTACCATGGTCAAAAGCAAATGAATGAGGAAGGAATCCCTGTGGCTGCTACCTTCCTGCTCCTCTGGCTTCAAGTGAGACAGCAGGCTCAGAGCATGCCTCTGCCCCAGGAGGAAGGAGAAGCAAATGCATTGCTCTGCTCTACACGAGGCCGCTCACTCTTCTCCTCTCTGTGAAGCGTTGATCTTCAAGGCCCCCACGGCTAAAGGAGTGGGAGACATTCCTATGGAATTAGCTGTTCCCTTGTTCTTTTTCCTGCTGAAGAGGTAAGAGCTGCACAAATTCCCTCTTTAATAGTCACCCAAGAGAGAATACAGCAACTGATCTGTCATCAAAGTATTTAGAGCTGATGATGATATCTGGGTTGGTTTTGAGGTGCGGTTGGTGTTTTGGGTTTTTTTTTCTGAGATGTTTAAACAAAATCCATAAATCAGCAGGATATGACAAGAAATGGGTTGTTTCACATTGGCTGTAGCTGCTGATTATTCTTGTCCAAATGTACAGAAATGCCCTGATGGTTACTTTCCAATGACAACCTGCTCAGGGCTTAACATTTTTCAGTTTCGTGGCAAGCTTGCAAGGTTACACATATATACTGAATGAAACATAGCCCACTGGTTATTTTTAGAAAGGCTCTAAACAAGAAGTAAATCCCTGGAGTAGGGCTGCCAGAGATGCGTAAAGTTCAAATCCAAATTAAAACTGCCTATCTTTGGCCAAAATTCCAACCTGAACTTGAGGAAAACTGTGATTTATACCTTGAACTTTATAACAAAAAATCCTTTGTAATTATTTTCTAACATCTGAGAATACACGAACATGGTACAAACACTTGAAAATTAGAACTTGAATGAAAAATCTGAATATTTGTCCAAGAATGTAGTACTTGGTCTTGTGAGATACTATTGTATGACTTTAAGTTATGGTAGCTGCACTGGAATTTGGAGAGTCTAATTTATTGTGATTCCTAGTTTTAACAAATCTTTGTTAGATCACATCCTATAATGTAATTGTAAACTTTGGGGGAAGGAAGAGAAATACGCTGATTGACCTTACAGACCTTTTGAATAACGACCTCTGATGCATAAGACTTGGTTTAGAAATCACCAAGATACAATTGGAAGAAAGTAGATTCCTTTTCAGCATTGTATTTATGCAAAGTAGTTCAAAGTAGTGCAACTGAAGCATGTTCTTGATTTCTTTGCTGAATCAGAGCCTGTATCTTCTTCCTGCCAAGGCAGCGATCTTAATACCACTACTAAATGCACTAGTAATTCTAGAAGCCCTAATGAAAGTCAAGATAACGCCACAGATTTTATAAATAAGGGTCTTTATTTAGAATACTGTTGAAAACATTCTTGGCAACCACATCGTATAAATATATAAAGTTAAAGTTTGACACAACAAACCAAGCAATATTAAATATTTTTTAAATTTCCCCCCTTTTTGTTTTCTTTTTAATTTTTGCTTTTGTTTCTTTTTTTTTCTTTCTTTTCCAATTTTTTCTCTTTTTTTTTTTTTTTGGAAAGCAACTCTTATTTACAATTATACAAAAAGTTCTATAAAAAATGGTCCACAACCTTATTTTGGCCAGAACAGGAGTAATAGGAAGGATCTGTTACGCCACTACTGTTGCAGATTTCTATTCTCCTCTGCTTTCAAGAGACAGGTTCCTATTCCCCAAAGCCCAGATTAAACATTGGCCATTTCAATGTATACAATTTTATCCCTAGACATATTAAATAACTTTAGTTTAACAACCAATAAATAACTGGATGTATTTTGAAGTAATGCAGGTTTCAAAAGTTATACATTTGAAGGAATTTTGAGTGATATTTTAAAACTGGAACAAGTCTTAAGAAGTCTCTTCAGTCTTAGAAGGCAGGTCTCAGAGCGTGGCTGAATGGAGCAATTTGTTTTCAGTGCAGTCCAGCTGGACCTGCCTTTATAGCACTTGGTAGATGGGGTTGCTGCTGCTGTTATCTTGGGGAACTGGGGTGCAGTTGGCGGGGGAAGGAATTTGGGCTCCGCTATCATTCAGGCTCACTCCCTCTGAGGGGGAACAGGGACTCCCTTCAGCAACTGTTTCTGCTGGAGGCAGTATAGGACATGTGGAGTTATCTGTGGAAATCCTCTCTACAATGCTTGAGAGGCAATCAAGGCTGGAAACAACAGAACTCTTGCCATGCTTTGGATCTAGAAAACAGACAAAAAAGGTGCCAATGAGTACTTAATGTCAGTAGGATGTAGGTTTTTTTGTAAAACCCCAGCAAGTGGCTGACAGTATGCATTTGTGAGCATGTAAAGATTCAGAGGAAATGAACATTGATGAAGAACACCAATTATCAGAAAACACAGATTGTAATTGCAAAATGGAAGAGAGACCCAACTAAAGTATGCTACTTTTGGGTCAGGGTGGATCCAAGTCTTCACTTCAGTCCTTAGTTTTTAGGAAGGGAAGCTTTTACATCAACCAGCAATTTCTCCAGTTCAGATCAATGATAGATAGAGTTAGAAGAGTCTTAATGCAAAACATGGTTAAACAATGAAAATTAGTTGCAGGGAGAAGTATATTTTTATCCAGATTTTATACCTGGAAAATAGGAAATGCAGTTATAACATATCCCCATCTTTGCAAATGCATCTAGAGGAAATCCAGTGCTCCTATTAGCATCAACAGCTCACTGTCTAAAAAGGCAGGTTCCTCTTTCAGCCCAGCTGGGGTCAGCTAAACAACTGAGGACAGAGAAGGCACAGGGACGTTTGCTGCACTGACGGCCCTTGTCTCCATGTTTCCCACAGCCGTGAACGGCACATACTCACCATTTGGTGATTCTGTGTAGTAGCTGCTGTCATAGCTGTTTCTTCTGCGGGAGCTGCAAGGAGGCCCGCTGTACTCCATCTGGAAAGGAGAGCAATCTGAGTGAGGTCACTGGTTGGGGATAGCATTTACTGAAACCCCAGGAACCCCAATTTCATATTTCAGTCCCTAGTCTGTCCTATTATTCCAACACTGGCTGCAATGCCAGCAAGTTGCAGTTTCTTTGAATGAGGTAGAATTTAACTTAGCTAGAAAGGGATGCACCATAGAATATTTTAGAACACAGCTGTTCGAAAGAAAAATTACCACTGTTGTTGCATCAAATGCCATAGCTTTACAAATGAGATGACCTCTTCCAGTGCTCTGAAATTTACAACAGAGAGACCAAAGGGGGAATGAATTCTTTTTTGATTTTAATTTTTGTAGGTTTTTCCAAAAATGAGTTCCTCTTAAAAAGCCTCTGTCTACCTTTGTCCTTTAGTTTTATTTCCTTTAGTTTCTCTTCCTATTTCCATTTTGTACCAAAAAAAACCCAAAGATTGTCCAATATATTTGTTTTCAGTACTTTAATCTGCAATGAAATTAATCTTTCTGACAAAAGAAAAAGTCTGTATTTTGGGAAGGGATAATTTGTGTAAGTCTTCAATCTGGCAACTATCTCATAATCACAGATATTCAACTCATTAATGATTATGCCCACCAGAGCACAGAAAAAAAATAAAATATCAGGTTTTGAAGTGCTGTGGCTACCCCAACCCAAACAGCTGTCCTACGCTCCAGTCATCACATCCCACCACCCCAGAGTCAGAGCCTATTGTCCCAGTGAGAAGGTGCAGTGGTGAGACACCCTGTCTGGCACCCACCCTTCTCCTCTCCCCATAATATACAAGCAGGACTGAAAGCCTGGGGTCTCCTTCCTATTGCTGGTAAATGTCCATGAAGGGCATGGTAAGAGGAGAAATGGAGAACCTTTTTCTTAAGGGTCAAGAAAAACAACTTTTGTTGCTTAGACCCTCCTGCTGTTATCATGACAAATCACGGAAAACAAAATCTGGACTCTTACCAGTTCTCCTGTAACTACCATGACCAAGGGGGACTGTCTCTGTGGTTCTCAGAGAATTCAAAGGTAGTGATACAGCAGAAGGTGGAAACAGAGATGCCTCAGCAGCTACGGAAGCACAGGCAGGGCTCAGACCTCACTATGCCCCCAGGTACTTATCCCAGGCAGCTTCCTAAAGCCAGCAGCTCTCCCCTGGCTCCTCCAGGACAAAGGGGGACGTGCCTAACTTCTCATCCCAGGGAAAAAAGTGTGTAAGAGATCCTGGCATGTGGGAACCCCACCTCCCTTTGCTGCTGGAGCTCAAGGCACAAGAAAGGACTTTGTCTTCTGCCAGGGGAGGTATGGAAGGCAGCTGCTACAGGAAAGGCAGGACAAGGCGACTCGCCCTGCGCAGGTTTGGACCCACAGCATCTGGGGCAGGCACCTCAGTGGCAGGGTGTCCTCCCTGGGGCACTCACCATGCCATCGGAGCAGTTGGAGCGGGGACTGGAGGCATCTGATTCCCCACTGTAATGCTCCAGCACCGGGTAATAAGCATCCTCCTGCTCCCGCAGCAGCGCCTGCAGGCTCTCGATGTAGCGGATGGCGTTGCGCAGGATCTCCACCTTAGGCAGGCGCTGGTTGGGGTTGGTGGAGGTGCAACGCTTGAGGGTCTCAAAGGCCTCGTTGACCTTGCTGAGCCGCCGCCGCTCCCGCATGGTGGCAGCCTTACGGCGGTCAGCATTGGTGGTCTTCCTCTTGCAAGCCTTGCAGGCCCACAGCAGGCAGCGGCCGGCCTGGTGGTGCCCGCTGGGTGCCCGGACGTGCTCCTCCTCATGTGGGTGCCCATGGTGGTGGCTGTGGTGGTGCGGGTGCTCCTCAGGCTTCAGCAGGCCCCCTACATGCACCAGCCGGGGGTCCAGGTCCTCAAAGAAGTGCATGTCCGACGTGTTGAAGCATGGGTCATCGTAGAAGTCATCAGCAGCTGTGAAGGAACAGAGGGAGCCCTCTGTCATCTCCATGGGGCCCAGTAAATCCATGGGGGCAGCAGTGGCGGGGGCGGCGGTGGCAGAGACAGCGGCTGGGCCAGAGAGGGTGAGTGCAGGGGTCAGAAGAGAGGGGGCTTCGATCGGGCTGTTGGGCAGCAGCCACCAGCCAGGCGGGTACGCGGAGCGGGGGCCCTCGCACCCTCTGCCAGTCCAGGCCACCAGCGCTGGCTGCTACTGCTGCCGCCGCCGCCGACCCCCTCCTCAGCCGCGCCGGTCCGGGAGCGCCACTCGAGGCCGTATTTATGCCGGAGGTCCCCCGGCGTGGCGGGTCGGGACGGGACGGGACGGGACGGGGCGGAGCGCGGCGGGGCGGGGAGGGGGCCGCGGCCGCCGGAGCCCCCGGGGGGGCGGCGTGGCGCGGTGTTTCGCGGGCGCGGGGCGCCGTCGGGGCGCAGCTGCGGGCGGTCGGGCTGCTGCAGAGCTAACGGCAGCCGCTACTCGGCCGCACAGTTGTCTTTTTTTTTTCTCCCCCCTCCCCTTTTTTTTTCCGCTTTAAGCAGCCCGCCCTGCCCAGCCGCTCAGGGGAAGCGGGGCTCCCCGATGCCCGAAGATACCGGCAGCCTCTCCCCGGGGGACGGCGGTGCTCCCCGCTTTTTCCCTCACGGCGCGGCGCGTCTCCCTGCGCCGTCCCGGCCGGTGGCCGCGCACGCTTTGCGGCAGGGCAGCGGCAGCGGCTCCGCTGGTCTCTTACGGGGAAGAAACCCCCCCCCCCCAAGCCCCGCGACAGGTTTCTCCGCGCCGTCCGCGGCTGTGCGGCTCTGCGGCCACAGGGTAACTACCTCGGGGGCGATGGTGAGGGCGGACGGTGCGGGCGTCACCTCAAGGCGGCGGCGAGGCGCCGGGGTCGGAGACCGGCCGCGCAGGGCCCGGGGACACCGCGGAGAGCCGGGGCCGTGCCCACCCCGAGGGGGCAGCGGCGGGACGGAAAGGTCGTGGCCGGGGGGAACCTCAAAATGGCTGCCGCCTGGTGGCGCTGCGCTCGTCCCTCGTCGTCGGGGTGACATGGCGGCCTCTAGAGGGGGGTAGAGGCCCGCCGGGCTCACGCTACACCTCCGCGCCGGGAGGTCCGGGAAAACCGTTTGTGTCTGGGGCCGGTTGAAGCGCGTTAGCCTTTTTCTGAGGAATCGGGGTGTCCCTGCCCGCGTCTGAGACAGGTTCAGGTCAGAGATACAGCCCGAGGATGGAGAATGTTCAGCAGGACTCAAGCGCCATTACTGAAAGCGTTTGACCCCGGAGCAGACGGGAGCGGTGTAGGAGGGTGAGGCCTGCGGAGGCCGGGACCAGTTCGTTGCAACATTATTTATCACAGGAAGCGTTTGATCCCTCTAATAAGGCAGTGCGGTGGTGGTTTAGTCATGACAGCCCTGAGGAGAGCTGAGCCGGAGTTAGGTTCAGCTGTCACTTTAGCAAATGACTCTTTTCACATGAGCTGTGATGTATAAATTTGCGTTTCAGGTTCCTCTTGCAACTTAAGCCTCAGTTTACCTTTATGCTGAAATCTTTGAAGAAACTGACTTCACCTCGCGAAGTGGCATTTTACTGCACGTGTAGTCGCACTGCAAACAGATTGCTCGTGCAATAATAATTTGTTATTTCCAATAACTAGCAGTGGCAGAGTTTGGACCTTGGAAAAATGGGGTGGGTTTTGGTAACATCTCTCAGGGATGCTAGAGTTTTTACTCTGGTTTTGGATGATAATTTGAGATGAGAAATTAGGTTCTTTTTCCGATATGGAAGCACTTCAGCAGTTCAACTGTGTGATTCCATTGACTTCATGATTAAAATAGTTATGGGTATTTGTATTTTTAATCTATCGTGAGCTAAAATTAATTTCCATTCTGCAGTTATAAATGTTGGTGAAATTTCATCTCATTCAAAATCAAAGGCAAAGCTCTGGCTTCAGTGGGGCAAGGGGCTGACTGAGAGAATCTGAAAAAGTTGAAAACATCCACCAATGATCTAGTCCCTGGTCTTTGTGCCTATGACTTCTCAGAGGGGCTATCGTGATGGTGGCTTCTTTTCTTATATGATTTGTTTTTCGCAAAAATTCCTAATTTACAGTCCCCATTTTCCACTTATATGTCTTTGAGTACAAAGATAAGAACACTGCACCTGGACAGGCTGGAGAAGTGGGCTCAAGTAAACTTCATGAAGTTCAATGGGAGCAAGTGCAAGGTTCTGCACCTG
>JAOQGH010000040.1:51662902-51802446 GCA_025769975.1 Gallinago jamesoni
GACATTCAAGGTGAGGCTCGACGAGGCCCTGGGCAACCTGGTCTAGTTGGAGGTGTCCCTGTGACTGCGGGGGGGCCAGACTAGATGACCTTTGAAGGTCCCTTCCGGCCCAGATGATGCTATGATTCTATTTTATGATTCTATGATTCTATAAGAACTGTTAGTCACATTCTGTCATTATCCCCAAAAGATAAAAATTTTATTTAAAGAAAAAAGTACGTTTTGGACACTGTGCAAGTTTATTCTTTCACTGTATCCAGTGCTGAAAAGCGATATGTCCCAAGGAGATCAGCTATTGACCACCCTTACACATTTAGAAGTGTATCTCCCAGCTGTTTCCGAGAGGCAGAGTAGCAAACTTGTGGAAACACTTGTTACAGAGGTTCTTTGATCCAGAAGGCACAAATAGATATTTTTTTTCTAAATCTTTATTGAACAGTTAAAAAAGTAAAAATAATTTGTATTCAAAATAGTATTGAGTATACAATAATGCATGATACATATAAATGGGAAATAGTTGTATGCTGTAACAACTGAACATGTAAATTGGGATACTGAGTCTTGTTTCTGGCTCACTCAAGACACTTCAACTCTCTCCATATGATTGGGTTCATTTGTAGAAAAGGTAATTTTACCTAATATTTAGCCAGTTTCATACTGTATTCTGTCACTGTGTTTCTAGGTTATATCTGCAGTTATCTGCATACACACACACATACAAACACAGAGTATGTATGTGAACAAGTGTTCAGCAGAGGAAGACCATTTGTAAAGTTTCTGTAAGCGGTGTTGCCCTTATACCTTTTCCACATTTATCCTTCATGTCTCTTTTTTTTTCAGGCTGTGACTGAAAAGGAAGCTGGGATGGCAGAGGCAGATTGCACTTCCTATGCTGAGACACATGGATGGACTCATCCCATACACAAGAGACAGGTATTGTTAACAAAGCTTGAGATTCACAAGCATCTTCTGCCCTCAGCAGAAGCAGCGTGTAGACCAGAGCTTGTTATCAACAGTAACTGATGGATTTCTCTTTTCTTTTTCAGCAGATAGAGACTGGGAAAACAGATGACTGTGAGTTTATTTGAAATAAAGAGAATTGTCTCTTCAGGCAGAGGGCTCACAGTATGGAAAAGGGAGAGATAAAGACCTGAAATCCGAGAATGTATAGATACATTTGGCTGGCAAGATGAATATGAGCAGAGTCTCTGAGAAACTGGCAAAGCAGGATTTCAGGGAAAAAGAAAAAGCAAGTAAGTCCTGCTTTGAAAAATTTAAATTTGTGTCTCTTTGTTATGTTGGAATTCATTTAAAGTAAAAGTCTTAAGTGCTGGAAACTTAAGAGCTGGAGGAGGCTGTACCTACGTTTCAGGTCACCAACTCTTGAAGGAGAAGACTGTTGTAGAAGTAGGTCAAATGTTACCAGTATTATTTGAAGCGGTTTTATATGGGACTGTAATTTATAATTCCGTTAGTAGCTTTGCTCTGTTCATACTTAGTGAGCCGTATTTTACTACTGAGAGGGATGGATTCCATTGCTCTTATTCATGTTGAGTTGCAGTCAGTGGAACTAATTGTTGAATAAGGTATGCTCAGCATGAAGATGGGTGATGGAATCTAGCCCAGATGGAAATACATTTTAAACTACTGCTGTATTAGAAAGCAGCCATCTCAACATGGACAAATCTAGCACATTGCTAAAAGTGCTTCATCTCATTCTTGTGGCATGCTGCAGTATTTTTACAGATGAATACAGGGGTTGTTTTAAAGGAATGCCCTCCCCCCCCCGCCCCGGGTTGAATCATATTAGCAGAAGTATTGGAAAAGCATCTGCATTGCAATTGTCTGTCCTGTGTTACAACACCAACAGAAAGTAGGTGGGGTAATGCAGTTTTGCAGAAATGGCTGCAAATTAATTGCAGCTATCAATACAATCAGTTTACTGAAAATGTTCCATTGTGCAGTGTTCTTATCTAAATGCTGTTTTCTGGCATTTTCACTCTGTGGTCTACTCTTCCATCTTGTGCAACTTTCGTAGTAGTAGAAAAGTACTGCTGCAGTATTGTATACATGTGCAGAATCTCTTGCGGAAGAATACTTGCATGCCTATGTGGTAAATTGAGGAATACAATGTAGATGCAAAGTGCAATTTTAACTGAATTTATTTTCAAGCATAACAGGTGTGTCACTTACAATATTACATAAAAGCATGAGACAGTCTTTCAATGAAGCAAACCCTAATTACATAAAATATGTTGTACATAATGACCAAAAAAGCTAGCTGCAGACAGCTGATCTAGCCAGTTTCTCATCTTAGGTGACCTTGGTAACCTGTGTACAGAAAGAGCGGCACTCCCCTGTAGGAGATGAATGTAAGGAATTTAGACACCTCTAACCAAGCAGGCTGAAGCAAAAGCCTTAGGTGTGGTGGTGCTAATAGCCCCACTAATTGAACACTGGCCAAATTGAAATGCAAAACTAATGAGTGGCCACGCTCTATGATGCAATTCTAGTTAAGCGTGCTGCATTTTCATTAGGATCTTATTCCTCTACTGAGGACCAAGATAGGGAATCCAAGAAATAGCAGTACCATAGTAGTACCATAATTTAGTTAGCTGAAATAGGGCTCTGTGTCGTAGTTAAAGCAACCATCCTAGGTTAAGTCTGGACAGAGCCCTAGAGTTAGTGTCTTCAGTGACACTTGCAAAATATGCACTAGAACCTGGAAAGATCAAATCTAATGAGAACCCCTAATTTCTCCCTCACCTCCTTTCTGAGGATAAGAAAAGCTAAATAGGCAAATAACTGTAGAGAAACCCAGCACATTGTCTTATTCTCACTATTGAGGAAAAGTTTTCATCCTTCATCTAGGAGAAGTGTACCACTAAAAATAGCTGGGTGATAAGTAAATTAATTAGATTACTTACTTAAATTGCTACTATGATAGAAATAAAACAAGACAACTTTGTTTGGAAACAAGTCTTTTTAAAAAGTTCGTTATGTTAGCATAGTTGTTAGTAATGTAAAATATCTGTTAGTAATACAAAATATTAATATAAATCTAATCTTTGGATTTTCTGCCATATAGAGGTTTCCTTGTACTAAAGTTGCATATTTTTTTTAATAAAAGTTATATATATCGTTAGAAATAATTTGCACTAACTAATCCTATTAATCATTTAAAACAAAAAGGAGGTTTAAAAGCTTTTGGCTTCTAGGAAAAATTGCATAGATAAAAGGGTGACTAATGCTGACCATCTAGATAACTAGTGACCTTGCTACCATTTAAGCAAAGTAATGGTATGGGCTAGGCTGAGCTGTGGCTCAGCAGGGGATGAAGGAAGCAGGAGGAGCAATACAGCATCACGTCTCCTGGGTTTTGGTCTCAAGTCCACACTCTGTTACAGGTCTGCCTTAGGAGCTGCCCCGTAGCTGCAACAGCATTAAAGGCCCTCCCTGCCCTGCTTCGCTTTTGCTCCTGTCCCATCGTTACACAGGGGCAGCGTGGTAGTGCAGTGTATAGTTGCATATATTGGCCCTATGCCGTTTCTGTGCTGGGAAGATTCTCTCTGGGGTCGCTTCACACCCTCTGCAGCTCCTGTGCGCTGCTGGAGAGGCGGGCAGGGGCTGCAGTGCTGACTAGACTCTGGCTCTATGCCTGTTCTGAACTCTTTCTGAAATCGGTCCATAAAGTAATCCCCAAGACTATTTCTGCCGTCTTGGGAACAGTCAAGCCTGCGAGCGTTGGTCAGTAGATCTCCCATCATCTTGATCTTCTGGATTTTGGGCCTGATAAATTGTTTCTTGATAGTGCTTGCGCTATGAGGGTCTGCATTTTCAATACTCAGGGCACAAAGCTCTTCAAAAAATCGTATCATAGTTTTCCACTGTATCATTGCTACTTCCAGGGCTTTCATCAGACTGACTGCATACTCACAGTTTGGTTTCTAAAAACAAAGACAATTACATTTATTCAGAAGAACAGGTCATCTTACTGTATTCATTGATGGTTTCCTGCAACTTACCTGGGCACTCTAAACAAGATGTGCTAGGATTTTGTAACAACTCCTTATAGTTTGGAGCATCTGGGTGGTTTTTTTTGCAGAATTAGATGGCTGTAAACATACAGAAGTGGCAGAACCCAAGCATTTTTTCAAGGAACAGAGATTTAGATAGCAGCAGCTATGCCCAAGGAGAGTTCTTACACCAGGAAACCCTACCATAGAATAACAATGGTTTGGGTTAGAAGGGACATTAAAGATCATTGAGTTCCAAGCCCCCTGCCATGAGCAGGGACACCTCCCACTAGACCAGGTTGCTCAAAGCCCCATCCAGCCTGGCCTTGGATACGTCCAGGGATGGGGCATCCACAGCTTCTCTGGGTAACCTGTTCCAGTGTCTCACCACCCTCACAGTAAAGAATTTCTTCCTAATACCTAATCCAAATCTACCCTTTTTCAGTTTAAAACCATTACCCTTCATCCTATCACTCCTGGTAAAGAGTTCCTCCCCACCTTTCCTGTAGGCCCCCCTTTAAGTACTGGAAGGCTCTTAAAAGGTCTACCCTGACTCAAACTGAATATTTAGAAAGTTCTTCAAGATGGCCTTGTTATTTTTACTTTCTGCAGCTTAACAAGTGCTATGATAGGCCAAAGAAGAGCATTCCGTGTTAACTATTTATAGAATACTAGTTTGGTAGAGGAGAATCAGCTTCTTGGTCTTTAACAAGGAGGGTTTTTTCCTGATAGCTTTGAGTTATTCTTTTGTACCTGTGCAAGCCTGAGTCAGATCTCTAGTTCATATGCTGTCTTGAGCTATGCTTCAGCACTGCCTCAAGCTGAAGGTTTCTCCTATCTCCTTCCTTACCACCTTTCTTAGGTATTAATGGCTTCTAGGCTGCTGTTTGGCTTGAATGTGGGCTGTTTCAGCACAGTTTAAGGAGTCTCATAATCTGTTATAGCACACTGAAAACAGCAATCTCCAGCTGAGTGAAGAAAAAGTGGACCATTGTTCATACTTTTTTTGGGCTAGAAAGCAACCACCTAGAGTTAGGACTGTATGTCTGACAGTTTCTAAGCATCACAATCGGGAACAAACCCATGTACACTAATATGACAGGGAAATGATATCTGGAAATCCAACAGTAGATGAATGCAGAGAACTGAAGTACCAACAATGTAATGCAAGAAGTTAGAGTAATTACTGCAGATTGCAACTGCTCAAAAGCTTGTTGTCCATTACCCACCTGGATGGTTTTAGAACAGTAATGGCCTCCTCTTTCTTGCTGATACTTCATTAAAGCCTCTGCAGCTTTTCTCTCTTCCAGAGCTTGATGCAAGAAGAACTTAGAAACATTTGGCAGAGCCACATGCGACTGATCAAAATATTCACCCTAAGCACACAAAACACAAGTGTTAAGATTTGCTGGATATGGGACTCGCAGCAGAACATGGCTTTATCAGAATTCCAGAGACCCTTCCAAGGGAAGCTATTCTACCAGCACAATCTCTCTGAAGACTTTAATGCAATAAATGAGGTAAGCAGTTACGCTCTTAAATGAAACATCTCTATACTTCTACTAGAACTCCTTATGTCCTTTAATATTGCACAGGTAGCTATAATACTGATGTTCTCTCTCAATAGCAGTCAGAGATCCTCAGAATATTTATTTATAAGTGAATTTTTTTTGTTGTATTTTGTGTGAGGTTTTTCTTTGAGTTTTTTGTTTTTTAAACATAATCGCAGCATAGAGAACACCAAGATTTATCCTTTCAGGTCAACATTCCTGTGAAAGTTAGCTTTCAAAGGTATGAGAAAGATGAAGCAAATACCAAAAAGAAAACAAGCACAACATTGCATCTATTTATGAGCTTTATTATGGGTAATGTTATTCCAAAATAAAGAATACTCCTACTGAACTATCCTGTATACACCTTTAGCATTACATGCAGCTCATGCCTAGGAATACTTCAGAAGTATTACAACCCTAAACCCACTGCAGGCCTTGTTCTGCTCTGTATGGGAAAGTAGCAACTTTAGCCACTGCAATATTTAACTGTGCTAAAAGATCTCTCAGCTCTTACATTAGAGGAATTTTGTCCATGGCATTGCTGTCCCATAATGTATTAAGAGACGGGCAGCGAATGAGAGCTACCAGCCACTAGGTTACAGTAGTTTCAACATTGGCTCTGCACAGCTCTCCCATGTTGAGGAGAATGAGAGGCAGCAGCTGGGAACATGCCAAAAACTGAATTGAGGGAGCTCCAGCATCTTGATCTGCTGGCTCCCTAAACAGGCATATGCCATACAGCACAGCTTCTGTCTCTTGGACATACTCTCAACTGGAGCACTGCAGATCCAGCTGCTGGCTTGTAGCCGTCCTAGGAGGGGTAAGGAACAAGTATGTGCTTTTTGTAAGTTCTTCTGCTTCTTATTGTCTTTACCGCTTCCATCTATTACCCTGCTTAATTATTAAATGTAGGTGTTTCATCAGTGTTACTCTGTCTAGAAAAAATGCAGAAAATTTATACACACAGTACAAATTTAGGTGGTTTTTTTTTTTTTACATTTTTATGGCCATTTGGGATGCCCCAAATCTGTGGCACACATAGTATAAACCATTCAAGAGAAAGTACATACTGGGATTTTTATTAAGACCATTCATTGCAATGTTAGCATAATCCTTTTCCTGAAGTCATTCATTCATGTTTCTGTTGACAGAGGTGTCAAGATTGAGTGTCTTATAACCAGTGCCTCAGTACAAGTGTGCTGCTTGACTTCAAGTAGAGAACAAGTTACCGCACCTTCTTATCTGTTAAGGTAAATCTTTTATGTCCATCATTAACCATTTAATATGGTCACATTTCTAGGTTTGATTTATCCACAGTCAATTTCTAATCAAGTTTTCTCCATCCCACCCAGCTGCCAATCACTTGTATTATTTTAATCCACATGCTTCACAAGTAGATGTTTTACTGCATCCTTAAGTTTTTATTGGACTAATACTTCACACCAAGCTTGATCATAGGATCTTGGGAGTATATTGAATATAGTTTGTGTTGCTTCTCAGTTGATGGTTGGCATTAGAAGGAATGGCATTGATCATTTTTGGTTTTTTTATTTTAATGGATTTATTTAAATATATTTAACAAATTTTAAGGTGCATATATACGTTATGTACCCAGAGACAGTTGTGGCATGCATGTTGCACAGTATCAGAGATAAATTTTAATTCATGTCCACCATTCCTGCCTATGGAGCAAAAACCCCTCAGCCAGCAGTGATGTTCACAAACTGTTATTTCAGCAGTTAACCACACACAACTATTTTATATACAAAGCTTGGCAAAAAAACACACAGGAGTTATGCTCCAAAGCTGTTAGCATTCCCTGATTGCATCCCCCTTTCCACAGGCATAGCTCTGTGAATTACCCAAAACACACGAATTCCCGATTCATCACCAGCTTGTTCCAGACCTTAGTGGTTGTTTCTCTCACTCTGTCACCGGGTAAGCCCCGGGACAGCGGCGGCCGGCTCTGCCGGGAGCTGGGTGCAGAGAGCCTACAAATCCCCCTGGGTCAGGTACCGGGACAGGGACCGCTCTGCCCTCCCAGCCCAACTCAGAAACCCTCCTGAACCTCCCTCAGGGCCGGTAGGACCTGCCCCGCTCCCCGCGCACCTCCTCACCCCGCCGCCCGGGCATGGCTTCCAGCCGCCTCCCGGGACCTCCCGGCCCGCCGCCTTACCAGCGCCTGCAGGTAGTAGGCGAGCTCCAGCAGGGCACCGGTAACACCGCAGAGGCCTTCCTCCACGGCGGGCGGAAAGCTCTGCCTCACCCGGCTGCCGGGCAGCGGGCGGTGCGCCGGGCAGGCGGGCAGCGTAACGCGAGGCCGCTTGGAGCGCGGCTCGGCCATAGCAGGAGCCGCCATGGGGCCAGCGTGCCGTCCTGCCGCGCCGCCTGATATAGCCCGGGCACCTGGGACACACCTTGCCGCGCACGGCGGCGCCGGGCCGCCCCCTCCCCGCCTCCCTCCCGGGCTGCGTGGGGCCGCCCGCCCTCGCCGCGGGGGGGTGAGTGGGGGGGGGGCCGCGGTAGCGGGCGGAGCGCCGCCATTTCGTGCGTGCCCGTGGGCTCTCAGCGGGCGGGGAGCCTCGTCCCGCTGGGCGACCTCCGCCCCAGCCCGGCCTGCGCGGTCAGTAGCCGGCGGTGGCCCACCCGGCAGGTGCCCGCGGCAGCTCGCCCCTCAGCCCCAGCGCTCGGCCCCTCCTTCTGCCAGGCGTGGGTTTTCAGGGCGGGAAGGGCCGACCGTCGTTTCTAGAGCTTTTGTTTAGGGGTCGATCACCAGGGGTGCCCACGCTTAAATAGCGCCTTTTTATAGGGAGGGGTGTGCGGCAGCGCAGCGTGGCAGAGTCGAGGCCGGAGCAGGTGGTGGTCGCTTGTCGTGGGGAGAGAGCAATCTGGGAAAAAACCCTGGAAATGGAACAGTTTATCTGCATAGGTCTTGGCTACAGGATAAATCCTTTGTCTTTGTTGATTTGTGGCTAGAAATGTGGCAAACTGGCCCTGTCTGGACTGATTAAACCACCCCAAGTAATTAATAATCCTCAATTTGTGCAGTAGCTTCAAAATACAGGCTTCTGACTTTCTCAGCTGCTTTACCATATGGATGGAGCTCTGTGTGTTATTGCTTGAGCGTTTACCTTTATTAGATTCTAGCCAGTGGAGTGGAAATATGAGTAATCTCAAGACCCTTCGAATTTGATAATTTTCTGTTCAGTGATGTTCTGTTTAGTAAGCTTAATGTTACATGCCATTCTGTGGAATATTTTTCTAGCAGATGACACCACTCCCTCACAGACCCAGGATGCTAAGGGCACAACTGTTACTCCGTTGCACATTTTAATTATTATTGGATCTGACTACCTGCAGCAGAGCCCACTTCATCTGAGAGCAGTCAGGTAAAGTTGTGAGAAAATTGCTCATGAGAAACATACTTCTCGATTGGTGCCTCCATCTCATGTGTTACTCAGCCCCCTTTGTTTACTGTAATTGTCCATTTTTTCATTCTTCTAATTCTTCATGCTATAGTTAAATTAGAAGTTTCAGCAAGTAAAATATAAAAGTGTGCTGTGTTCACTTAAAAAAACTAAACATTTAAGCATATGCTTATTTTAAGCTTTTGAGTAAAATTGCATGGAATAAAGTACGCCCGTAGTGTTTGCAAGGCTAAAGTAAGTACCTAAATTCATAAATTGCAATATATTCATTGACAAGACAGTTAAACAATAAATGACCTTGTTCTAAAGTTCTCAATGAGGGTCCTCTTTTTCGCTATGGCTGTAGGGACTTTTGCTGGGCAGATGTACTTATAACAGTTACCTTTTAGGTCTCTCTATTCCAACTGTCTGTGTTTTAGACAGTAAAATAGTGTTAGAATAGAGTAATTCTTCGACAGCCTCACAAGAGTGGTGCGGTGTCTGCGTGTGTGTATGCTTGACGACCTCCTTTCTGTGGACAGTTCAAATAATTTGCAGTGTGAAATCACAATAGAAAGCAAGTTAGGTAGTGTCTCTATGGAAAAGTTTATAGTTGTATTTTGTTAGTTGAGTGTTCATAACAATTTTTGAGTATATCAGCTCATAGATGCTTGTATCTGTATTACTGGACTTCTGGTCCCTTAGAAGCCATTATTAAGTTACCACATTTCAGTGATGGAGAGCTAAGACACAAGACATTTCTTAAGGCCACCTATGATGTATGGGCCTGATCTGAAAACTGACTAAATTTCCTTAATCTCCATCTGTTACTTAACCCCTCTTTTTATGAGAACACTGCTCAATTTGTTTTGTTTTGTGCTTTATAGGACTAAATGAAATACATGTCATTTGTACTGTAGTCAAATGTATTGTGGAAAAAAAAAAAACATTACAAAGTGATGTAGGGATTCTTGCAACGTAGATTGAGGTGGTGTCACATGCCAGTTGTGTCTGGACTGAGGAGAGTCTCATCTGTTCCAAAAACTTGTGATCTCAAGTCTTGGTTTGTAAGAAATGCTGTATCCTGTGGAACAAGCACTTTATTCAGTTTCTTAGTTACAACATTTCAACATGGCATGGAGTAAGTGCAGCTGCCTGCTATTAGGTACGGTTGCGTTTAAGATAGGTTACTTTTTTTCCCTGCCTGTCCTAAACTGAAGAGGAAAAATTTGCGTCTCTCGCAAACTGTATGCTTTAGGAAAGTTGTTACACCCCCCCACCCCTCATTTCATTCTTTGGCAGAGTGCAGCAGAGAGGACGCTTACTGTCAGCGGGCTTTAGCAATCATCTGAAAATATCTTTTCTGCTGAGACTACTTTGCAAACATTGAGATGGTTCTGGCCATTTTCTACCTCAGTTCTCTCTCACTTAAAGCTAGGCCTTTTAAGCTGCACTTTGTAGTCTGGAGTTGATATTGTTTGTTGTTTAACCACAGGTAGAGGGTTGCGGCTCTTGCTTCTATCCAGCTACCATTTGCAGGCTTCTTTCTAGATGTGATGTATTTTTCATGTATTTAGCAATTAGTGTATCTAATGCTGCCAAACTTTTTTTGTATGTGATCATTCAGTGCTCATCAATAGCTATAATGGAAACAGAGGGCTATGTGAGGAAAAAGCAATAAGTAAATAAATAAAGGTATGATATGTATGCCTGTGGATTAGCCTTCTTCATTCATGAGTGAAACCTAAGCTCTGGCAGGAAATGGAGAATGATTCATATGAACACCCATGAATTCACAATTGCTTGTATTGGACTTGAAGTCACTTAACCCGTTTTTCGGTATGCTTTTGTGTTCTCAACAGGTGCTTCATTTCACTGATTTATCTGATCCCACTCTTTTTTATTTCCTTTTTGCATGGAGGGAAAATCTAGCAGACTTCTTGGTTGTTTTGTTGCCTTTTTTCAGTGCATGACTCATAAAGTTAAAAAAGCAGCCTGAAATTAGTGAGGCTGCTACTTAAGTAAGCATAGAAAAATAACTTTTTTTAAACTGTCTTACAGTAAAAATAGTCATCAGCAAAACATGAGATGGCTCTGGGGTGACAGTAGCACTGTGACCAGGCTATGACGTGGACATTCTGGAAAATACTTTTTGCCTATGTCACTGGGAAAATAGAAAGTTCCAGTTTGTTGTCATGCTGTGAAATTGGTATGTTTTAGTGATACAAAAGAAGGATTTGCCAAAAGTAAAAGTTAAAGCCTAGTCCCATTGAAGTCAGTCTTGTTGGTATCAGAACAGACAGGAGCCTATTTTTTGGCCTTATAGGTACTGAAAATTGCTATGCAGTGCTGTATCTGCATGTTTTTTTTATATATTCAGTTTACTAAAATGAGATATCACAATGAAATCCTGCTTGTAAAATGCTTGGGTTAATTTTGATTTTGGAAGTAATTTTTGAAGTGTCTTTTTTTTGGCACTGCCCTCGAATACTCCAAAACCTTGTTTTCCTTTGCATTCCTTTTCTTGAGAATAAAATATTTTCTTCTGCTCATTGATATTTTTGTATTTGCAAAACATCCATTACTGCAGTGTTAAAATCCTGTTGAGATACTTGAGGACTGTTCTTCAGTTCTGTAGGAAACGGCCGAGTCTTTTTTGCCTTCATTCAGTTTTCCCACTTTGCATCAGTAGCCTCATAACACTTTGTGCCTCTGGTGTAACTTTTATCTTGGGCAGTTCAGTTCCATGGGCTTCCTTGGCACAAGTCTGCATGGCACAGATATTGAGAAGTTGGCTCATTTTATCTGTCTTCTTTTGCAAGGAAGTCCTTCCTTAAGGAACTTTCCAAACACTGGATAATACAAACCATTGTGATGTATATAGCACTCTTTCAAACTTTACTGATCGAAACCTGTCCTTCAAACAGAATATGCCCACAGCCCGTGGGCATGTCAGTGCTGCGTCTAAAACAGACGGAGAAGACAAGGTCATGAAGAGTTTCTGAAATACAAGCAAAACTTATCTTAATCTGGTGTCACAGAACGGGTATAGAAGGGTTTCCTGATTTTCTTCTCTGCAGTGCTTAAATTAGATTACGTGTAATTAACACTTGCTTTTACCGTGGGATCCTTCCAGTAGCAGAACGCTGGCTTCAGGTAATGCCATGAGGAGACAGGCAGCCTCATCTCCTCTTGGCAGGGTGCTGCAGGGGCTCGGAGAGGCCCAGTGCCCCTCAGCGCAGCGGGGAGCCTCCGTGGCCACTGTGGCTGATGCTCAGAGCTGCCCTGGGACTTTGGTGTTGAGGGCACATCCTGCCTGCATTGAAAGCTCCATCCCAGCAGCGGGTTTGGGCTATTTGTGTGGGTCTGTGTGAGCTCTGCAGTCAAGCCTAGAAGATGTAGCTGCATCTCAGCTAACTGCATAGGTAGCCTCTTGGCTGTGACTGTTGTCCTGCCTCAACCTGGTTTGTGTTTGACACCTTCAGCTATCCTGTTCCACCTCAAGTCAAGTCGCATATGGCCATGTTTGAGTGTGTGTGACTGTGTATGTGTGTGTAGACTTCTTAATGCTGGGGCTGCAGGTAAAACTGCACCGTGGCCTGTACTAACTTGTGTCTAGGAGCCATATACTACTACTTTCTCTTAAACATGTATCACTCTTTCCAATACAATTTTAAATATTGACGATTCATCTACACTGAGTTGTTCTCCCCTAGTCTTTTCTCCTTTTCAGAATTGTTAGGTGAGCTGTACAGGCTTCTGAGCTCATCTGTATCTTTAAGATCCTTGCCTTTACCAGCACCCAGGAAGCTGGTGGCTCTGTGCTCCCTGCCTCTCTGCCTGCTGGCTACAGAGGGCCGGCAGCCAGGCTGAGCAAGCTTCAGCCTAGTCAGCAGCACGATATTTGGCCCTTCAATCTCCATTTCTTCTTTTATAAATCCACTTAAGCTGTAAATGGAATAATAATTTCAAGTGGTACTGGCTGATACTACCTGTCTGATTTTTTTAAAGAGGCTGTGTTTAGGACTAAGTTAGCATAAATTGTCAGGATTCACCTGCATTGCAATTGTTAATTTCAAGCCACATTTAAAAAAGCATAGGCTAGCAAATTTAAGGCTCACCCTTGCAATCTGTCTGTGTCGCATTGTAAGTACAGTCACTTATTGCAGGTTGAAGCCAGCAGGTCTCAGCACTGGAGCAAATTTAAGGAGATTCTGTGGTATTTCTGAAGACATGTGGTGCACCCCAGGCAACATGTTGCATAAGGAAGTTGTGCAATCCCTAACTGCCTAAAGCCTGTCATACTTTGTATACCTTGCCTTTCTGTTCTACTTCCCTTCCACAGCTGTGGATAAGAATTTGTACTTACTTTGGGCAAATGAGATAATAAGACTTGACATGTTGAAAAAGGCAGTGCCTTTTTGTGTACAGTCTGTGCCATCTGAAATCAGTGACAGCAGGTAATGTCTTCCAGGCAGTGTAAACTTTGGTAGGTGCACTCTGTGCTCCAGATGGCCTTTGAGGGAGCATCACACTTACCTCTTCGAGGTGAGCATGAGCAGATACACTGTACATACTCAGAATATTTGGGCTCGCATAAGTAAACTATGGGTATGGGATGAAGATCCAGAAACCATTTATTGTCTTGCTTCTGTATGCTACTGATAATCAATGTTCAGAAAGTCCCTGCTAGTACCAGGAGCACCTGCTTCTGAAGTACAGGTACTCCTGGCAATTAAATGGTTTGACTGATGCCATTTGCTACTTCGCTTGAGAGAGAAGAAATTACAGCCACAGATGTGGTGAGAGGTGTGTGAAATGTTTACAGGTGAAGAGGAAATGATTCTAAATGTTTTAGCTTTTGTATTCACCAAAAAATAATGAATGAACCCTTTTTACAGTTTTTGTTTGAAAAAGAATCCTTTCAAAATTTAAATGAAACTGCTTGAGAAAAAAATATGAAAAGGTTCTTTATGTGAAACTTTAATGTGAACATTCATTAGCTAAATGTTTGGTTTAAATTTTGTATTAATATGGATTCAGCAGTGATGAATCAGACAAAACAGAAGTGGATAATTTCATTCAAACATCATCGACCTTAAAGGCTATGCTAAATTCTTATGAAGTAATTCCTCCTTTAATTCCGGTCGCAAATGACCCTTTATTGCTGCTTTCAGCTCAAAACACCTCTTATAGGCCCTCTACATCCTTCATAGTGTAAGTGTCTTGATTCTCTAGGGTATCTCTTTCCCTATCATTTTCTGCCTAATTCCATTTTACTGGCTTTAAAAACATCAGAAAACTCTTAAAAGGGTAGGTGTTAGATTGTAGTCTGTTTGTGGCAGTATGTCCAAGGCAAAGTCTTTTGTGCCAGACAAGGTGAGGTTCGACGAGGCCCTGGGCAACCTGGTCTAGTTGGGGATGTCCCCACTGACTGTGGGGGAGTCGGACTAGATGACTTTTGAAGGTCCCTTTTGGCCCAGGTGATTCTATGATTCTATGAAATTATATTCAATTTCAGCATCTTTGTGCAGAGTGCTTCTTGAATTGGGTGTTCTCCTGATTTCATTGGAATTATGTATGAGTTGTAACTCAGAGTGTGTTTGGTTCCTATTACATAAAACAGTCAGCACCATTAATTGATTATCTTGGGAAGTTATTTATTCTGGTCTTTAGGACACAGTAACATTACTCACAGTGATGTGAGTGAAATGCTTTACTTTTTGATTTTTAAACCAGTAGGGCCAGTTGCTTTTTTAGAATTTAGAAATTACTGTGCTGAGTAGTTACAAATTTGACAGAACATTTTGTTCTCTGATTTAAATCCTGCATACTGAGTGCCTGCCTGGGGCAAAGACAAAAAAAGTTAGCTTTGATACTCCAAAACTGGTTGAATAAATCCTGTGCAGCTGGCCTGCGTGAAATGTGCCTAGTGACAGCAAGCTGCAGAGAGGATTCAGAGGGTTAGGAAGAGCTCAGTGCCTATCAGATGCTAGGAATGTTTTATTGCTTTTGCTGTGAAGGGCAGTAACGTATAGGTATCCATACTGTTCAGTGTTAAGTGTGCAAAGTAGTGATTGCCATGTGGTTCCCTCAGGCATAAATGTAGACAAAACTGATGCAGAAGTGTGCAATATTGCCTTCTTTGTACGTTTGTACATGCTTTGATATTTTCCAGCTTTGGAACTGTGGTTAAAGCCTCAAGGGGTAATCTGTGAGCCTGCAGCAGCTGAGAATATGTTTCGAGCACTGGACATTCCTTTGTGGTTGTGTGAATCATAGAATCATAGAATGGTTTGGGTGGAAGGGACCTTAAAGATCATTGAGTTCCAACTCCCCTGTCATGAGCAGGGACACCTCCCACCAGACCAGGTTGCTTAAAGCCCCATCCAGCCTGGTGGGGCATCCACAACTTTTCTGTTCCAGTGTCTCACCACCCTCACAGTAAAGAATTTCATCCTAAGTTCTAGTCTGAATTTCCCCTCTTTCAGTTTAAAATCATTACTCCTCTTCCTATTGCAACACTCCTTGATAAAGAGTCCCTCCCCATCTCTGCTGTAGGCCCTCTTTAGGTGCTGGAAGGCCACTATAACATCTCCCCGGAGCCTTCTCTTCTCCAGACTGAACAACCCCAGCTCTCAGCCTGACTTCACAGGAGAGGTGCTCCAGCCCTCTGATCATCTTTGTGGCCCTCCTCTGGACCTGTTCCAACAGGTCCATGTCCTTCCTGTGCTGTAGGCTCCAGAGCTGGACATCTTACTCTAGGTGGGGTCTTGCCAGAGAACGGTGAGAGTGTCTTTTCATTGGTGAGGAAATGGTGCTGTCTAGCCTGTACTGCAGTGTTTGTCAAGGGAAATTCTTGTTGACTTATTTAAATGGGCAAGCCAACAGAGTACAGTTTACACTTGTGTGTACTTGTGGATGAGGTGCCAGTAATTGTTATGGATTGGAGACTACTTTTTCTGCCTGTGCTATTCTCACCACCAGCTCTGCTCCTTCAAGTGTCTCCACTTTGCTTCTTTTTGTAATATAACTCAGCTGAGATATGGTCCCAAGCGAAAAATGACTTAAACAAATCTAAATCATGGAAATCCATGAATTAAAAGGTGTACAGTTCAGGAAAATAAATTTTGGAGTACTGTGTTGTGAAGGCTGTGACCAGCTCACATGAGCAGCTTTCAGCAAGGTCATGTTTTCCTCTAATAGAGCATCAACAGGAATTTGGAAAACCTGCTTTTGCTCATGTGTCAGCAGAGTGGTTTTGGCAGTGCTCTGCAGCGCTGCATTTGTGAATCTAGCTCTAGAGAGCTCTGAGGTTCTCTACAAACAGGCACAAGAGTAACTGCAAGGAGTGAGACCAGATTTATGGAACTGACCTTTGAAGCTCAGTGGCAGGACTCAGAAAAGAGAAAACATAGATGGTTTCATTAATACAAACATTTGCCAGTAATACACTAAGAGGGACTTAAAAAAGAGATTTATATGCACTGGGTCATCAACCAACTTCAAGCGAAATGAGATAAGAATATTTTCCTTGGAGACAGTTTGGCCAATAGCTGTTTCTGGCAGGACTTTCTTTGTTTTCTGACCATGTCATTTTGTATTGGCTGTGCATTGAAATAATGCACTGGGCTATGTGGACCACTGGCCTGAGCAAATACATGGCAATTCTTATGATGCCCATGCTGAAAGACTTCTCTTAAGGGACCTTGATGGGGTTTTTATTTGTTCCAGAATGGAATGGATGCCTGGTCATGATCTGGACTCCAGGACTCAAGCAGGACTGAGGGACACATCAGGCAACAGTAAGATTGTGCTACCTATGTAGAGGAGGATGTTGAAGTCTAGTATATGTAGTTTGTGACTTTCACGTGTTTGATCTGAAGCAAGGGACAGGAAGGTTTCTTTTTTTTTTAAAAGAAGGTCAGTACAGAGCAAAGAGAGGAGGTGAAAAATCCTTAGGAAAACCAAAAAAAGAGAGAAACAGCACTGGAGAGTGGGCCAAATCTTTTACTGGTGTATATGATTGTTACTCATATAACTTCAAGAGAGTACATGCTTTAACTGAGCATATGCCAGCTGAGGACTTGGCCCATAATGTCCTTTATAAAGCTCTGATTCCTCCCCAAATAGTTTTTCCCTCCCTCTTCAAAGAGGCACCTGTTGTTGGTGGAGTTGGTGATGATACTGGATTAGTGCACATGCAGTCAGCCTGCTTGGCCTCGGCCCTTTGGACCCAAAATGAACTCCAGCTGCTGTTGCCCAGAGCAGGTGCTTCATCCAGCCCTAGCAGCTGTTTGAATGTACACTGTCACGGCCAAGGGGAGGGGGTAGGTCCCCTCAAGGACCCAGAGGAAGAGCTGATCAGCAGGAATGAAGGAAAAGGGAGTGTGCCACAGAGACCTGATTTTTATACCCAGCATTTAGTAGACAAAAGTTGTTCTAGCATTTCCTTGTGGAAATGGGAAATAGTGGATGTCACTCTCCACACACTGAGCTTGCACAGCGCTGTGGTGGATGATGGTTCCCAAAATGAGTCTGAGGGACCAGTAAAGACCAGCAGGGCCATGACAAATGGTTGACCTCTAAACTGCCAAACCTGTATTGTCAGCTGAAGATCCAATACAGATACACGGTGGTGTGTGAAAGATATTTAGGGCTGGTAGGGTTTCACAGTTGTTCAGTGTTGTTGGTTTGAAGCTCCAGCAAGAGTGAGATAATTCACAGAACAGCGTACAGGCTAATAGTCTGCTATGCGTGATAGCTTGGGCTTCACACTCACACTGCCAAAGCCAGCAGCAAGGGAAGAAGACAAAAGCAGAGATAATCAGGGGTTATGAAGCAGCCACAGAGGACAGTGTCGGGGAAATGGAGGGTAAGGAGATGATGTGGGGGCATATAGACATGTGGATGGTTGGGAGGTAGCAACCAGAGTTTGAGGAGGGGGCTCAGGTAGCCCGTGTCAGAGGTGAAGTAGCAGCAACCCGGGGTTAGAGTGAAGGGACAGGACAAGGATGCAGGTTTCTTGGGATAATGGAATCACAGCCTTCAATGGGAAGATGGCAGCTTAGAGCAAGGGAAACCCAGGCCTACAGCAGGAGGTTCTCTGGGAGTGCCTTGCAGAGCAGGGAGTCTTACAGCATAAGCTTTCAGAGTCATTCCCATTGCTGGCCTCAAAACCCTTCCAGCCTGCCTTCAATTTATTCCCCTTGGACTGTTCTCACTGACCTGGGAGAGATCTCTGTGCAGCCCTACACTCTGTGATTATTAACATGCTGCCAGCAACAGTCCTCCTGGCCTCTGTTTCCATGAGCATGCACCAGTCCCTCTTTTGGCTGCGTCTGCATATGTCACTGTCAGCATTTACACCAAATTTAATGTGACTTCTTAGGTTCCTATCCTCCTAAAGTTACCAGAGTCCTTCTAGTTTCTCTGATAACCTGCATGTCCACTTTATATCCCTGCCTTATGCATGGTTTTGGTCTTATCCCATCAACCACGCTTTTCATTCTGTCTATCTTTGCTTATTGCTCAATCACCTTCCCACTGAACCTGCATTAGGAGGAGTAAATGCTAAGAAAGAACATTTCCCTGTGTAGCTATAAAAGGATTATTCAGGCCACATTTCCTTACAGCAGGGCCTAAGAGCAGGAGAAAAACATAAATACTGGAGGCCTGTCTTTGTCAGGAAATGGGATTTCTGCAGGTGCTCAGTTGCAAATGCTCTGCATGCTTCTAAGGCTTGGCACATGGCACTTCTAAATCCTGATTCAGGATGCAAGAATGTCTCATGACCCCTGCCATGTAAACTGGTGTCTGGCCATGTTTGGAAGTCAGCCGTCAATGATGACAGTAGATGAGTATGGGTGAAATGGGCAGCTTGGCTTCAGCACTAAGCAAGACTTGTTAAACATTGTAAATACAGATGTCCAATTCATAGTTTGAATAATGAATATTATGACCTTTTCTGTAGCAAGTGGTAAGAAGCTGGCTCGTCTTTCTTCATCTCCTCGCTGCTTTCCCAGAATTTGAAAGTGTGACAAAGTATTTCATCCCTTTATAGAATTAGGTAAGATTGGTAACCATAATTCTTGAATAGAATTACATAGAAATATTCTAGACAGCCAAATATATTGATTTAAGATCATCTATGTAGTGGCAGGGAAATCATTTCCATTTTGGTTTATCCTCATCTTGGATCGATCAGGTTATCCAGCTGATTTCAGTTGTTCATTTTCAGATGAAAAACTACTCCTGCTGGTACAACTTCTGTCCCAGTGCAGCTCTTGGATGAGGTATTCTTCCTATTTGTATTGCTTCTACACAAAAATTAAGGAATTAAGAGAATAGCATTAGAAACTCTATGTGAATGAAATTCTCAAGGCTGTTAAGAAAACAGATGCTTTAGAAATAGGGGGTTTCTGTTCTCATTCTGTGCTCACATCCCTTGGACATCAGTGTTATACACGGAAAGAAACATCATACAAGACTATTAAAAGTGCACGACGAACATCTGTGCGAGGGGATGATGCCCTCTGATGTGTTCCTGGTTACCGTCCCTATGTTTTTGCCACTTATAGTAAATTACTGTTCACTCGTGCTGCTGTGCATTTATCAGCAGTAGTTCCCCAATGTCTCCTTATCTGCCCTGTGCCATGGCTGGGTGATCCACACACCCACTGCTGCTTTGCTGGTGATGGGAGTGGCAGGTGTTGCCCTGCCTTATTCTTCAGTACTTCTCTTCCTCAGCTTCCTTGCACTGTGGTATGACTCAAGCAAAAATGGAAGTGCAACTTTCTACTCCTTTTGTAGTAATTTTTTTTTAAAAAAACAAACCAAATGACATTCTCAGAGTGGCCTGAGATCTATATTTAAGAGTGGCAACATATTTAATTTTGTTTTCCAGAGATTTTTAACCACCTACATGCGGATGAGAATTTTTTGAAGTGTCTGTTTATTGCTGATTTAAATGTAACTACATATCAAGGAGCTTTGTGGATTTAAGCCGTTCTCCAAAGATGTGTGGCAATGTCCAATGCGCTGTCTGGTGAGGAACAACACAGCAAAGCGCTTTGAAAGTAGTAAATCATAACTTATTAATTGCTGGATTAAGACTAAAGAAATAAAGAGCTTTTTAGCAGGCCTCCATGAGGCCCATGTTATGCTGTGCAGGAATTCCCCATTCAGGGTCAAAAATCCCGAAAGTGCCATTTTACCATACAGGCTGAAAATTAGCTCACTGCTGGTAGGAAAAACAATCGTTAAGTGGTGAGTGAAAGTAGTGTTAGAAACGGACCTTGACAGAGCGGTAAGATACAGTTAGACCGAGTGACATTCTTCACACCTGCCGCAGGACATAACAGTAGCTGGCTGACTGAACCCGTGGCACTACAAGCAGAGCATTGTGCTGTGACACAGCCTGGACAGCGATTGAATTACACACCGATTAGGTCTTCGGCTTCTCTCTGTTAGTGCGCACAATGCAGAATCAGAGAAGTGGACATGAGAGCTTTAGCAGGCGTTGTGCTCTCGAACGGAGGAGGATTAGTTTGTAAATGGTAAATTGTGTTGGGGCCAAGAGTCATAAAACTGAGCCTTTGCCCTTATGCTGCCTCAAAGGCACCAGCTTTGCAGAAGACCTCTTCTCCCCCCTATTTTTACCCACTGCTGTGATCAGAGGAGGGGTGGGCATGTGGAATCTGCTCCTCCTTTTTTCTGCCAAAGAAGGAAGAAGACACTGGTACATGGTACGTTTTGCCCCTCACTGTCTCTTTCTGTCTTTTCTGAGAAAGGGCATGGGATTAAATTAATCAGTCTTCTGCCATTTCCACAGGGATGCGGATTTGCCTCTCACGGAGGTGCTGCTCATTGGTTCGCTGCCTGGTAGAGTGTGTCTCTAAGACCTGATTTAACCTGAAGCATACACTATCTTGAGAGGTCTGCAACAAGGCTGAAGACTTGCAAATGTTGTTTTCTTTCCCTCCTGTCATCTGCTTCCACATGACTGTAGTGTCTGTGCTTTCAGCTCACTCACCCTGATATGCTCCTTGTGATGGAGGTTTGTACTGAGCTGGTACAGCGTGGGATTTGCTTTGGTGGCAGTATCCCTTGTTGCTGTGTCATTCATGGAGAAGATGGGTTTATCCTTGCCTTTATTCCACTGGGACCAGCTGCTCTGCACACAGGAACCAAAAGTGGCAAATCCTTAATATTCTATTTTCAATTGAAGGTCTACATCACATGAATGTCTTGGGTTTTTTGGAGAGGTAAAGCTTTTTTTTTAAAAAACCCAAACCACATTGAACCCAAGTTGGAGAAACAACTACATCGTGTGGGTGATACATTGCATGGGGGTACGAAGCATTCCCGTTGCATCTGGTCTTGCAAATCCGCTCCCTGTACCTATTAATGTGATAGCTGTTAGGCCTGAGTGCAGACCTGGAGGTGGGCAGGACTAGTTCACCATGCAAACATCTATTTGATGGCCCCATCCTGTTTTCTAGAACCAAAGATTTCACTGTGTTAACGCGGACATCTTAAAGCATTGTAGGAGATAGGGGGATATAACTGCTAACGTGTGTTTGGGTTAGGCATATCTCATATCTTGGAGTTTGCTAGTAAATAACAAAGTATATGATCAATGGACACACAACCTTCTTAATCTGTAACTACAAAAAAGAAAAGGCCAGTCTTGAAAATCCAGCAATCTTTCAAATCATCTTAAGGCATGTGGACCTTGAATCATCACTGTGAAATTCAGCAAGCGTGTTCCTATTAGTGATCTAAGAATGTAGATGTGGTCGAATACATGGAAAACTGTATCTTGTTTCAGGTATCTTTATTACTGCAATAAATGATACTGACTCTCTCTCCCTACAGATCTTATCTGTTTATAGTGTTGGCATTTACTGTGTTTTGATTTGGGAAGCAGTGCATCACTAGATACTGTAAGGTGGTAAGGTGCCATTTAAAAAGAATTGCTTGTGGTCTGGTTGCTAGTTTGAGCTAAGAAAAGATGTTTGTATTTCATACTCCTGAAAGCAGTAGCAAATTTGCTATAATACACCAGTTCAGAGTAACTTGCTCATAAATTTTCAGTTCCAGAAAACTTCCAAATCTTTTGCGCCTATTTTCTCTAATAGGTGGCAAATCCTTAGTACCTCCCAAAAGCTGGTCACAAGTCTGTAGGGTGTGAAGGCTTTGCTTTGGTTCATTTTTTTTAAAGCTCATGAAAAAATTATGAATGAAGTAAATTCAGCTGTTGCTGCATATAGTCACTACTGATAACTGATAGTTCATTTTCAAAATTAGAAAATAAGAGCTATTCTAAGTAGCTGCTATTGGTTTTAACACTATGGAATGTTTCAAACGTAAGTTTCAAAGGAAAGAAAAAGAAAACCAGTCATTCACTACTGCTGATACAGGAATGACAGAGGTTAATACCACTGACATCATGTTGGAACTGTATAGCATTTTGTTAATGGTTATTGATGCCCTGCTGCTGGGAGACAGACAGTGCCAGCTGCCAGTTAGTGTGGTGCTTCTCTGCGGGTGTGCCTAGACCTCTGCTCAGAAAGGAGAGGGGCGTGAGGAAGGCTCAAGTCATGCTCCATACCCAAGTCATCCCTGGACTGAAACAGGAGGAGAAGAGATACTGAGAGAAGGTAGTTGCAGCAGCTTGCTCCTGACTCTGCTGACTTCAGAACAGGTCTTAGTGAGTGAAATAGGAGCAGTAAACATCTACAGAGCCATGTCCAGAAGGCTCTGAGGACTTGTGTTCAGTTCAGACAAGCATGCATGCAAGTGGTGCCAGTAGGCCTGGGGAAGAAGCCTAGGTTGGTGTAAGAGAGACTCAGAGAATTGCACATCAGTGGAAAGAAGTCAGAAATGGTATAGAGTGAAGGAAAAAAGCCCTTGAGAGGAAGGGGAAGGAACTTTGTAATGGCAGAATGATGAAGGATATAGAGCAATTAATTACCTTTGACTATATCATATTCATTGTACATGCAGATTTGCAGGTTTAGCTGCCTCACTTGGGGCTAGCTATTGCTTTCTGAAATACCTTTGAATTTCATCCACCATAAGGGAATGAAACAGATCCAGAGAGGTGTAATACGTCAGTGTAGCATATCAAATTGGGAAAGGCATTTTTAGCAGTCCGCACCGAACCCAGGTTTAAGCCAGCATTAGATTATTCCTTAAGTGTATTGTTGTTATGACAATCTGAAAGGAGCTAAAAGCATTTCAGTAGATGAAAAAAGTAGATGAAAAAAGGAGGGGGATTGCCAGCCAGGTTCACACAGCCTGGCCTTGTACCTCACAAGCACCCTCTGGTGAATGTCCGTGGAACTCTTAGACATCAGATGTGAGTCCTGTGGGAGGAACTGGCTCACAGGCCTCTCCAAATCTTTCAGCTTCTAGATCTCTTTAAATGCTGGTGTAATGTAACCTGAATAACAGACTGAGATTTTTTTAACTTAGGCCTCATGGCCTAAGGACATTTTGATAGTAACTGCTGTCTGATGTGGCACACAGACTATTGTATTCTCTTTCATGCTAAGAAAAAAAGGGGAAGATGAGCATTCAATTGCATGAGGCTCAGGTTTGGGGAACCAGTTTCATTTTAACACCCATTACTTTTGTACACCCATTCATTAATAGAAATAAATGGAAACATCCATGTAATACTGTACATTTACTCTCCAATTATGTAGCCTAATACTCAAACACAATGATTTGTATGGACATCTTATTTTCTCTGGCCACTTTTGCAGATAGAGTTGCCCATACAAATAGTTTTCAATCAGTTGCCATATCTTCAGTGCAACATCCTGAGCCCAGCCAGCAGGAGCAGCAGATCAAGGGAGCGGTTATTCCCCTCTGCAAAGCATTGTGAGAGACAGCATCTGAAGCGTTGTGTCCAGTTTTGGTCTCCCCTTTACAAGAAAGGCATTGTCATACTGGGACAGGCCTCTAAGGTCAGGGGCTGCAGCCCATGATACAGTAGGAGAGAACTTTTTAAGCAGTTGATCTGGCCTGGAGTAGATCTGGGCATGTGCTGGCATGAAACAGCAATTGCAAAGCCAGTAATGCAACTACGTGTAGTTAACAGTGCATTCATTTTTTCATAAGCCAATTTCAAGCATCTTCTGTAGTAAATTTTCAGTGACATCGTAACTACAATTAAATTGTTCTTCTTATTTTAAGGATTTTCTTTAATGGTAGCTAATTAAAATAGTTAATGTTATTTTTTCCAGTAGCTCAGACTTCTCGAATAATTATTACAAAAATTTGCAAGGAAAAAAGTTGTATAACTCCCAACTATGACTCTTTTGAAGATCTTCAGAATGAAAATAACATTGGAATTCTGTATTTCTTCAAGTAAATAGACTCCTACTTGTTAATCTCTATTCTTTGATTAACTCTTTTACTCTGTTGGTAAATAATATTTCGAAGATTTCAGTTACGGGGACTAAAACCTGGCTTTTCATTTGGATTTCAAATCTCTGCATATTAAACAAAAGCAGAATGAATCTAGGGAAGCCTCCACTCATCCCAGCATAACCAGTGTAGTGCACTTTGGTGCTAGGTAGCCCCCACAACCCAATATATTTCTAGGTTTTGCCTCTCCTGACTTTTGTTTTGGGGTGGAGGGGTAAGAGAGGATAATTCGGCTTTAACAGTTATTCTGTTGTTTTCAGTAGGCTATTTTGGGGTCATCGTCAAACTTATATTTTATACATTTACCTTTTCTTAGTCATTCACATAACTGCTATATCACACATAGTACTGGTACAAAAAAGTAGCAAGATCAAAGGACAGTAGTAGCAAAACTGTATTTTCTGTGCTAATGTGCAAAGTCCTAAGCAGACTAAAAAAAAAACCTCAAACCCAACAGACTGTGTTATTGGCTTTTCCATTATCTATGGTTGTTGTGTGTTGAGCAAAGAGAGCAGAAATAGTCAATTAGTCCTACCCATAGTAGGGCATGTTCCTTACAATTAACCCAGCTACAGGTGACTCCTTTTATTCTCCTCTCCCTAATGTCTCACAGATTAGGTTCACCTGAATCTTCTCATCCTGGAAACCAGCCTGAAGCAGTCCCTGGACTTCGTGTTTCATACTTCAATCGGTTCTAACTCTGGGACTATAACTGTAAAGGAGAATGGACAGATCAGGAAACGGAAATTTGGTTGGATGCTCTTTGCAAAGAGGTGAGACAGAGCTGCTCCATGAGTTGTGTTTTGTGCAGTAGGAGAGCACTGCATCTGAGTGCAGCCCCAGCCTCCCTGGCCGAGCTGCCTGCAGGTGTGGGAATTCAGCAGGATTGCTGTGGCCAAGGCAGTGAAGGGCCGAGGCGGGGGGAAGGGAGAGGTACAGCAGCCCTCTGGGAAGAGCGGTAGAGGAGACTGAGGCTCGTGGAAGGTGCACTAGCTGAAGCAGATTCCATTAATGTGGTTATTTTTTTTCACAGAGCAACAATGGGCATCTGAAAGGTACTTTTATCTTAAAGTGATAATCAATGTGTACAAGGTCGTTTCTAAATAATACAGTGGCAGCATGGCCAGACTGGGGGCTATTATGGGGGATTTGGGGTTTGGTGGGGTTTTTTGAGTGTAAAAAAAATACATTTCCAGATTCTGTTGTTTTTTGTTATGCTTATAATGTGTAACTCCTGAACCTTGACTTGTTTTTCTGGAGTTGTAGCTGGTGAAAAGAAAGTTAAACGTAATTTCCAAAATCTGCTCTGTAATAGCTGAAGGTCTTGCAGAAGAGCAGTCAGGCATCTGCCAGCACACTGAGACTTTGGTTCTTCTCCTGGGTCTTGAATTATGTTTCTGTTTAAAGTAGTTCAGGTTTTGACTGTGTTGGCGTTTCCCTTTGTTGTCAGAGTGGTACCTATGTGGAACTTAATCATCCTTTATTTGTGTAAATGTGAACTGCTTGTCTGGAAAGCTGGATGGAATGGCTGAAGTCGTGTGTGACAGGCTGGTTATCAGCATATGTAACCGCTATGTGCAGAATTGTACATCAAGATATTTCTGGCTTGGTCTCTTGGGGTTTTTGAGCTGAATTCTGAGCCAGTTTATTGACCCTGGGGGTGGGGAGGTAATCTGCCTTCATTAAAAGAGGATAGGACTTTTGAGTTGGTCAAGACAGCAAAAGTTAGTGGAGATTTCTTCATGATGTGTTATATTACTTTCATTCTCCCTGTAGAGATGAGTAACTCCCTAACTTGAAACAATGCATGCCAAGGGAACCTTTTCACTAGCTCTGTTGACAGCAGCAGCATAAAGCTCACTTAGTTATTAAACAGACTTTTAGAGGTAAAGTCATTGTGCCTTTCTCTAGAAGCAGGTAGTATCCTAGAAAGCTTCACTGAAACAAGTCCAGGATTTTTAGTATGAGAAATGTGGAGAAGAACTTATTTTTTTCCTGCTTTTCTTCTCCCCTCCTTACAAAAACATGAAGGATTTGGCACTCCTGTTACTTTATGGGAGGTGTGTTGATTCAGCATATAAGAACAGGTTTACAGAGTTGTGTTGCCAAATTGACAGTATCAGAGGAACGTATAAAAGCATAAAGAAGAAATAAAGCTGAACGCCTCTTAAAGATGCAAACAAGCTGCGAAGCTATTCACGTGAGGAAGGAAATGAGAGGAATTATTTCATTGACAGTTTAAGATGTCAAAGAAACCCCTTGTGTATAAAGGATCCATCCAAATGCTGGACATGGCGCTTGGCTGCTGGGGAAGCAGGTGATGCTCCAAAGCTTGTTTTCTATAGGGGAGCACAGTGTAGAGTGAATGGGCTTATAAACATGACAACTTCAGTCATGGGCCTCTAAAGAACATCTCTTCAACTTGTACCTGTTATAAATAAAAGAGATTAAAAGGGGAGGAGTTGCAGTTAAATATTTGGAAACAGTCAAGTGAATCAGACTTGTCTTAGGAAAAGAATGTTGTAATAGGTCAAACTTGTAGGCTGGCATAAGCATCCGTCTCTGAATCTGCACATACACCACCATCAGATTGCAGAACAGCATTCGTAAGAACAGCACAAGACTTTGGTTATAAGGCTTAAGGAGCAGGGCAGTTCCTTGTCCTCAGAGGCTGCTTTCCTCTTAAAAATAGAGAGCTCTGTAAGTGCTTCAGCCTGATCTATGAACTTAAAACACATTTGATCTGTATGATGATGCTTACTGCCAGGTCCTGCCACTCCACCTGAATAACTATAACATGCTCATAAATCAGGGGAGAGCATTCCTCTGTGACACCATCCCAAATGCCCTACCGAGCTGAAGTCTGTGTTAGCCATCAACGCCTCCTACATAAACATGTCATACTTTAAAGTAGGGTCTTACAAAAGCACAAACAATATACTGGCGTAGAGGGGCCACACAAAGTCAAGAGCTGTTAAGTAGGAGGAAAAGGAGGAGGAAAATCTCTTGATGATAAATATATCTCTACCAGACACATGTGGAAAGAAAATAGTTAGGCCTGTGTTACATTCCTTTCAAAGTGAAATAGTCAAATGTGGAAATGGTTGTCTTATTCCTCATAAAATTTTGAAGTTAGGAGTCACCAGGAAAATAATGGTGCAGGAAACTTTGACTTCTGTTGCATTCACTTCAACATGGTTAGTGACTCTACCCCTCACCTTGTGCATCATTGTTTCTCGCTTAATGAGATCTGCATGCTGGATCTTTGTGCAAGATTAATTGGGTTTCTGATTTTAAAATGGTGTAGTTAAGCAGCATGAAGGATTTCTTTACTAGACCACTTAAAACCCTCTGTTACGTGCAATGAGGTTGTGTATCTGATTAGGTAGTAAAAAAAAACAACCCACCGTTTTGCATTTGGTCCACTACAGAAAGCCAAGAACTATGGCTTGGTCCTTTATGTGCATTCAAAACTACTGAGAAAGTCTCGCTTAAAGTCGCCTTTTCCTCTGGTGCCAACATTGTGGCTGGTGGTTCCCGTCTGCCTGATCTTAATCCTTGCACAAGCTGATGCCACTTTTAGGCATGGTGAGAAATGTTAAGGAGCATCTTGGGTGCACCTTTGTTATAGTGCACAGCTGACTGACCTGTACAACTCTTGTGTTTGTGTTGGTGCAGCCTTTGATGTGAACTGGTAAGGAAAGTGCTCCCAACAGCAGCAGCTGGAACACACACAGCCAAGAGTGACACCGGGCTGGGAACAGTGGCTCCAGCCGTCCTTGTCAGATGGGTCACAAATCATGGGGGCTGACAGGTGCCTGTGCTGGTGTCCTGCACACAGGGTGTGCGCTTTGGTGTGGAGCAGCAGGTAGGAAACCTGCGTGGTGGGTGGCCAGTTTGTGACTTCAGTACAAGTAATTCAAATTCAGCCTGTTGCACAGGTTGGTGCGGAAATAGAAACATTTTTCTTTCTTTAAAGTGGCCTGACCACTGCTTATGCTCTGAGTTCAGGGTGGGTTGGCAGCACCGTGTAGATGCACTGCACAGGAGGGGTTTATTGGGCATCTGAAAGCAGAGCTGCTCAGACAGGTCCAGCAGCTTTGCTTGGACTGATATTTGCGCCAGGGGAGGTTTAGATTGGATATGGGATATTAGGAAAAATTTTTACACTGAAAGGGTTATTAAGCATTGGAATGGGCTGCCCAGGGAAGTGGTCAAGGTACCATCCGTGGAGATATCCAAAAGACGGGTTGACATAATGCTTAGAGACATAGTTTAGTAATGGTTTGGGGGTTTTTTGTATGGTTTTCTTTTGTTTTTTTTTTTTATCAGAGTTAGGTTGATGATTGGACTAGATGATTGTAAAGGTCCCTTCCAGCCTAGACAATTCTATGATTCTTATAAACCACAAACTGCTGTCTTGTTGTTTCCACTGTCATTTCCCACGAAAGTCTCTTAAAATTCTGCCACTAACAAAATCATAACGGTATCTTGTAATTAATAACACACTGTGATTTTAAAACCAGTTCTGTGTTCTGTAATAGTCATGGTAACCTTAAGGTTAGCCTGTACTATTAAGTGTATTTTGTGGACCACCTGAGTGAAGTTCCTCAGTTGCCCCTACTGGGATCCCGCCTTCAGCGTCCAGGTTTCTTACCCGGAGATCCAGCACGCGAGAGGAAGGCATAAGTAGGCATCCTGGAAGGGCTTCAGGGTGTTTGGGCGTGGACTTTTCTTAAGGATATCTAATCTATTACTGGCAGTAATTTCTCTTTTCTAAATGTAGCTGGAGGAATTGATAAGTATTACTCTGCTGTAAGAGCCTGAACCATATCTAATATTTGTGATTGTGATAACCTTCCAAAAATGCACATGGGAGACATGACACAATCTCTTTCCACTGCCTGCTTCGAATTGTTTTTTACTAGCTTACCATCCGCATGTATATACTAATTTCTGTGCTGCTCTTAGCCCCTCGCCACCTCCTTCTGTAAATAATTTAAGGTCTCTAGGGTCTGATCCAAAGCAATCAACCTGGAGTGGATTGCTGTTTTTCATTCTGACACCTTTTTCATGTTAACTGGAAGCAACTCTCGCCTTGTGTGGGCAGTGTAGTGCCCTGTGGCAGGACTGCGCTTATGCACCCCAGCCTTCAGTGAAGAAGGCGGCAAGCTTTGGGTCAGAGTGAATAGCTTCTGCATAACTTTTTTTTTTTTTGAAGCACAAGGCAAAGGCTGAAACAGCAGCTCAAAACACGCGCTGCCCTTGGGAGAGGCTCCTTGCTGCTGAGCAGCTGTTGTGAGAGCCGCGGAGGACGTGGGGCTCTGTAGGGGACTGCCACATGTGCTAAGGCAGCTCTTGGCAATCAGCAATCCTGCCTGAAGTCAACTTCTGTTTAGGTGGGGTTTTTTTTTTCCAGAGAGTCACTTGATAGGGTGTAATCCTGTAAGATGCTCAGCAAAGAAGCTGATACAGTAAAGTATTTCTGCAGATGCTTAATTTTCAGTGAATAAGTGGTCCTTTTATGTGGGTGGGAGCACTCACGTGCTTAAAGTTAAGCATGTGCTTAAGTGCTTTCTTGGATCAGGGCCAAAATGCTAATGTGCTGGAGGTTCCCTTTGCTTTCTCAAGTAACAGGCAGTGTTTGGGACTTTCATATGGACCCCTGGGCCTGCAGGATTACTGAAACACACCCATGACTGACAAGTATTAGACACCTAGGTTCTTAAACTTTTCATTTTTAAACTTCATGAGTTTTTGCTGTATTATGGCTTTTACACTTTGGATATAAGAATAATTCTTGACTAGGCCTGTGGCAGACTTGAAGAAAAATCAATTTGATAACTTGAAATTAGTTTTATGTAATAGGACATCTTATTTTTCCATTTAAGAACAAAATATAAAGCTTCCTGCAGCATCTTCTCTGACTGTAGTACCTTATCTTTAAACCCTTCCTGCTTCCAGAAGAAAAAAAGACTTTGATGCGTACCACTAAGATGTTAGTTGGATTCAAACTACTGGGAGTCTCTGGTATGATGTTGCACTTAGTGATAGATGAACTGAGAATATGCTTTGATGACAACACTGGTAACAAGCCAAAAGGACATGTGTTGGATGTGACAGTGGTGTGCACCTGTCTTGGGCAGGGGGCACTGGGTCTTCCCCTGCAGCAGCCTAATTGCCAACAGTGACAGACGCTCGCTGCCTTTGCCGGACAGACCGAGGAACGTAACAGGGTGTTGTGAGTCCAGATACACAGCTGCTTCTCAAATTATAATGCAGAGGTTCAGAGGTCAGCGCAGTAAAAGCAGATAAAATTATGCTTTCTACTGCCACTGTGGTACATAAAATGGGAAATTGTTTGTTTTATAGTGTATCTGTCAAACTATTTGCTTATAGTTACCTAGCAAACACATGAATTTTTCATATCAGTTGTAGTGCTTTAAAAATAAAGGGGTTTGTTTTCTGAATACCATGTTAGAGATTTCTTTCTATCTACTGTTGTTCTTTGCTGCCAGAAAATGGAACTTTTTAGACTTTAAAGCATTTGATCTGTGGCCAGCCTGGAATGAAGTGGCCAAGTTTCGAGGCTTGGCAACAGTGTGGGTGTGTGGGGCTGGCAGTGCTGCAGGATTTGTCTGCTCCAGCTGTGCTCTGTGTGGAGCAGCCCGTGGGCTCTCTCTCAGGTACCTGGGACTCAAAGCTAAGCTGTGGGCAGATGGCTGTACACGTGATGAGCCATCTAGGTTAATAACCTGGGCAACGATGTTGTCAGTCATTCTGTGCAGAGCTACTGCTTCTGTTTCTATTTAGCAAATAGGGCAGATCGTTATCATGTGTGCAGCATCCATTGACTTCTCAAAGCTGAGCGTTTATGTTTCCAGTCACACCTTCTGTTAACCAGAAATGGTTTTCAAAGGACCTGTATAAGTGTTACTGTTCTCTCTTCCAAACTGTGGACTGCAAGTCTCAGATGATTTCCTCCGGAGTGGATGGTCCCAAGGAAATTTGGTGATGCTCCTTGTTGATTTGTGGTGGGGGTCTGTGTCAGGGCTTGGAATACTTCTGAACCTCTTGATCTTAAGGGCTCGTCCATGTGCACCTGTTGAAGCATGTGGATTTTGAGAGTCCTCCGTCAAGCTGGTGTTTGGACCCTGTGTTGTTATTCATGTAAGGAGCCAGCACTCAATATAAGCTGACTGTCTGCAGACCCTGCTGGGCCCTCAGAGAAGTTTGGGGAAGGTGATTCTTCTCTGATGCTTCTTGATGCTTCAAGCTGTCACTCCCGATCGCTGTAGGGCAGATGGGAAGTAGCTTGAGGCCATGCAAAGTGCCGTGGGGTGCTTTAAGCCCTGGGAGCATTGAGATTTGCCACAGGCCATGGTGCCCACCATAAAGCTGATCTCATGATTTCACTAGGTGAGATGGTGACGATGGCTCTTTCTTCCTGGCTGGTCTATGGGGCAGTTTAGATACAGCCAGAAAAAAAAAAGAAGTTTGAAATGAGCTTGGTAAACACCTCTAGAACTGCTTGTTTCATCTCTCTGTATTTATTGGGAGGCTGAAGGGAAGATTCTGCTGTCCCTTCCTGGAATTTGTATTGAATGAGGGATGGGGTTTATAAGAAACTTGCTGAACCAAGAGTGAGAACCAGGCTGGAAAAAAGATAAGAATTCAAACATGTAGGGTATGTGATGCTTTCTCCAGCTTAGACTTTGAGTTCTTTTTTATTGTGAATTGCTTGTTAATTTTTTGTTAAATTCTTTGACCATAACTGTGACCAAAGAAAGGAATGCATTTGACAAGTGCAATAAAGCAACTGTTCCATGTTTATAGTAAGTGCTATACTTTTATGCTCTTAATTCAAATTGCCTGTATTCTTATAAAACTGGGACAGTGTAGGATTACCTACCTTGCTGGAACACAATTGAAATGGATCATACTACAAAGTAGAACACATCTCCCTGTCAAATTTTAGAGGAAATAATCTTAGAGCCATAGGATAGGCATACATCTCTGGAGCACAACTGTTTTAGATGCGTTTTTGTATCCAGCAACAGTTGGATGCCTCTACAGATTAAAAATAGAAAAAAATGCCATTAAGTAAAATAGAATAGTTCAGCATGACAAGCTTGACAGGGAGATGTGTTCTACTTTGTAGTGTGATCCATTTCAACTGTGTTCCAGCAAGGTAGGTAATCCTACATGTCACCATGACAAGAAGAGCTTGTATGTGTATTAGGATCTGAGTGGGACCAAGGCACCTGGATTTCAGAGGTGGCCACTTGCGTGGGGAAATGGCTAATCCCTCTTTTTGTCAGCTCCTCATCTTTAAGAGAAACTTCCCTGCTTCTCTCCCTTAGTTTCCTTGTGGTGGCTGTGGGTGGCAATATAGGTACCTACAGTGTCTAGAGTGTTAGATACAGCTCCAAGTACCTACTAAGGAGTTACTATGCAAATTGGTGGCTTCTAGAACTCCAGTATTTGAGACTTAAGTGTTACTTGATATTGAAAGGTTGATGGACCTCATTGTTCATCTTGAATTCTTTTTTTATTGTGAGACTTCTGTTCTGGAAATGCAGATATGCTCCTTGCTGTCACTCTCAGCAGTGACAAATGTAAAACAACTGAAAGGGACTTATCACTAGTCCTGCAAAATTAATTTCATAACAGAGTTGATCACTGAACAAGCAAATATAGCTGAGAAGACAGTGTAAGATATCCTCATGTGGTTTCAGTCAACTTTCTCCTATTAACAAATGCCAACAGTTTTCGCTTACAATACTGTTCTTGAAGTCTTGCATTTTATTGCATTTTATATCAGTGTCTTAATCACTTCAGTGCCATGGTGTTTGCTCAGGTCTTTAAGGTGACTATTAACACTAGTGGCACAAAGAACAGTCCACTGATGCTTTGTAAGTATCAACTTGAGGTCTGTGATACCTGTCAGCATCAACTAGAGTGTGTCATTCTTTCCCTGACATGTTGATTTCTTTTTTTCCTTGTGCATGAGAAACAGGCTTGTATTTGAGGTTCGTACCTTACACCTGTGTCCTCTCTTCTGAAAACAATGTCCCTACCAATATTTGGAAGTTCTATTTATCTAAGCAGTTCCTAAAGAAACTTTTCCCCAAAGATTTGGGAGGGTAGAACTAGACGAGGGAAACTGCTGCCTGGGCAGGCTTTCTTCCATATGGGCCTTTCTTAGAGTCCACTGTTAGATGCACAGTGGAGCCTGAGACGAGTAGGTCATTACATGCTATACGTTATTCTGTAGCTAATGCCAACTGTGATTTCAAGTGCTCCACACTAATCTCTTCCCCTCATGTATTATTTCCTTGTGCAGCATTAGCAAACCACATGCTGATCCACTGTTGCTTCATGGGTTTAGAAAATAATCTACAGGCCCACAGTGATGTAAAACATTAAATATTGTTTTAAGTATTGGAGGCGCCATCCTGCCTACACGGTATTTAGGGTGGGCAGTATGCCAACATGTTTGCTGGCATGCGGCTGAGAAATGGAGCATGCCCGCTCACAGCGAACAAATCAAAGTCCAGGACAATAAGGCAAGAATGATGACAGACAGAAAAGGGCTGGTTTATGGGTTGTGCTGTTTGACCATAATATCAGTTTTGGAGACTATACTGTCTGGAGGGCTAAGAGTTTCTTTCTACACTCCTCCCTTACTGCCTGCACCTGCCAATCTGAGGGCAGGCAAGAATGAAAGGGCACTTTATAGACCTTCCAGGAGGTTGTTAGTAAGTTATTGCATAGGGGGTTCGCACTAGCTGCTTAATTCTTGTTCTGTCACTCTCAGCGTTGCCAAATACAAGAGGGCTGAATGCGTTACTCCTTGATTTGCTTCCCTCTTTCTCTGCAACAGCAAAAACCCTGTATATACACGCATGGGGAGAGCTGGGAAGCCTGTGTGCTGCATGTGTGACTGACACAGTGGGTGTCAGTGTCCGGTAGGAGCTGTGAGCCTAAGCGTGAGAGCTGGGAATAACACATTCACACCCACCTTGGGGAATGTTGCTTCAAGGTTCCACTGTGTGTGCGTTTCCAGGGAGCATACATGGGGTACTGTCTGCTGCATCATTTTGGGAACACTCTGTGGAGAACCTGTATGCGGACACTCCTGAGCTATGCCTCTTCCTTCTGTTCCAGAGGAGTTAATTGTCTCTACAGCCATTCCTGTGGAGTGGCTCATCTTCACTCTTTGCTAGTTATCCTAGCTGCTGTGCAAGAAGTCCTGATGGGCTGCCCTTCAGCCTCTGGCTTCCAGCAATGAATGAATGCTTAGGCTCACCTTTTGGACAGGACCAGCTAGGAGAGAGCATGTTTTTTCTTTTCCTTGAGTTGGTTTGGACCAGGGAGTAACCAAAAGGAGTCACCCTGTTTCCATACTGAAAAGCTGCAGTTGCATTATGTTAACCTAAAAGTTGCAGAACCTCTGATGGTGGCAAGTGTGGCCATCTCTGTGCATGTCAGGCACAAACTGTGCTAGGGTTTTTATGCTGTGTCCACTGCCTAAGGACTTTGACCTGCCTCCTGTGTTTCAGGTGCAGGCAAACCATCAGTCACCTTTAACTTCCTCATCACTACATCAGCTTCTGTCTTTGCTCTCAAATTCCTTGGTGGGCTGAGCACTCATCCTTTGCAAGGTGGTCCTGCGTGTGGAAGAGGCAGGAGGAAAGTGTTGCCTGTCAATACTATTGGTATGAATAAGCATGGTATTAATGCAGCCAAGAGTATTTGTATACTCACCCTTTAATGCATGTGAATGTACTAATTCTGTGAGAACTTGCAGAGCCAAAAGCTATATGAACTTGGATGCCACAAACTTAATACGTTATTTGTTCTTTTGTCTGTAAATCCTTCTAACACCAAATGGTGCAAGAGCTTCGAGGACATATCACAACTTAAATCTATCCTTCATGTTTTTATGTTCTTCATTTTGTTGTGGCAAAGCCAGCTTGTTACTGGCTCTAGATTCAGGCTTTAAATATAAGCAAACTATAACAGTTTGTGTTACCTGGCCAGCTGTGCTAGAAACAGACACCTTGTCTCATTAGAAAAACTGGTATCTCTCTTCCACTAGGCTTAAACTCCTCATCAGCCCTGATGAGTGATTTTCAGCAGTGATTTTTCACTGCTCCTACCTCCCAAGTTACAGCTTATTTGGCCAAATCCATTAGTTCTTATTTCCAGAAACTGCTATACCTCAGAGGGCGTCTGAACTGATTACAAGTGTGACTAATATAGGTAAGGTACCTGGCCTAATTTTCATGTAATTGGTACAGAGTACTTGCTGAAGTTGCCTTCTTTTCTGAGATGAAAGCAAGCCTTGCAAAGTACCAGTGTGCAGTCTTAGAGCTTTTATAGGACATAGATGAGACAAATTTTGCTCCTTAGATGCTTGTCTGTGCTTGCTTAGACTCTCTTTTGCAGAGTTGCTGTAACTAGTTAAGTTGGAAGACAAAATGAATAAAAAACAGAAATGCAACTTAGCTAACATCCCCTAAATGTAGTACTCTTAATTTTTATCCTAGCTGATTGGATAAGACAGCAGGTATGTAAGCAATACCCTCCACTTCTGCATGTCCCAGTGTGCTGTTCCTTCCCTTCCTGGCCCACAGCAGGCAATAGTCTCCTGTCATGTTCAGGTGTGCAGTTGGTCTCTAACCTGAACTGCAGGGTTCAACAAGATTAACTCTGAGGGTTTAGCAACAGGCTTGACAAAATGGAGAGCAAAAGGAAGATATTGCTGTAAGGCTATATATGTTGTCTGTAAATGTAGAGTCACCTGCCATCTGTTCTTTCACTGAGCTGTGAGTAATCAAAGATCTGTGCTAGGTTGTTTCTGAAGAAGATGTCCCCCCATTTAACTGCCCTGCATATGTTGTTTCAGCCTGAGCTTCTGGTGTATTGGAAAAATGTGGTAATGTGTAAAACTGAAAATTATATGGAAAAGACATGAAGATGCACAAAAATGATGAAATTGCATGGGTAGAAGGATCTTGTTAAATGGACTTAAGAAACTCTCATCAATATAATTTTAATGTGGTTTAGTTTTTGTTTTTGTTGTTTTTTCCCCTCTAATATCTTATTCATATGATAATAAGTTTTGTTCCACCAACAAAATGGAACATTAACTTAGATTGCTGGATTACTAACAGCAGAAACATGGCTGTTATGTGCAAACTTTCTATGTTCTGCCAAGGTCAATTTGTGGGGGTTGAGATGAAACCATTTCCTAAACTGTGAAAGTGATCCCGGGTACTCAGCCTGCTGGAATTCCTGAAGGTTTTATGGATTCCTTCTCCTTTAAGCCCACTAACAGGGTATCTGCTAATGCAGGCTCTCTTCCTGCCTGCATCACCCTAGTGAGGCTGACTTTTAAGAAAAGAGAGCACTGATTTGTTTCGACTCTTAGTTTTGTCTTCTGACTCCTCGTTTACCTCTGGAATGAGCATTTTCCGCAGCCTTTTCTGTAGATAACTAATGCAAAAGGTACTTCAGGTACTGGAAAAGACAAATGTAACAGGCTCGTGTTTGAATATGATGGCAAACCCACAATAGGAATTGGAGGGTGTTGGGTTATACTCAAATCTGCTCTCATAAAACCCAGGAAAGGTGTTACCTGCTGTCAGCAGGTCAGTGGCAATCCTGCTGCTGGCCTGGGTGGGCACCACATGTGCTGTTGTGCAGGTACAGCCCAAGAGGAGGTGTGGTGTACAGCCTGGCACAGCATGGCCCAGGGACCCTCGCTGCCTGTGACCGGGTTGGGGCTGATGGGGCTCACATGAAGCCTTCACTACCTGAAGCCAAGCCAAGAGGCAGAGTTAAACCCAGGTAGTTTTCTGTGTCTCTAGTCTGGCTCGCGTCTTAGCTGAGGATCCTAATTTGGGAAGGCCTGGTGAAAAGTCTCATGTCAATTGGGTGATGGAAACAGTACCAAAATAGGTTTCGGCCTGGGGCTGAGGGTCTGCAGTGAGCTTGTTCTTCTCAGTGAGTTAGAGGGAGTGTGTCGTTGCTGGTCCTATGACCAGGCAGGTCTTAGTGGTGCCTAAAGGTTACTGGAAGGAGCACTCCTGAGGGTGCCTTCCAAAGGAGCAAATACATTTCCTCCTGTATCAGGCTGACTTTACGTTTTCCCCCTGCAGTTCATAAACTGCTGGTGGTCTGGCTGTGCTGGCCAGTGCTTCTGCAGGTGACCTCAGCCACAGCTTCCAATTTCTGATGGCTCAGAACCGAGCATGCTCTTGGAAAGGTTACTGTTAGACATGTGCATCAAAATGAAGGTGTCAGAGTGGTTTCTTTAACTGCTTAAAGTGATGCGGTTACAAACAATATCCATTTACAAATATGCTTTATGGAAGAGTGTGGAAGACTAACAGGATTAAGCAGATTAGCAGCTTGATTTTTGTAGGTGCTGCTTATGTACTGTTTTTCTCTGTAATGTAATCCCTAAGGTCATTTAATGCATCTCCTTGATGTTGGCTAGGAACTAGCCTGACTTAAATTTAGGGCTTGCGTGCAACTATGAAAAGTTTGATGCATGTTTTTAGGACAACACAAACCCAATCTTTGGCTCAGCAGAAGCAGAGAGCTGTGCTAAGTGCAGAGAGGTGGCCATGCTGGTGTGGCACAAGAACTGACCGGAGTGAGCCCAGATGGTGGAGGTGATGCTCCTTCAAGGACAGGACTCACCAGGCCTGGCTTAAACTGATGGTAGTCTTTAATTGAGATGAGCCCATTCTCTGCCTCTGAGGCAGACGGAATCAGAAATACATGCTCAAGGTGAAGGAGTCCCACTTGTTGACTCAGACCCAGATTATATTCCTAAGTCTTCACTTATCTGCCTTCTGATTTTTGAAGCCATTCACTCTTTGCCTGTGCTATATAGGGTATTCATTCAGGATTTAAAATCTAAGGGACAGCTGGCTCTGCTGGGATTTCCAGGCTTTCACAATCTGTCTGGCAGACTGGGATCCTGGGAAGCTCTGTTTTAGGGTTGGACCTGAAGATGAAGGTTCTGTGTAAGTACAGAAAATAGTGCTAAATTTCAATCAGACCTAGCAAGAAATAGCAGTGAGCAGAAAAATGTCTTCCCTCAGCTAAGTAGAAGCTCTTTTCAGACCTGTAAAGAGGACCTTGCCTGAACTTCCTGAACTTGCTTTAAAGATCTCAGGTAGGTCTCTGCTCTAGTGTATTTACTGTCTGAACAAAACTACAACATGCTACACCCGCACCTTAATTTTATCTGAACTGGCTGCCACTACTATGGAGCAGAAGCAAGAAAAAAGCAAAATTAATGTCTGAATAAACAGCCCATTAATTTGATGACAACTGTTGTTCTCCATTTCAGGGTCCAGAAAGCAGCCAGGTCAGTGAGCTAATGAGAACACCAGAGCTGTGCAGACTTGGGGGAGGTAGGGGGTAGAGAAGAAAACAGAACAAACACTCTTTTTGTAGCTTGGAGCTAAGGGGATTCAGCCAAAGGTTAATTACTTTCTACCCTAAAATGCTGTGAAGTGTTGCTGCGTGGTGTCATACAGCTGCTTCGTTCCAGCCTAGGGGTGTCTGTTTCAGCGGTGGGTGGCATCAGCCAATATCCTGTTCTTAACCACATGGGGGTGTTGCGAGGTCTCTAGAGTTAAGACTTCCAAAAATCTGGTAGAGCTTGGTTGGTATTGTTTAGGATGTCACTGCTCCATGGAAGCAGTGAGCAAAAATACCAAATGAGCAGCCTCTCTGTCTCCTTGCTTCTCCCTCACTGGCAAAAATATGAGAGGGAGTGAGTGGTAAATTCTTGATGGATGACCCCGGCATAGCTGGGAGGAGCTGGGGACTCGAGGAAAGGGGCAGACTATCGCTCTGTGGTCACACACTTGTGCAACAAGCACGTTTGCTGCCTTCATTGCCAGTGGCCAACTAATTACCCAATTGTGGGTGCTTGCTCAGAAATGGGGGTACTGACCTCATGTGCAAACCATCTTCCCCCTACTAGCCTCCTTCCATTGCAGGCTTGAGGCTTTACAGCAGATAGCTAGTCATGGTCAGCCCCAAGGAAATGGTGAAAACATCAAAGCCTTTTGAGAAAAAAAGATGGGGAGTGGTAACAGGCTGTGGGTGAGACCTGAGAGTAACCCCAAGTGCTTTCAGCACCTATTTTAGTTCATGATCCCACATCTTAAGTTTATTGTGTATAGGTTTTAAATTCATTACGTGTTTTTCCTTGCTAGTTTTAAGACCTTCTCTAATTGGATTCTGATAATTAAGTCTAAACACAGGATGGGAAAAGCTTACAGGTTTGGTCCATGCTGAAATCTGTCTGTGGATGAAGGCAAATATATCAGATGAATAATGATTTTATTAGTAGAACAAGTGTTTATAGCTCAGAACTATATGCCTGAACTTCAATTAAGATACAAAGCTGCACGAGTGGAGAAGATGCATTGTAGTAGCCCTGGTGCAAAAGGATTTTAACTTCCACTGCCCTTGCCGAGTAGGTATGAGTGCAGCGCTTTCCACCATGGTGTTTGCTGTGGCAGTTGCAAAGAGCAGCAATAGAAATGCTTTTCCTTGAGATGTGGCTGGGAGACCTTTCATCTGCTGCAGCAGCACTTGGTTCCTGGCGGTGTGTGCAGAGGTGGGTTTTTCCTTGGAAATGTGTGTGGAAAGTACTTTAGGTCTATGAAATCTTCATGTTCTTTCCCAACTGCTGTGTAGTCGGGATAGGAACACTGAAAACTGTTTTGTATGAAGTCCAGTGCAGGCATCCTGTTAACTCATGTTTCTGATAATGTCAAGGACCACCATATCTCATTGTCTAGATATTATAACCTTCAACTCTGTATTATGAGTATGTTGTAGTAAGGGCTCAGAGTATTTATATAGCTATTGTAACTGGCAACAGATATTGCTTTGAAGAATAAGGTTTCTGCTGTGAAAAAAACTGTCCTTTTGCCTTTTGATTGACACTGTGCCTTGAAGAAAGGAGTACCATACTGAAATTCTCCTTAAACTCTGTCGGTCACTGTAAAACATGACTGTCTCTTCTTGATCTTGCTAATGTTTTCTGATTGAAACTGGGTGCTAAAATAGAAACCACCTAGCCTATTTCTGTGCTGCTGTGCTTGAGCAAGTATCTGCTCATTTAATGTTGGAGCTTGACTAGTTTCAATGATCAGCTCAGGTAAGGTGGAGTTGTTTTCTCTGTGATTCTTATACTGAATGACAGGATGGTCTGAGAAAGCCCTTGAGCTTTTATTAGTGTCCCTTCCTATCTCAGTCATGTGTGTGTGGCTTACCCCACACTGCTGCACACGCAGTCTGGTTCCACCCAGCTGCAAAAAAGCAAGGTATAGGATCACAGCACTGTTCAGATAATCAAGCTTTTTCCAGACTTAATTCCCCTCAGTAAGGAGAAGATGCAGGCAGTAGGGGAACTAGGCATAGGTGTGCTTTGGGTGCTTGTTTGCCCTCCGTGTAGATCTCTCCCTCTCTTTTTCTGACATGGAAAAAATAGGGCCCAGTTGGTCTGCTTCTAGAGAATAATCTTAAGTTGCATGTTGCTCAGGCAGCCAATGATCAAATTTGGAGCACAAACAAGTGTTTGGTAGACTGGATAAACTGCCACTGAGAAAGTTGCTGCTTATCTAACAGGAGTATGCCTTGAGGCCAATGGTATGCCTGTCTCCTTGCATACAGAGCTGCTGTTCTTACTACCTCCTGTACGTAATCCTGTTGAGCACTCCTGAGAGCTTCCTTGGTGAAGGTTGGTGCATTTCTGGTTGATGCAGGGAGGGAAGGCTGGGGTAAGCAGGTAAGTGTTCTTCAGCCTCAGGGTGCCTGTAGAGGTGTCCTGGGGTTACCGCAAGCACCAGGCTCTTCCAAGATTTCTGTCCTCATGTCAGTCCTTGCACCACTCCCTACTTGTGTTTTGAAATAGAAAGTGAATAGGCCTCTGTCATTTTTGCCATATGTGAAGTGATTAAAGCATCTTTTCAATAAGATTTTGATACGTGTTCTGCTTTTATAGTCTCCTATTGCAAATAGGATGATGTACTCTGCTTTTGTTGGAGTTGGGTATTGCAAATAGGATGAGGCTCTCTTTCTGCATGTCAGGGCAGTAGCAAACCCTAAGTTTTTCTAGAAGAAACTTGTCAGAGTCAGCAGGATTGCTTAAACTTTTAGAGAAAACTACAGTCCACGCTACCAACAGTGGAGTTGCATGGTATCATTCCTATTTTCTTTTTCTTACTTGCTCTGTGGCCTAACTAAAGGTACTGAAGCTGACTTGTTAGTTTGCAACATGGTCACTGAACCTGTAGTAGGACTGAGGAGAGAGTCTATAATATTACTTGCATGGCTCTATTAGCAATGCTCTGTATGAGTAAGTTGATAGAATACTGTTGTTGTGAGCCATCTCCTTGCATTTGCAGTTGTTTAGCAGTTTGAAAGTACACTGTGAAGTCAACTCTACTGGAGCTGACCCTAGTAAGTTCTTGGGGATTTTTTTATTCTGTTGTACAAACTTAACATCAAGTGCTGCCTTAGTGTCCTGAAACTTGTCAATGAAGCACATGGGAAGCCTGGAAGATTTTGAAGGGTCTGAGAGATCTCCAAAGTAGCTTTAGACTTTTGTGACTATTTCATGGGAAACAAATCTCTCCTTGTTTTCTTGCTAATAGTGTTAAACTTGTTTTCTGCAAACCTACTTTCAACCTGGTTAATCTATACTGGAAGTAATTGGACACACCTAATGAAAAGCATAGTGGAATTTTGCTACGAACTGCAATGTTCTCTTCAAGTCACTGGGCTATTCCATTTGATAACTGTCACAACAGCAGTTAAGTAACCTGACTTCTCCCCTCCTTTGCCAGTGACAAAAGCTTAAAATGAGCCTTCAAAACTGTAACTCTTCTCAAAAGATTCATTAACAAAATGACACTTAATACTCTCTTAATATTCGGCTGCTGCTTGGCCTTCAGAGAGCTGACACTGGAATAGTTAACCATGGCTAACAAACATAACTGACCCGAGTCCCTGAATGTGTCTGGGGAAGAGCGAGAGCTGAGCAGCAGACGTGCAAATGTTAAGCATTACACTGAAAATGTTAGGCTGCAAACCCCTGCTCTTTCCCAAACAAAAGCTCTAGGGCAGACCCATCTATGAGGGACTGCTTACAGCATCAGCTCTTCACAAACTTCCTAAGAGGCATTGCTGCTTGTTAGCTCAGCAATCTCTGCGCACTGTGGCCTTGACCTCGTATGGCTGCCCTCTTTGCCAGAAACAGTGTGGACTCAACGTTTCCAGACTAAAACTTGATTTTTCCCTTGAGAGTTGTGAAGTTGGGCCTTCGTATTCCTTCTCCATGTGGTTCGTGTATCTCTGAATGGTGCAGGCATTGCTGGTTCCTGCTTCTTGAGGCAGGGCTTGGAGCTTGGCTGAAGGGCCTTGTCTCTAGAATCAAACTCTTGAAGGAATCGGATGCTTCGTCTCATCTGTTAACAGACAAACCTACTTTGCCTGTAGATACATTCCAGAAAAAAAAAAAGACAATGTGCTTTTATGTTTTCTGAACAGTCACTATCTAACATAAACTTATATGGGCCAGACTTATGTTAAAGGTTTTTGTCCCAGGTGGCTTTTAAGCCATCCAGAGGGCCAGAAGGCATTTGGGCTGTTCCAGTATAGCCTGTGCTCGCCAAGAGCTTCTGCTCCACATTCTGTCCAGCGAGGCTCTTAGCCCATCGATGTGAGAATAACTGTAATGCTCTGAATTATTTCTTGTGGAAACTTTAGCTATTGTGCTTAGTGGGTTTACAGGAGCTTTTTGAGTCTGCTTTTAATGTATTTGTGTTGGTGGGGATTCTGAGTGGAATTACATGCCTGGGCTTTCAGATAACTGCTGTAAATACACAGATCCACTCTAGTCTCTTACTTCACAGTAGCAGCTGCTGCGGAGTTACAGAAACTTCATGGCTTTGACTGCATCTTATTAGTTCAGCACACTATTAATATCCCAGCAGTTTTTTGTATTAGTTTCCACACTTAATACTCGTTCTCCTTCCTTCTTCCCTGCCCCCCCTTCTCCCCTCCCCATTTCCTCACTCAGTGATTAAACTAAATTCATCTTGAGGCTGTTTCATTTAAGATGCCCTTGCTGCCCACACCAAAGAGGGTAACGAGTCTGGAAGCAAAACAATTGTGTTAACAGTCACCAGGTATATTTAGTGGCAGTGTCATCTGACATGCATTTATTGCTCAGAACTAGCATCTTTCCGCTTCCATATGGGGCATCTGTAGTGCTGGCAAAATCTTTCCAGAGAAACAGCTGCCCATTGGCTCTTCTTGTCTATTCAGAGAAGGATCTGACCTTAAATACTTACTCTGCTTGCTAAAAACGGCATCAAGGACCTGGCACTATTGGGATGGACTTGAAACTTTATTGAGATATGTTGGCTACATTGCACCAAGACCTGGTGTATCCTTGTTTCCCTCATAGAAATGACTGCACAAGTACCAGCAAGAAAACTATTTGGTGTTAAGTACATATTGGGCAAGTCACTACATGGGACTCTAAAATGCAAATTACAGTCTTCCTCTGGAAAGTTTTAAAACCAAATATCACATCATTATGGTTAAGTAGCTCTGGTGAAAAGGCTACAAGACTCAAGTGCATCTAAGATACTATATCTTCTTAATGTGAAGAAATTCCATCCGAAATGGCTGCAATGCCTCTTCTTTGTGAGGTGTTGGAGAATACAGGTTGTCTTCTCAGTTTGGGAGCCAATATGCCTTTGCCAGTCTGCTAATAACCAGGAACAGGGCAGGAAATAAGTCTCCATCAAGCATGTGCCGTGATTTCTTCAGCCTCCAAGCGAGTAGTCCATCTGGCTGACAGCTAACTCTGAGCGAGAGACAAGTCCTAGGCTGGGCAACTCACCAAGGAGAATAGAAGTGAAGTATTTTACCCCTTTGATTTGAGGGTAAGAAATTGTCACTTGTCCCCAGAGCTTAAAAGGTCAGAAAGACATGACATCCAGATGGCTGGCAGAATACTGAGGAATGGATTTTAACCCAGAGCCCTGGGGGTTTGCTCACCTCTGAGCTCTTGTGGTGGCACCCTGCACAACCGTGAGCGTCAATTTATGTAAGATCACCTTGAAACAGAGGCTGGCATAGGGCAGTCTGAGGGTCTAGGACAGTGAAATACTTCCTGCCCAAAATATTTGAAATTACTTGATCTGCATGGTGTACTGCCAGCCTTCAAGGAGAACGGGGGAGGTCTGGCTACTGGTCAACAGGCTTGGGCTGGGAAATTATTAATAGCTGCTCTTCCGTAGAAAGCATTAGTTTGGCTCAGATGTGATGCAAAGCTGGTACAGCAAGCAAATGCTGGATGTCTTGTTTATTAACATTATGCCCTATGGAGAGCTTTGAGCTTCATGGCCTGAGGTCATGGAGAGAGCTGAAGTCAGGTGAAGGTTTCTGGTGTGTAGTAGCTATAGCACACTCTGCTCTTCTGGGATGGGACCAGCTCCCATTGGAAGAAGCGGAGGTGGCGTAGCATTTCTCAGACGATGCTTGCTGAGTATCTTGGTCCTAAACTGTACTAACAGATCTTTTCCTTTAAATGGCTTTTGAACAAACTATTATCAGAGTTGCTTTAGTGATGTCATAGCAGGTATCTGTTGGGTTTGTTCTTGTGCCTTTGATTGGATTATACCCCTCCTTTTTATTTTAAGGTGAAGGCTAGGAAAAGAAAGTATCATTGTCTTCTACCCAAGGCTTATATTCCCTTCGCATCCTTCAGTCCCCTCCAGGGACAGCAACCACTTGCAGGAAACTAACACAGGGTTCTGGCTTTAATACAGAGATGTCTCCAAGCCAATCCCTGTTTTAGTGGGACTCGCATTATACATCCCTTGTAACAACTGGTGCTTCTTAGGGAAGCTGCTGTCTCCCAGAATAACTCAAGTTTAGTCCTCTCCCTCATCTTAAAGTTCATGCTTCTGATTGTCCTGCTTAGGGAGTTGCCCCATGAGCAAGAGATGATGGAATATTAATTTCTTCATATTAAAAATGGTTCTTAAGAAAGTAGTTCTTGCCTGACTCTTGCAGAGAAACTCTCTTTCCTTGGTGCTTGTTGCTGATCTGTGTTCTTGTCTGTGTGATTTCCTCCCTGAATAACAGGTGTAGAGATGCTATAAGTAGCAAGAAGTCTAATACATCCAGTGAGTTCCTTGCAGACTCTAAATTACAGTTTTCCTTCCTGTGCCACAACCTCAGGTCCCTGACCTGCAACTGCAGCATATTTTCTGTGACTAACAGCTGTAATTCCCTAATTATCATGCTCTGTTCTCCTGCTGTGCTGTAGATTTTGTTACCAAGGAGGCAAACTAAGTTTCCTTATTCCTACCCTTGCTCTGTATACTTCCAACTGTTTTAAATCCACCATTTGATGCAGCCCATAAAGACAAATGACTGTCTCTTGTTTCAAATATTCAAAGTCTCCAGAAGATATTATGCATCTACATGCTGGGGAGGAAGAAGGCAAAAGAAGTTTTTCTGGCCTTTCTTTTAGTGAAGGCAGATGGTCCAAAAGTATTCCTAGGATTGAAAAAGTGCCTTTATTAGCTGGAATAATCCTGTGTGAAGCACTGGACTAAAAGTGGTCTCAGACAGTGGGTCCAAGTTAACTTTTTTTTTTTTTTTTTTGGTGAGAACTGTAGAAAACTTGGGTTTGCAAACTGTTTCAGATTAATTAAATTGTACTTTGATCATGGTAAATGTCAGAGTGCCACTTGCATGAACTCTGTGCAACAGAGGAATATAGCAAACTTGGAAGAAAAAAATTTTGTTCTCAGTGCCTGGGGTATAAATCTGTCCATGCCTCTGCCTTGGAAGAACAGACATTGGATAGGAGTGCCAAGAGCTTTGACAGATGCAATGGTTATACTGTCTTACTTGTATATCTTTATGAAGGCAGCACTTACTGTTTGATGTGACAGTAGCTGGTTTAGGTCTCTCTGGCTGCTTGCTGAAATGTCCCCCTCCACACCTATGAGGCCTCCTGGGATGGCTGGCAGGTTGCAGCAGGTTTGCCTGAGTTTTAGGATGGGAAAAGTCACCAGCGCATGTTGTGTTATATGTCCATCTTCATTGTGTGACCCTTCACCTTCTAAAACAGGAGTTGGATGTGTAATGTAAAACCATTTTTTCAGATATAACAAAAGATCCAAGGTGTAATTTCCCTTCAACATGACATAGGAAAAACTACCTTGTACCACTCTACTGCTAATACCCATTAAAGTGGTAACAGTGCCTCAGAAGGGTGTTGCAGGAGCTAGTCTCATGCACTGAAGAGCTGTACTCCTTCTGGGGCAGTTCTGAGTTGTTAAGTGTGTCCAGTTTTCGTCAACTCCGCGGGCAGAGTCCTTGTCTCCCCCCTTCATGGATGTGTACTGCTTGTGGCTCCAACCTGTGAGTGAGCAACTTCTGGTGGATAGCTGTTGGTGAACAGAGCAGCTCCAGATGCTGAAGGACTCCAGATGGAAGGAGGGTGCACCAGCCTCTGACTTAATGAATAAATAATTTAAAAAAAAAATACCCAAACTGAGGGGGGATTCACCTGTATAGAACAATGAGTGAGTAACCTGATGAATGAGTCTAATAACACAATTAATGTGATAGCTCATTTGGAAACTAATTGCCTTAACATAAGCTTTATAGACTGGAATGGGTGTGATAGATTCAACTGGTATCTTATGGTAGTACTCCCTGATGTTGTGTAAGCATTAACTGTCAAGTGCTATGGCTGACACATGGGTACCTTGTCTTCAAACATAAAGTATTGTAACCAAAATTCATTCGAGAGAAGCAACGTTTAGTGGTTTCATAAATCTTTTATAGGATACTGGAGGCAGAGACTGGCTGAGCACAGACAGAGGGGAAACATCCACATCTACTGCTCTTAAACTCGGAGGTCTCCAGTGATGATGCCTCCTGATTGGGAGGCAGCTCATGGGCTGCCTGGCTACGTACACTGCTCAGTTGCAAAGATGGTGAGTGGTCCTGATCTCTCCAGCCCAGGACAGCAATCCTGGTGCTTTACTCTATCCAGGCTCAACAGAAGTATGGTTCTTCCTCCAGCCTTGGTTTGTTAACACCACTAGGAGAGGTTAAGAGTTGAGAAAGCTGGGCATAGAGAGCATCTGCCTGCTATGCACTCCTGTGCCCACAGGGAGCAGGAATGTGATGAAGTTATGCTTAGCACCCAGGAGTGCTGTCCTGCAGTGTTCCTGCTAAGGCACGCTTGCAGCTAATGTGCTCAAGCTGTGGCACTGGGAACTTGGTTCGCATGGCTGAGCAGTTGGGAAGCAGGCTGATGCTGCTGTGTGCTCTGTGCATGGAGCATGAATGAGTGGTTGTTGTCTCAGGTGAGTGAGTGGTTTGTGTGGCACATGAAGAAGGGCTCCTGGGTGCCACTTGAGGTTCCCTCCAAAGCCGCCCTCCAGCCTGCTCTGAGCCATCACATCCCCCTCCCTCCTGCCCGGGTGTTGTCAGAGCCAGCTGCAGCTGTCTGGGGATGAAGCACCCTCTTGGGGTGCCAGCCAGTCTGGCTGCTTGCAACAGGAGCCTGCCTGCAGCCCCACTGGCATTTTTCAAGGCTGAAAGGGTTTTGTGTGTCCCGCTCCCCCTCGCTGCACAGCGCTGCTCTGTGTGAGCTGAAGCCCTGTCAAGGGAGGTGGTGGGGTAACATTCCCTCTGTGCACATCAGCAGGTTTCTGCTACAGCAAGACCCGCCCTGTCAGACACAGTCCTGGAGGTGAAGGCGCAAGCAAGACGGACTGCTCCAGTGCAGCATGCCGGTCGTGGCAGGAGAGACGCTGAGTGGACAGGAACATGTCCAAGTGCGGGAGAATAGAACTGTAGCTCCTGGATCCAAGCCTTCTGCTCTTCCTCCTCATGGCAGCATATCTGCACAAACCTAAATCCCAAGCAAGGTTAATGTTTAGAGACACCTCACAGCAACAGTCTGTGTCACTGTTTGTCTAAGGGTAGCGGTCAGTCTGCTGACCTGCTGGGGGAGAAGTCTTGAAAGCATCTACACCTAGTCAGGAACCAAAAACCTCAATGGGGCTTTGGCTCTGGAGCTACTTGGATGCTTTTGACTATTTACTCTGTATTCTTATGCAATAATAGTTGATCCAACCAGAGAGGCATTAAGTGCTTGTTTTCAGCCCCTTCACCTTAAGGTCACAACTCTGACTTCTACCATCTCATCAACTGAACCACAGCTCTGCTCTGGTTTTGCTATTTTAATTTAACTGAAGGAAAACCATATATACATCATGTCATGCTGAATGGTAGCAGTACTTATTTTTGATTATTACTGATAAGCAGTACTTATTTTTGATTTACGAAGCAGTTCTTTCAAATTGTTGGTAGTAGTTATATTTAGTATTTATTTTTAAATAATAATTAAAAATACACAATAATAAAGGGTGGGATAAGGTCATACCTTGCTTGCTTAAACACATTGTTGCTACATGATAATGATTTCCTTCCCTTCTTTGCAGTCCTTCGAAGGTTTTCCAGTGTTTAACCATCCAGCAGGAGAGGTTAAACTCCATGCACAGAGGCTGTGGCCTCAGTTGCTGCCTGAAACAAGTGTCACACATTAGAAAAGCTGCAGAACCTTGACCTAAAGACTGTTGTATCTTCTGCAACGCTTTCAAACACTACAGCCCTTTCTTGACCTGACAAGAAAGTCAGGCATTTGATTTTTTAAATATTTTTTTCTTAATATGTGCAGGTACATAAATGCCATATACATACACACACCCCCAAGTGCATATATACTTATTTCTATATATACACGTATCTGGGTAGATAGCCAGATGAAGATGGACATTTCTTCTGGTGGTTTGTCCCATCTTATTGTCCCAAAGCAGGGTTCTTTACCCTGTGTGCAGATGCCATTATACACGCAGTAGAGGTGTTTATTTATTTCATTGGTTCCTGATTGAACCAAAAGCATTGGGTTGGCTGCTGTGCATTGTAGTTGAAGCGTATTCAGCACCTACTGAAACTGCTACAGCCTTTTGTATGTATAAATATATCTATAAAATATTACAATTTTTATATATTAAAAATAATATATATGTTTATATGTGTAGATGTACCAAAAATATATAACAGTTCTTTCACATACCCAGACTTTTTTTTTTCCTGACTTGTACAAAGGCATCTAGCATAACCAACTGACCATCCAATACTGCCCAGACAATCCTGTCACCCAGGAATGAGCAGGGCAACACATCACCAAAACCAAGGGAACTGAAAAACCAGATGCAAATGGTGCAGAGTATGGTCCTCCACCACAGTTATACTAGTTAGTCTGTTTCTTGGAATTGAAAGCATAGGGTAAGTTACTCTGCAACACATGTTTTTTCATGAGAGGAAAGCATTCAAAATTTACAAGACAATTCTATATCTGTAACAGGAGCCTGTACTGTACGTGCTTCTTATGGTGCCTTGATACGGGGCTCACGCGATAGAGACCTCACTGTTATCTGCAGAAGACTTTGTCTCGCTGGGCATTTTCTGCACCAAGCTTTGCATTCCTCCCCTTTTCCCCAACCATCCTTCCCTAACAAAGGCTCTTTCTTCAGGAGAATTAAGGCAAAAATCATCGTATCTGTTCCAAGGCCAGAGTGTGTCGGTCTTATTTACTCCGTGAGGAGCACTGGCATTCATGAGACACCAACAGCTGGATCTGAGCATTTCCTTTAATTGAACAGGTTTGCAGTCTTTCTGAGCTGAAGCAATTCTCCACATCACACAAGCCTGCATACCAGAATAAAACAAAAATTTAAGAGCGCTGGCTAACAAGACCGAGAAGCTCATTGTTTAAACAAGAGGCCAATTGTCTGGGAGCTCGAGTGCCCTGTTCCTCCAACATTAAACCCACACGAGGGATAGCAGCCTAATCCACAGCTTGCCGCCAGGTGCTATAGAAATTAATCTTCCACTTACCCGGGCTATTAGTTGCGGTATTCATAAAGGTTTGCAACCCAATGAGGCGAGCGACTGAAATTTTCTCCTTGTCGTGGAGGGTCATGGCAATGTGGCAATATGAAATATCAGCCTCTGGCAGTGCCCCCCAGGGTGAGGAAAGTGTGAACGACGGGCACCGCAGGGAGACTGGGGGTAAGAGCCCCCAGGACCTTCTGGTTTAACACATGCAGCCTTGTGCTAACTGCACAGCAAGTATGTGGGAGAACAGGGACGGACTGGGAAAGCCCAGGCTCACCAAAGACCTGGGCGTAGTCCACCGTAATGTGCAGGGCTAAGCAAGATAGGTGGTTATGAGGAAAGGAACTAAATACTGATTTTTCTCACCTTTGAGCAACACCAAAACTCCCATTTCTAGTCTGACAGGACCGCTGGGAACACTGGACATGCAACACAGGGACCCTTCACTAGATATTGCAAAAGCTCAAGAACATACTTCAGATCTGCTTGCCAGGGGATTTAACTCTTCCTAACAGGGAGAACAGAGGAGGAAAAGAAATCCAGTCCTTTATTAGACTGCTGCTCTATTAAATAAAGTCCAGGGAGGAAAAGGAAAATACTCAACAGCAAGCAGGTGTTTAAAACAGTGGCAACACAAGCTGGCCCACATGAACATTTGGAACGGTAAAAACCTCGTGAGTTTTAGTATGATCACTTCCAGTTTTCATCTGTTCCCATCTCACTGCAGACCAAATTTTTGCAAAGCTCTGCCAGAGCTTTTCACAACACCAAGATGCATACAGTTTGATGCAGGTAACCTTTACAAATATTACAGCTGTTTTCTCTATTTTTCCCTTATGTTTTCCCAGCAGTTTACAATCATATCTGGCTCTGGCTTTTCTTAGTGCCCTCTCAATGACTTTCCTAGCCCCAGGAGCTCAGTCTCATGCCACAGGAAGATGGCAGCCTCTTTATTTGCCTGTGTGGTGACCGACCTACTTGCTGTGCCAATGGAAAAGCAAACGGTCAGGGCCAAGTGCAAGTCAGTCCCTTGCCACGTGTTTGTGTATGACTCTGAGTTGATGCCCAGATATGTCTCCAGGGCATCCCAGGTCATTCCCCATCCTGGAGAAACTGCAAAACTCAACAGGTTTTCCCAAATTGTAACGACACAGTCCCCTTCACTCCACATATTCCTCCTGTCCCTGTCCTCATGTGGCAGTAATTTAACAGTTTATGTGCCATCTTCTTCCATGTCTGCTATCAAATTTCCAGCTACACCAAAGCTAGAGGTCTAAATTCTGTAAAATAATAGAAGAATTCAACAAATCTGAAAGGCTTTAATGCAGATTTTTATGGATCCCATGAATCCTATTAGCAGAGCTAATGCAGAGCTTGGGCTTAGAGGAATTTGAATCCAAATTATTTTTGTTCCTCATTTGGCTTGCTTTATAAAACATACAACCAATAATTCCATAGCCTCTGTCAAACTCCTTGCTATAAATAACAATTTACCATTGAAAAGAAATGTAAAGGGTCAGAGCTGTGCTCGAAGATTCACGTATCACCCAGAAAAGGAGCTTCTGAGTGAGGTGGGGACAGGCTGAAAAGTAAATTTCCCAAAATGGGAAACAGTGGGAAGAACTGAGCAAATAAGGTGTTTAATTCCTTCTAGCCCCATATCTTTACTTAATCCAGTGTTAATTGCACCTGCAAACACTGCCTCAGAATGAGTCAGCAGACAACCACACACCCAGACTTCTGAAAAAAACCCTGTTTCCAAACAGACCCCAGTCTGAAACAGCGGTCATCTTAAGCAGGTACCCATTCCCTCAGAGGAACCACGTCCTAATCACAGTTTCTAATTCTTTCCATCACTATTTTAATAGACACTGACTACCTAAGGTAGGATGACACCTTCTTCCAAGTACCAGTCCCTAATACTGTTATCATTGGAGAGGTTACCAGCATTTATCTTATATATCCTACTGAAGGCTGGGGCTGTAACATCACTGCAAGCTGTTTCCTCCTGGTAAAGTCTGTTGCTCAGTACGAGAAAACCATTTTGTTTGATACTAAACTTTATTTGAAAATTAACTTTGTGTTTTACAAGCACTGAGAAGTTAAATAAGTTGTCTATTAATATATCAGAAATAAGTTATTACTAACTGAAATTTTACAGCTGGGTCCATTGTCTGGTAAAAGAAAGTCACCTCTGCGACTTTATTTCACTTGATACACATAATTGAATTGTGATACCCACCAGTGATTTGCTAATCTTTATACGTAAAACCAAATTTCTAGGAGCACTTTGAAATATTTGTACACCTCCATCACAGTCCTAGATCAGCCATGTGCTATTCTGTGCAGGTGGAAATTAGGGTGGAAGTATGTGAAATGGTTTACAGGAGTAAAAATCTTTATGGAAAAAAAAAGTAATTGGCCAGTCATGGGCTTTGTGCAGTCATTGCTATTGAATTCAACTGGCCAGAGGACTATTTATATACACAGCATTTTTCACACTGTGGTTAATATGCCACCCCATAACTGTTGTAGGCACTGAAACCTCAGAGAATTACTTGGAGGGAAATTCTGTCCTTTTAGAAAGCCCCATCTACAAGTGCGAAACCTCTGTTGCCATCTCTTCTGCATAAAACCAGCATCAGTTGCTGGGTACACTGCCTCAGAGCCCTGAAAGCCCCAGCCTTGCAAGTGTCTCTGCTCTTGCACCCTGCTATCATCCATGGGGCCATTAATAAATTTTTTTTTTTTTTTTTTTTTTTTACAGCTCTCACTTTCACACTGGCACTTCTGGCCCTATCTTCTAAAACACAGTTCCAGTCTTGCAAAAGTGAACTCCTCTGTACACACACTTGGTCCACATGTGATGGACCAAGAGCTGTTGACAGAGAACTGCCCTGCAGCCACCCCAGCCAGAGCCTCTCCCTCTGATCTAAACCAATTATGAAAATGCAACAGCGTCTCCCAGTGAGCCCCCCTCTACAAACAGAACAAACCAGAAAAATTAGGGGTATTCACCTGATGTTTACAGGATGCTCAGCAACACCGGGTCAGGGACATACAATGTAAACATCTGTAGCTCTCCCTTTACAACCGGGGAAGAGAAACGGCCAGTTGAGGGCAGGATTCACTCAGATTCCTGGAGATGCCTATTTCAGACGAGATGCATTGTTATTTCTGCCCACTGACTACCCAAGAGGAGTAGCTCCAGTGTGGAGTGTCTCTTTGGTGGTTCGTCTCTCCCCTCCCCACATGGGAAGCAGTACTTCAGTGGGGCAATTTAGTACTATGATGTGCTAAATATCTATTAACAATTACCAAAAGTTGACAATCCGTAAGTACTAAGGCATTTACAGAAGTGGATGCATGTGAGATATTTACCATTGCTCATTCGTCATGTGAGAAATAGGAAGCTCAGTCATGGGCAACATCTAGCACTTCCTTTCTGGATTTGTCACATTCAGCAGGGATTGCTGGGGTAAATCAAAAATAGGAGTCTTGCTTTTCTCATAACATATAGAAGTTTGGGTACTCTAGAAAAGAAATTAAATTTGACAGAGCCTGTTGAAGGAGGGGGGCAGGAAGCACATCATAACTGACCCATCTTTGACATTTTGCTCGACAACATATGCAGTGCATTTTCATGGGAATGTTACAAGGTCAACTACTAAATGGAAGTGTTTTGCCTTAAAGTGCAGAAGAGCTACAAAAGTCTCTTTGGAGAACACATCTGCTCATAGCTGCTTTGGGCTGTTTAAGGTACGTGTTTCTAGAAGAGAATAATATTAATTTTCAGAACAGTATGAGTTATAATAAGAGAAATAAACAAAAATTAAATACAATCCTTTTGTCTTTTTTTTTTTAAGACTAGGGATTTCTTTTTCCAGTCGTTCTCCATTGCAGAATATTCTTTATGTCCTTCATCAGTCTTGTACTTGGTTACAGATGGAAAATATTAGCTCTGGTTTACAAAACATGGCCCCGTTTCCTGTAACACAGCACAGGTTGGACAAATCTGTCATTTGAGTAGTGTGTCTATTCTGTGGCCAATTCTGTAATCTACAAGCAATGTGATCCTAAACAAGGAATCTCATGTTAGCAGCCAAGATTGGAAAATCCCTGTTTAGTGCAATTGCTGCCAAAACCATCTCACTTGCTAAGGACAAACTAATTTTCAATCTGCAGTTTGGGAGCTGTTGCTTTTCCTTTTTAGCTCTTTAAAAAAAAAATAAATAAGAAATGCTTCACTTTCTAAGATGACACAAATATACACTTGATTTTAAGAAGTGCAAAATGGATTTAGAAGAAAGCTTAAGGTATAGGAAAAACATCACACTGTCTTAAATAAGATTATTCTATTTTTTAATGCAATTTGAACAAATGCTGTTTTGCAGATTTGAAGAGTTGCATTTCAGAACTAACAGCAACAAGATTTTTGTGTACAAATAAGAGGAGAACAGCAAGGGAGGTAAAAAAATAAAAAGGGTGATATACAATCCAGGTAGGGCACAGTTCAAGGATGATCTAGCTACAGCTTTAAATGAGAACTTGACCTCAGTTTTCAAGATGGATCAGGGTGATATAAATAATGGTAATGAGGCTATGAGATGATCACAACTAAGAAGAAAAACTCGAGAAATTTTTCTTGAAAAAAAGGTCACAGAAGAAGAAAGGCAAAAGGAGCTACATTAAGTATTTGTGATAAGTTTCCCAGGTCACAGATGTTTTCAGCTGATAAAAGAAGATTATAGTGCAAGAATATAGTGACAATATTTAAAAACAGAGCTCAGAGAAATTACTCTAAATAGTTAGATTTATGTATTTAATACTTTTGAAGAAATATAGAAGGGAAGAAGAGCAAAGCTTGACGAGACAAAGGGGAAAGTGAGTGTGTAACAGACTGATTTAGCAAGTTTTGTGTGTACCCAATTAAATTACTTTTTTCATCTAGAAAAATTTTACCCAAGAAAGCTGGTGTAAGACATCCATCATGTTTGGACACTAATAAACCATTTGACATTGGGACACAGGAGAAAATTATTCAAAAGAAGATTAAAGATTAGCAGAGAAACCGTAAATTGCATGAGAAATTGAGTCAAGACAAAATGGAAATGAGTGTTTTTGAGAAATACCAGGTTTGAGAAAATTTACTGGCAACAATTGACAAGAATAGCTACGGGACAGGTCTTTAAGTATTTCCATTCATGATCTGGAGACAAAAATACAAATTTTTTCAGTGAATTCAGCTGAAAAGCATTGCTAGCAGAAAGGAATTCAGGGGCTGCTGTATACAAGGAACTGGCTAAACTTAAGGAAAAAAATGCAAAGTGAGGGTGACCTTTCCATAATGTAAAAATTAATGTTAAATGCACAAGACTAGTTGCAAGGGTCTATTTTGACAACCGGATAGTTTGTTAAAAGCTACAAGTGATTGAGAAGCAGTTGTGTGCCTGAGCTGCTCCTGCAATAACTATCAGCATCAACATGATGCACTTATGAAAATGACTGCTATCTTGCGCTGCATCACGAGAGGAGTCCTTGGCAGACGTGGGGAAGTATTCATGCCATACCAAGTGTCAGTGGTATCTCCTTGAGTGTATTGTGTAGGGTTCAACCCTCTCAGCATTTAAGAAAGAGAACTACATCTGGAATATGTGCAGATGGCTCACAACCATTGTGAGCCAGACAATGCCTCATTTGGTATCACATGTGCCTTTTTCCAGAGTTTGAATTCTCTTTGCCCTTCTAAATGTACCTTCTGTGGTTTCCTTTGTGAAGAGCTTCTTTCTGTTTAAAGAATACTGGGATGGGTGTTGTGGATTTCTTTTGATTGTCTGGGTTTTGGTGTTATGTAAAATATTACTAACGTTAATGTTTCTTTCCTTTTCACTCATTCCAGAAATTTGAATCTATACATATTAGAGCACATCATACTCTTTGCCAGCCTAATGAGCTCAAGGGGGTAAGGGCTCATCTAAGGAAGCAGGTGGTAAAGTAGGAGGAGGAAGAAGAGGAGGTTGCACTGTCAGAGCAATTAATGTGTGGAGCAGATTCTCACAGAGATGTATGAGCAAGACTCAAAGCTCTCAGAGCAAGCTCGGGAAGGTTAGGAGAGGGACTGCTTCACATTTCCCATGACAGTGGGTTATACAGGACAGGAACAGGAATCCTGATTTTCCATGTGTTACTGACATGGTGTCCTCCAGGCATTGCAATGCAGGTGCAATCATCAATGTCTGTCCAACAGGTCTGTACTTTGCCACCTGCCTTCAAATGAAGGGTCAGCCTGGTCCTTCCTAATTTGATAATGCAACATGCAGAAAAAAGTTCAGTTTTAATTCCTCAAACTGCCTCAACTCATGACATTTTTATCTTATCCAGCACACTTAATTACACGGAAGAAATCCCTTTTAGCAGAAGCACACTGTAAGCATTGGACTCAGCTGCAGGATTGCCCAGAACCTCTCTGCATCTATCGCCCTCCATCTCTGTTATGGCACAACCTGGTCCAGACCAGCTCCTGCTGGGAAACAGTCCCGAGAGCTGGTGTGTGGGAGATGGGCATAGGAGCCTCGCGGAAATTTCCCTGGCCTTCTGAAGAGCTTCTCATTCCCTGGATGTTCTCTAGCAGAGTGCAGGAGCTAATAATATCCCTCTGCTTCTGTTATATAGCATTTCCTCCCCTTTATTTTAACTTTTACTGGTCACATTAGCAGCTGCTTCTTTGCCTCTGCCACATGACTGAGCGTCAAAAGAAGCCATAAATCAGGTTTTGGTATTTATCAGATGATAAAAATGGCACTTTCTACCCTTCTGAAGGAACTGAATTTTATAATGCAAATTCTAAATGTACTTTAAGATTTGATTATTTTAGTTAACATTAAAAAGATTTTTAAAAGACAACAAATCTAACTTTCCCTGGAAAAGGCATCCACTGAGATTTCTTAAGAGAGTCACAGCCACTGATCAGCACGAGAGGGACGAAGCCACAGCTCAGCTCCCAACCAGGGATGCACTGGGGACCAGACTCGACCACAACAGGCAAAACCCAGCACTGTCATACTTGTGAAGACGCACTTGTTGGGGAGCTGCAGCTAAAGAGCAGGATGGACTCAGACTCACTTAGGAACAAAACCCCAAGTCAAATTCTCCATGAATCTCACCCTGGCATTCCCCTCTATCCCAATCCCTCACCATTTTTTAATTATTTTTTTTTTAAGAGGCAAAAATCAAGCTGACAGATACGGGAAGCAGCCTCTTGACCTGTGCATCCGAGTGTGACCTGAGAGACCAGAGCCAAGAAGCCTCAATATGAGACAACCATCAGGGAAATGAGGAGTTTTCAAAGAACTCTCTTGTGATCTACTATATATTTTTCTTTCAATGGCTATTTCTAATAAAATACATAAAGTATCAATATAGGTATTTATTGCTTCCCAATATAATAGTAGCAATTGCACATTTAAACAGTACATCATGTATGATTATGAATGTATATATATATGATTTATTTTTACCAAATTCACAAATAGCTGTTCTCTTAAAATTTATACTAAAAAGCTTTGTCTAGATAGTTTCCTGAAATATTTGCTTAGCAACAGTGATTAGATTTCAAACATTAGATACAAGCAATGAATGACTGATGAAAGGGAAGGGAAAAAAAAAACCTAAACGTCTATTTTTTAATTTAGCAACTAATTTTGAACAACTGAACTTTAAGTTGCTTGCGTTCTCTAGGAAATACTAACAGGAGTAACTATTTTCCCTCTACTAGCAATCCATCTTGAGTTTCTTGTGAATGATAATCTGTGCTGCTTTTGCCTAAGGAGCCAGTGGTTATGTTTCCCACTGACCTTCTGCAGACACTTCCAAAAATAGGGAACCAGGAGAGGGATGGCACTGAGTGCCAGTGAAGCATAGGGGGATCTTCCTGCTTTGTACCAGGCATGCAAAGGATTTCAGCTTTCATTTTCTTAAATGCTTTCTCACCCTTTCTCTACAAAGATGACTATGAAAACATGAACTATTGGAAGTCAAATGCCTTTTTTCTTTCTTTCTTTCTTTCTTTGCCAAACAGCTTATCTCCTTTTCTCTTCTAAATAAATAGTTTTAATACACTTCCACAAACGCCCAGGAATGACATTTGGAGCTGTCAAGCAGAAGATCCTTCTTTTTAGGTATTCACTTTCTAAAGGTATGTATAAATTTTTTTTAAATGTAATAGACTTGGTCTATGTAATTAGACTATGGTCTAAAATGATAGACTGTAGTCTTTTTCTCCCCCTTTGGAGAATCAGAGAGTGAACTCCTATGCAGCAGGGACAGGACAAAACCACCTAATATGTAATATAAAAACTTGCATGGTATCCCCTCTTATACGGTTCCTTTCAGCTAAAAGATGAGGAATACACAGAAGTTGATAATTTTTAAGGTGACTTTTAACTCCATATTATTTGTTTTCGGTTCTCAACCAAAAAACCAAATGGCACTGTATCTTTTGTTTTGTTTATATAAAACAAGCAAAATCACACAACTCCCTGTTACCATTCTTTACAAGCATAAGCCTTTCACAAGGAATACTGCAATAAATTCAGCCTTGAAAGCGACACTTGCTCACAAAGTTATTCCATATTTAATTTGGGGAATGAAAAGATGTGTCATAAAGTCCTTGACAGTACATTTTCCATTAATCACACACGCTGCTTTACTACATTTCTATTCAATCCTACAATATGCTTTTTGCTAAGGCACAATAGACTTACTTCTAGGAGGAAATATTAATTGTTTGGAATTTCATACCCTGTGCAGGTGTGAAAGGCTACAGTGAACTATTCCTCCAAGTGGTGTACATTTCAGTGGTCAAACACCACTAATTATCGAGGCATAAATTACACCTTTCCCTTATTCTTAAAAAAACCCACAAAACCACAGTCCCACAGGGGTTTTATGTAGCACTGCCGTTTCTGACATTTTATATGGCAAGTTTTGTATTTTTATTTCCACAAAGAAAACTTCACAAGATATTTTATTCAGATACCCACTTCTTTAAGACATTTTCAGATTTTAGACCCATTCCACCAAACAAATAATTGATTTAAATAACATAACAATTAAGAGCATGAAAATAAGATTCCAGGCACTAAGAACTACGTATAAGTCATAGTTCAGTTCAGCTACAGCACAGCAGTCTCAGTGAAGACATAGGTTAATCAAAACTCTTTTTCAGAGAGCCTTATTAAACTGCACTGATGTCTTACCCTACAGACTCGCACAATAAAGCTATAAACAATGCTGAAATCATCCTCACTGCAGGCTGACTTGGCATAACAGACAAGCTACCTAAAACCAATCCTCTGGAGACAGGGAGGCACCTTCCCACCCCAAACGGTGGGGGGAAGTGGGTATTTCTACCCTGCTGCCCATCACAAAACTCCTAGAGTTGAATTTACATTACAGTGTTGGATTTCCCCACAGAGGTGCACACTAATCTACAGCTGATGAAATTAACAGGAAAAACAATGGAAAGGAAATGCTAAGGAAAAACAATGTCCTGAATACTGAAGGTCTAAATGCCACCTCCCATGTAGTAAAACATGGGAGCTTCGACCCCCGCAGGAGCTGCAAACCCAACAAGAATAGAAGATTTCCTTGCACTGACCAGCTGCAGAAGGCTGACAAACACACACACACACCAGGGCTCGCTTGAGCACTGCCTCAGTTGCCCATCTGCAAATGCAGAGAACAGCGTTTCCTTCGCTAATAGCATGATGGTACTAGGTGGCATCAGGTATTACTATTGCTAAACCAATCTCTTGGGTGCTCAAGAGCAACAAGAATCAGATGAGTATGATTCTGTTACACTTTTTTACTCCCCCACCCACCATCCCACTTGTGAACACAGAATATTGGAAAGATCTACAAGATCAAGCTGATTTTGATATAATCAAGATGGTTATAATAACATAACCAGTCTCCATCCTTCTCACCTACACAAAAATTGTTGGAATCTATTTTATAGTAGAATTGAAGTTTTCAACTTTCTTCCTCAAATACCCAAACATTTTGGTAACTAAAGTCACGTTATTGATAAGAAGTTTTATACCATTTTCCTTTAAAATTCCCCAAAAACTATTGCTACTTGTCAGGGTACAGGGAATAAAAGTTTTCTCATCATTTATGGAAATTATTTCTCAGCTACCTCTATCAAACTTGTGTGCTACCAATGTACAAGTTTTCTGAATAAAAATGTGTATGCTAAGTATCAGCTGCCTCTGAATTGTACCACTAGGTGTTAATTAGACACAAGACAAATGGAACCAGCCTGGGTATGCAACAGAGGCTGCCACTAGGAAAAAATGATGGCACTACAAAGATGACAAGAAAGGCCTGAATCTTTGCTAATTAATTTACAAACACATGCATAGATTCCTATTAGAGAAAAAATTGCATATAAATCTCTACATATATTTCAAGATAATGTGAATATACTTTCTTACCTAGTGTTTATCACAATTTTACAGGAAACTTTGCTGTTCTGAGGAAAAAAAATCAATTACTATTTTGGTTCAAATTATTTTCAAAATATTTTGGCAAAACAATTTTCTGCGTTTGCCTGACACCTGTTGGACACTGGGGTTGTACCAATTCCAATCTGCCATCCAGATGTGAAAAGTAAAGTTACCAAGAAGCTGCATATAAACACCAGTATATACAAAGGTATTTTAAGGTGACGAAAAAAGCATTGCATCAACATTAAAATTAACAGCAAATTTAATTAAATTAATTTTCTTTCTAAAATAACTCTGAACATACAATATCAGGGCATGCAAGAACACAGCTTCGGAAGAACCTTAATCCAAACAGAGGATGAGACGCCCAGGGGATTTCTGTGTGAAAGATCAGTGACAGCACACAAGGGATAACTTGATGTGTACGTTATCTCCACAAGTCAGTGAAGTACTTGGCCTTGATATCATGAAGAAAACAGAGCTTGATTCAAAAATAGTCTAAATGGTAGCATAGACCACATTCTTTGTGAGATGTGTGTGGAAAACTTCAAGAAACTATGACTTTAATCATATTTTTATATAAACAATCTTCTGTAACTTTCTAAAAACAAAGCAACACAAATGTGAGCTGACAGAAGAAACTTTAAAAATATTTTCTTCCAAAAAAAACCAGCCAATGACTGAAATCCTAAATGACTAGGTGACAGTGACACATGAAATTAGAATTAAATAATATACATTTTTATATACAATTTCCATTTATAATTCTTTTTATATAGGTAAATTACACAGATGAGAAGTCCTAACTTCACATATAAAATTATAGACTCTGAAATGATTGCTATTATTCAGGACTGAGATTTTACAATTTTAGCACCCCTTCTGCCAATATACCAAAATTTAAGCAGCAGACTGAGTGGTAGGAAAAAGAAGTGAGGACAAAGGAGAAGAAATTATTATGACTTTGAACAAAACTCTTACCACACCCAGACCACCCCATTTGCTGACGGGCTGCAAGGAGGACGTCCTGCCACACTCTGTACAGCCCTTGTGACTGTGTTTGATGAGAGGATGCTCTTAAGCATAAAACCAGCAAACAAGTTGCTGTCAATTTGTTAGCATTACTGGCACTACCGAACAGGACCCAATGAAAGTCTTCTCTAAAAAAGCTACATAGCTTTAATTACATAAAGTTAAGAGAAGCATAGCTCTTGTCTACCCACTGGCAATGATTTCACTACCATAAGTCACTTTTCAATCCCCCATGATCAACGCAATAAACTGAATTTCCACCACCATTTTATGCTTTGGCAGAATTTCACCAGCTTACGTCTTCCCACTAGTGTTATAAAAACAGTTGCCAGGAGTGACATTATTTTTTTAAAAAATGTCACGCCTTTTGCATAAATAAGTGTAGCACATAAGAAACTCCTGCAACCACAGCCTGGTCCAGACCAGGTCTAAAGCTCTCAGTTTTCCTTCCAGGTCTCCTCAAACCCTTCACCCAACAACCATGCTGGTCTGAATCCAGTCCCGCGCTGCCAGCCACATATCTGACGCATTGGTCCCAGGGCAGAAGGACCTTGCAAGCTGCAAACCATCACAAGCTGTCAACAGCCTCAGCAAATCTCGTAGACATCTGTGGCTTATCAAGCCAGCAACATTTTTCCTACATTAATCTCCACTAGGCCTGCCCCAGCTTTCATTTCAAAAGGCTTGGCATGGTATCTCCAAAAAAAAAAATTTTTTTAAAAAATTGCTATATTTCATCAGATGCAGCTGGTTGGGAGGACCGCCTTTGAAATCGGAGCAGGTCGCAGAGATGTCAACATGCTCGTTGCAGGGAGCTTGCAGCATGGGGGGACAGCACTAATGACTGCAAAAAGCTTTTTGGTGCTGCCCTTGGGGGAGCCCTCTGCTTTCTTCGGGAGAGTTTGGGGAGTGCTTTAAGTAGCTGGATACAGTGCACACGTTCGAGAACCAGCTGGAAGGGTTACAGCACCCTCTGGCTGGTCACCAGTGATGTTGGAGCACATGTTATCCAACATTGGTGTTGGGGATGGTGCCCAAAGTAAGGTTATGTGATGAAAGCCCACCAAACTGCCTGTGTCCACCTTGCACACAAGGCTGTGCCCTGCTGCTTGGGGACATCCCAGCCTCTGCAACCAGGGTCTCAAGAGCACATTTCCTCCCTACTACCCTGGATACGGCTCCTGTTGCCAGGAGCACATCAGTTCATGCTACACTGCATATTAAAAGTCAAAAAAACTCCACCACACCACTCCTACTAGACACTGAAATTCATCTTCAGTCAACAGAGATTAATTACTAGAGGTTAAATTCCTGTTAGGACCAGACAGCACCAACTTGACCACTTGCCTAGTAAAGCCCACAGACTTTTCTCAGAGCTTCATGAAACAATTTGAGTTTGATCCAAAGCAGCTCTTTATGGACAGCAACTAGGTCTTACTTTTTTCTTGCCTTTTTTTAAATAATAACCTGAAGGATCTCTTGTGACCTTTTCATAAAAATGTTATGGTAATTAACATTCTCAGTCAATATTTGCACAGCCAAGAAATATTAACACAACCTTATACACAAAAGCCTTGCTGTCAGCGTCTCAGTTTACCTGGCACCTTTCAACACTCTGATGGTGTGCAGGTGGGGCAGATAGTGCACCGTCCTCGTGGGTCTAAAAGCACAGGAGGAGGGATGGCTGTGCTCCACACAGATGGGGAAAAAAAGAGGACAAATGGTATTTACAGTTACAGCCGAATTCAGCTCCAGCTGTCTCAAAGTAGAGTGACATAAAACATGTAAGTTGGTTGTATTGCAGAAGAGGATATCCATATGCTTTCATATCACATTAAAAATGTCAAAATATCTTTCTGTCCAGAGCATGCATGCTGGGAAAGGGTCAGAGCAGCATTTTCAAACTTGAGCACATGGTGCCCATCACCAGGCCAACTCCTCTCTGCCATGAGCATCTCACATTGAGTTATCAACACAACCTTACTTCTACAGCAAAGCTATGAACTTATAAGCAGAACACTTAACATATAGATTCATGCACACAGGAAAAAAAAAAAATATGAGTATCACTTCGTCCAAACCAAAATTGCCTGAACTGGGGGGTTGGACTAGATGATCTCCAGAGGTCCCTTCCAACCCCGTATCATCCTCTGATTCTGTGAAAACACACCTAAAAATGTAATTAAAACTTTAGATCAAACTTCACACACATCATCTTCTCTGGTCAAGAGAATGTTAAAAATTTAATTTCTAATTGATCCAGAGATTCAACTAAGCAAGTACACTATTAGTAGGTTTGAGAAAAGAACTGGTAGCTCATTTACTTCCTTATAGTGGTCTGCAGATGTTCAAGGGAAGATTTATTGCATTGTGGTCCTAAAGTTACTCACATTGAAGCAGCTTGAAGACACAGTCCAGTACCAGCGATATCAAATGGCTCTATTAAATGAATGGGACACCAAGATGCTCAGATCTTCACATAATCAGGCTGAAAGACTTGTGACTAAGAATGGACTAACTTAAGATGTCTTTTTATATGAATCTTTTCAGCTGATTCATCCTAGTACTGAAGTAGCTGAACGTTTACAGCTCACTTTCTGCCTCAAGGCAGGGTTATAGTGAGGAGAGGTTGGAGTCCCATCAACTTTGACATAGGAATTTGTTACATTCAGAGACCAGGAATTTAGTAAAACTGGAGTTTTATTAAGGGGACTGCCAGAAGCAACCAACCAATACCTCAAGGGAACTCTGGTTTAGGCTCAACTCAGCAGCAGTCAGAAAAATATAATTGAGGGCCAATAATCTAATGATTTATCAGAAAACAAAACAAATCTGCCCAATAGTCACATTTATTTAAAAAAAAATAATCAGACTTCTATGTAACTAATGTCATGAGGACTCAAAAAGACAAGGAACTTCAGCCCTCTATGTTGAGTTTAGAAGGTCACTCCTCTGGTTGACCTTCCCAAAGCAGAAGAAAGCCCTTGGACACTGGGATGAGCACTGTGGGGATCATACACTCTTTTCCAAACTCCATAATGCAAACCCAAGTGTTCAAATTTGATGATAACTCTTAGATTTCATTTTCAGTTGTAGGGAAAAAAAGTATTTCTAAATTACAGACTTCTTTCCCTCAGCTAAATAGGGATAAACCCCACTGATAAACCCCAACAGTCTGTTCTTAAGGGACTAGTGCAAACACTAAGTTGCATAATTAACCATAATAACTAAGCAACCATAATTAACTTCACTTCTACTTCTTCACTCTAAACACTTTGCCTTTCTCTGAGCTACTGTAAATCTTCATGGAGATATGGGGGACCCATATCATTGTCCAGGATACCAAATAGTATAAACTGACTTAACAACACTGAGGTCACCTTTACAATTGCAGGACTAAAATCATGAACCATCAGTTGTTCCTTGCTGGCTTGATCTTTAAAGGAATTTGTGAACATCAAAGAACACATAGTTTCACATTTAATGCAAAGTGAAATGCAACTCCATAGGAAGACATTTGACTGACATGCTCTTAACTGACATGCTTTTTAATTTTTTTTTTCTTTTTAAGATGTATTTCACCCATGCTAACTCATCTTGACCTATTTCTGTCTCAAGTACTGTCATTCCCAGTCTTTTGGGCTACTAGAGATCAGACTGCCATTTTGTCTGATGTCCATACACTTCCAACCATAGTGATCTATCAGCTACTTGTCATGAACTGGAGCCATTTCTATTTCTTCTTTTAAATAGTCTTACCCAAGCAAAATGGGGACGATGCTTGGCTCACTCTAGTTACAATAATATTTTGTTTATATATTATATCTATAAAGTATGTATTTGAATGACATGTTATTTAGATTTTGTTTCATGAAGCCTTCATGTAACTTGAGGATTTCAAACTGAAGTGGTGTTGACCATTGAAGGTCTAAAAACCTTCCCACTTCAGCAGCTTCTGTCTCGCAGTGCTCACACTACTGAGCACCAGCACAGCCGTGACCCTGGCAGCTTTCCTTGGCAGTGCTGGGTTTGCCTGCCACCAACTAAAGCACAGAAAAAATAAACACGTTTCATTTACATCTTGTCTATTCTCAAGCTTGGTTTTAGAACATGTTTTAGTAGCTCTGCTTCTTGTTCGTAATAGCTTTTCTATATAAATCAGTAGGGCTGTTAAGCTGTTAGGCTCATGCTTCCTCCAAGCTTCAAGTCAGCTGATAACAGTTTCGGGCTTAATGTAAGCATTTGCTTTTGTAGCAGTAATGTAGAGCACTCCTCACTATCTCCAATAATGTTCTTCAAACCTACTGCGTACTCACAGGGAGCACTTTATTGACATCATTGCTATAAGCCTGATGTCACCTAACAATATTTTCAAAACCAATATTTTCACAATCTTTAATTGTTCCAGGCCCTTTAAAGCCCCTTTGCTATTCTTATCAGTCTCAAGTCCATAGTTCTTCTGTCTGCTTTTACTTTTTATGTCTTCTATATGTCCCATATGTTTACAAAAGCTTTTAATTAATTAAAAACAGTAAAGAAGGGTAGTTTTATGTTGCTTATTTTCACCTCAAAAAAGTTCTTTCCCCACATTATATTGCAAGAAACTGGGTATGCCCAACACCACTAAGAACAGTATGGGTCAACTTCAAAGTAGGATCCTATTCACATACTAATTCCCTATCACCTCAGAGATTTCACATGCCAATTTCTTCCAATTATGCTCTGCTAGCAAAGAAGTGAAATTAGTATTTTAATATTAGCCTTCCTTTTATCTTTGAAAAGGAGCATTTGTTTTGGCACTATCAAGGCAAATCTTAATAAACTGACTGGCAAACAGTATGTTTAGCAATGAAAATGATACCCGGGCAGGGATTATAATGTAAGCAATAAGAGGGAATAGAGAGATTTAGGAAAGGATGTGATTTATAATGACTTTAAGGAGGATAAGCTTCTACATCTGTGATTGCTTGATTCTATAATATTTTAATTGATTATCAGAGCTAACAGGTTTATTTTTTCATGTGAATAAAATCTGGTTTACTTTAGCTTTAGTTTGCATTTATTTTACAGCCTATATTAGCATGGATTTTTTTTTTTTTCATAAATTTTGGCTCCATCATGTTGTACTCATTCCATAGGCTTAGAAACCTAAATTAGCTTGGGCTGGAGGAGGGAGCAGGGAAAGCCTGTGGTTACACCTGTCACTCCGCACAGTAGTGGAGGGGCCTTTGGGGATTTTAGACCCAGAACAGTATCACTCTGCACTGACTCACCCTCCTTTTCCTTGCTCTCTGCTGGCAGGTCCCCAGCAATTACCATTCTCCCTTTCAGGCTGGTTTTCAGCCATGACAAATTCACTGATAAAAACCAACACAAACAAGCCAAAAAACACACTCTCCCTGCAATTCAGGGAGGCACCTGAAGCCATCCCAATGCATGTTTTTTGCATCCCGCTGAAGGCAATAGGTCCTAAGGTAGTAGGTCACCTAAACTGGGTCAGCTTTTATGGAAACAAGGTAGGGTTAGTTGTTATTGATTTATCTATATACTAACCATTCTCTCACCAACTCAAAATTTGGGGAAGATTGCCGGTAAATCCGGCAGAAATGCACAGAACTGCTCAGATTGCGCTGCCCTCCTACAAGTGGTTTTCACTCACATTTATGAGAGTGGTGGGATTTGGAAATATTTTAATGGAATTCTATTATTTATAGAATATATTCTTTATAATCATTTACAAACAGGGTGCAAGAGTGAAGAAGGAAGCACACGCTGAGCTGTTCCTACTCTCCTTAAGAGCTTGCGTGGGGTGGCCAGAGGCATCTGCGCTCTCTTTTTATTACGTGCAGATCAGGCCCCCATCAGCATCTAAGGAAGATCACTCACACATGCCATCTGAATTGCCCCCCAAAAGTCTATTTTTCTCTCCACTGACTTCTAGCTTAGATACAGTTTGTAGGTATCTAGCGTTAGGCAAGACGAATGCCATGCTAAATCAATTAAAACACTTAGGGATTCACAATTTTCAAATTAAATACTCCAAATTAAGTTCAGAATTGAGGATGTTTTTTCCAGCTGCACATTTGCCTGAGCTCTGTCATTACCCCAGGAGACAAAGCAACGATGAGGAGCAGCTACTGGATATGGCCAGAAGGCTGCTCAGCTCCAGCCTCTGCCTGTCAGATCAGCAACATGAATATCAGGCACCTCTTTTTGAGGCCTACAATAAAATATTTAGCTTTTGTGCACTCCCCCACCCTCGTTCAGCATTTGGGGACAGAGATGATACAGCAGAACAAAGTTTTGGGGTTCCTGAAGGTTCTGGTCAGGACATAACAAAACAAGCCCTGGGACAGCCCCTGGGATGTGGGCAGAAGCAACCAAAAGCTCAATGGAGCTCAAGTAAAAATACTAGTAAAGCTCAAGTAAAAATACTAGATGAAACTATGTATTTTTTGCCACTCAGCTAAAAATCTCTGTCTGCAGTGGCTTTTAAATTTGAACACTGATGAGATTTTGAAGACCTGATATTTTAGAGCTCTTAACTTCTTTTTCAAAAAATGCGGTTATTCATAGCACTACATTTTTATGAAAATTGTATCATAGTAAGTTATTCCTAGGTATTTCCTAGTTGGCTTTTCCAACCAAGATTTTAATAATTTTTATGTTCTCTTTTAAGAATTTTCAGAACTTTTCAACATAGTTTCTCAACAGAAAACCCTAGAAGCCAAGAACTTTAGGAAATACCTACTTTAGTTGATTCAAGTAGTTATGGACTTATAGTGGAAAAAATAAATAAATCAAGGTCTACATGTAGACACTGAACTTCTCAGCAGTGAGCAATGCAGATATCCTAAATGAATAAGTGCATAAGTAAAATAGAGGTTCAGGTCAGGAGGGTTCTGATTTTCATGGAGGAAGGAAACAGGACAGCCTGGCGTATCTATGCCTGCAAATCATTTTAGTGTCATTTGTACATGTAGACCAGCATTTGTATCTGTCAACATTTAACAGAATAATTAAATGCACTCTTAAAATTCAAGATTAAATGAACTGCTTACTTTTCTCTCCCTAAAAATCTTGCAACTCTAATTGTGGAATTTCAAAGGAAAGCAAGTAGATATTTGCTTTTAAAGTATGCAGTTGAATGCAATTTGCTTACATACAAAACATCTGCTTTTATTCAAACTGTTCAGTAGAAAAAAAACCCCAGCCTTTAACTGGCCAGTGTGTTAGATTTTTAATGGAGTAACCATCAAATCAAAATGTTATACAGCTCAGAACTAAATCTACACCTATGAAGATCGGTAGAGATTTTGCACCCGTATGAGACACACTTAGAGCACCTTGCTTCTGGCCCAAAGACCTGTATTTCCAGTGTACCGCAGTGCCAGTTTTACCTTTCAACACTTGATGGAGCAGTTTCCCTGGATTTCTGTTTTGCCTGGGTCCCACTCCAGTCTACCTTCATGCTACCTCAATCCAGCGGGAGTGTTTCCTACCAGCTTGTTCCCTTGGTGCTATTAAAAAATGAGCCCAGATTGAGACCTTTGTGGAAAAGGACCCTACTGAGTGTTAACTTACACAGAAAGGAAAGTCAGGAACTTAACATTCAATTCCTTACATTCATATTGCTAATTTTTAAAAATGCTGAATTTCTCTGTTGTTTAAGTAGAGGCATTACAATATATTCTGATTTAGGGGAAAAAAGAAATAAATTAAGCAGGGATTTGGAGAACAAGCCTTCGAGCTGTGTTCTGGAACACCTTCCAGACCAGAAATTACATCGCAGACAGGCAGGGTCAGGTACAGCCAGTGTCCTTCAAAGGAGACTGAAGTTTGCTCTTGCCACAGAATAAGAACAGACCGCACAAGTATCCCTAATTGCATTAAAATTGTAAACAATCTGTTTCACTCTCACAGCAAACTTAATAGGATAAAAGAAAAAGAACCAAATTCACATAGATAGCTACAGAAATTAAACTAAATGATTGCATCTCAGCAATAGAAAACCTCACATTTCTTTTGAAATAAGGTCTCTATTTTATTAAAGATATACAGTTACAAGCTAACATAGAAATAAGGATACAGGATGCTGTTCCAAAGGCTTAAAAAATCCTCTGTAATCAATATACTGGCAAATTACAACTTTAGCAACAGCAGTTTGGTAACTGGCTTACTTCCTAATCCTTTAATCTTGTCTGCTACAGTGAAGCTGATACTGCCAACAAATGCCATGCCATAAAAGGTGGGTATTCTCACATACTTTCCTATGCTTTGCATGATTAGAGCTTAAATCTACTCATCATGAACTTCCTGAATGATAATGGGATTTGGGCAAACAGTCAAGATTTCATGGTGACACTTGCGAACTGTAGTCAAGTCTTTGGTTGAGAAGCATCTCTTTAAGCATATAAAAAAATCAAAGTGCTTTCTTTCCTTTTCCGTTTGCAAACTGTAGCAATCTCACTTTGTGAAAAGAGATTCTTATACCTTATTTTTAATGTAGGCTTTGTACATCCCCAGCAGTAACCGCTAACAGAACTGATACCACAGGTGACCCACAGCTTACAACCAAGCAGTCAGAGAACTGGGAAGACCCTCGTACAAGATTGCTGACTGCTTGCCTCCATCTACTTTAAAGAAAACTGCCATAAGTTTCTTGCAGTCTTGTGCTGCAAGGTATCTATTACATATTTTGATTAAGAGAAAGACATTCTAGTAATAGGCTACTGTCAGGTCACACCTCAGGAGTTGAGCCAAACCTTCTTATATTTCCACTGGAGTTGACATTCAAGAGGAAAACAGGGACAAAAAAACAAACAAACCAATACCTCTGCTTTGATTTAATTTGATGTACTTCCAAAGTTGACAAACAAAATGCATAAGAGCAGCAGGAGAGGAGGGAGGGGAAGAAGAGAAAGAGGCAGCCCTAACAGGGATGCAGAGCTGCTGAACTTAAGTTTTTGAAAATAAAAGTCTGAGAAACTTCCTCCTATCAATGTTTTAGCCTGAACTCTTGGGCCAAGTCCCTGACTATCACATGTCACCTTAGCTTTGCTGAAGTTACCTCTATCTATAACAGATGGGAACCTGGCACTGCAGTCATGCAAAAGTTAGAAGAGCTGGTTTGTATGTGTGTAGTTCCTGTCAAGTTCATAGCTACAAAGTGTACTGGAGGCAAATCTCACATACCACCAAGGTGTCACAAATCAGTCCCTACTTCTTTCCTGAACCACTATAGTAAATTGACCAGGCTAGTCAGGAGAAAATATATAATTTCTTCCTTTGTCTTTTTCTCCTACAGCCCTGGCACTGCAGACACCTGGCTTGCAAGGACACCAGCTAAAATTTTTTTCTGTCTGAATGAAGGTTAAAAGATACTCTTGCCCAGGAAAACAGCTGGGTTTCCTTTTCGTCTAGTACACAGTCTGACTAAGACAACACAAACATTTGTCCCTCACAGGTTTGGCTGTGCACTGTATAGTCTACCCCACTTTTATCAAGATGGAGAGCACCCCATAAACTTGCTTAATTTGTTTGCTTTGTTATTCATCTTAAAGAAAAACAAAATCCTCAAACACCCGAAACAGAATGAACACTATGCAGGAAAACCAGACCAGTGAAATTTAAAGCAAAGAAAAGCAATTTTCCTCCCCTACCACTTCCCAAACTCCACAGGACAGTGGCAAGCTCAGATCCTTGAAACTACTTGGCTTAAAAGGCTTTTAGTTTCATAATCTGTTCACAATCAGGATCACAATCTGTCCCACCCTGCAGCAGGATGGCAGTGATGTTCAGGGTCCTTACAGACTACATCCAACTACCCTAAAACTCCTACTGTCATAACCCAAACTGAATTGTTCCTAGCTTTACATCCTATATTTTTATGGTACGTCTCCTGTATTGTTAATGGATTTCCCTTTTCCAAGCAGAAACAAGCTTTCAAGCTTATCACTGAGCAGACCTTATCTGAAAGGGGCTGCTGTACCTTAGGAACACAGTGAAAAATATGAAATCACAACTAAAGTTATATCTGGAAACCTTGCATGCAATGAGCTGAAAAATTGTTATGGGAAATATGCTGCTTCTGTTCAGCATTTTTTTCCCCCCAGAAATAAAGTCCCACATTGCTGTGACAAAAGTAAATAATGACTCATTAAATCCTAAGATCCTAAGAAGAAAAACTGAAGGCTTGCTCCTCTCAAAGGTATTTGCACTGGGAAATCTGATAATGTCACCAACCGCAGCAGCAAACATTACTTGAAGATTTTCTAGATGCACCCTCTTCGTTGTGCCAGCCAGCAGCATGCTGAAAACAGTGCTCTACATGGTTGTGCAGTAACCTTCACAACAAAGCTTTGTTTTTCCTTCCTCAGACAAAGATCAATACAGAAAAAGCTATCCATCAAAAAGGCTGTGTGAAGTATTAGATAGAAACACTGCCACAGCTGGTTTTCTCAATACCATGCACACTGCACTTAAGAGGGCAACTTCCTCACTGGAAGACTTATTTTAATTCTACTTGAGTTTGAATAAATAAGCTCTCTGAAAGATTTCAGTTCCAATGCCAGACTTCAGTTCCTCTGCCCAAAATTGATCATGGACTGGAGCTCTTTATTCTCTTTTCAAATTGCTTGCTTTATCTTCCACAATGCACAACCTCCTTGCAGACATTTAACATGCATTTGTATACTGTATTTATATGCCAAGAAGCAGAGTGTTGGAGTCTTCCTCGGTTTATAAATATGGATGTGTTCCTCAGGCCTTCCCTGATAATTTTAGAGATACAGAGAGAGCAGGTTTTGTATCTACCTGTAAAGCCCTAGGTCTGCCATTTCTAAAGAATTCCAGTAAGGAAAAAGCTATTGATTTTTAACAGCTTTTGCTCAGCAAGCACCATGGTGTCACACACAAATTTATGTTTTCACCTCTGGACTCTGGCTCAACCAAGCAACTATTTGTCATTCCTACAAGTGTCTGCAGCTTATTGCAACATTCTCCGTAAGTGTACTCTCCTTTACAATCTCTAGATCACAAAAATTAAAGGGACTAAATTCTGAATGTTGCCAATAATACGATCTTATATACAAACCAAGTTGCTGCTCTTTTATAGCTCCGTGGCACTTTTACAAACTGTCTTTATCACTGCTGCAACTTCTTGTATGTATTTAGGCTCAAATCAACTACTGTCAGTACTGCAGACAATAGTAACTGCTTCTTTACACGTCTAACAACCTTAAAAACTTTGTTGCTACCCTCTAGCGTGTAGGCAGTCACTTACATACGGGAAATGCGTTACCATTATCAGTGGGTTTGAAACAGTTCATTTTGTGAACAGTTCATTTGTGACAGTTCCACAGTCTCACCGAATGTTTCTTTTTTTTAAATCTGCATAAGAAATATTTTGGTATTTTAATCCCCTTTAAATTGGATAAAACTACCACCTTTTTCCTCATCAGTTACATGAACAGGGCTTAAATACAGCATTGTGGGTACTACTCATCTCTGAATGTCTCTAAATTCTCTTTAATTTTCTCTTTTCTACTCCGCACCTTCTTCTTCCCCATAGTCCACCTCCTGCTTTCTCACATCTGTCTGACAATACTCAGAATATTTTGGTACAGGGGAGGAAAAAAAAGCAGCAGTAAAATCTTAAGATGCACTAAAAGCCAGAGCAACATTCTTTAGATGTATAAGAGTCTTGTTTCCAAAGTCAATATTTCTTGTGCATATGCATGTCAAACTTAACAGGCTGTGCCCACATCCACATTCATGTCTCATTTCTAACTCGGCCCTTCCAGGCAGGTTAGCACAAACTGGAGGATGCTGTGCATCCACCCCTGCACATGGAAAGTGATACCAGTATCTCCAGCTCGCTCTTCTCACTACAGTCATTTCAGACTCAATGCCCCAAACAATCCATACACTTCAGAGTTTCTAGGGGAAAGGAATGGCTCTTGCTTACAAGAGTGGCGGCTACAGCCACCCATACTTAGCAGATACTGTGCACAGCATACACTCCTAAACCAACACTCAGCAACACTAAACCAGAGCCTCCAACAGCAGAAATTACTTGAGCTCTGCTGAGGTGCATGAACTGGTGACAACTGTCTCCACCTGACAGTCTGCTCCAGAGAACATCCTGCTGTACCAAGTTACATCAGCGCATATGTTTGAACCACTGTGGACTGTTTAAGGAAAAAGCTGAAAGGAACAGTTCAAATTCTTATCAGGGGCTGCTTTGGCTAGAAATACCTAGTTGGAAAAGGTTAGCAGAAAGAATGGGGCTGTGTCTGACAAAGACCCTACTAGAGGTCTATTAAAGGTTAAATAACTGATCTTTCTGATGAGTAATCCCTAACTTTCATCTGCAGATGGCTGTTTGAGTGGATTTTTCCTGAGCAGCTCAGGCATGCCCCTGCACTGCCCTTCTCCCAGTGAGCTACCGTCCACTGCGACATACGGGAAACTGGCTCAACCACAGCAGGATGGAACTATTTTAAGTAATAGTGTCTGATACTAGAGGAGCATGAAATTCAGTCCTGTCATAGCTTAAATACCTAACCTCCCCAAAAAAAAAAAAAAAAAAAAAAAAAGCTATTGCAAAAGCCCTCCCAGAGGCTTATAAGCTGAACCCTGGAAGTTGCTCTCAAGTTGTAAGCCAGTAAAAGTTAAGATCCATATCTTACAACTCACTATAAAAAAACTCAACAACAAAATGTACCTATCTACAGCAACAGTCATACAGAGTTTTATCTGTTGCTTGAGGACCGAGTTGTAGAGATGAGTTTTCTTGCCTCTATTCTAAGGCTCGATTTTGTGTATAGAAAAGCAGCCCATGTAATGACAACATATAATCAGCAGTACTTCTGGCTGATTTATACAAGGCAGCAGAGGATGCAGGGGAGAAAATGCACTGTCACAATAAATACCTATCGGTATTTATTGAATCCTATTAATTTGGCTTTAATCAAACCTAAAACATACAGGATTCTCTCTAGTGAAATTAAAGTCAATTAGACCATAGAGAAAGGAAGAATAATAATCACAATTATTCTAGAGATTATCTTCATCATCCCACATAAGCAGTGAACAAAACCTGTAAATAAATGCTTAAAGCTGATGTCTGCCGAGTTTCCCACTAATAACTCTCCCTCCCCCGAGAAAGCCAGACAGTGCAATCATAGGCAGCCCAGGCTAGACACACTCTGGTCTATTACTCTTCTTCCCCCCCTCCCCCGCCTTTTTTTTTAAAAAACCATTGCAGAAACAGAAAATCCAAAGTAAAACATTAATTGAAAAGATGAGCAAGAAGAAAAAAAAAGTTATTTGCTTAATCATGACAAACCCAGCATCCAGGTGCCCCAAAACAAAACTTTTCACCTGAAAACTTTTCACCTCCCTCCCATCAAGAGCATTTCCACAGAGCCAGGAAAGCGGGATGTTTCCTGTCTGCCTGAAGGCAGAGACAGAGCGCCAAGAAGCAGGTAACCAGGGCCCCAGCACCACAAAGGACCCCTTTTCCCTGGTGCGAGGCCAGAGGGGCAGCTCCTGCCCCCAGCACTTGGGCACCTCTGCACCAAACTCCTACATGCTTTGCCTATGTTGTAAGCCCTGGACTATGGGTTTTAGGAAGAGGCCACCTCAAGTCCAGGCAGCTAAATCAGGTTGGGGTTGTTTTTTGGATGGTTTTGTTGGTAGGTTTTTCTTTGCTTTGCTTGGTTTTTGGTGTGGGTTTGTTTTTGGTTTTGTGGTAGGTTTTTTTTAAACACCTGGTCTTTTAATCCAGCTTCTTGCATCATTCTTCCTTATTTAATACACAATTTTAGTTCTCTGTATCGTGGTTTATTGGCACACTGAGCCCTTGCTTAAGATTGTAAGCAATCTTTACACTCTGTCCTAGCCTACTAATTTCCTTAGCAGATTTACTAAAATATCTGATTAAACGCCTTTCTCTTTCACTGTAAATAAGTCATGTAAAAATATAACAGAAGCTTTTTTTCAGAGATGCTATTCAGCTAATGTTACTAATCATAATTTGCTGCAGTTTTCCAAGCAGAATGCTTGGTCAATGTAATTTGATAGTTCTGGAGGAAAGGGCAGGCCCTTCACTGGGGTAAGTTGTCAGAAATCCACTGAAAAAAGCAGAACTGTAGGGAGACACCAGCTGAGCATTTGCCCTTAAACACAGCCCTAGCCATAAGATGCAAAAATCATTTCACTGAATTGCCTTTGCATACTATTCCCAGCCTTAAAAATAGTACTAATGCAAAAAAAAAAAAAAAAAAAAAAAAAAAAAAAAAAAAAAAAAGAAAAAAGAAACGGACCAGATGGACCAGGCACATTGTCACATTGTGGAGAATCAGCAACATTGCCATGCCTCAACAGGTATTTGGCAAACACATTAGAACTGCAATTCAGAACAGGAGAGAAAGCTACTCCCATCTATCATTACAGAGTAGAGCTCTATTCGCATTTCCAACATAAGTTGTCAATTGGTAGAAGAACAGACCTGAAAATTCAGAAGTGAGGAAAATCACTTCCTGGAATATTTATTCCTGATTTGAAAAGCTTAGAGGATGTCTAGCACTCTGAACAGAGTTGGGAAACCACTTCACAAAGGCAGTGGCAGAGGACAAAAGCACTGTCATAAATCCAGGTTGCTGAAACTTGTATACTAATATGAAGATGTGAAAAAAGTTGTTACACATATGTAACACTACTTGTCTTACTCAAATCTAAAATATCTCTGTTTAAAACTTGTATTCCTCTTGAGGATAAAATGGAATGGCAGAAATACAAGCAATAACCAAAGGGAGAGGGTTTTTCTAAATACTACTGTCACAAACTGAAGTATTTTGCTATTCCACTCACAAAAATACCACTATGTGTCACTATTACTGACTACAACTAAGGCACAAATTAAAGCCAATCTAAGGCAGTGACACACCACACTGAGCTTTTAAGAACATTTTGGCTTATTTGCTATTCCTCCAGTAAGTTCTCAAAGCCTGAACCTGTGAGCAGCTTATTCCTTTAATGCCCAGCATCTACCCTCCTCACCATGCTCAGGTGTCAAAGGCAAATGCAAAAAGGTTGACAAGCCGAAAAGTGGAGTGCACAGCTCCAAACACAAATGTTTAGCACAACAGTAAATACTTACTTTGCTGTCCATGTGCTGTCTGTAATATTTTGGGACTTTAAAACATCCATGTTTAATGGAGGAACAATAAATAAGTGCATGTCAAAAGATCACAAAGGAGAAAGCCCTTCTTCAAAGCACAAAACAAACTTCAAAGTAAATCTAAATACTGGTGGCACCTACCTACCCAGGAAGGGATCAGGGGACTACTTTGCCAGACTCTATACAGACACATTTTCCTTATATTTACTATGAATGAAGAAGCCCTGTTTAAAAAAAGCAAGAGCAGCTGTTAAGCTGAACACTGGGGTCTTTGAAAGTTATGTGACATCTTTAGAAGGAAAAACTATAACTCTATCCACCTAAATGTGTCGCTTATATAAGCAATGAAGTAGAGAAAAGAGTAGAAGGGTTATTTTTTTAAACTGCTTACACCATGACTAATGCAAGTCCTCTTTGGTTACTTTCCACTGAAACATCAGAGTGTAAAAATATTACCCACCTATTTGGTGTCTGTTGGAGTAAGTCACTTTGCCTTTGCCACACTATAAATAATGATATTAGTGGCAGGGAGTCAACTGCTTGAATACTAGCAGATCCCCAGTGCTTTACTTGTCTGGGCAAGCAAATGCTTCAACTCTTCACGAGCAACTGTTGGCCGCTAAATCTTATGGCGATACTTTAGGGGTGTCTTTGGTTTGGGGTTTTTTGTTTGTTTATTCTTTTTTTAAACTGTTTTTTAACAGCTTATGAATGCAGAGGGAAGGACAATCTCGCATAAGAGGTAGGGGGTTTTTAACTATTTCCTTTTTCTTCTGAGGGCTACCTCTCAGCTTTCTACTTGTGTTCTTTTCATAACACACTTGCAACTGGATCATAGGTAGAAATAATTTATTATGCCAACTCTATTGCAGAGGGAAAAAAAAAAGAGAACAAGAAACCCTCTAGAGGCTCATCGCTACAGGTCAAGCACAAAAAGGTCAAGACCTATGAAACCGGGAAATGTTCAAAACCCCATTTTAGAAACTGCCTTCTTCGCACACCAGTTCTCTGATAAGGAAAAGAAAAATGTTTTAAAGGTATCCTGCATGGTGTAGGATCCAACTTGCCTGCACATTTAACTAAGAAACTACCAGAATTAAAACAAATAACATTTTACTCATTTGCAAATTTAACTTGACAATGTTTTTGCCAAGAGCTGCAATACGATCCTTCTCTCTATCTGTGAAGATGTGATCCATGAGGGCTTCTAGGCCCCTTAGGGCATCGCTGTACTTCTGCTCTGAAGCACATAAGACATCTAGAAACAGCAGAGGACTTGGTAGCACTAATAGCACACACAGTTTTACGCAACCCATTTTAATGGCATGCTACAGCAACCCTCATGTGAAGCTAGATTGTCACCTCTGCAGTCAAATGCATTTAACAGAGTTTCTCCTCTGATACTGCAACTGCTTTTTCTAACCAAGCACGTAGTACAGACCCAATAAAACCAGGACCTTTGCTGCTTTTTGAGTCTATATTTTATCTTACCTGCATCTGTGCCAAGCAGCTGTATGAGATAAGCTACACAGAGCTACCACTTTAGTTAGGGCTGGCATCTCTTGCAAACTCCACCCACTTGTCCTGGGGAGAGGTAACTCAGTTCCATTTCCCCCCACAGCGTTCACAAACTAGAATTTCATAACAGGGATGTAGTTCTTTAGAAATGGATGACTTGCCAGGTTTAACAGAATGACATAGTTTCAAAGTTGTTGTACATCCTTGATCAGGGGCTTCACCACCAGCCAGCACAATTCATCTTCCCTAATGGTGCTTGCAAACATGGATAAATTCAGAAGGGAAAAAACCTAAACCCCACACATCACAAATCTCCAAACACATTTCCACCATGTTGTGTGTTAACCGCTCCTCGGGTTGCTAAATCTGGCACAACAGCCTTTCTTTGAGATCTGTTCAGAAGGGCTAATACATGCAATGAAAGTTTCTCCATCTGAAGTTTAAGTAATTCTCTTCTGTCCCAATTGTCAAGAAAAACTAATAATTTCTGGATCTTGTTTCATATCTCTCCTTCAAGAGGGGAAGTTGCCATGACGTGTTTTCAGCCCCATCCTTATATTCCAGGTTTCACTGTAAAGCCTTGCTCCAGGGCAAGGGACTTGACTCTCCTACAATCAACAGCTCCTCATACAGCACCACTGCAGCTTTCCTCTTCCTCAGACCTTCAAAAATGCTTTGGTCTATATCATTGGCTGAAAATACTGCTTCATGGAGCAGGTAATATGAAAGTGCAGGAGGGATTTAAGGATCTAACAAATACAGCCTTTTCTAGGAACAGTTTCTGGGTTCATAACCCTGGGCTGTTTCCCAATTTGACCAAGCCAAGAGTGATGTGGTACTTCAAGTGTCAGTTCATGCAAAAAGCACCACCACAGGAACAAGATATTACTATTTCTCATAGACCAGACAAGGCAGAAATGCCAGATAGTGTATTATTAGGGGCAGGTAGTCTTAAAAGCAGTGTTAAATACAGTCTATAGGCTATGGTCAGGGTCAGTGCTAGAAACACCAGGTTGCCTGTGCTTCTGCCGCAGGACGGAAGGCAGAAAATCAGCATGAGGAAATTGGGGAAGACAGCAAGTATTAGGTACTCTTACCCTGGGAAATAATGCAAGCCCCTGCTGGCAATTAGAATAGAAACCACAGGCTATTTGTATTTGATTAGCAACACTTAGTAGGCATCTACAGATATTTTATGTTGTAATTAAAATGATAATTCCAAATAAAGCCCTTTGTCCTATTGAAACATATTGGTTCTAATACAATTTTATACAATAAATAAATAAATATAAAAATTTGAGTTAAGCTTTGATTTACCTTTTACCTGAAACATTTTGGATTGTTGCTAATTTTTGCGCAGAACAGGAGCTGCCAGACTTGAGTAGTCTAATTTATACTCTTCCCTCTGTTGGAGAAGAGTATATTAATCTTTCAGAAAAAAAGAGAAAGAAACATTCACTTTCTCTCCCAAGTTGAAGAAAGTGAATTATGGGAGCAGACTAAAAAGTGATCTGAGTGAGACTGCCCAGTTTCAGTTTTTGTATTTAACTCAAACTGCTGCTTTTGTTGTTCAGGCAACACTTATGAAAATTTGAGAAGTCCTTTCAAAGACAGACAGACTTAAGGTGAAGTTACCACTATCACATACATTTCAGTAAATTCCACAAGCGTACATTCATTTTTCCGCTACCAAAGATATTTTAGGTAAGTTGGTATCTGATGTCCTTAACAATATATCAATATTTATTAACTAGTCTAATGGATTTTTTTAGAGATTGCTTTAAATATCTAAAGGATCTTGAAAAAAATTTTGAAAGACAGGCTAAGAAAATAAACAAGGTTCTTTTTGCCTACTACCGGGTAACATGGTAGTCTGAAGTGTCTCCACGTCTGCAGGATAAATTGAAAATAAATCCATTGGTTTCAGCCTACAACCATACATCTCCTGCATTTCAGAAGCGATTCCCCATAGTCAAGAGGCATTAAACAGTTTCTTGAAAAAAATAGTAAATAAAAGTCAGGCTCAGTCCCATCTATCTAGGGAAGTACACTACCAGTTAGTGTCATCTTCTGGAAAAGTAACCAGATATCTTTGCTCAGGCAAGTAGAGATCATATTTCACCGTCCATGACTTGTGAAAGCACTGATCTTTCCTTACAGCTGAAGGAGGCTAGCTAACATTGAATGCCTCGTTAAACACGATGTTTCCTCCCTGACCCACGCAGACCCACAGCAGTCTCCCAGCTCTACATCTGCTCCAAGTTTGCAGCTCCCTCGCAAGGCTGATGCTGAGATGGGGTAAGGACAAGGTTTTCCCTGTGAAAACTGCCCTATGCGCCTTCCCATGGAAAGCAATCCTAGAACATTATAACAGCTCCCCTTTTCTTCCCCCACAAATATACCTCTCCCCACCACTTGTATGAGCTATGGCAGTTCGGACTGTAGTCAGGTCCATCCATTGGTTTGATTTCACTGCAAGAAAATTTACTCCTCTCTGTTGCTACAGGAAAAGGGAGAGGTAACACTACAGATGAATAATAATGAATGAGATTATATGACACACTCCCCACTATCAACCTCCCCTGCACATTGCCATTGCATGCTTTGGGCAGTCACTGGAAGAGTTGCAGCCCCAGTTAAGCAACATGAAGTTACAAGACATCTCATTAGGGAGGACGGTGATAGCCGTGAACTCTCTTGTCACTCACAAATCATTTCCACCCTGCTGTGCTACCCGTAAGCCCCTGGCTCTGTGAGACGCTGCCACCCACAAAGCAGCACGGGCATTAATTAGTTCTGCCCCATACCCGCCGAACACCAATAGCACAGAATGGCTTGCTGTGACAGGGACCACCAGCTGCTTTTTATTCGATGCTCATTGGGGGTCCCACCAGGCTATGCTCTCTCTTCATATCCGCCCTGCTCTGCCCTTGAGAGGGGGTGCAACATGCTGCCCCGACAGCCATAACGACTGCCATGACCTGACCTTCACTCTCCTGCTCTGCAGGTGGTCCCACGTAACCCCAAAGATATCGGGGCACCATCTGCCTTGGAAGGCCATTCCTGCACCCCACAAAGCCAGTCATGCCGCAGCCAAGGTGTTCGCCCCTGTCCCCTCAGAATGTGCAACAAATGTGACTGAGTCCTTCCAGCAACAAACACCTTCCCAAAATCCAAATCAAACAGGTCAGTCTGACAATCTACACTGAAGCCGATTCTTTTCTCTCCGAGTTGTCATTTGCACTGGAGTAAAATGAAAGCCAAGAAATATCTGTACAATATCCCAATTTGCCATGATGTGAGTATATAATTGTTTTGGGTATAAGCTCTTTGCACAACATAGAAGATAATACAGAATTAAAACCAGTGCTCTTGGTCATAGGGAAGAACGAATTAAACAGAAGCAAAACCCACAGCATTTAGCAAACATTCACAAATGAACAGACAGAATGGCAACCTTCAGGCAAAATCCGCTGATATTTTTATCGCTAGGTTTCTGAAAAATTTAGTTTAACACAAAGTTTATAACATATCCCTGCAGACCACATGTTAGGTGACATATGGAAAGGTAGCCAACTCAGGCCCAAGAGCATTTAACGTAGCTCCAAGAGACAAATGTTTTCATTTAAAATGTGTTATCTCTCCACAGACTAGCTGCAAGGGCACTGAATCCTTTACCCAAGTGTATGCAGAAGTTACTTAACTGGACGTGCAAACACAAACAGCAATGGACTTAAAGTTATTCAATGTCATTTTTCCCATTTTACTTCTTACACTTGAGTCAGCTAAGCAAAAGTTGTCTCCTTCCACAAAGCATTTTTAAAAATTTCTGCGATTTACCAGTGAAAGTTTCAGTAAAGAACTGGATGTGCAGACAGCTTTTGTTTTATATAGCCACCAGGCAGACCATGAACCACCACGTAGTCAAATTCTTTCTTGCATTCATGAGTTTGATATTTCCACTGTACAACAAAGATCTGGAATGCTAGCTCTCGCCTAGCTGGAGGTGCGTGAAGGGAGTAATGATCAAATAGAGAAATATAAACAAGTCTTTGAAGATTTTGAATTTTAGTCTTGAATAAAGTAGGAGCCTGACACATGCATGTGCGTACATAGTATAACATTCTGTGCATAACTTTTCACATCTTCTAATCATGTTGGAAGAAATTCTGACAGGCACATTAGATATATTCCAGCAGCTAAAGTGCTACAGTGCCAATACGCCTCTGCGTGCTTTTTGGTAAGTCAAGAGCACACTAGTATTTCTGCATAAACAGTCAAGGAAAGGAGGTACAAATTTTTTCAAATTAATAAACTGATTTTAACAGGTGGAAAACGTTAACATTACATTATGACTTTGTTGACAGATAAACCTCTAGTCTCAAGGGAACAGAGTTCAATAAGAGTCTTTCACTTAGGCACAAAGGTGTAAATGGTTATTCTCAACCTACCTGAATATTTCTAAATGAGTGTTGATACTTTATACCCATTTGGGCATAGAAATAGTAGTAACGTAAGTCCACAACATAAAAATAAACACTTTTTATTTCAGTAATTATCTGGAATAGTAGGTAGAGGGAGGCCATTCTTCTCCTCTACTCTGCACTCATGAGGCCACAACTGGAATACTGTGTCCAGTTCTGGGCTCCCCAGCTCAAGAGAGACAGGGAATTACTGGAAAGAGTCCAGCGTAGGGCAACAAAGATCAGCATCTCCTGTATCAGGAAAAGCTGGGAATCTTTAGCCTGGAGAAGAGAAGGCTGAGGGGAGACCTTATTAATGCTTGTAAGTATCTAAAGGGTGGTTTGAGGGAGGATTGAGCTGGACTCTTTTCAGTGGTTCCCAGTGACAGGACGAGGGGCAATGGGCACAAGCTGGAACATGGGAAGTTCCATTCAAATATGAGCAAGAACTTCTTTAGGGTGAGGGTGACAGAGCCCTGGAACAGGCTGCCCAGGGAGGTCGTGGAGTCCCCTTCTCTGGAGATTTTCGAGACCCACCTGGATGCAGTCCTGAGTAACGTGCTACAGGCAATCCTGCTTTGGCAGGGAAGTTGGACTAGATGATCCCTAGAAGGTCCCTTCCAATTCCAAGAATTCTGTGATTCCATGATTTTGTGATGTGAAGGCCTAGGAGATTATTACATACTTCTATTAAAAATATCACTGATGGTCAAGCCCAGCATCAGTCCCAAGTCATCACTGTGTGGTAGAGGTGGGACATCAAAGAGTTTTCACATCAGGTCCTGACACAAGCTCCCAAGGACTCTGCTTGAATTATCTTGGCCATAGACCAGTAGCCCTTTGGGTAGCCAAATACCCTGTATGGTGATCATCTGCCACAGAGGTTAAGGTGGCATTTGTAAGGGAGAAAGGCACCAGGGCTCTGCAGGCATCACAGCAGGTAAGAGGACCTAAGCTCCTGAGATTGATTCTGCTGAAGTATGAGCGGACTTGTTAGTGAGGAATTAAGCACGGCCACTCAGGGAAAGTACCATGACATATTGTCAGAAGTTTTTGGAGTATTCATAATGGCCAGTGGTGATCGTGTTTGCATAAAGCATTGTTAGACGTTGCCCTGCTTCAACCTACGAGCAAACCAAGAGCTGCCACGTAACTCCTGTGGTCACACTGCCAAACTCAAGCCCAGCTAATGGTTAAACATGACAGCATAAGCAGCATCCAGGAGAATAACCAAGAAAATTTTCAAGAAGCCAGTGAGTATACTACTTCTTTGATTTCTGATCATTTGTAACAAAAACAGAGATAAAGAATTCAATAACAAAGAACTATTACTTCTCAGTATTTGCTAATGCATAGTATAACAGTCATCTATCCTTATTTAAATACAGATGAGAGTAGTTATATCTCAAATCAACACTGACTTGCAATATCAGATTAATTTTGTCATACATGTGCATCTTATTCCCGATAATAAGCAAAGCTAGGCATACAGAGGAAAAACATACACAGAGGAAAAAACAAAAGAACTTAAACCCCATATCCCAAATCTACAGCACTGATAAAATTAAGAGCATCAGTACTGCATTGCCTGATCTAAAAAGCATGAGCTGACCTGAAAAAATGAAAAAGCCCAAAGTCATCAGAACATGATTTTTTTTTTTTCCTGTTTGTTACCCAACTCTATCAGTAACAGAGTGATGGAAAGTAGTAGCTTTACTAAGTACTGTGGGCACCTCTAGTTATTCCTCTAATTGTGTGGTATAAAGAATTAGATATGTTCCTCTATTTGATGTTAATCCTCAGAATATTGACTATCATGTATTAATTAAAAATTAAGAAAGGATATTTAATATTAGTTAAGCATTAATTTTCCAACATTAAAATCTGTATTATCCTTAATTTAATGTACCCAAAGTAATAAAATCCAGAGAGCCTTATTTTAGCAGTATATCATATTTTGGAATAATTTAATTAATCTGGTCTTAGTAAAACTTGGAATCAAAGTACAGCTGTTGAGCCATAATGATTCTTGAATCCCTGGTATCGTGCTGAAAACTTTTCCTTTCTCGCATTACTGCAAGATGGTCTGACGATTGGGGAAGTCTAGAAAAACAGCACTGCAATCAATTAATATTAGTCAAAAGTCTCATTGCTTTTTAATGTATTGATAAGTGTGTAATGTTCCCTGGTCACACACTTTGGTGATTGAAGCAGTCCCCGATTTGCATGCCTTTTAGCGAGAGCCCAGATGGCAATTACTAGTGCAAAAGTAAGCGTTGAAGGGCCATTTCAGTCAACAGTCTGAGGTTGTTTTTTCCGCCTATTCAACATACCCAATATCCATCTTTTTGTTGCTGCTTGCTTGGGACTGATGAAGTTAGACCCCACTAATAATAATCCACACTGGAAGCTAATCCACACCCCACTACTAACCACCTTTGCTTTACGCTTTAGTTCTCTCTGCACAACCCCTGCATTACAACTGCAGGCAGAAATGCATTTCCTTTACAGCAGCTTTGAAACAGCCTTCACAGTTTATCTTTACGCTTAATTCCCAGCAGCTGTCAGGGATGGCGGCCGACACCGGCCGCACGCGGGACCCCGACGCAGTGCCCCAGCGCTGCAGCAGCGTTTTGTCATTTCTGCCTTTCTCCCCCTAATCCCCTTTGCTGGCCACAATCCGACCAACGCCTCGTGAAAAAACAGATGGCAGTAACCGATATGGTCCATAATTGTGGTCAGTTAATAGCAGAGGATAAGAGTGAGATAAGGACCAAGCACTGGTGGCCAGCTGCTGCTGAGTTAACCCTTGCCAGCATCACCTCAGCAGGGCTCAGCTGCTTGCAACATCCCAGGGATGAATTATGGTTGTTTCCAGTTCCCCCTCTCTGCTTTTTGCTATTTTGTTAAGGGCTTTTTTGTCTATCAGGAGAATGAATTTAAAGCCTCATTCTTACCTTCCATTAAGAATCTCAAAAGCCCCTGCCATTACTGAACTTCTTAGTGGAACAGGAAACCTTCACTCCATTTTAAAGAAGAGTCAAATAGGAGTCAAGAAGCCAAGTGACTTCTCCAAAAGCTCAGCATGAGATTTATGCTGGTATACGGTCAGCATGACCCAGTTTAAACAAAGGAGTTGTTCTGTTTCAATCAAATTCAGTCCTCTAAGAAAATATAATCAGAAATTCCTTATCTATGAATGCCAGAGTCAAAGAAAAAACCCAAAACCTGAAAAATAAACTTTGAAACAAAGCTAAGACACATGGAGCACAACCATTTAATAGAAAAATAAGCTCTATCCTAAATCAAGTGATTGAGGTATCGCAGCTTTATTTTTGAGTATGTATTCCCACCCAATAAAACCCTGCCATACATCACTTCATGAGGTACTCATCATGCACTGCTCAAGTTGACAGCTTCTCACACCAGTAAAAAAAACCTCACACACATACAAAAAACCCCAAACAACAAAAAACCCTCCCACAACTATTGCTAAAATTTACTCAAAAAACTTTATCTTGTCTAGCTCACATTTGAATATTTTGATGTGAAGGTTTTTGGAAAATAAATTATCTTACTCAACACAGAGTGGGGGCAAGATGCTAAAACTCCATTCATGTCAAAACATGTTGTTTCAGCTTTCTAAGAAGGTGGAATATCTAATTTTACTTTGAAAGTATTTCGGAACTTCCAGTGTTACTGATCCAGACAGTATGAACAGAAAAACATGAACTCAAATGTAAACATTTTGGGCTTTTTTTCTGCTAAAACAAAATTATTAAAATAACCTAAAGTTTTCCTTAACAGAAAGTGTAATTATTTTTTTCCAGTCTAAACTGAGTGATTTTTTCAAACTCTTTAAATCCCATGTAAACCCCCAGTATTTCCATTCTTTACAAGATCTGTGACAGCCCTAACTCACTCGTGCCAAATAGCAGTACTACATGCAAAATAACAGTACTGTCACCATTCAACAGCAACCCTCCTACGTACAGCTCAGGGTAACCATAAACACACTCCAGAAGCTTATGGATTCTTATTCTATTTAAAAGTATTCCTTTTAAAAAAAAAGTAGATATGAAGTAATTTCACCATATGACATAATATGTCGCTATTTTAATCTAAAGCTTGAGCTTTAGATTAGATCTAAATCTCAATATTTTCTCATTTGCTTTTTTTTAGCAAATGAGATTGAATCTCCATTGTATCACTTGTAGGTCATCCCTGAGCATCTGCAGACTGTACTGCAGGAGCATCTTGCCAATCCCATGCCAGCTTGCACGTAGTGCAAGTGTACGTAGTGTGCAAGTAGCCGGTGTCATTTTCACAGTTAGCTCACCTCAGCATAGAGAAAGGGATTAGGAAGTTCCCTTCCCCTCTGTTATAAGCACTAATTGATGAACCCTTTCGTATCCTCTCATATGGTCTGTATCACCCTACAAACAAGGAGCATTTACTATTCTTGAGCATCAAACTAAGCAAGACCCAAGTGTCAGACTTTTTTGCTCTTTGCTGTTTTGCCATTTGCTATTCTCTGGCACGTACAAAGCAGGTATAGTCTCCCATCTCAGCGAGAGTGCATGCAGGGGCATATCCTATCCTCTTATCAAAATTACCAGCATTCAGAAAGAAAATAGGCCACAGTTTAATCACAATGACACCATATTACAATATAAACCCATCACCAAAACAACTTGAGTAGGTACAGCAGCAGGAAGTCATTGTGGGATCGCACTGGACAGTCAAATCCAGAACAACAACATAGACAGCATGCTCTACTGTGAAAGCATCAACTACAATTTTATCCACCATGTAACTACTCTGATGTTCCACCAAACATTTTAATTCATCTCATGGAAAAACCTCTGGAACTATTTCAGAGACTTCAGCCTCTCCTGCTTAATAGAAAATTCCTTGAGGGTTTCTCTTCATTGTGTCAGTTTAGGGGGCAGAAATGGGATTTTTGCTAATGTAGACCTCTGTACAACATTCGGGCATCCTATGCAAGCAGAGTCAGACAAGTCATAGTCAAAGTCTATTCTGCAAGACAAGTAGAACTGCAGAAATCTAAAACATTACATTTAGGGCAGCACATAATACAAATACAGAAGCAATGTTGTATCTCTTAAGAGGTGTTCAAATAACAAAGCAGACTTGGGTAACTGCTGCTTTGTTCATCAATTGAAGATGTGGTTGCATATACTATTTCCTCCTCAACCCTCTTCAGGCCATTCAGACTGCTAAAAATGCAGCTTTTCCTTCAGCTCAGACCAGAAGTTAGTTTGGCCTCTAGCTATTAATGATACTCTTTTCTATATCTTTGTGGATAAAAGATACCTGGTTTCAGAGAACTGGATTTTTCTTCTATTGATTGGTTTGATTTTTTTAAGTGATTTTACTGAGAATCAGTTCCCAGATAGTAATTTTTAAACTTCCCACTTGCACTGTGGTGGGTATCTGCAGCAATTCAACAGAAAAAGTATCTCCTTAAACCTACCAAACTAAATTCTGCAGTGCCAGAGAGGCCTTTCTTGGGTAAAAAAAACATCCTAACGACTATGGCTTGAACCACATAGAGCGAATGAAGATTTTGCCCAAGTACAGACTTTGGTGGGATTATGCCAAGTATGAGCCACACCAGCAATGGGAGAGCAACCGTCACTTGATGCTGCATAGGGCAGGGATTGTAATGATTATACATTTTCTAATCCCGCTTCCTTCTGGTGAAACAATAGATTTACTATTACTTTATAGCCACCGTATGTCAATCAGTTGGGTTTCCATCACCAGCATTCCTCCCTCACCACTGACACACTGCTTCCACTTGGCCATAAGCCGCACACTAAACCCTTTTGTGTCATGGAGTTTGATTCAAGCAGGAGGAACAGCCCAGCTCACGTGCCCCTCATGCAAGTGCAGAAGGCTGTGGTTGAACATCTTGTTTTTTCATTTGCTATAGACATTTGTTCTTGCAGCTGACCATGTGCAGGAGAATTTGCTCATGTTCCAGAAAAGGACAGCTGCACCACAAATTACCTTAAACCTCCTTGCTCCAGGGATTATCTGGGTACAGTGAAGTGTGTGTATCCTAGGGCAGGGGTCTTTTCTTGCTATAAACAGAGTTATTAACCTCTTATTTACCAGAAGGGTTTATAAACTCAGTAATTGAGACAGATTTGATATCATTAGTCACTTCTTTCAGTCACTTCTTTCTGGTATTATTTTTTTGGCAGATGATCCATCAGTCTACTACTTGTTTCCTTGATAACTGCTTTTATAGTTTTCCCCTCATGAATTGCAGATTAGCTACCTGTACTTGGGGGAAATATACACGCCTGGGGGCTGTGGGCATGCATGACTGGGGACTCTGGCTCCTCTTTGCTACATTCTCCTTTTTGGATCCTGCTGCAGTAACCTCTCAGACATCTTCCACCACCCTACTGAGCAATCTCTATAGTAATTATGCCATACATCAGTCTTGGCTCTAACCATACTTAATCTTGGCATTTACAAGAGGAAGTACAGGAACAGAAGGAGCATCATTAAAGAGCAAGACAATCCAAAGAAACATTTCCATCTCTAAATTTATAAGCATCACTACAACTACAGAAATAAATCTAAATGCAGGCAGTGAGCACTGTATCAGCTGACTACTGTTCAACATCAGGTGAGGAACCAGTCAAGGGACAGGCAAAGACAAAACCATTGATAGAGGTCCAATGAGACTACCAACTTTTTGCAGATCTAAGTAATAATGAAGGCATAACTATATGGACCTTCAACACATAACAGTATTCTGGCTATTTAAAATTCATTCTTTTGATCTTCTGTTATTCTCCTTTTATGTTTTCCTTTAATGGGAACATTTTCATATAAAGAGGCTTTTCATGTGCTCCATGCAAAAATGTTTAGCCTTCCTCTGGCTGCGTTCAGTGTACTACCTCTTGACTCCTGCTCTAAAACTAATACTGACACTGCAGCAAATTTGCAGCAGAGGTCTTGGCTCACTCCCCTCAAAGTTCTTCTCTATTTAAGGCATCACAATAGATGAGAGTTGACATATTTAACACACACAAACACACTTGTATGGCACATCTATCTGCAAGTAATGAAGCTAAAACAAGAATGAAAAAAAAAGAAAAAATAGAGAGGGCTCTCAGAGAGAATTATCCGTTTTAACATCAACAATGCAACTTAATGTGTGCTTTAGTCTAACTTCAAATAGGACTCGGGTACAGACTTCATGCCTTCTCCAACTCTTAATTTTGTAACTAGATGTCAATTAGAAGTTTGGAAACACATGTCAATCAAAACCCTGGACCATTAGAGATAATGTGCAAATAATGAAAAAAATACTATAAAACACTGTGACCAAGAAACGTTTCCTCAAAATAATAATGGCATGATGTGATTTGACAATATGTTGGCTGTTATGTCTAGACCCAAACACTGCCTAGATCCTGTATTTAATTTTCAGGCCACCCTTCCGTTCACAATACTTGCTAGCAGTAACTTTGAGCTATTTACACATATCTCATAGTTTCAAGATCTCATCTAAAACAAGTAAGGATATCATTACATATTAATTCATCAAAGCTGATGCAAGTACAAGCTGTAGCATCTTTCTAAGAAGTGTTTCCATTTGTTCCAAAACTTTCACTCTGATTCCTAGTAGCATTATCACTGTAATTCTTTTATCTAGGAGCTATATTGTATTACACGTCTAGAAGTCAAGGGTTAGATGTTGCTGGGAAAACTATGGAACATGAATTCCTGAAGTATACTGGAAGCCCACAGCCACATCAAGGCCAGTCTAAAAATAAGTCAATTTGTTCTGGTTCAGAAAGCAAAGTACTAACACCAGCTTCATGAAAGAGTCTTCCTTCCACTGTTACCAAACAAGCCAGAATCACTATCTCTCAAAGAAAGAAATCCTGGAAGGAAGCACAACCCCCTGCTCTTTGTTATAGTATGAAGTTATGAGCGTCAAGGCATATTTGAAAATGAAATGTCAATGGTGCCTCTGAAACTAGTTTTTCAGCCTGTTTTCTTTTTACTACACAGTCCTCCCTCTCAGCATCTTGTGTCTGTAGGCTACATATAAATCTCAGTCTCAAGAAGTCAAAAAAACAACCTGGCAACCAAAGAGAAAATAGACCAGCTTGTTTGTTTGTTTGAAGAGACCAAGAAATGAATGTGTTTGTACTACTATTCTTCACCTACTCATATGAACTAGAGACAAATCTCCAACTTTTTTCATCACTGCTTTCCATTACAGCATTTAGAGAAGAATTCCAAGACGCTAGGAGCTGCCAGCCCGGCATTTCTTTATATCAGTTTCCTTTTTACTGGAAAGCATGGAACACCAGTATCTTCTGATCTGGTGCACCTGTACCCATTACCCTTGCCAAAACCACCAACTTCTTTCTTCTACCAGCAGAGCAGAACAGATGTGGAAGATCAATCTGTATCCTATCCTGGCTTTTATCTTTTTAAGCCTTTTTTCTCTTCAGTGAAGTTTCATTAGCCTAACATGTATTAGACATTGGTTGTCCACCAAAAAAAAAAAGTCTAAATTCTTACTGATTTAGTACAAACCAGCAACTGGGGATGGGGAAGGGGTATCAGCAACCTGGCATCCCTTTCCTCCTGGTTCAAGCAATTAGGAAAAAAGAAGAGTAGTATCTTATACTATAATGGGTATATTTTAACTGGAATCATTAGGGACATCCAGCCTACTTTGTAATCATACCTTTTCAGACTAAGCTATTGTGAATACTATACTAATAAAAATACATGGTTCCACTAGTTCTAGAAATATTCATTGATCTGTCCACAGTTTTCCACAAGCCTGTGCACTAGGAAACAAGAGCATGTAATTCTTTCAGCTAGATCACATGAGAGCATACTTTCGGTTTTCCCTGTCTTTCTGCACAAGAATGAGCTCCCTGAACAGCTGGCACAGACTGCCCTTTTGAGATATCTACGTTTCTTTATGTGGTCCCAAAAGCAGGGAGAAGATCAGAATGCTCTTCTTATCCAGCAGGATGGCAAAAGGCTGTATTTTGGCAGGGAACACAGCATTTCCACCACCTGAGCCAGGAAAGAAGACAAGAGCTCAATGGCTGTGGGGAAATCACTGTGCCCAAATGAGTCTGGAAACCTAATGGGAAGGGTTTGGCTTCCTCGGAAAGTCTTGTGGAATGAGGAAGAGGGAGAAGTTGGAGGTCACCTATCTTTCTTTTTTCCTTTCCTAGAGGTTTTAGGGGTAAGAAGAAAACAGAGTTGTTCAACTGGGAGCCTGAAGTTAACACTTCAGGTGCATTTATTTCATTAACAGACATTTTAATTATCAGGGAGCAGAAGCTATAGGATGTATATTGACTTCTATTCTAGGAAAGAGCCACATGGTATCAGGATGTTTACAACCTGCATACACAGCTCTGTTGGAAAGCAGTGGTAGAGGCTCTTCACATGTGCACCCATGGGAAGCAGAGCTCCCGCAGTGTCCTCCACACTCCAACTGCGACCGCCAAGGGCAGAATTCACTCTTCTGATTTCCCTGTGGTTTTACCATCCGTGTGACGCAGCAAAGAAGAAAAGAAGAGCCATTTGAACATGGCCTGAAGCATAACCTATAGTCCATTTTGAAACATTCACCTTTTGAGATGCAGTCACACCACTATGAGCATCAGTCCAGACCCTCTTAACTATGGGACCTTCATGCAGAGCATGTGAGATGCTGCCAGGCTGTTCAATGACAATGGAGCATCCCAAAATTTTCCAGCACATCCAGTCCCTTTCAACAAGACAGACTGACTGAGGCTTATTTTCCACTGCTCTCAAAGAGTTAAACAAATCAAAGCCCACACTTCCATAGTGTTAATTACGTTTTTTATTAAAATGATAAAATATGCCCCACATGCTTTTTACATCCTTTCAGTCCTACTTAACATGCATTCATTAAGGAAAGAAGATAGCATTACTGAACTAAGTGATTGCAGTTTTTACACAAATAATGAAAAAGCCATTCCAACTTGAATGCCTTTTCACCTACAGATACCAAAGAAAGCGCTTGTGTTTTCTAGAGCATCCTTATTTTTCATGTGGCAAATATAAAATGACAGTCAAGCATCAGGAAAGGTGCACGGAGTAGTCTAAGGTTTTCCTGGCATCTCGTGTCAAGCTCCAGTGACTGACCCACTACACAGTATCTGAAACCACAAATGATATTCCTATCTGAGTAGCATCTCTCAACTTATACCTTCTTGCCATCATTAGGTCTAAAAGAAGGATCCATTTTTAAACATTTAGACTTTCTGAAGAGGGAAAAAAAAAGAATAGGGCTGAAAGAGTTAAAGAGTTTATTGTGCTTTTACACATTTTAAGAGATCATCTTTCAACAATGGCAGTAAAATCAGCATGTAGCCTTAATTTTCTATGGTTGAACCTTGAACGTGAATCATTATATTACAATGTACTTATTGATTTCAACAGGAAGAGGATTAAGTCCAGAAAATCAGGTTAGGAACCTGAAACTGGACTGAGGAAAATGGAATTCTTCTGGTACTAAAATCCTCTTATGTTATGTAAAATACATTAGAATTTTAAATATGAGATATGGCCATTTGGAAAATATTCTTAACATCTCGAAACCCAGCAGAGATGTGACAAGCTCAGTGAACTGAAAATCTGATTAGCAACCAGTGCTTTGAATAAAGAACCCTATTACTACACATATTATACAGTAATATCTGATTTTACCTACTTGCACAAACAGATATATAAAATAAAAGACGTTTTAATGGAATATTCAACAGCTATAAAGAGAAAACATCTGTGACCACTGGGTGCTGTTTGTTGGCTACCGGTACCACATTACCACATTTCCATTGTGTGCATATGTATTATGTACACATACACAGAATACACAGTGTATATACACTTCAAGTACAACCAGAACATCAAGTAAGTGAAACCATTTTCAGTTAGCTGTTTACTGGAAGTACCAGGCTGACTTAGCCACAGGTGCAGGCTCTTGCTCTTGCTCCTCCCTCCCACCACCACTTAACTTGCTGCAAAGCAAGTAATGCACTTCAGTTGCATAGCCATTAACCCTCTATGCATCATTATTACTTGCTAGAGCTGGTGGCAGCACCCTACCAAATAATTTACCCAGAACTCTCCCTTGTAAATGCCCTAATTTTGGAAGTTAACAATTTTGACAAGCAAATAATTCGGACAGAAGTCCTCTGTATTGGATATATTCCTCTCTAATTTGCTATGCGTACCATCAAAGATCTCACTTGAAACAGTTATTTGCTTGTCCCTATAATTAAAAGATAAATGTATGTCTGTGGAGTCATTTGCCTGGGGGTTTCTAGAACCTACAGGCTTTGAAATAGAAGCATGGCAAAGAACAGCCTGAACACAAAGACGTTCCCTTTACTCTCTAAAAGTTCACTTAGTTTGCCCAGGTATGGTTTCCCCATGCTGCAGGTCAATCCTGGGAACGCTGGGTGGGCAATCCAAGCTCAGGCACACTCCACCATCCTGTACCTCATACACACACAAAGAAAACAAAACGCTTAGAGGAAAAAGAGGGAGAAAGGCAGTTTTGGGGCAGGCAGAAGCAGAGAAAGCTGACACTGATGAGGCAGGATGCTGTGATTATTGGAGGCTTTTTCACTACTATCTGTATTGCCACAGCTTTGAGACAACCAGCAAAGGAGATTAAATAAATAAAAAAAAAAAACAACCAACAAAAAACCAGAAAATAACATATACCCCTCTTTTAATATGTATATGTGATGCCCCAGTGCACCACTCCAACTTGTCTGTGCTTTTCTAACCTGTGCTGACAATGGCAGTCCAGGAACCTGGGGACATGGTACATGGTTTAAGCAGACTCACTGGTTGCAGCAGACTGTAAGCAATGGCCAAGTCACATACCTCAGTGAGTAAGCACACAACTCATTGACATTTCCAATTTATTACAAATACTTAAATCAGAAGTAGCTGTGTCAGAGAAGAGGGAAATTAATTCATTAAACTTCAGCAGGAGGCCAGGCATGCTGGTAATAGGAGGGTGCAAATCACTCCTTTGTTACTGTGTCATTTTTATTTGAAAATAAAATAAAGTTTTGGGCAAACGTAAAAGCCTGATAAAAATAGTTTGGTCTGTGCAAGGTGGCTTGAACTAGAATGTGGTAGTACTAGAAGTGAAAAAATTTTTATCGGGCAAAAGAAAAAAAAACTGCCACAGCTAGGATGGGAAATCCAAATTCACAATCATAAGGCGTGTGTGTGTGTGTCCCCTTCCTTCTCCTCCCCCAGCAGCCCCCTGCTGCCTGCACACTGGTGCTGTTTTCTACCATCGGTGCTTCAATCTGATCTCAATATGTCACAGGCTCTTCTTTGTCACCCCCATGACTTGTGTCCAGCTAACTGGCTCTCTACCTGTCCTTGCAGAAGGGTAGAAAAAATTCTACTCAACTCCACTGCAGCAGCACTTCACTGAAACTACAGAACAAGAGAAACAGATCTGTGGGATCATACTGTCTTAAAAAACCCTCAATGTGGGATGGTGCAAGCCCAGAGAAAACAATACTACTGTATACTCCAAGTCACAAGACAAAAGGAAGATTTCTTGTGAAGCTGCAAATGTTATCTCATAAGAGACCATATGGCACTAAGTTGGCACGGGTGGCATGAAGTTGTTCAGGGTAAATTACAGTCTAAGATAAATCTGGACAAACACTTGAATTCTGGTTTTAATCATTCCATTGCTAATGGAGTTAACCGCACAGTCACCTGGGAATAAACCCTTTGTGCTGAATTCAAAGGTTAAAAATTGCCTTATAGAAATAAGCAAGAACTTACTTAGCCAATTCCACCAAGTAACTTTCTAAGTCTTTCCAAAGTTAGCAATTCAACCAACAAAACCACAATTTTCTTTGGATTTTGGCTCTCTAAGTGTAACATGGCACATTTCCAAAGCCCTAAGGCACCATGTCTCACTTGGGAGCTGACACAGGGCAGTGCTGGAGGATCAGAGGAGGCAAGAGCCTCCAGCACCTCTGTGCTAGCTCCAACACGACCAGAACAGAGCAGAGCAATGGGTGTGGATCAGGAGTGTTGATACCCAACCTATGACACCCATTGTCAAAATGAGGCTTGTTATAGAAAGTAGAATATCTGAGCTCCCAAAAGGTATGAACAGATTACATCCAAGGCATCTTGTCTTTGACCACAACTAGCATGCACTACCTACCAGCAGCATGGCTTCCACTCAAGGTAAAAGAAGACAATAAGGGAGTTTGCCACCAATAATTCAGTCATGCATGAAGTGGAGCATCTGAAAAATTTTGCTGCATTCTGGAAACATACTGCTCTTATTTGATATTGCTGTATAAGCATTAAACTATTTTGTTTTAAAAGCCATGGTAAATTTATGAATGAAACTGTGCAAGAGGGATTTAATAAGAGATCCATAGCAAGTGTTCAGTGGTCTGGATGTTGCCTGCCACCAGGGTAGCATGAAATCATTTGATAATTAGACCATGGCCATGCAGGATTAGCATACCGTAAAAATATAGGGCAGCATTATTTTTATTTATATAACAGATGGATGTTTTAAAAGGTTGTGCATTTTTAATGAATGCAACGTCACACCAGTGTTGACAGAAGATTTAGAAGTGCTACAATATGGCCAAATCTAAAGCACAAAAATGCTACCTTCCCCCCTGTCCTCTGGTCATGAAGCTGAGAAACAAGTGTGCAATAGTGCTGTGAATTTCATTCCAGAGATCAGCTTAAGTACAGTCTTTACAGGGCACTAAGTTATACTTTCTTTCATTTCATGTCCATTGTAAGTAATAACAAGACTCCCATTACTGGAGCTACCTGAAGACCCCATACTCCTTTAGTCCCACAACACATGGATAAGATAAAAGAGCAACTAATACTAAAAAATACAGTAAAGCCCTAAAACTGTATTTTTTAAGCAGAGGAACATTTGCAAGATTTTCCATTAAATACAGGGTTGCAGAATATTTCTTCTTGTTTAAAACTAGGAGAGATTACTGGTAATGAAATACCAGTTCCTGAGACCATAACATCACAGAAATCGTACCCGTCCTTTAAATGCAATCTACAGCTCTTTACTTTGGTGGCCAGCCCGAAGCTTCACAGCCAGACTACAACAGAGAATGAACTTTGTGGCCCTGTACAGCCGCTACATCTCCATGACTGCCTACAGAACAGTCCCAAGCCGCAGCCCTGAGAAAGCACGGACACATCCTGATCTGAAACAATTCACACAACCAGAACCCTTCATCAAAAATCCCACAGGCATTTGCTAGGGAGAACAGCAATAGTTGTCAGCCCCTGCCTTTTTGGCTTGCTCTGACCCTATTCTGGAATCACCAGCAAAACACATGGGTCACGGGGACCAATACACATGGCAAGCCTATATTAATACTACACCAAGGGCTGCATTCAAGCCCATTGCTATCAGTGTGACCACAGAATATGTTGGTTTTCCTCCATTATCAATGGAGGGTTTTTTTCCCCTCCTTCCTTGACAATCACCCTTAGATACTGCTTCCTAATTTCCCCTCTATAACATCTTAATGAGATTTGGGCTTGCCAGCTCAGTTGAAGACAAACTTATAAATGTTTTCCTCAAAAATCTCATTCCTCATCTCCTTTCTCCCCCTCTTCCAGAGGGGAAGAGAAAAGGATGAGGGTCAGAATCTGAAATTCTGGTAGTCCAAAAAAATATTTGAAAATAAGGAGAAATCCCTTTTTAACATTTTAGGGATTTTAACCAAAAGCAGGTTGCAGGTTTTTTTCCAGTTATCTCAAGTAGATATCATAGGCTTTTATTTATTTTTTAAACTAGCCCCAGTTTTCTTCTAAAAAGTTGGGAGTTCCTGGAAAATATATATGCAAGTGCAATATGAACTTGTTCTCCTTTCTCTGTGGGGTTGATCCTGCCCCAGGTGGTACTACTGCAATTCTGTCAGACAGGCAGTGGAAAAATGCTTTTAAACCATTGGTTTTTTAAACGATAGGTCTAGGAGAAGCCAAGGAGATTCCTAGGTGTAGCGCCTAAAACAAATGAAAATGAGGGGAAGCTATTTACCAAACTGAGCATAAACATCAGCAAAATCTGCTTCCAATGCGCTCTAGCTGCTTGCACACAGGGCCTTAAAGAGGGTTACGGTGAACCCTCTCGCAATATTGTTATTGCGAATAACAATAAATGCTACCAATAGCCAGAGCCTATTCATTTCCTGTGAACTGAAAATCACCTAACTGTGAAGCCATGTGTTTCCTCACAGCATCCAATTGTCCTGTGAAATTATTTGTGATCAAAAACCATTGAAAGTTTTTAATGATTCATAAAAATGGGCAGTCTTTGCTGTTCCAGTGCTGCACAGTCTGTCAGTGTATTTGCCTAAAAATACAAGTTTTGCATGCAGAATTTTAAATCACCTTTTTCATTCAAAAAACACTAATCTAAAACTTCCCCATTCTTGCTTTTCCTCAAGAGCAACAGGCTGGAAGGAAAATACTGGGCTATACAAGCTACCATTCCAAAACAGAATCAAATCTTCTTGTGCTACGACTAAGTTATCTGGTAACCACTCCAGCAGTATTTAACAAGAACACCGTAATTTAGCAATTGATTGTCATACAGCTAACTTTTGCCACTCGCTGAATTAGGTTTGCTATGGTAAAGTTCTTTAAGGGGAGGGGGGTAGGAAATAAAGCAGCTATCGTCTCCTGATAGGAAATGGAGGAGCACATTATCAGTGATGCTCCCGTTTTACAATCAAAGGACACCACCCTGCATACAGCCAGGTTAGAGATCAGGTCTATTGAGAACTTGATGCCCTCATCTCAGAAGGTCCTTCCCTGCTTTTTGCCCTATTTAGAAAAATAAAACATCAACATGGAGCTCAATGGGGAATACTGTCCAGACAGGAAAGTTGGAGGAGTAAGAACAGAGATAAAGAACAGCCATGCTCTTTACATTAGGTTTTACTCCAGCTATTCTGCCTTTGGTATTTCATGCTTAAGATCAGACGTCTGCATTATTAATCAAAAAGAAATTTTAATATTAAAGTGCTTTACTTTATCTTTCTCTCCAATGTTCTACCACACAAGGCACATACTGGACAAATCTTACACATTCAACTCATGACCTAGCATCAGTCTTAAGGAAAACTGAAGAGCAAATCTGATGTTCCTTTAAGTACATTAACTGAGGTCTGAATCTGCTTGTGCAGATTCTGCAATCATATAAATAATATAAAAATGATATATATATGTAATATATATGTATCATACATATCATATATAAATCATATTTAAAAAATCAAATAGAGGGGAAAGGCCTGTCTCCAAATACTGTAAAGAGCTAAAGCACAAAGGTATTTCATAGGTGGGCTTTGTAACTTTCCAGAGAACTGCACTACTTTAAAGATCTTGGAAGCCAAAAGTTTAGAAGGCAAGACAGCCAATCACCTGCAAGACTCAAGGCAACACCTACTAAATAAAAGGTCTATAAAATAGAAGTACTTTAAAATCCACTCACCTTTGTCCTGGTTTGACAACAACCTTCTATATCTTTTCCAGTTAATATGACACCTTGTCATGGCAACAAACACATCGCATCTTCCCAAATTCAGTTGTGCTTTTCCATCTTAAATCTGATGACATCTTTTTTCAGCTCTAGAGATACAGGGATAGTTTAGGTATAGCTGTCATATAAAGTGAGAATACTTTCAGACATACAGGAAAAAACTGTACAAGACAAATTACATACAGCTTCATGCAAATCAAATATTACCATTTATCATCTCATATGAGGTCGAATAAGATATTCCATATATGCTATCAGAGTAGCTGACTTTTGAGCCTGTTGAGTCCTTACCATTAAGGGTGAATTTTATTCCAACTAACTTTAACAACCATAAAATGAGGTGCCTAACCACATCTTGCTATTGAGGTTCTTTCTACAGTGAAAAAGAAAGATGATACATCTGGAGGATGATTTATCACATCAGTCTTAGACACTTATTTTTGGATGGGATGAATCACTCTCTGGATGCACCTCTCTTTTTTGTTGATGGATGGAGCCTGGATACCTGAGTTAATTTAGTTATCTGTGTTTAAACAGCTGAAGTGAGCTAACATGATCACAGCCTTGGTCAAAGGTCCATACAGAAAGCAGACATGAGGATATGGCAGTCAGTCAGATAGTATTTCTAAAGAGGTTAGACATCGTCATCACACTGAGAGGGGATTTTTCCAAAAAATCACGATCTGCATAGCAGCTGTTACCTCATTTTAATTATTCATGACTAGCCACTTGCACTGGGGAGAAAGATAATGGTGTGGGCAGAGATAAGAGCAAGGATGAAATTTTTTGAATTATTTTTGTCTGACTTCATGGACTGCATACTTGAGAGGCCATCTGAGGAGGTGCAAGTTATTTAACTTGTGACTAATAGTTTGCATTAAACTGCAGATCAACAGATGCCAATATTTCAGATTAATTTACCAAACCACCAGGCAGCACTATTGCTAATTAGAGGAAGCGTTACTCAAGAGGCTGTTATTCTGAGACCAGATTAATATACTAATAACCAAGACAGTGAGAATTTAGATAGTACAATTGATATCATCATGTTTCTTTTTAAAGGCCTTTCTTAATGGCTAATATCAATCATACTCAAGCCTCCAGCTGCCAAATCATTTATATTTTCCTGTGAATCAGAGGTTGGTAAGCTTGCTTGAGATAATGCAAGTGAGGTGTTTTTTAAAGGAAGTAACAATGAGCTTTCAGCACCATAGCAAACAAGCAATGATTCCATACTTAAATCACTAAATATTTTATTCAAAGGTGGCAAACAATCCAGCATTGGAAAGATTTGAAACCCTAGTTTTAACAAGATTTAAGCCTATGATGTTTCTGTACATACATTAGGAATCAATTTTGGGGAGAAATGCCACGCATGCAAACAAGTGTGAGAAGTACAGGATTGCAATTTGTGAAGAAACGTAACAGGCCTCAGTTTCAAGGCCAGGGTTTCACTCACACAGCACATCACCTTAAATAAAAACAAAACAAAACAACAACAACAAAAAATAAAACAAACAAAAAACCACCCCCCAAAGCATCGTATTTTACAGAATAAAAAATTGTATTTTCAAATCTTTCTCACAGCCATACTGAGAATGGCACAAAGGAAAGAATAAAAATCTCTGCCAGAGTCCCAAAGGCCACTCGCCTCCTGTCCCTCATTTTTACAGCCCACAGACACCATATTAACTGGCCTTTCCTTTCTTCTCAAGAAAGAAGCCAGTTCAGGAAAACAGCACTCACCACACACTCACACTGCCCAACCTGTGCTGCATTTATCCAGCCCAGCTCCCCCACCACATCCACCTTTATCACCTCCCAGAAAGGGGCTTCAGCTGGGGCAAATTGGCTGTTTAGGGGGAGGGGGGGGAGGGGGGGGAGGGGAGGAGGCCTCTCCTTAACGCCTTCGGGCCTCCTCTCTGGGAGGCAGCCGCACAGGTGTTTTCTCCTGCCCCATCCCCGTGTTTGTGAGGGAGCAAAGTCTCTCTGCTCTGGCCAGTTGCTGCCCCAGCAGTCACCCAGTTGAGGGGGCCCTCAGAAGACCACCCAGCATCTGCTGGATATGCAGCTTTTTTGTTTCTCTTGGGCTTCTAAACACAGGTTTCCTTTTTTTTTTTTTTTTTTCTTCCTATTATTCCCTTTTAGATCCCCAGGAAACACTGTTCTTCTCCAAAATATTGCAAGAAATCTTGGTTGAACGCAATGAAGGGTCCGTTCAGCTTTGCCCCTGAACCATGTGTAGCACAGAGCGTGTCCTGGCAGCAATGCCTTTAGAAAGCGAGTCTCCCTCCAGTGACTTGCTCTATGTGCTGAATGTGGGATTTAACTTGTGCCACTATGAGAACTTACATAAAGGCTCTAGTATTTCACTAGCTCCAAGTGCACATATGCCTTTAAGGGTAATAAAGACAGAAACAAGGTTGTGATAGTAAAATGCATGTATTCTAAAGAGCATAGCATAGCATAGCTCTTTAGAGCTGTATACCCTTCATATTACACCTATATAATCAAGCAAAAGACAACTTCATAGTAAAAAGAAAGTAAAGCTGTTTTAGGGCTCGAATATTGTTACAGTACAAGTGCCTCTGCATAGGAGGGTCGGACGAAACACACAGCTTGTTGGGGTCCCTTTGGTTTCCAAAGATGTGGAAGTACAAATAAGGCAAAATCTTCTTCCAGCTGAGCTGCTTTGTGTGAACACAGCACAAGGTAAATACACGGTAAGGGCCCGGGGTGATTTGAACTAACCACAGAGGGACAGGCCAAACATCCATGAAGGAATTTAACACGGAGGCAGGGATAAAAGCAGCTTCCCCTGTCAAGCCATAGGCAGTTTGGCTCTTTCTGTTTGTTTCTCTCAGCATAAGCCTAGCGTTTACAAAATCCAAAGTAGGGATTTAAGACAATGTTTATTATTTTACTCCTGAAGTAGGAGCAGCAGCAGTGTTTGATTACAGTTACTGGATACACAACAGTCTGCTTTCTACTCTCACTGCCAGTATTAACTCACTCTGCATCTGAGATGTGAAAGTTTGACTCTCAAATGGTTTCCAGATTAAGTGCTTTGTGCTGCTGGAAGCAATGAGCAATTTGCCATTAGCTCGAGTGGAGGGACCATGCTGCAGCTGAGGGAAGCACAGCAGCTCACTCAATTCCTGCTCTAATTCTGCTCCTCATGTTGGTGGTTAGTACTTCACAGCAAATACCGTCTTGCCTGAGAGCAAAAGAAACAGCTCTTTTTATTAATTCCTACCCTCTGGGATGGCATCGGCCAGCTGGTCCTAGGGGAGGCTGAACTTCACCTTTGCAAATGCCAAAACTTGAATTTTAAGCACTTGGGTTCAAGGACTTAGCCTTGCTCAATGTCTTGTAAACAGCATTTTTTTTTCTGCCCCTCAATTCATCGTTTTCCAAAGGATGCACTCCTCCTAAACTCCAGCCTTTCTCACTATTCAGGTGTCTCTGAACAAGGAACATTACTTACTAAATGGGTAGGGACTGCACATAGTGCAGTTAGATCTTAAAGATTTATCTGGCCCTAAGTTCTCAAGGGTAATCATCACTACACAAAAACTATATTATGTTGTACTAACGAAATGCCTACACTTACTCAAAACAGTCTAGTTATTGCAGTCAATCCTGATGGACAGCTTAGGAAAAAGCTTCGGAAAGGAAGCGTGCAGAAATTTACCCTTTTCCCCTCTGTTTTTTCCAGAGCAAAGAGCCTATCTGGTGTCAGAAATGTGTTGCTATACTTTGAAGAGCAACTGTTTTCCAACTTTTGTTTTGAATAAAATGTCAGAGTTGAATTTTGCATTTCTGAGGATGAAAGTGAACTGTGATACAGTCAGAAAAAGAGGCAGATTTTCAAAAACCCACACGCAGGCCCTTCCTTTGCATAGTGTTAGATCATTAGTGCTAGTGATAGCAGCAACTCCTAAAATTAACCATGCACACTGCTGGAAAAGAAATGAGTAAACACTGTGTGTTGAATCACATTATAGCAACCTGTTTTAACAATGATAGCAAAATTAATTGTAACAAAATAAGACTTCCTGTTGTTTATTAGATATTGTAAGAATGAAATATACAGTATACAAAATTAATATCAAACATGTTCACGATTGATCTTAACAACACATTTTTCTTTGGATTAACTGCAGGCAAGCAGCTTTTTAAGAGGTTATGTTAGGATCTATTTTCTATTATAGGATCTCAAGTGTATCACTATATGCTATCTACAATTTTAATCTACAAAATGAAAGATGCTGAATTTTTGCTAAATCATGGTGGCACTTGGAAAAGAATAGAACAGCAATATTAGCCTAGAGGAGGAAAAAAATTAGTTCATTACAACAAAATGTTAATTGCTCAAGTTCATAAGCAAAACTGCTTTGGAAATTTCAAACCTTACAATTGTACATTTTTAATATCAAGCACTTGCCATAAGAAGTTACATTCTACCACACTGATGACAAAGATTTTCAACTTTCTTTTGCTTTTAGACAGATACTTAATCCTGATTTTCTTTTTTCTAATGAATTTCCTCATCTTTAAAATGAGTGTTAAACAAAGTTCATTTTCCTAAAGAAAAAGTATGGTGCATTTCATAAGCTGAATGTTTTCATTTAAGGTTTATCTATATAAAGGAGAGTAAAATAGTTTTCATTTGTTAAATCTGTATATTTTCAGTTTATATCATATTGTTTAGCAGAAAGATAAAGTAACTACTACTGACTAGCTAGATAGCCTACAAACAACCTATCTGTTCCATACATTACATGTTTGCCTTAACACCTTTCACTACAATATAAAATATCTTAGAATAACCAAAATTATTAACCAGGAAATATTACTTATAGTTATCAGTATTGACAATGTTTCCCTGATAGAAAAAAAAAATCTTTAATTGAATTTCTCATACATGCTCTACTTTGCAAGAGGAATATGATTTAAACTGAAAATTATTCTCATGTTACCCAAACATTTTTTCTTAATAGGCACTGAAAGTATTCACATAATTGCAATGCATTCAAAATAGCAAACTGCTGCCAGGTAAGCCCATCAATTATTTAAAACAGGAATAGGTGCCTGACAAAGAGTGGGCCAGCCTTCCAGAACAAACCAGATGGTGTTCTTTCTCTTGAGGTGTCTCTAATGTAAAACACTTCACCTTTTAGCTTGGCACATATCACAAGAACTCTTAAAACAATCCCTGTGAGTGAACATGAAGACAAATCACAACAGAAATTATGCAAAGTCATTCTTCAGAAATTTAGAAGAGTACAAAAATATTTTTACTCTTTTGGCATGAAACTGGTGAAATTCAGTGGATTGGGTATTGTATTTTTAAATAGATAAACTATTCAAATTGTCTTATGCCGGGAAGAACTGTGCTTGCTGTTTTCTTTCCTTTTATGGTTTTTTGGGTTTTTTTTTTTGGTTGGGTTTTTTTTTAAGACCATTGGCAAGAACAATCTGTAGGCTCTTGGATTGAATAGCTGACCCAGGTTGAATTACTGGTGCAATACAGTTGCACAGTTCGTCTCTGTAGTCCCAGCTCCCTGCAGCATTTGCAGAATCTTGCATATGTATTGATGTTGTAGTTGTAAATGCTTGCAGACGGGCACTTTCCATCACATGAAACAATGTTCACCTGATAACAAACATGAAGAATAATCAGCAAATTGAAGCAACTTGGAAATAAAGTTAGGAGTTCTTAAGAAAGTCCAAAGACATTAGGCACCCAGATCCAATGGCAAAGCAATGAAAAATTTGGAGCTATTTCCTCTAGTCCCTTATGAAATCCCACTATGTCTGACTAATAAATTATGAAGTACATTGCCCAGATAGATCTCAAGTTTTATCTTACTGAGATTAATGATGGCTTTCCTGTCAATGTTGGTAACAGCAGATTTTGGCTATTAATGGGCACAAAAAAACAATTTCAATTTTGATTTTTAAAGTATCCATAACAACCTTGATTTGTACATAGCACCAAATTTTCTGTCCACAACTCCTTACAGTATTAATTTCAGTGATACACTGAAGCAGTGTGCTGTACTGGTATCAGTAAGGAGGAATATAAAGGACCAATCCTTTGGAAAGCCAGGGGAAATTATTATGAATGATACGAAAACTGTAATATGGACTGTAACAGAAACAGTCATATATACTGACAATTTTTTCAAGTTTTTTTTAATAGTTGGGATTTATTTTTTTGTTCAATGAGACAGAGACTAAATTTCCTGGCTGCTCAACAGCTTGTCCTGCAAAATGTACTCTCAGAGTCATTTTAGAGGTTACAGCTGTTTCCCTCTACTCTTTTATTACAGCTTTTCAGGCACTCTTACACATCTCACATGAGACGTCTGTCTGCACCCTTGCTGCTGCTCACATTGCCCAGCAGGACATTGTTGGTGTCTTACTACAGTAAATCCTTTGGTAGACACACAGATAGTGCCTCATTCTTCCTACACGTTTTGCAGTATGCTCATGTTGCTGTCTGAAAAAATCCCTTCAGGACCCAAGATTCCTTTCTTCATGAAGTTGGCATTTAAATGCTTTCCCTTGATAGATGGAAAAATCAAACACATCTACAGTCATTTTAACTGGCGAGATTCAGATATATCAAAGTTAATTTGTGTATGATAATTGCATTATAGGGTGAACTGAAACCCTGGATTTGCACTAAATCAACATGCACCTAAATGCATACAAAAGCAGAAGTCACATTCCCCTTTGTCGTATTATTTGAGAAGACGATCGCTGAGAATGTAGGGAAATGTTAAAACAGCTCTGGTACACCAAAACCTCTGTCTCTGTGAGACAGATGTAGGCAACAACCTTGTGGTATCTTCATTCTTTTTATTTCTCATATTTTTTCCCCTTCTAAGAAATGCTGATAGTTTTTACTTACTGGTGTGTTACTCCTGCAGTCATTCTTGCGGATAGTCATCCTAACAGTCACCTTTTTACAGAATTTTCCATCTTCCTTACCTGCAAATGGGCATTGATTGAAAAATATCAGCTCAAAATTCTAAATATTTCAGAGACAAGAACATTCCTGAACTTTTTATGGGGTCAAGAGACACAAAGAAGAAAATCCACAATACATCACTGCACATACAAAACTTTAGCAAAGTGACATTAGCTATACATTGTACTGCTTTTAAAACTATTCTATTTCATGCACTAAAGTATCCATCTCCGTATATATTCAAAAAGAATTATAAAAGGTTCATTCTTCACTCAGAAGCCTTTTAAGAGTAAGTCCCCTGTCTTTCAAAAATTTTTGTAAAATTAATCAACTACTCCAGTGGGAATGCATTTTCTATTAAATAACTGTAACAAACTTTAATAGCAGCAATTGCATTCCAGTGGTATAAACAAAGTTTAAAACGAACACTTAACAGCAGAATCTAATGAAGACACGGGCTTCAGGGGGCTTTACATTTCTCTATGTTTTTATTTAATAAGAAAAAGAACACCAGTGAACAAGTTAAATTTTTATTTAAATTTTCATTAGCATTATTTCTACAATTTTTCTCACAGATGTATGTACAAAATATATAGATGAAATAAAGATAAAAAGAAATCATGAAATTAAATGTGGAGTTAAACTTAATATAAAAGAGAATCCTGAAAATTTGAAGGAAAATGAAGAAGTTCAGTATAGAGTTCAGTAATAAGAGATCAGAAAGCACAGTGTCTTCTTATGATGATCTTTTCGGTGCTGAAGAAATCACATCACATTGCAGATCTGTAAGAGAAATGAATAGTCCATTCCATTATAACAGCTTCCAGTTTCACAGCAGATTTTACACCCCATGATGCAGACTAACACTCTTCACTTACAGGGCTGCATTTTCGTTTTCCAAGAAACTAAATGATGTTGACAAAAGGTGAACACTATTAGTTACAAAAGAACAAGGACAATGAAAGACTCATTGGTTTGACCAATATCCAATATTCAACTGTGACAAGGGTTTATTACATCTGGATGTGCAATGTCCAGTTCCCTGCTTTAATCACTGTCAAGGCAGGAAATACTGCTTCTCAAAAAGAAGCATTTTTTGCACTAGTTTTTGGGGGACTTTTTTTTTTTTTTAATATAAGGCTGGTTTCTAGAATATGAAAGAGAGGACAGGAATTAATCTTCTTGGAAGCAAGTAAAAAACTACAGTCAGAAGTGTCTGGCTACTGCTCAACTATCATTGAATTATGCTAGCTTAGAGAAAGTAGATTGAGATATGAAGAAATTGTTTTTGAAAATAAAAGACTCACCGTTATTTCATGTTTCTCACAGTCCTATTCATGTCCTTTTTTTCTTTTACATTGTACATCATGTGTAAGATGCAGAATTCAGTGCAGTTTTGGCTATGAGTTCATCCAGGCTATGGTGGAAGTACGTATCTCAGAGATAATGTATTTCCATGCATGTACTTCAATGTCCAGTGACTTTTAATGAGCTCCATAATATACTTTTCCATGAACAGCCTCACAAAACACATGATCATCTTATACAAGTTGTATTATAATGAGATTCTTTTTCACAGTCTGTATTGAAAAAAATCCTTGCTTGGTTTTTGGGTTGACTCATAACACTGTTGTCATTTAAAGTGATGTCAATATGAAAGAGTAATATAGATTTCAGTGTAGTACTTCTAGAGTCATGAGTGTAATTCAATGAAGGATGTATCAGTGATATACAAAATTACAACAAACAAAATTTCTCTTACAGAAACATAGATGTTTTCACAAAATAAATTACAAAATTGCATTCATACCATATCACAATTCAAAAAATTAACACGTTGTATTTAAAAGAACAAATATAATCTCCAGTTTCCATGGAGTAAACACAGCCTTGCTGTTTTCAGTATACTGTCCTAGCTGCATATGGGAAGGAAATGACCTGCTTCTACTGCATATGCCACTGGAAGCAAAGCTACATCTGCGGAAATGTTTCTTACATAAGCTTTAACAAGCAAAGCCATTAGTCTCTATGTTCTTCAGCACTGTAAACAGAACAAAATTAGCTAACATTTTTAAACACAGCAATTTTTACGCATGCAGCAAGCTAAAGACTACGCAAGCGCTTACTACCAACAGTACATTGTTGGCTAACAACAATGCACCGCCCACACAGTGCAAAATGAAAAACAAAACAAAATCAAGATGTGAGCCACTCTGAACCATGAGCGGTTATACTACACTGCAGCTTTTGGCATAATTGGGTAACATGAGGCCTGATGCTCCTATCAGGGAGTACATTGTTGGAAATCAACAATGATGCTGTTTGGGTTGGTCCTACTTATTTCCAGGAAAATGTACCTGTGTTACAGCTAGCATAGGCTGTAGGAGTGACTGCGCTAACAGGGAATGGGAGGAGCATTGACACTGAAGAACCTGGTAAGAATATTACATATTGAACAGTGTACATGTTACAGAGGATTCCCTATCATATGAAAAATTCTGGAATTATTAGGTTTTGACATATTTGAGAAAAGAATTTAACCTTAAAATGGCTATATATTACAGGGTCACAGAATGGCTGAGGTTGGAAGGGACCTCTCGAGGTCATCTGGTCCGACCTCCCTGCTCAAGCAGGAATCACTGTGCCAGCAGCTCAGGACCATGTTCAGGTAATTAAGCCCAGTACCAAAACCAGGAAGAATCTAATCTACATTGGTATAACTAAGACAATCTGGAACCCTGAATTTAAGTTGTCCTTTGGGACTACAAGAAAGAAATAGTATAATTTTCTCTGAGCAGTGCTTGTAAAAACTCTCCGGGTTTTGATGGAACTCCTGAGACTTAATTTTCAAATACCACTTAAAACTGAAAGCAAAAATCACAATAGTTTCTAATGTACTTCAAAAGAAAGCAACAACCTGATAAACCTTCTCATAAAATATCTCACACAATTACAAATGACTAACTGATTTCATGCCAGATTTGCTCCAAGTCAGAATGAATTACATGATTTATAATAGTAATATGTTGTTTATAAACAGGTGTGAAATCAAAACTGTTTAAATCTACTTGTAAATGCATCTCAGAAATCACTGGATTTTTCAAGTTTAATTTTTACTTTGTAATGCATGCCCCAGATTAATAACTTTTTATTTAAGATTGTGTTTATGATCTTTCTCTAAGTAAGATCTTCTGCCTTAGCAGAAGTAGCTTAGTAGCTTAATAGATTTAATAAATTGTTCAGAAGCTGGCTTATATGGGTGCTAAGGCACTGCAGGGTAATGTCAGATAATAAAAAACTAATCTCAAAGAGCCCATGGACAAAAGGCTACAGAACTAGGACAAACATTCCCATTACAGTGGGAAAACATGAAGAGATATTACCATTCCCTTACAGTGATCAGGAGCAGGAAAAAAAAAAAGCAGATAAATATTCCAGTTTCAGTAATCTTTGTACTAAAAAATGTAATACATAATGAAAACCACCAAAAGACACCTCCCAACTAGCAACATATATCCTACTGCAGTAGCTGTGCACATGGTACCATATCTGGTAGTCATGATTGTTCAAGTCCCATCCCACCCAGCAGGAAACTCCTGCACTTTTCTCCAGCTCTCTCTCATACTTTATCTCCTACTATCTTTAGCTTTTAGGTCACTAATCCAGCCATTTATGCAAATGAAGTGAGATTTTTGCACCTTTCTAAAGATAATCTGATGCTGCCTACTAGAAAATCTCCTTTTTAATTGCTTATAACATTGTTAATGTCAAGTATTTGAGGAGCTTAGATTATTCAGGTTAGTAGTCTGCCAAATTCATCACAACTTTAGCCAAAATGTTTCAGCTATGTACCAGTGTGTTAAGAAAAATGTACTTAGCTCTTGATTTATATTAAGAATTAACATATTTGGAACCTATTCTCTAGAAATTTTATTTTTTTTTCCAGAGAACCTTTATTAGTTCTCCTAGATGTCAAAACATACCTTGGTAATCAAGTAAGTGGGAATTTTTTAATTGTAAGTTCTTTTAAAAGATATTGCCTGAAAGCTTCTGAACCATGTCCATTAATGGAACACAAGACTTTATTACAATCAGTTAATGATTTACAGCATTAACGTACAAACTGCATAGATCAGTCTTCATTTTTACCGAATATGAAAACATGAATGTAGATGAAACATGTTTTAAGTGTTAAGTGTTCCAAAACACAGTGTAATATTTCATTAAACTAAATGAAGTAATTAATATTTTGAGGACTTTTACATGAGAATACTCAAAGTAGCAATTTTAGTGTTTTGGCCAGTCACAATCACTATCAGTGGAGTAAACCCTTCAATGATAAAACGCTTCCTTCTGATTTAACTCTGCTAGTTTCACTGGTAATCACATGAGTAAAACTGGGAAAAGCACAGCCTTTGAGATCAGTGAGTCAAGCTTTCATGCAGGAAAGAAGCAACCTTAGAAATAAGGTAACAACAAATCAGACAGACTTGAGAGGCAGGAATTGTTATTAATCACTTACATGTTTTGCAGCATCCTTCTAGGAATGGTACAACATAGCCTCCGACCTGACCAAGAGAGAAATAAAGAGGAAAAACTTGAATTTTTTCAAACAGTCATTCCCATATATCTGCACTATTAGAAATATCTTCCAGATAAAACTATGAAACATTATTGAGGCAAATGCAGGACTCTGTCAATGGATGAACATTTTGTGGTAAATTATTTAACTTGACTGTGCTAACACAAATTAATATAAAGCGCTTGTCACTGAATACCCTTATATATCACCAGCTATCAAAATGTGACATTTGGAGAGGGAATGACTGCATTAAATCTGACACCATCATCTGTTAGAGTAAACCCCTGACTTCTTGTAAAGGCCATACTGACAATCACAAAAAACTGATGCTGAAATTAAACCAATAAGAAATCTCATCTAAATGAGAAACCCACCACTCCCCATATTGGAGAGTCATGGCTGCCTTCAGTGCTGTAGCATGAAGCACTCCCCAGAGTACTGTAGGAAGAATAGCAGCAGCTTTCCAAAAAGCTCTCTCAGGATTACCTTGAAGGAGAGTTCAATTTTTTATGTCCACCTCAGTATCTCACGCTATGATGATCTATTTCTGCCTTAAATTTTATAGTTTGCCTAGAACAGCAAAAGCCCTTTCAACCAGCTGTGTAACTAAGACTCCCTCTGAAGAACCAATGCATTGTTATCAGCAAGAAGAACTACAGCCACCTAGTTCCTTTAGGACTGTTCCCTGCTGTGTATGATCATTCATTAAGGAAAGTATCCTCCTATCTACATGTAAACGTAGAATCACAGAGAGCAATGTGAGATTGCTCCCTGTATACATTTCCCGGCATTTAATCTGATCTCATTTTGCAAATTCAAATGGTGCTTTTGCTTCCAAAACTAGCACCACAAAACCTTATGTCTCACTGTAGAAAAGATTCTCCTGATATTCAGACAATCTTTCCTTTTCTTCAGTGTTTCTGACTACTGTGATAAATCAAATATGCAGAAAATCAGGTAAAAAGAATTTAACCCAGAAAAACATCCAAGTTCAGACAGCTGCATGAGAATGAGTTCGACAAGCCTCTATGAAAAAAGAAGAAATATTTCTAAAAATAAGAAGAGGTCTCTCCATCTGTGTAACTGGGCAGTCTGGTGGCAATACTAAATGTGTATAGTTAGAACTGTTCATCTTCAAATGTCTGGGTAAAAATGGAAGCATTGCAAGAATTCACAATTTCTCCCTTCTTGAGGTAAAAACCTCTTTTGTTTGTGTTAATCTTTTCATGCAAACATAAATCATAGCTGGAATTCAAACACTGTATTGAACACTGACCTTCACACATTCGGTTTCATTAAAGGGTGGGCAGCCAACTGAAGAAGAAACCAAGACTGGTCCTATTGCCGTGTTAGCGCATTCGTATCTGATGCAGTTTGAAATCCAAACAGTACCAGGCTGTTAAAAATTGTAAAACAGAATCTTTGCTCAGCAACTCAGCAAAAACAATATTGTAAGTATTTATAAAGCAATTCAATTGAATGTGATCTTGCCTGAATCAAAAATAATAGTTATAGCAAAATATAATTTAGACACGTTAAAGTTCTGTTTATATACAGAACTTAAAAGTACACCAAAGATATAATGTTAAGTAGGTTTAAATTGACAATGATTCTCCAATATATCAGTCCTTTAATCTTTGTAGACAACTACATGACTGACTGCCCAAGAAATCACTGTTGCGTACCTGCAAAACTATTCCTAGAATTTGGCCATATAAAGCTCTTCTTTGCATAATTTATATGACAATGTGTGTACAGTATCTCATAGTTTTTTAGTTTACTTTAAATATTTTGAGGGAATAAGACATGTATTAACTTACCTTAAAATTAGAAATAGTACCATTGCTGAAAGTGTGGAGACAAGACAAGTTCTTACAGCTACCACAGCAAGTTGATAAATCTTTTGGAGGCTGATAGACTTGGTTCTGCCAAAATCAAATACATTATTACTTCTATGAGACCATCTTACAGGTCAACATTTTGCTATTGTAATGGGCAGATTTTTGATTCTTTATTATTTATCTGATTTTAGGGATAGTTTTTAAGTCACTTCTGAAACCACATAACTTACGTTTGTACACATTGTACATTCATGAAACTTTTAGAAAATACTTTTGATCTTAAAGTAAATGGGGAGAAGTTCCATCTCAGAGAATTAACTGGTGTTTCTCCCATTTTCAAATGCAAGTCTTACAGCTTACTTCAAGAATCACTGAAATTTTGACTGTTTACACATTAGACATCAAGTAACCACATAATTAGAAAAAGTAATCTATATAATAGTCCCATGCTAATGTATTATACTTTCTAAAAAGACAAGGCATCATTTGCTTATTTTATAAAGATATTTTGTCACATTTAGAATTATTCTTCTATATATAGTTATTCTCTTTCCAATTCTTATTAGGCCAATATCTTCCAGGAATTTGTACCAGTTTGTACACAAAGCAGCTAAAGTTATACAGGGATGAAAGGTGGCAGTATGCTATATACATTAGTTAAAGATTTACACAGGGGAGAAAACAGTGAAGAGAGTGAGATTTTCATAAAGACCTCTATCAGAAGTGCATTAGCACATCATTAGAGGGAGATCTCATAGTTACTCTTTCCATTTTGTTCCTATGACTGTAATCTACTCAACAAAACCCAACGAAATCTAATTAATACCACCAGTCACATTATACAGGTCCATAATTCTGAATATCTTACAGCTTTACACTTGATGGCACAGTCTATTGAAGATGTTTTTACTTGGTAGTACTTCGTGGAGGGATCAGTCACATTTGTACAGTAAGAAACAAGGCAAACACCATCTGCACTGTGCTCCACGATGGTCTGTCCAGGAAGCAGCACACCTCTCTCATTACTCAGGCAAACTTTGTCTCTCACTACAAGAAAAAGTAAAAATAAACAGCATGCTCAGGACAACCAGCTAGGTATCAAAACTCTGTTTAAAAAAAAAAAGTTTCAACCAGTAAAACAGAAATGGAAAAATCTACACTATCTTTTTAAGAATTGTGTGTCAGATTTTCAAGTATAAACTCTTAATAGTAGTTCAATGCTTCACTACAGTAATGAAATTATTTCAAATATAGCCATGCATGAAATCTAAATAAATATATAATACTCTATTAGCTGCACCACCAAAATGACAATACAGGCTTTTTCAACTGGTTTGTTTCATAAGTCTACTTCAGGATAAGAAAAGCACCTGAAAAACGTCTATTTCTCCCCACTGATTATTGAGGGTACAGAGAATAATTCGCTCAGAAGTATACATCTTTGTTGTAGGAATTATTTTTTCCTCAATTTTCACAGAGGCTATTGGACATACTCCAAGATGAATTCACACAGTGCTGAATGTTATCCTTGATCTTGTAAAGCACATAAGCATGTCTACTAACTCCTGGGTAGTCTCATAATGGGTTAGTGGGACTTCTCTTTACACATTGGGTGTGTATTTCAGTTTGTTGCTGGAGTCCTTACTCCAAGCTCAGAAAAATGCTGACTGCTTAGTCAACACCACCCAACTCTCCTAAAACTCTGTCTGCTATTTTGCTGCACAGACCTCCTGCTGTAGGAACTAAGAGAATAGAAGGACAGGCCACAATCAACTGAATATTTAGTGAGGGGTCCTATTTTTGTCACACTACTTTTGAATTCAGTCAATTCTTTCCTCCTCAATACTATGTTCAAAGTGAACAGTTGATTTATCATTCCTAATTTACCTTAGCACTTGAAAGGGTATTTCTTTGAATTAAATTATGTTCTGACTTACCACATTTGTACTTAACACAGTTACAGATGTTTTCTGTACTGTTCTGAAACTGTTCATCTATCTGAAGTTTCTGCCCCTAAGTGTATAAAAGCAGAAAAAAAGAGAAGTGAAACCACACTGTTTTCTTGTCTGTACGATCTTTTTCTTTTAAACACCTTTCTTTCAGGATGTAAGTAGCAGTACCTCTTACCCCTAGAAACCTATTTTGAATCCACTTTCATCACCCACAGGAACATTTAATTTAGTAATGATAGCCAAATAGAATTATTTCTTTTTCAACTGAAAAACAGGAATGACTGTTGGTGTCAATACAGCAGACACTTCAGACAGAAAAGACTAGGACAGGCCAACAATGAAATGCAATGGCTTGCCTTTGTACAGTGCAGTGTATTCTTCCATGGAACATAATGGATATAAATAGTATTAAAATAACACAGATGTACTTTTAATTTTGCCTTTGATTGTTTAGATGTATGCATATTAAGATTTTTATCCCAGTTTTTTTCAAGTCCTGATTCCTTATGCCTAAATTTCGTCATCTATGGAAGTACTAACAACAACCTCATTTACAAAGCATTTCAAATTTCTTCTATAAAAAAATAAGTAGTATTTCCAATTCCTTCAGGACTCAAAATTATAATTTTTATAAATCATGCTCATCGCAATATTGTTTTTTGGATAAAATAATGACGAGTAAAATCAAAGCATACCCACTACTGACTGAGAACCTAACCCAGCAATGCTAATAAACATTTTTGTAATGCAAAACAAATCACAATGAAATACAGCTAAAAAGCTCATCTTAGTCAGTGGTCTGAGTGCATGATATATGTTAACATATTCACTATAACAATATTAACAAAACAATGATGCTTTAAAACATTTAGTACTGATACTAAAAGCAAAATATCATCCTTGGGTGCATGAAAGCAGTTTCCACTCTACAAATGCTCCAGGGCAGGATATGGTAATAAAAAAACTCCAGAAATATCAATGCTATACAGCCATTTTATCCTGCAAGACATTTAAACTTGTCATCTTAAACTGGATATATCTTCTCAGCAAGCGATTAAAAAAAAAGTCTGATATGGCATTACATATTTCACTGATAAATCTACTAGTGAGATACTGGCAAACAGATTTATTAAATAAACTAATAAAAGAATACTAAAGATTAATTTCATACCAGTTTGCACTGTGGTTTGGGGATTGTTTCACATGCACATTCTAAAACAAAATATGATAAAAAAACACAAGAGTTTAGAAAGTTGTATGCCATTTGCTTAAAACAGAGCATCAGAGAGAAATAGAAATTACAGATTTACAAGTCACCACTGAAGAACTTCTGCTGTTTTTTGAAATATACCGATCTGGGGAGTTCAGAAGTATGTTTGATTTCTGTTGCATCCTGAAAACTAATACCAGCTTCTATGACAACCTTTACTTATTACAACAATTTACAGCATTGTATCAACTGCAGTCCACCTGAACACATTAAGAAAAATATAATTCTAGGCAGTAGCCTCCTTGCAGTGATTGAAATCATTAAAATCAATATGAAGCAATGGAGACCTGTGAACTTAGCTTTTTTTTTGTGTAACCATAAATAATTAGCTAACTTTTACAAAAATTTAAAGGTAAGTCACACAGTTTGGACAGGCAAAGTCTACAGCATGTTATCACCCTTATGAAGCAAGAGAAAACAGAACAGTCAGATTAAGAAATTCTGTACTATAAGATGACTTTTCTATATCATTTATTCATAAGTGGATCACGATGGCATAGCTGGATGAAACTAGACTTAAACCCAAGAGCCCAAAGCTCTTGTCTGTGTCTTTCTAAGGCAACCAAAATCAAAGTCATTTTACCACATGTCCGAAAGGGGCAGCACTTCTCTGGGCTCCATACCTCCACCAAAGACATGCCTAGCATACATTTGAATTCAGGACAACGATGTATTTCACAAACTAAAATTAAAGAAAAGTAAGTCCAATAAGCTGTCATGTTTTGATGAACAGAAATATGAATCAAGAGATAGTAAATTACTTGTTAATAATAAATCCCTTTAGGAAATATCCTACTTGAAAAAGACTAATAATTGAAATTTAATTGTTAGCCATCAGCTAATAGTATTGTGAAGTACAAATACTCTAGGCAACTCTGTAAAACAGTTTTAGATCTCCAGAATCTGGGACCTGATATCACTCGTTTGTCTCTATGACACAGATATTTAGATAATGCTTTGGGCACATGAAGTTTTAAAAGTAAGGATTATTTCTTCAGGACCACAGATGACAGCTTGCTTATAGTCACAAGTGGACCTGTTTCTCTAATTCACTATTTTTGACACTGAACATCCACATCCATCATTTAACATGCTCTCTATTAGTTAAAATATCAAAATCAAGTCATACTTACTACACTGGTACGTAGGGCAACACCTCTCTGTAGTATTATCATCCACAATAAGTACTTCTCCTTCTTGACATTTGGGTATTTGATCAGAGCAAGCCCCGCATGCTGAAGAAAACAATTAGTTAAATATAAAACATAGGAAGAATTTTACTACTGCCAAAGAAATATGCCCATAAGTTTGTCACCGATGCACATGAGAGAGAACAGAAATACTCTGCATTCATTCCTTATAGTCCCTATAAAAGAGATTAATTTTCAGTGCAGCTTTCCTTTTCTTTGGCCCCTGCTATAAGAATTAATACATTCTTTGTGAGTCAGAGCACAAATACAGGATTTTCTCTCCCTTTCTATCATGAAAAAATTTGCTAAATTTTCTCTCCTGCCAAGTCACCCTATTTTCAGGAATGCTCCTCTGCCCAAATTATAGGATCTTTGATCACCAATAAAGGGCATCTCCTGTGTTCCCAGTGTTATCCTCCCACTTGAACATATATGAAAACCACATTAGGTACTTTTCGATATGTACAGTGTAAAGACTCATTGCATCAAAAAAGAGACAGGTGCTGTGTGGACAGTGAGAAAAGCAAAGCACAGGACATCACATGATCAAAGTGACTCCCTGATTACTGACTGAACACAATAGAAGCATAATTCAAGTTCTCTATTAATGCTCAAATTTTTGCACATGAAAGAGCTAATCGAGATGACTCAGCCTTTGATTTGTACATTTCTATGTGCAAAAGTAGAGTAAATTCAATAGGATCATTGTCACATTATTATCATACAGAAAATAACTACACAGTAACATCAGAACTCCTATACTGATGCCAAAAGTGCAATTTTAGTACTTAATTATGTCATTGAAGGTCAAACCCCAAGAGAAATGAACAAATTTGCATAGTACTCTGAGAAAGGATATTTACCATTAAATAAGAAGGGCCACAGCTGATACAACAGAATATAGGGAGCAAGAGCATATTTAATTTCAGTCTTTTAAGGTAAAATATTCATGCAGCTAGTCTACACACTGTAAATGAGCAGTCTCTCAAAAGCCCTCAACTCTCTCTTCCGTTGACGCAAAAACCACTCTGCCTCACCCAAGAATACTACTCAGTTGCACACAACTGTTTTGTGACTCTGGATGGTTGTTGCTCTTTCTTATGTTTTGTAAAACTCACTGCCCATTTCTTAAGCCACCCTCAAGCTTTACTATGTTGGGAGAGCGAAAGGAAATACAAGGAGTGTTAACTGGCAAGATAACAGTAGACATCGTCGCATATGCAAAAACAGTTATAGTCTCAACCAGCCAAGACACTGTACCACATATATAGGATATGCAACAGGTACTCTCCACCCGAGCAGCAATTAGTGTTTGATCATCTTGACAGCTTGGCATCTGCTCCATTGGTTCACATTTTGCTGGATCACATTCTGAAAAAAGTACGACATGTATTTCTTTATACAAAGTATAGGATTCCTCCTCTTTTTTGGTACTTCCCCAAGACATGACAGTGGAGAGCAGAGAAATACAAGATACTTTAGAAAAACTTCTACCTTTTATATCAAGAGAGCAATATTCACACCTGATTGTAAAACACAAGGCTACTATTGTATCTGCTCAAATTGAGACACACACAAACCCTGAGCTTTTAAAGAGAATTTTGTGTCATACTAACAATGACATCTACACTAACTACCTCTTTACTTTTAAGTTGATCTATTTAGTTTACTGAATGTCTTTTACAGGGTGAACTTTTTTACCTCTTCAAAAGAAACCTACCGCAAACATAGTTGGGACAACAGGATTCTTCACTGTAGTAAGTGACCATCTTTTCCAAGCTATTACACTTGGGGATTAGGGGTTCACAGAGGCTCTGGTTACAAACTGTTACATAAAGAAAAAAACAACTTCTAAACTATCTTATGTATTTATAAGTTGAGTAGAATGGTTGCAAACAGTATTTGCAGTTTGATATCCCAAATATCCAAACAACAATAGGCATAGGAAACCAAAACAAAGTAGCAAAAAACCCTGAGACAATGCTCAGAAGCACCCAACATTTGCAACACTCTCCATGGAAGCAAAGTTAAACTAGAGCTGACTCCTTGTGAGAATTTAATAGCGATTTAAAAAAAAATAAAATCCTGTGGAAAACTCACTGCAACATCATCCCAGGTGGTGAAAACATGAAAACTACTTGCTATTTCTTTTTGAAGATAGACTTTATAACGTAAATAAGGACTTTAAAAAAAACCTTTTGTTTTATATCCCTTTTTTACTGCTCACTTTGTAAATCAGATAAACAATCATCTGATATTTCTCAGAATTAGTTATATAATTTATTTTTACCTAGATATTTAGATATTAAAAACAAATCAGTAGCCCATATAGCTGAGAGAAAGACAAATCATATTCAAACTAACACAGTGCTGTTTCAGTCCTTGTAACTCTTGTCCCCTTCCTCTACATCTCCCCCAAACCCTACTGGATGCTGAGAGAAATAGTACAAAGTTTCTGCAATTTTCTACATAATCTGTAACTTCAAACCCAAGTAATTTCCCTTCATTTGAAAGCTAGGATGCATGACAGGAAAACAAATCACAGAGAAAGGGTATCTGCATATTCCCGTGGGCAGAATTCATAATCATTATGGAATACTTACTACAGATCTTCTGAGGACAACACGTCTGATCACCAGGAACAAGCAAGGCCACTTCCCCAAATCGCTGACAGTCTAAATTTTGGGTATCTGAACAGTTGTACTCCACTGGAATAATGGTCTCACTGTCAATGCATGTTTGCATACAGCATCCACTCAAAGAAGTTTTCCAGATCTCACCTACTGCATGAGGTGCTCCTGAGCTGTCTGTGCAAGCTAGATCAGGACAACATAAAACAGAAGCAATTCCTTTTTACTTCAAATTTTGACCACCATTTTCTTCCACAGCAGGTGTGGATCTACGAAGTATAAAAAAGTCCCAGAGACCTAAAGGCATCACCTATCCACATCACCCCACAAAAAAGTGAAAGAGGAGACAGTCTGAGACTGAGTTTGTATGGGAAAACAAGACACTAAATAACCTCCAGAGGATCAGGCCCTCCACTTTGTTTTGTGCTAGTCATTTAAAATCCCAATCCAATCCTTTGTTTTTAAAGCAGTGATCTGAAAGTAGTTACTTTTGTATTTCACACACAGCAAAACTACTATTAATTTACACTGTTGTGTGTAACCTGATTTATTATAAGCTGCATCTTTAAGGTTTGTGTTGTTAGTGTCAAGTATTGGTCCAGAATTTGGTGTGCTCAGACAGAACTGTAAGGAAAATAAATATCAGAGCTGGCAGAAAAAACATAGGACATATACATGTGTTATTCAAAATGTGTAATTAACTATTGCTGCATGTCTTTCGAATGCCATTTAGTATCAATATGTTGGACCCTTGGCAAAGGGCTAGGTGAAAGGGAGGCCAAGACTACTATACTTAGAATACTGGAATACATAAACATAAGCAAAAACTTCCATTTTGAAGAGCATCTTCCAGCTGAGAGAAGGTAAGCAAAGTTTTATGTCACAGGACATTCCCTGCTTGCTCACCTGTACAGTTAATATTTACTGACTATCTAGAGTCCTCAACTGAATGACATCAGCAGAAACCACGTGGCATCAGGCCAGAACTTGACTTATTACTAATGAAGAATCCGACCACCAATTTGCAGATAGTAAAGAAAATCTCATTCAAATATACCACATTTTTCTTCAGGAATACAGACAGCAGTGTGAGCTCGGTGAAGGATGGTCCCTCCAGCACAGACGCAGCCTTCTGTCAATACTGAGCAGGAGTCTGAGTCCAGAGAAGTAACCTCATTATTCTGACAATTGTCTGCAACCTCACAGGCAGCTATACAAGCTTGATAGGAAAAGTTTTCAGAGCAGGGGAAGGCTAGGAAGGAAATAAACAAATCACTCATTCTGAAGTTTTAACCACATGAGGCAGTACCTAAGAGAAGACATTATTGTCTTCTTGTCAGCTTCCTGTGCTTGCCAATTCAGTAGGATCTACCAATCTAAAGCACTGTTATAGACCAGTTACCTGCTACGTGACAAATTCAAACAAACGGAAGGTGTGAGCAGTTCTCTTCTTGTAGTCACATTTTCGTCAGGCTTCAGTTTGCATTTTGGCAGCAGAGATATAAAACCATGCAACAGTGTCGACACAAAGTAATTTAAGCTTCAAAAACATTTGCAAACAGTACACAGATTAATAATACAGTGTTCTAAATAATTCTGAATATTTTCCAGTGGCTAAATGAAATGCAGTGATTACTAAAGGTCAAAGCTTTGTCAATTATAAAAATAGATATGTAAAGGCAAATACAACATTATTTTACATGGAATAATAAAGAACGGGATGAATTCATTACTATATTTAATAGATATCCATGTTAATTAATGCGTGTGTGTTATTTTTAAGTCAAAAAACACAGTTAAATTTCACATTCTTTATACCAGTAATGTAAATGGCGTGTTACAGGTACATGAAGGAATAGACCAAAAAAGCATCTTATTTAACTTTTGCTGTTGACAAATTCACATGATCTTTCATTGTCCCAAAACTCTGATTAAAGCTGCATAAATATGGCTAACGCAGAATGACTACAAATGCCAAAATATTTGATCCTCATATTGTAATGATACCTAAATCATACAGCCACACCATCTGGAATCATGCTAATGAGACAAAGTCCGCTTCACAAAGGGACAGTCTGCCCAAAAATAAAGAAGGTTCCAGTTTAGACTTGAAAGATTAATTGAGAGAGGACATTGATTTTGTTTCAATTGCTCGCTACTAAAAACAGCCATAACACCCCACAGGAAGTATCTTCTAGAGCCCTGTAAACAGAGGAACCCAGACTTTTAAAAATCAGTCTACAGCATCTCAGCACTTATTGCCCACAAAATGCAGATGCAACTTCATGGTTCTTCCTAGCTAGGCATGCACCACCAGAGGTCGCTGTGGTATAAAAATAAGAGAATGACATGTCCCTTCATGATGGATGAAATATATAACTGTATTTACAGATATACTTTATAAGATCTCTTTTTAAACAGTTATTTTCTAACAAAGTCCATACAAACTGAATATTTTTTTAACTTGACTGTTTTCAAGCCTTAGACTCCACGACTATTACTTGCAGGGCATTACAACATGCCTGCATGAAGCCTGTGCAGACATATCCACCTTAAACCACTTTTTAAAAGACATCACTTATGATTTCTATGTACAGTGAGTTTTCTCACTTTGGGGAATCACACTTCATCAATAAGTCTCTGCCTTTTCAAGCACTGAAGCCACAGATGACTCTATGTTACCACTGCACAAGGCTTTTCCTGGGCAAATATTGAGAGCATTAAGAGATGCTGTAATCCAAATTTTCTGTTTACTGACAACTACAGATCACATTTGGCCTTGCATTTTAGTATGTTGCTATGGGAGATTTCTTCTGCCAGGATACTCTAGCTCTCAGATTTTACTCCTTGTCTCAAAGCTGTTTCATTTCTCTAATTCTTTCTCCAAAGACACAGCTTTCTGGAGCAGCATCAGCACACATTGCCAACTCAAAGTACCACAGAACTTACTTTCTGTGGCTTCCTCCTTTCCAATTCTGCTGTGTTTTGATTTTATCAGTTGAAAGCGGCTAAGATAAATGAACATTACATTGCAAAGGAGAAGATTTGACTTCTACAGTTAAGTACATAATAAGCCAGAGGCAGACTTCTGAGCAAGGTTCTTTAGTTTACCTTTTCTGCCTGTGAAATGGCTATAATGCTCCCGATTCCTTTCGCACACTGCTTTGAATTGCACCATTAAAAATGCTGAAATTATTATCTTAATAATGACTCCCAAAGTACATGAGGACTCCAGGAGCACTGGTATCTTCAACTTACATATAACTCTTATATTAGGCAAATTTTGTCTCTCTGAACACTAGAGATACACATATATGCCGAATACTTACGACAGTAATCAGAGCTCCTCCATTCTATACAAATATTAAATTTGTTGCACATAGCCACATAGGCAGCTAGTGAAACGCATGGATTTCGGATATACTCAGTATCTTGAACCCATATGTCACAGAATAGCTCAGGTGGAACCTAACAAAGAAAAAATAAAAAACATTGCACTTTCATAGAGACCCTGTTAGGTAGTAAAAAGATCGACATTTTTAAATATCAGCTACACACAACAAAGCCAAAAGTCCTTTGTTCATAGTAAGCAAAAGGCCACTAGCCTTTATTGGTGTACAAAGAGACTCTACTAGTATTTAAAGGTAAGGCTTCCTGAATGATGAAAAAATATAAGACATCCTTCATCTCTTACAAGTGCCAAGGCAAGAGCTAATTCAGTTTTTCCAATAAAAGGCATAATTACTCACTGTTCCTTGTTCTTCCTTACCTCTATATTTTTGTCTATTTTTGGCCGCCTCTTCATCAAACTCAAAAATATACAAAAGGTGTAATGGTGAATATACTCATATGAGCACAAATAAATACTTTATTTGCATACTGTGAGTTTCTTATTTGCTTTAAATGGTCTGTTCTACACTCTCATCTAAGCTGGAACTCCTTGTCTCTAGAGCCTTTGAGAATGCAGGTTCTCAGATTACCTATTGCGATTTGGAACTTGTTAAATTACTGAATGCTTATGGAGCAATTAAATCCTAAACCTTTATTTTGCTTTGCTCTATATCATATTGATACAATTGAATTAGTTGGGATTGATTTATAAATTAGATGGCATTGTCAAAATTAACAGAGATATATTATGAACTCTGAAAGTGTTAATTACTTATTGCAACTCTCCTATTAAGCTGCCACACTCTTCAATTATTTTTACCTTACAACTGCAGATACAAAAAAGTATATCTCTCATTCCACAGATGTGGTTACATGTAGGTTCACATTAATGAAATTATCAGGTATACAAAATAGTATCAGAACACATCTTTCAAAATGTAAGCTTCGGAAATAGTTAACATACATAGGGATGACAGCTGCTGAAGGTCTGGTTCAACACCATTCTTAAGCACTCTGAGCAGTCCATGACTGAGCAATTAGTTTCCTGATGCCTGTCTTCTCCAACATACTTTAAAGTGTCTGGCACTTGCCAGCTGTCTATAAAAGTCGACAGAGCATTGCTTTTGCTTAAAACTGTCCTGTTGGGTAGCATCAGGTCATTTTCCAAGCTTCTATCACAAAAACCTGTATAGTACCAGAAGAAAAAAGCAGATTAACACCTCATGGTTTGTTCTGAAGCATATTTGAAGTGGCATATTCAAACAAGTAAATAGCTTTAAAAAAACTGGTACAACATGACAGCATCACAACCCACAACAGATGTAGAAAGTCTGTGATAGGATCAAAATACACAAAATTCAGACAAATTAAGCAAAGAAAAAGTAAAGATGCATCCAGGAATGGAAATCTATTGCTTATCAAAGAGCTGTTCAGTGAGTCCAGCTACGGCATGCAAACTTTGCTCTTCAGTTGCACAGATACGAAACAAAACTGTATTTTAAAAAAGGTCACAGAACACCTCCATATATAGCAACAAAGAGAAACTGTAGGTGTTATCAGAAAAAGTAACTCCCATAAAATGCCAAAATACAGTATCTCATACTGTACTTTAGAAATACTGTACTATTCTACTTATGCTCCTGAGCAGTCTTAAGCATCTACATCTGGCGTGAGAGCTACCATAAAAGTGCAGCATTTGGCACTTCCAGGCATACTTATGTTACCTCTCAGCAAAAAAACCCACAACCAACCAAACCAAAAAAAACCAAGCCCAAACTTTTATGTGTTCACTTCTAAGAATGTAGCATGGCATTTTGTTTCTGTTTAAACTAAGGTAGGCAATTTTGAAACACTTTGGAGCAAAGGGAGCGATGTAACACATGGAGAGTGACTTTGGTCAACACAGAATATCCAAGTATTAAAGTAGTATCCTCCAGAAGGTCCATTTAGAGCCAGCAGATACAAAAAAAAGCAGAATAATGGATCAGTCCCCCATTCCTTCTTCTCAATCACAATCTCTGAGACTTTTTAACAGACTTTCAGAACATTTTCTTATGACATCTCCACAAATGGAGATGGCTATTCTAAATCTTTATCTGTTCAAAAAATATTTGGGGATTTAACCCTTTTCAAGAGAACTGTCTGTTTTACCATTTTTCACAGTTCTTGACAAGAGCAAGCCATTGACCATCAGTGATACAGCAATAGGCATTCGGAAGGTAAAACAGCTTTTGAAACAGTAACGATTATTTGACTGAAAATGTTTCTGGTTGAACTTTCTGGGGTTGTGATGTTGTGCAACATAAATAGGAAGTACCTGATGGTTCTGAGAAGCTTCAAAGGATTGCTGTCATGTCTGGGATACCTTTTCCACTTCTTCTCTTACACATTGACAAGGAAATTTAACACAGCAAAACCAAGGCTTCAGAGGATCTGGTTGCAGCTAAAATTGACATGCTTGCCCTCTCTTTCCCTAGTTTTGCTATAGAGATACCCATGTTCCCTTCCCACATCCCTCATCTCCCACACTAGCTCTTCCCCAGTTGCCACATTTGCCTGATTCTTCCATTGTGAAAAACACTGTTGTGTCTGACACAGATCCTTCCAAAAGATGCTTGCTGCTACAAAGCCGTAATGCTTCCTCCAGTTTTATCATTTACACGAACCTGAAAAACCAGGATCTGCCAATACTGTAGTTCAGCTAAAGGACATCTGAGAAATCTCAAATACAAAAAGCAGACTAACATAGAAAGCCCAGGAGATCAGGGTAGATTAATTTACCCTGAAAAGATATGGTACAACTAGCTCATTTAGAGCAGGCTCTGGTAAGTCACACCAGACAGCACTGTCCAGGCAGACTTATGCGGAGAGTCCCAGAGAAAAATACCAGAAAAATACAGCACATTCTCTGAAAAAAAAAATGTAATTGGGACACCATTCACAGCAATGTGTTGTCATCTAGTTAAAGTGCTGAGTAAACCAGGAACATACTGTTCCCAATGCTTGCTATCACAGTAATCAAACAGGTAAAGGCAAAAAGAGACTTTCAGGATAACTTGAATCAGGCTCACTAAAAAACACAGTCTTTACTTTCTTGTTTCTGTTTGATCTAATTACAACAACAATTAGCCAAACAGAGCAAGAATGATGTTGAAAACAAAAGTTAGGTCAAATTACAGACAATAATCCAATTTCAAAATGGCAGTAAATTCAAAATCTTTTCCCTTGCAAGCAGCACATTACTGTCTGCAGGACTTGGAACTGGATTGAGCTATCACTGGTATTTGATACTGAGCTACAGGCATTTGCCCTTTCTGAAACTGGAAAGATACCCACTGTAATTATATGAACTCTGTAGCCCTGGTTTCCAGCTCCAATTTACAGCAGATAAATTTACAGATTCAGGTGTCACAGTAAGGATTTACATCAACAAAAACATGCTTGCAAAAGTTACAGCAACAACAGTTTAATCTTGGTTGTGTTTTTAGAAAGAAAAAAACTACATGAAACTATTGAGCAGACCTAACAGACTGCAACATTATAATTATTTAACCCATTGCTATTAAGAGATTCCCTCTGAATTATTTCCTCCAACAGATAAATTAAGATTAGTTCTCTCAAGTTAATATTTCCTGTGAATTCTGTCTGACCTTTAGAAACTGAAAATAGCACATAATGCTTACTATCAGATAGACATCAAACACTAAATCTGTAAATGACCTTATTTGACATTATGGATTTATGCCTGACTGACTGATTTGGGTTTGGTCACAACTATCACACCTGTGATTCAAACAAGTTAACAGTCTGAAGCGACGCTATGGGTAGAAAGTGATGACGTGAATAGGTATCAAACATCATTTCCACAACTAGCAAAAGTATTTTTAATAGTATCTTAAACTTCGCAAAGATCTGCAGTAACTCCAATCAAATTCTGCAAAATCTAATCTATAGAACTGGGAAAATATGTCTCCCTAGCAAAGTATCTGAATGTTTTTTTTTCTTGCACTAGTCTATACTTACCACATAATCCCAAAGCTTTTGGTTCTCTGGTCCTATTAAACTCAATAATCATCACACCTGTGTTGTGAAACCACTGAATTCTGATTTTCGTTGGGGTCTCAACTGCATACTTGAAGCCCGAATCCTGGACTTTGTATCCATATTTTCTAACCGTAGGCCAAGCAATTCTTGAATTTACTGTTATCTAAAATACAGAAAAGAAGTGTCATGTACTAAATGCTGTAGGTAGGAGAACTAAGGCCAGATTCTCATGAGTTTAGGAATCTAACTCATAATTAATTTTAGAAGAAGTCATGCTCACCTCAAGAAAGATAATATAGGTACTAAAGAGACCAACAGTTTATGTATCTTACTCTGCAACTTACCTTATTAACTGTCCTTATACCACAGTTTGGTTCTTTGAATTTACAAGTAGTTTCCTAAATTACAAAGTTGAAGCAATGAATTATATTATCTATTGTGTCATACTCTAATGAGAGGAAGAGGCAGCTGGTTACAGAAGTAAAATTCTATTTAAAAAGCAAAGAAAAACTAGCCTCAATATACTTACTTTTCTACTTAAACGATTGATAATAATTTGGTTTGATACGTAGGTTAAATTCAACATTGCCAGGCACAAAGAAGTTGAATTTGAATTACTCTGTGGAGAAAGCAAAAATACATCAATTATAGTCATTTTGTGCAAAATCTTTATATGTTAGCTGCTTATTATTTTTAGGTACTGGGACATTAAGAATTTTAAAGTATATTTTTAAGAGAGTAAAACTGCTCCTGATTATAGTTATGTCTGTACTACAAAGTTCATCTGGACAGAATTCTTGCAAAATAAACAAGATATGATCTCGTGTTCAGCAACTGCGATGTGTCACTCAGTACTGAAATTAAAACAGAAAAAGTTATTCAGGAAAAAATACACAGCAGACTAGCTGTTTTGAAAATACAAAATATTTATCTGAAGGTGAGCAAGAAGGAGACTGGGAATGATGAATCTGTATGATATACGAAAAGTACAGAAGTAACACATCAGAAATGCATCCATACTTTCCAAGCTACAAGGTGTTGAACAAAACAAAGCACTGAATACAACAGAAAACCAAATCTGAAAGTCATAAACAGATCTGTTTTTTCATATCAATCATATTGAGCTTCTGGAATAAGTTTCCATACGGTACTACTTTGGACCAAGTTTTGCAATGGACATTTATGTAGACATCAAAATTACCTAGCTTTCAGAAGACACTGGAGTTTAAAGGGTTTTGTAAAGGCTCATGAGAAATTAACTCTTCTTGACATAAAGCCCAATCTACACAACCCATTAGGGTTTCTCTCTTCCCTCTCTGAAATAACAAGTATTTGCCCCTGTCAGAGACTTCGAATGCAGAGGGTGGTCTAATTCAGTCTGACAATCCTACAGGTTTTATGGCTCTGAAGATTGGTGTTTCCAGTGCAAATTTCTCAGAATGAACTATGCATGTACAGCCAGGTGATAAAGTGCTATATAAATCATAAGTTTTTTAGAGTGGAAGCATAGTTCATAGATATTACACAGAAGTGAGTAATTAACCACAACTGTGTAGTAATAATATGCCCTTCCTTTTAAGATATATCTTATTAGCAGTACTGAAAAACACGTTAGGCAATTAATATTAGTTACCATTCTACAGTCAAGGATGTGTATAGTTATAGTTTCATCTTGAGTTTGACTAACAACGTAGGATGCTTCTTTGAATAAAGCCAAATAATTTCCATCATAGGTTACAATGCTCAGATCAGAGAAAATGGTGCAACGACCTAAAAGAAATATAGATAAATCAATGTTTTTTCTTATTTTAGCATTTCTGTAAATATTACAAAATATGATGATAAACCAATAAATTTTACAAGATGAACTAGCTTACAAGAGTTTCATATATGTGCACATATTTTCAGCTATATTTGATACTGTTGCATCTCTGTAAAATAGTCAAATCCTGCATATTTCAGTGGGACAATCTACAGGCCTCTGCAATCAGTTATTTTCTTACAGTTCTTGCCAACAAAGGTTTGTAATTTTCACAACCCTCAAACTAGCAAAAAAACATGAATGGCAGTGGATCATGCTGGATCCCTTAGTTCCCTCTAGTCCTCTTCCTAATGCGGAAGCTCATGTGGAAAATTTCCCTTTTCCCAGTCTTATTGCTAAAGCTTTTGTGTTTCAAAGGGCTCAGAGTCCTATTCAGTTAATTTCAAACTCCAGAGCATCAGCAGAAATTTGCATTGCTTATTTCTGCACTCTGCATCCTTTCTTTGATATTATATATTGAATTATTTTTTCTAAGGTTTGGATCCTTCCTGCCCAATTCTAGGTAACTGATGGGAGTCATTACAATACAGTTATGCTTCCAGAGTCCCCAGACTGTTAACAGAGCTAGTTAACAGAGTCTAGGGAATCTTCTCATCCTGAAGTAGATATAAGATGAACCAAAAAATTCACTAAATATATTGACTAGTAGTCCTCTGATTAGACAGAGAACAGGATGGGTCTAAGTCAGACCTAGACCTTTTCACTGCAAATACCTATAGCTGGGTAAGAGGAATATTCTGTGTAAAAGGAGCATTTTGATTTCATTTTCCTGGACGTAGAACTAGAATTATAAATTGCATTAGACAACAAGTAACCTGTACAATATGCATCTTCTATTTCTATGCCATTGTATAGAAAGAAGTGACAGTTCTTAGCATTCTTACACATACATTAAACTGTTATGTAAATTCACTACAAAACTACTGCTTAATCAAAACTTACATGCACATTCCCACTTTGGGCAGCAGTTGTCCCCATTCATTTGGGTAGCAAATCCTAAAACTCCACAGCTGGGTTGAGTTGCATTGTATGGGCAGTTCTGTGACTTATTAACTTGGATCAGTTGCCCATCCAAGCAAATGTGTTTTATGCATTCATTCTCTGTAATTGGCTAAGACATATTTAATAAGAGACACAGGTTACCATTCTTACCAAGGTAGTATCACATTATTGCATAGTATTTGTTCAAAAAAGGGGCTCACATTCTTCAGGTACAGAATGCCTATGAATCCCCATAACAAATGGAAGCTACAAGTGAAGAGCTTTGAAAACCCGACCATTCTGAGGACAGTTTGAAACTGCTGTCCTGTTGTAAAGTAGGGAACAGCATTATTATACTTTAACCTTACTTTTAACCTTACGTTGAAAGAAGTTGAGAAGGAAAAGCATGGAAGGGCACAATTAGAATAATAACAAGGATCTCTGGAAAAAGGTACTTTAAGGAGGAAAGCATGACAAAAAATGCCATTGAACAATATAAAGCACCATATTTTGCCAAAAAACATTCTTGTAACAGTTACACTCAGAAAACAGAGGCCCCAAATGCACTATAGCACTTACGAAAACCGTTACACACAATGAAATCACTCCAAGTTACAGATGTAACTGAGAAAATAATTGGGCTCCTTGTTTGATACAGATATTTTAAATCCTAGAGAGAAAAGTATGGCACACAATTTTTTTGATGAGTCTGTGAAGGTGATTAAGATATACTCAAACCCAAACAGATCAGTATTTATAGTTACTCACTGTACAAGTTTGAAGAGTTGCTGTTTCTCTAGGCAGCATAAAAGATGATGCTGTGACTCCTGACATAGCGTCAGCTGTTGCCAGTCCATCAGAAAATGTAGTCAAGCCATGAAGTGGTTTGGTAGATAAATAGGCAAATGAGGAAACTGATGGAGTTGTTGTATCATTTGGATGGTCAGGTATTGTTAGTAGTGAACTCACAGAAGGCGTTTGCACCTGAGATGATATTCCAAGTTTTGAAGTTTGAGTAGTACTGACCCGTGATGCAGCTACAGAAGAAAAAGGTTTTGGTTCAGAGGATGAACGTACAGTGGAAAGTACTGGTACACTTACACTAGAAGGAACTGCAGTTGACTTTGTGAAATGCGGAGAGTAAAATGGCTGAAGTGTTTCTGGGGCAATGGTAGCACCTTGAGTATGGACAGTTTGGACTTCTGTTGTTAATTCTGGCTCTTCAGCTTTTACTGTATCAATGGGCATAGCTCCTTTTGCTTCTGAAGTGACAGAAAAATATGTGGGCTTCACAGAACTTGTGATGGATTCTGCTACTGCTTCTGCTTTGCCTGAAGTTGCTGATACAATACTAATGCTTTGCCCAGTACTGCTCACCATTGAAGAGACTGAAGCTGCAGCTGATGAACGGGCTGTAGGTGACGTTGTACTTGCTAGAAATGTGGAACTGTAGGCAGTGGCTGAAAGTGTGACTTGCTTAGGCAACACTGCAGTTTTCTCTGTACCACTTTCACCTGTTGCTGTGGATGGCCCACTCCCCACCACAATGGGAATTTCTGTTTTTTCTGGTAACAAAACTGATGAAGACATTGATGTAGATTCTGGTGAAGTTGTAGGTGTTTCAAGTGTTTGACTTGAATCAAGGGATTCAGTAAATGAGGCCTGCCATGTACCTGCCTTCTGTGTGGAAAACAAGGGAAGTGCTGCTTCTTCAATCGTTGTTGAAGAGTAAGATGCAAGCACTTCTGGTGAGGAAGGCTGAATTCTGGTGCCAAAAGTCAAGTCCACTGTTGTGTTAGTAGGGACTGTAGACTGCAAAAAAGAAGTTCCTGATACATATGGCTGTGTGACTGAATCAGTTAAACGCAATTCTCTTTCGGTTGGTAAAATAACTTGTGTAGGACCTATTGAGGAAGGTAATATACTTGAATGAATGCCTTCATGTAGTGAGGTGATTAAGGGGTATGAGGAAGTCAATTCTATCGTAGCTTCAGTTGTGCTAAAGGCACGTTGTGGCTGACCAGTGGATTTTGTTAGAGTTTCTGCAGGATACTGGTAAACTGGGGTACTGCTTTGGCTTGTCAATGAAGGCTCTGAAGTCCGATGACCAAGTTCCATAGCCATCTGAGTAGAAAAACGCGGTATAGCCATGGTCTTTGTGGTCTGTACTGAAAGCTTATCTGCTGAAGGTGTCTGCCAAGAGAAGGAACCTACTGAAGATGGAGAAAAGTATGGTTGAGCTGTAGCTGCTGTAAGTTTTACTGTATCTGTTATACTTTGGACTGTAGATTTCAATGCTGTAGAAAGTACTTTAGTTTTTGCTGGATATTTTATTGTGGTTGTTCCTTCTGGTATCATTTGTGTCAAAGAAGGTGAAGAAACCAAATTAGCTGCTAGATACTGAGAAGTGGAGAAAGCATAAGGCTTCGTTACTGGAAGTAAAACAGAGGGGGACATAGTTGATCTTTCTTTGGCTGTCATAGTTTTTTTCGTTGTTATGAGTTGACTGCTGAATTCAGAGGATGGGAAGAATGTGGCATAAGTGATATTTAAAATGGCTTTGCCTGGTGATTTGTCATGTAATACCATTGTTATTTGACTTGATTGCTCTGTTACAGTGGGCGAAGTAGACAAAGTCAGGACTGGAGAGGTCTTTTCTGTTGGTACTGTAGATTTTGCTGTAGTTGTTCTTGGATATGAAGAGGTCCTTTCATGGGATGTAGGCACAGGACTGAGAGCTGTCAGTGATGTTTCTTTTCCATATGAGGGCTGCGAAGGAATAGAAATATTCGAAGATATTAGAGAACTTGATGGTGAAAAAGGGAAAGCAGATGGCTTTCTAGTAGAGATGCTAGTAATTCTTTCCACTTGTGATTTATCAGGCTGTGTTGTCAACAATGTGGTTTCAGTTGCACTAAGGAAACTAAGTAGAGACCCAGTGATGGATGTTTTTTGAGATGACTCTCTCTCAGTAGTTACTAAAGGAACTGTGGTTGTTTCTTTTGATGAGACGGAAGTTTTCATTGCTGATGTGGTAACACTACCTGAAAACGAAGTGCTTGCCTTCACTGTACTTGAAACCAGAGTTGACTTGTATTCAGTAGATGGCTTTCTAGAAAACAAAGTTGACTTGGCTGCTAATTCAAAAGGGGATGTTATTTTGGATGGTACCTCAACAGACAAAGGTGTGATTCCAATAGTCTCAGCCCTAAGGGGATATTTAGTGTACAATGTAGTCAGGAACTCTGTTGTGTTTAGAAGCATATATGAGGGATATCCTGTAGTTGAAACAGTTTTAAGTGTTTTTTTTAATTCGCCTGAAGCTGGAGAAGCAGGAGTAGGAACAGACACTGAAGGTCTTTTTGTAGAAAGTGTGATGGATTTTTCAGTTGTAGAACTAGGAGGTAGCGAATATGGAGGGAAATAGGAACTTGATGTATGGTCCACACGAGATGTTGTTCTGGGAGTTTCCTTTTTATGAGCTGTAAATGCTAACAAAGTTGTTTCTAACGATCTCTCTTGAGTTTGCAGAGTTGTTGTCTTTGGACCTAGAGTTGTAGTGAAAGGTACCTCTGCAGTACCAGTCAGATTTTGAACCATTACAATAGGAGGTTTTGTAATTGCCTTTCCTAATGAAATAGGTGGTATGGGTGTTGGTGAAAATGTAGTCTTCACACTTTCTTCAGTTAAAACAACTGCTGCTTCTGTTGTTGCTGAAGACACTGGTTTTAACAAAGTAGTGACCACAGGAGAAAATGATGTTACTGTAACATTAGCCACTGTGGTAAAAGATTGTCCTACAATTATTTTTGTCCCTTCCAAAGTTTTTGTTAAGTTTACTGGTGATGTATATGAAGGCATGCCCAGAGGAGGTGATATGGAAAACTGGGGCAGATAGGCAGTAGCTTTTTCTGTTATAGATTCAAATGAACTGGGTGTAAATGTTGTATGTCCTTCTGGTTTCATTTGTGCTTCTTTTGTGGGAAGTATTCTTGTAGTTCCTTGTGATATTTCCATTATTTTAGTTTTGACTGGCATTTCTGTTGTTCTAAGTTTAAGTGGTGTCCCAGTAAAAATTAAAGTAGAAATTGTTTTGCTTTCTGATTCTGTACTTGTAGTCACCGCATGTGTAGCACTTACTGTCTGAGGTTCTGTAGCCCTCAATATTTTAGTGGAGCCGCTACTGATCGATTTTATCTTTGTGGAAGTTTCTGAACTGACAGTAGATGGAAACAATGGAGAAATGTCAACAGGAGAAGACAAGTTTACATGAGATTTTGTTGTCCCTGACATGGCTGTAGTGCTTCTACCAGATGTTATTTCTGTTGACTGTGAAGAAATATTTGATGATAAAATTATGGTTGTAAGTGGTGCATTAGATGTAACAGCCAAAAATTCAGGTTTCCCTGTAGTTACAGTGAGTTGCAATTTTGAAACAAGTGTTGATTCCATGTCCTTTGTTTCAGGTACAGGAAATGAAGTTAGTGCTTCACTAGTCACTGCCAAACTTGTACTTGATGTTACGTGTGAAACTTCTGGTGTTTGAATGCTGGATGGCAAAGGTGAACTGTCATCTGCAGGTTCAATGCCTGAAATCAGATACAAGTAGTAGTCTGTAATTTATAAGTAACTGCAGTAATTTATGAGTAACAGCAGAGCTAGAAGGAATTTGCATTAACTCATATAACTCCAATGTCTTCAATTACCTTTAAACTTCTAAAATTCATAGACAAACTACAAAAAAATAAATAAAAAAATAATTTTCTCAACACCTAATGTTACTGAAATGTTTTATGAAGAAAAAATATCTTAGTTTAAAATTTGTCTCAGATCTTTGAGGAGTGAAATTATTTTAAATAAAAAAGTATGTTTAGTGAGCTCAAGATTCATATAGCTAAGGTCATAGCCACACAAATTTAAGCACCAATATTTGAAAATTTGGCTAAAGACCTAAGAAATTAATAAGCTAAGTATCATAAATAACATAGAATTTTCCAAACATACAGTCTTCAAAATACACGCATCTTTCAGTGATTTCATCCAGCAACATATTGAGAGGACAGGCAGGAATGCATCCTTCCACCCTGAAAGAAAAACAATTAGTATTAACTAGTAGAACAGCATCTTCTGGATTGAGCATTTAATTTTAGGAAAAAAAAATTAACTTAAAGTACTTTTAAGTAGAGAGTTTTATTCTAAGTCTCATCACTTCAGTGTATGCCTTCAAAATGTCATTGCTATGTCTTTCATTCTCACTCAGCTCTACACCAAAGCACGAGCTGTGATACTCAGCCTCTGAAATGAATGGCCACAGGTTCAATACTGAATGCTATTGCTCAAGAAATGCTCAACACTTTTACATACCAAAATCCAAATGCTGGTTTTATGAGACTTAGCACAAATTACAATTGGGAAGAAAAGGCAATAACAGATAATGATGTGGCAATGCCATAATGAAAAACTAGGGACAAAACTATATGAAACAAATTTCTAATCATTTATCACTATTGATACTCTGTAATACCCCCCAGCTTGAAAGTTACAAATATACTAGTCATTCCAGAATGTGACAATGCTTACCTAACAACTGAAATACCACTTTCACGTAGCTGCCGCAGCAGGTTTTATTCCCACTCTTTTCTCCTTCACTATTCTTATACAAGAACACAGTCCTGCTATACTGAGCCTGTATCTGGTCCCTCATATTCTTATTATGCTACATAAGGATATTACCCAAATTACATATGTTTCCATAAAAATACAGATACTTACTTTGGTACGGCCTGGCAGTTTTTTCCCAAAGGATCCCTGCACGTCTTGAAACAGGGGTTTGTACAGGGATCATAATGCCATTCACATGTAGATCGGGATACAAATTTAAATTTGACATCTGAAAAAACAAAGATCCGTTTACTCTTTCTGGTATAAAATATGACATTGACTTAGCCACATTAACTGCATATTACAATCATTTGAAAATAAAGCCGAGCAAGTTAGAGTTGTTTTTAAGTTTTAAGAACAATATCAACAATGAAACTATATATTTGGTTATTCAAACAAAATGCAAAACTAAGATTATGTTGATTCAGTACAATTATTGCTATTCGAATCAAAATAAAAAGCACCATTTTGATACACTGATATGCTTTATCACAACAGTTGCTCACTTTGTGTTAAAAATGTACTGTAAAATAGCACAAAGATGTACATAACTTGTAAAATATAATTATGTTTTAAAAGCCAAAACACCATTCCAAAGTAACCAGAACTATGCTAATTTAGGGTCTTTAAAGCAATGTATCTTAACAGTTGATCTTACAGAAAGCAGTACAAGATAGCCACTCCAGGAGAAATTCATTCAAACCTCAAAACATTCTGAATCTGAAATTCCAACTGCTCTGATAATAAACAAAGCAACTCAGACAAGATGAGACATGTATTCTTGCAAAATTTTACTCAAAACTTATACTTCACCGGTCAAAACTGTACCAAAGTGAAAGACCATGGCAAATTAACAAAACAATAACTGACCCCAAACTGCCTTCAGAGTATCTTCACAGATAGCATTTATTGAAAGACTTCAAATTCACATAACTGAAAGCCAAAGTGCAAATTCAGGCAGAGGAAGAGTTAAACTTCACAGTGAGAATAAATAGAAATAAGGATCACTACACTTCTAGTACTTAATAAATTATGCAGGAATTTTACAAAGTTAACATAAAGAAGAGAAAGACTCAGTAAAATCTGAGAGAAACAAATTTGTGGCAATCATCATGTGGGTGACATGCACTTGCATGTTCAAATGCAGAATCATGCTTTCTTTTTCACTATGACCCTGCCTCCCCTGTGTGCAGAACTGTTCCCCACACAATGCTAGATTAGCCCAGTGGCTCTTTCAGTACCTGCATGACTTAAACAATTTATCTGTATTTCAGTACCTCAACTAACACAGCACCATCACAGCTCGCTCCTGTAGCAGTCAGTGCAGGGCAGTGACAATTCCCTTATATTGACGACATGGGTCCCCTCTCGATTGATAAACTTGGTTTCAGAGCTATGTTGTTCAGAGCCTACAAAATGTTTAATTTAATGACCAGAAAGTAAATCCTTTCTACTTAGGAAAAGTTTCCATTTTGGTCTTTTGGACCCTTTTTGCTTTTAAGTTTTGCTGTCTTTGCTTGACTGAGATACAAAGAGAGTAGCCCTCTTCTTGAAGACAGTTTTTCCATAAAGATCCTAAGAAATTGTTCTTCCTGCAATTTAGGGACATCTGCACTTAAAGGTAACTATTTCTTTGTCGTTATTAACTATTAATGTTTTCTTTTTAACTACAAATAATTATCTTGAATCAAAATTATAAATCAAACTCAGACCAAAGAATGTGTATGTTGCCATGTAGTGCTATCCTTTTTACATGGCATTCTACCCAAAGACATGACTGCTTTTGAAAATATTACTTTTACAACAGTGACAAATGCATTTATAAAGTTACATTCCCATTAAAAGCTAAGTACACATCACTGAGTTCTTCTGTGAACTCACCTTCTAGTGAAACCAACTAATGTTTCTTAAATCTAATGGAGGAAGGGAATTATTTCCATACATTTTGCTGACTGATGTATGGGGTTTTGCGTAGGTCAGAGTGTGAAGCTTAATGACAAAAGAATAAGATGTATGACAAAAAGACAGAACATATCAGAGAGTTGTTGGCACGGGCAATCACCAGCTGTAGTAATAACCAGCAATAACAGTATATCGAAGTGAAATCTAAGAAATCTCATTCATCAGACTACCTTAGATTAAGTATGGAGACAGATCCATAACTTTTAGCTCTTTCCACAAACCTCACCATTAACCATAGAAGAGGTTTCAAACACAATAAAGGTGCAAGCATTGCAGAAGACATACTGTAACCAGACAAAGAATGCTTGCTTCTCAATTTAGCAGAACACTGATTGTGAATTAACTCTTCCAAGCTCTGGGATTAACGTCTCCCATTCTCCAAATAAACTTAGACTTTTATGAACCAATTGCCACATTTCCTTCAAGCTCTCCTACAGATTAAGTTCAGAGTTTGCTGGTGGTGTTGCATGCCTCAGTAGAAAACAGGGTAAATTTCTAGATAAAGAGGCAGCATTTGTTGAGTAGTTCATAAACACCACTTTCAGTGGTCAGGCTGACCACTGAAGTCATGCTTGTCTTCAAATTTAATCTCTCTTTCTGCAGAAAGAGGTATGGACAACAGATTAATTCATGAACCCGGTCATAAAAATTGTTTTCAAAGAGCTGTAGAACCAATGGACATTTAATTTTCCAGTCAAGGGGTTTTAGAGAATTGAGTATCCCAGGATACACTGTACTGGGTTTATTTAGCATTTAAATTACATAAAAGAACAGAGCAAATCATCACAGCAAGAATTTAACATATTGCATAAATTGGTTTCCTGTATATCAAAAGTTTTCAGTATGTCTCAGTAAACGCATCAGATATAGTGGAATCTGTGCTTTATTATGAATTATGGGAAAATGTTTTTCCAGCATTAGGAGAATGCTATTTCAGTCATTCATGATTTTTGAAGTTTTCACTATCAGCAGCATCCCTTCTGGAATAGTTAAACAGCCCAAGGACCTAGCTGACTGACTGTGCAAGACAGTGTAAAAACAAAAAAAAAACAAACAAAAAACCCCCAAAACCAAACCCAAAACCACAGCAAGATGCAATTCCTGCTTAAGTTAAGACTAAATAGAGATTAGACAGAAAAAGAATGGTAGGAAAAACAGGCACATGTCCACACGAACATGAATTCAACGTTAAACCAAGAGAACAATAAAGTATCTCTATACCTAGCTAAAATAATAGAATCATAGAATCATTTGGGTTGGAAAGGGACCTTAAAAGACCATCGAGTTCCAACTCCCCTGCCATGGGCAGGGACATCTTCCACTAGACCAGGTTGCTCAAAGCCCCATCCAGCCTGGCCTTGAACCCCTCCAGGGATGGGGCATCCACGACCTCCCTGGGC